>CM027120.1:27760688-28360688 GCA_015476505.1 Urochloa ruziziensis | reverse complement strand
AAGCCAAAGACTGAAATACCCTTTTGTGTGGCTGCCACGAATTGAACTGGCAATTTGACTGAAATACCCTTTTGTAGGAAATCATAATTTGCCCCTTGCACAATTCAATTCAGTGCATTTTACACTTTTCGTACTTCATACCGTGCACACAGCTAAAACAAAAATGAATCATTTGAAAATCAGTTATTACATAGATCAACATGACTCCCCCTGTTTATTACACAGGCAGGAAACACGAAAAAAGGAAACATCTTCTACATGGTCCCCTTGAAACAGTTTTCTTGTCCCATTCTTTGCTGGCAAGAGCTTGAGTTTGTCTACACTGTTGCCATCTTTTTGAGCTATATTCCCTGCTAAAACAGTGAAGATCAGTTACTTGACAAAAAAAAAGGTCGCTGGTGTACGGAACCACTACACATAAGTTGCTGCATGGGCTACTTGTGCACATACACGAGTTGCTGCTTGGGGCCACCCTCCATATGACACAAGTTGCTGCTACAAAAATAGAGACTGTATACATAAGTAGATTGCTAGTACAATAGTACAAGACTACGTAGGTTGCTAGTCCAGATTGTGTAGGTTGCCACATAATGAAAAGTACCATGAAAACTGCATAGACTCTAATAATCCCGGCTTGATGCAGAAGTTCCTAGAATTGAATTGCCACATGTTCATCACAAGAACCTCCATTTATTGTCATCGCAACAACAATAATTCCTTCGATTTTTCAATCCTGAATAACTCATCTTATTTTTGAGTGCTGCTCCTTTGAATACTAGTAGTATTATGACATTATTGTTGAATTGAACATCTACCTATGATTCTATCTACGGCCGCTGTTATTTGCCACTTGTTATAATCCTAACAATGACTAAGCTCATCCCCAAGTCTAAACAGACCTGGGTAGGACTCTACCTGGAAAAACTAGTAGAGATGGATAGTGTTGAGAAAAAAAGCAGAACAAGTTTTCACAACACACTGTAAAATATGTTGCTACAGACTAATCTAATGAAGTTGCGCCATGACATAAAAAACTATGCCTAAAATCATACACCGGAAATGGAAGCCCTCTCTGACCGTGTCACCCCCAATGTATCTTTCCAAATGGCCATAAAAATCATCTAAAATACATATTAGCGATTGTGTTAAAAAAGTAAGAAACTAGTCGATTAGCGCGATAATATTTCCTCTGCAATTTTGGTATACATACATATCCTGCGCTGATCAGACTAGTATTAATCCACTATCAACTTAGGCCACTGCAGTAAGGTGCAAGCATGACGAACTGCTCTCAAGCTATACTCTCACTACCGGAATAAAAGCAATAAAAGCACACGGCAAAGCCCATCTTTGCCGTGTGCCAGATCACGGGCACACGGCAAAGCCCCGATCTGGCACACGGCAAAGAGCGACACACGGCAAAGTTTTGATCCCGAAAAAACGTAAAATAAAATAGCAAAACATTTTATTTTAATGGGGGAAGGACCCCATCGGCCATTTCCCACTGTCGCAAATCGCGCATTGTTCGTGGAAAAATCGCGCGCTACACGGCCGGTGGGGTTCGAACCCGCGCCCTCCCCTTCGCGCGTAGCCTCCTCTACCACTGCACCACTCAAGTCTTTGTGTCCATATCACGCCTAGTTCACCCCTTCCCTCTTAGGCTAATACGAGCACCAATTCTTTACAAGAACGATAGATTGACAGAGGTAAACGGTGCTGGTAAGGACTCGACGGCGTGACTACGTCATGACTGATCTGCTCCAGATCATCAGCAATCTTTGGCTGAGTGATGGAGGTCACAAAATGTATGCTGTTTGAGAAACAGATGTGGCCGCAGTGCCGATTCGATAAACAGACTCAAGATGGGCTGATACATGCAACGAAAAAAATTAGCGCTATGCTTAACCGAACATGAAACGATATTAGCCGCCCAAAAGTGAAGAGAACGCATAACAATCTGTTTTCCATTCCAGCCCGTGTTCTCGAGATGCCTATGCTCTGTTTTGACAGAGGTAGCAAAGGAAACAAAGTAGTGGTCTCTGCTCAAGTTTGGAAGAGGACGATGTGCTCGACACTTGCGAGCTCACGTTTGCACGCCAAACCATTGCCATGTTCAAACTGTTAATTGGATCTTATGTAAACCGCATAGAAGGTGAGGAGCGGGGCTTCAGGATGGCGCGGTCGAGGAACGGTGGCGACAGTGACACTGGGAGGCTTGTCCTCCTGGAGACGAACACCGCCACCACCTGCGTCTGCTCCCCGCCGTAGACGAAGAGCTCCTTGTGGACGCGGTGGGAGACATCCGCTGCCTCCACCGGCGGGCAAGGCCACATGATACGTTTGGGGTAGCCGTCAGGCGGCCTCAGAATTCTGTCGGTGACTTCGGCCATGGCGCTTAGTTGCCTGCGTGCTGCCTGCGAGAGTTTTGTGTGAGAAATTGTGGAGAAGGATATTAAAAATACGCGAGAGATCGTTCGAGATTAAGAAGGCCTAGGGAGTATATATTGGGATCGTTGACAACCAACTTGTATCGCAAGCAGGGCGTCGAAGGGTCCAGGCTCCGCGGAAGGGGCCGGCGATCATCGTCGTCAAACCGTCATAACTGCACGCGCACAGACTCTGCACGCGCTGTAATTTCCGATTGACGATGGTTCAAACTCTCAGGTAAAGCGGTTTATTTCCGCACCGATTCAACAATGGCATATTCTAATCGACATATTTTACACCGGTTACAATAGACGCTCATTCTAACCGGCATATTGCACACCGGTTATAATAAACGCTCATTCTAACCGGTTGTTGTTTGGGCCGGCGCGTTTACTTAAACGAGCCGGGCCAGTAGTAACACTGGCGCATTTGAGGTCCTTATACAAGTCGGCGCCTTTACAACCGCTTCCATTGACTTAAATGAAGCGAGGAGCTTTGGCCCGGCGCGGATAGGCCAATGAGGTTAATGGTTTCTTCGTCGTCGCTGCCGACATAAGATGATGTTGAGGGAAGCTGTTCTCACCACGTGATCTGTGTGTTCATTGCCTTCCCCAACGTTGTGTTTGCCTTCGTTGCTGATGCTGACGGTGCGGGAAAAGAAGACATCACCATTCACCAGGACGACCTCAACTGATCGTGGCAGAAGGTCAGGTTTGATGCGATCACGTTCGATCTATCATTGCTGAAACATGCGCGCCCAGACGAACGGTAACGTCCCCATTCACTTCCTTTATTTCCTTTTGCAAATCGCACATATTGTATCATGGCAGATGAATGCGGACAAATTACTTATCGTAGCAGGCAGGAGGTTGGGTTGGAGGCAGTCACTACGATCTTCCATCGCTGAAATAGCCAAGGCAAACGATGATGTCCTTTGTTGCTCCCTTTAACTGGTTTTGCATGTTGCGGTGAGGTTTGATCGGCACTTTCCCAAATCTGTTTGTTGGTCTTAGATGCGTCCATGCTGAAAAATATGAACATTAACTTTTGTTTCTTAGATGCATCTTTTTCTAGCATTAGATATATACCTGGATGCATCATGATTAATTTAGATGGCAAATTGGCTGTAAATTTTGTAATTCCTAATTTGTATCCATCTAATGGATATCATATCGTTTCTGTCATCTAATTTTAGCTTATTTATGTATGAGGTACAAATAGAGGAAGCACTATTGGTTTTTTTTTATGATTTATGGGATGGTTGCCACGGCCACACATCACCACCCTGATCGAGGGAGAGGATCGGTTTTTTCATAATTGATCAACAACTATGAGCTAGCTAGCTATCTGCTGTGTTTCAACCTTCAACGTATCCCTTTAAAACCAGGATCGTCCCATTTTGATGGTTTTAACACTCACTAGGGCTATTAGAAATTTATGCATATATAGCTTTTGCAATAATATAATATATTGCCTATTTCGAGTATTTGAGTCTTAATTTTTTTTCTTCTGTCGAACACGTTGTTGCATGAAGCATGACAAGAGATAGTCATGTTTTTGCAGTAATGAATGATGAGTATAAGAGAAAGCTAAATGAAGAATATGGTTAGTAAACTACTACCTCCGTTCCAAATTATAGGTCATTTTGGCTTTTGTAGGTTCATTATTTTGTTATGCATCTACATAACATTATGTCTAGATTCATAACAAAATCTTTGAATTTAGAAAAGTCAAAACGACCTATAATTTAGAACAGAGGTAGCAATTAATTGGACTTGGATGGAGCATGTGGTGTGTAATTTCTCCAGGTGTTGACTACTGAGATGGTCCTGATTCAGATCACCTGCAGGAGATGTCGTTGAACATGGCCTCTGGTGAGTTCACTAAACCTTCTTGGCACTCCTTGTTGGAAATATAAGCGATCGCTTGATTAAATTCCAAACTAGATTAAACATGACAAGAACAAAACCTAGCATGCAGATCTCTAACATACTAGCAAACATCAAGCACATCATCACGATCTCAGAAAACATGATGAACAAACCGATCAGATCACAGAGTACGTACTGGGCGGTCGTAGTCGTGAGGATGATCGGATCACAGACCTTGAGTAGTCGCGCAGAGTACTTTCCAAAAACCTTATCTGCCCTCTCCCGGTGCAGGATCACAAGGGCGAGCGGTTCCGGAGACCTGCTCTTCCGTTCGCCAGTGCACGCCGGCGCTCGGGATGGAGTAGACTACGGTGGCGGCGCAGCAGCGAGAAGAGGCAAAAATCTAGCTCGAATAGATGGTTCTCTGGTAGAGGCCAATTGTTCGCATATATAGGGAAGCCCACGATCTCACGTCGCGATCGTGATCTAAACCGTTTAGGATTCCATATATTTCGCACACTTACAAGCCAAGTAACCAAAAACTAAAACTGCAAAAGGAAGCCGCGCATCCACAAGGCGAGCGTCTGGATTTCGGCGGACCATTCACGCGGACATCGCCCAGCCCAGCCCAGCCCCGCCCCGCCACGCCAGGCGAGGCGAGGCGAGGCGAGCGCGCGCGTGTGGAGCTTTCCTTCTCTCTCCACAATCATAGCTTGGAGGAGTAGAGACAACCTCCATATTTATGTTGGCCATCCCACTCCTCCACTAGCAATGTGGGACTAAAGAGTTGCAGCACTTCCACCACTTCCTCATGCACACATGGGCCTTTGAGATTTATTAAGAATTCTAAAATTTGTTCATGTGCCAACCCAAAATTCCAGCACTCCTAAGTGGAGCAGGATTTTTTTGATGTTCTTCATTGATTCTCATAATAACTAATGAGATGATTGTTGTTCTCTCTTCCGATATGCATACCGTCGGTCACAATACCCTCCAAAGCCAACAAAAACATTTAGTTAGGCGGTGTTTAGCTCGCGGAAAAGGTAATTTCTTTTTTGGATTGTGTTGTGTGCATAGAGAGAAGAAATGGACTGACATAGTTCTCTAGGTGAAACCTTTTGAATTTAGGGTGAAACTAAACACCCTTTAGCATTGTTTATCCCTTGTGCAGTAGCCCTCTCTACTGTACTTAAAAATATTATTACCCAACTGTCATGTTATTTCCAACCTATATTGGTATAATTTGTGGTTTAACGATCCAGGATGTTGTTGTATCTTTTTTATTATATTTTTATAGGATTACCCAATTGTATTTCCCTCAAACTTGATAGTTGGCTACCTACCCTTTTAATATATTTCACTAATGTACGATCTTGGTGGTTAGTTTGCATTTTATTTTTATTTATTTCTCCAAAATGGTCTTTCTGTAACGTGCCAATATAAAGAGGTTTATTACAGTGCTTGAAAGGAACCTCTGGATCCGCTGGTCATAATTTTTTGTGGCCGTAGGGGTAGGTTAGGAATTTTTAGCCCTCCCCTGGTTATTCCACTTTCCTGCAGTCATAATTTGCACGGTTGAGTTCTCCGAGAGCAGATTGAAGAAATTGCTCTCCTTGAGCCTGGCTTGCTGAGGCGCTCAACGACGCCGTCGCCGTCAGCCATCGAGTCCGGCGAAATATGAAATCCCACAACCTATCAATGACCCGAACTAGATGGTGGCATTTGGGCCAATTGAAAGTACCAATATACCTTTTAATTTACTAGCAAAAGGGCACGTGCCACAGGCACGTGTTTTAAAAAAATTACTAAATTAGAGATGTAGTCAATTTGAACTCTTTATATTAATATAGAGCGTTCAATCATCATAAAATCTGACGTTGTAGGCATTATAAGAGTAAGATGTAAAATTTGACATCAAAATTTTGTCGTCTCCCTTCCCTGCCGTTCAACCAACACGCGGCGGAAGGTTGAACCCGACCAAAGGTGGCAACGTCACTTGGCTGTGATGGACGGAGCTTAGCTGGCGGATACGACGTGAGGATGGGATGAATAACGTTCGGCGTGATCATGCTCGGCAGCGGCCGGTGGCGGGTCGGGGTGGTGCTAGTGGTTGCGGCTCCCGTCGCGGGATTGGGTGGCGACGACTTCGGGGATGGGATGGCTGGCGATCCGCGGCGCGGCCGGTGATGGGACGAGGTGGCGCTGCGGTGACGACCTCGAGAATGGGATGGCCGGTGATCGGTGTGATGGTGCTCGGCAGCGGCCGGTGACAGGACGGGGTGGTAATTTCAAATCTTTGAGTACTTATTTGAAAGTACTACAGAGTCTACTCGGCAAGAAGAGTAGTGATTTCAAATCTTTGAGTACTTATTTGAAAGTACTACAGAGTGTACTCCATAATAAGAGTAGCGTTTTCAAAATCTCTGAGTACTTATTTGAAAGTACTACATAGTCTACTCCATAATAAGAGTAGTGATTTCAAAATCTTTGAGTACTTATTTGAATGTACTACAGAGTCTACTCCACAAGGCGAGTAGTAACTTCAAACCTCTGAGTACTCATTTGAAAGTACTATAGAGTCTACTCCACAAGGCGAGTAGTAACTTCAAATCTCTGAGTACTCATTTGAAAGTACTACAGAGTCTACTCCACAAGGCGAGTAGTAACTTCAAATCTCTGAGTACTTATTTGAAAGTACTACAGAGTCTACTCCACAAGGCGAGTAGTGATTTCAAATCTCTGAGTACTTATTTGAAAGTACTCTAGAGTCTACTCCACAGTATGTCAAGTACCAGTTATCAAGTGCTTTGAAGTATAACTCGCCAAATGAGTACAACTTGCCGGGGGCTTCCTGAATACACTACAAGAGTGGTTTGGATGACTTTTCGGGCGCCTCATGATCAATGGAATTCATCAATGTGTGGTCGTCTCAACCCGTTGCAAGTTATCAAGTCAAAGCTCGACTTCAGCTTGTGCCGCGGTACTGCCGCATCGCCAATATGCTTGTGATGAACTCAAGCTAGTCGGAATCAACTCTGACTAAGTCTGCTTCATCGACAAACGGCAACAAACAAGCTAAGTTACTTATTTCAATTATTTTTTATTTTATTCTAACAAGATTGGCCAAGCGCCGAGTACTTTGTTTGGATGACTACTTTCTAGGCCGCACAGCGTGCTATCACATCTTCGCCAGCTTACAGGCTCGGGGGCTGACGCTAAAATTACAACTCGGTTTGCCATCAGGCTTACCTAGTTGTCTTTCTCCAGCATATTTGAGTCGCCAAGTACCAATGATGGGGCTTCGACTACATTGGCACCTGACTCCTGTTTCTGGGGAGATCGCGGCATGACAAGTCAACCACGACCTCCTCTGTTTCGCTACTCTATTGATGGTGGCTATTTTGACTACATACTACTCGATGCATCCCCGCTGGCTCCTATGCTCGGGGGCTGGGTACAAGAAAACCACTCGGATGAAGATCTCCAAGATGATTCGATGTGACTACTAATTCTGGGTTCAAATTACCACTCGGATGATGATTTCTAAGATGATTTGAAGAACCCTAAAGCTCGCTGGACTCTTGAATTGATCATTCTGAATCGTTTCAAGGCTCGGGGGCTGATAGGCGATATACATCGACTGCTGATTTCATTTTTTCTGAAGACTGATGACTTAAATCAAGACCCTCGGCTTGATTCTTTGATTCAACCCAAGGCTCGGGGGCTACTTGATATCAAGTGCAATTTTTCCAAAATTGCACATTTCAAGAACAAGATGAAGATTCAAGATTCTGTGGACCCTCAACCTGATTCTTCGATTCAACTTAAGGCTCGGGGGCTACTCCATATGGAGTGCGATTCTTATCGCACACCATATAATATTTTGAAGACTACTGATTTAATCAGAATAAACGGGGCTTAAGCACCTCATGGCCTCGTGACAACCAAGACCTGTCCAAGACTGATCAAGAACTCGAAAAAGCACTACTCTGGCTTGGCAAGCACTCGGTTGATGATACTCGACGATGAAGCGCTTGGGGGCTTCTTGGAGGTACGACCATGGGCCCACAGGGACACATGGATTCTCTCCAGACAGAGTCGTACCAGGCGTGAAGAACAAGAGTAGAGTACTGCAAGGACTCTTCTCGATATGGAAGTTAGTCGTATGAATTGTAAACTACTCGGATTGCCTCGAAAAGCACTCTCCGAGTAGTAATTGGTTAGGATTCTACTCGAAACCAACCTTGTAACCCTGCCCGCCGTGAATATAAGGGACACATGGATTCTCTCCAGACAGAGTCGTACCAGGCGTGAAGAACAAGAGTAGAGTACTGCAAGGACTCTTCTCGATATGGAAATTAGTCGTATGAATTGTAAACTACTCGGATTGCCTTGAAAAGCACTCTCCGAGTAGTAATTGGTTAGGATTCTACTCGAAACCAACCTTGTAACCCTGCCCGCCGTGAATATAAGGGACACATGGATTCTCTCCAGACAGAGTCGTACCAGGCGTGAAGAACAAGAGTAGAGTACTGCAAGGACTCTTCTCGATATGGAAATTAGTCGTATGACTTGTAAACTACTCGGATTGCCTTGAAAAGCACTCTCCGAGTAGTAATTGGTTAGGATTCTACACGAAACCAACCTTGTAACCATGCCCGCCGTGAATATAAGGCTGGGCAGGGACCCTCTCAAGAGGAACCGAAGTCGTGAATGTTTTTTGTGGAAAGGTGTAATTTCATGCAAGGAGCTAATTCAAAGAAAACTTTGCTGGCCTTGTAAAAGGAAACTTTGCTGGCCGTGTATTTCATGCAAGGAGTACGTTGATAGGAAACTTTGCTGGCCGTGTAAAAGGAAACGTAGCTGGCCGTGTAAAATTGCACATTTCAAGAACAAGATGAAGATTCAAGATTCTGTGGACCCTCAACCTGATTTTTCGATTCAACTTAAGGCTCGGGGGTTACTCCATATGGAGTGCGATTCTTATCGCACACCATATAATATTTTGAAGACTACTGATTTAATCAGAATAAACGGGGCTTAAGCACCTCATGGCCTCGTGACAACCAAGACCTGTCCAAGACTGATCAAGAACTCGAAAAAGCACTCGATTGGCTTGGCAAGCACTCGGTTGATGATACTCGACGATGAAGCGCTTGGGGGCTTGTTGGAGGTACGACCATGGGCCCATAGGGACACATGGATTCTCTCCAGACAGAGTCGTACCAGGCGTGAAGAACAAGAGTAGAGTACTGCAAGGACTCTTCTCGATATGGAAATTAGTCGTATGACTTGTAAACTACTCGGATTGCCTTGAAAAGCACTCTCCGAGTAGTAATTGGTTAGGATTCTACTCGAAACCAACCTTGTAACCCTGCCCGCCGTGAATATAAGGGACACATGGATTCTCTCCAGACAGAGTCGTACCAGGCGTGAAGAACAAGAGTAGAGTACTGCAAGGACTCTTCTCGATATGGAAATTAGTCGTATGACTTGTAAACTACTCGGATTGCCTTGAAAAGCACTCTCCGAGTAGTAATTGGTTAGGATTCTACTCGAAACCAACCTTGTAACCATGCCCGCCGTGAATATAAGGCTGGGCAGGGACCCTCTCAAGAGGAACCGAAGTCGTGAATGTTTTTTGTGGAAAGGTGTAATTTCATGCAAGGAGCTAATTCAAAGGAAACTTTGCTGGCCTTGTAAAAGGAAACTTTGCTGGCCGTGTATTTCATGCAAGGAGTACGTTGATAGGAAACTTTGCTGGCCGTGTAAAAGGAAACGTAGCTGGCCGTGTAAAATTGCACATTTCAAGAACAAGATGAAGATTCAAGATTCTGTGGACCCTCAACCTGATTCTTCGATTCAACCTAAGGCTCGGGGGCTACTCCATATGGAGTGCGATTCTTATCGCACACCATATAATATTTTGAAGACTACTGATTTAATCAGAATAAACGGGGCTTAAGCACCTCATGGCCTCGTGACAACCAAGACCTGTCCAAGACTGATCAAGAACTCGAAAAAGCACTCGATTGGCTTGGCAAGCACTCGGTTGATGATACTCGACGATGAAGCGCTTGGGGGCTTGTTGGAGGTACGACCATGGGCCCACAGGGACACATGGATTCTCTCCAGACAGAGTCGTACCAGGCGTGAAGAACAAGAGTAGAGTACTGCAAGGACTCTTCTCGATATGGAAATTAGTCGTATGACTTGTAAACTACTCGGATTGCCTTGAAAAGCACTCTCCGAGTAGTAATTGGTTAGGATTCTACTCGAAACCAACCTTGTAACCCTGCCCGCCGTGAATATAAGGGACACATGGATTCTCTCCAGACAGAGTCGTACCAGGCGTGAAGAACAAGAGTAGAGTACTGCAAGGACTCTTCTCGATATGGAAATTAGTCGTATGACTTGTAAACTACTCGGATTGCCTTGAAAAGCACTCTCCGAGTAGTAATTGGTTAGGATTCTACTCGAAACCAACCTTGTAACCCTGCCCGCCGTGAATATAAGGGACACATGGATTCTCTCCAGACAGAGTCGTACCAGGCGTGAAGAACAAGAGTAGAGTACTGCAAGGACTCTTCTCGATATGGAAATTAGTCGTATGACTTGTAAACTACTCGGATTGCCTTGAAAAGCACTCTCCGAGTAGTAATTGGTTAGGATTCTACTCGAAACCAACCTTGTAACCCTGCCCGCCGTGAATATAAGGGACACATGGATTCTCTCCAGACAGAGTCGTACCAGGCGTGAAGAACAAGAGTAGAGTACTGCAAGGACTCTTCTCGATATGGAAATTAGTCGTATGACTTGTAAACTACTCGGATTGCCTTGAAAAGCACTCTCCGAGTAGTAATTGGTTAGGATTCTACTCGAAACCAACCTTGTAACCCTGCCCGCCGTGAATATAAGGGACACATGGATTCTCTCCAGACAGAGTCGTACCAGGCGTGAAGAACAAGAGTAGAGTACTGCAAGGACTCTTCTCGATATGGAAATTAGTCGTATGACTTGTAAACTACTCGGATTGCCTTGAAAAGCACTCTCCGAGTAGTAATTGGTTAGGATTCTACTCGAAACCAACCTTGTAACCCTGCCCGCCGTGAATATAAGGGACACATGGATTCTCTCCAGACAGAGTCGTACCAGGCGTGAAGAACAAGAGTAGAGTACTGCAAGGACTCTTCTCGATATGGAAATTAGTCGTATGACTTGTAAACTACTCGGATTGCCTTGAAAAGCACTCTCCGAGTATTAATTGGTTAGGATTCTACTCGAAACCAACCTTGTAACCCTGCCCGCTGTGAATATAAGGGACACATGGATTCTCTCCAGACAGAGTCGTACCAGGCGTGAAGAACAAGAGTAGAGTACTGCAAGGACTTTTCCTCGATATGGAAATTAGTCGTATGACTTGTAAACTACTCGGATTGCCTTGAAAAGCACTCTCCGAGTAGTAATTGGTTAGGATTCTACTCGAAACCAACCTTGTAACCAAGATTCTGTGGACCCTCAACCTGATTCTTCGATTCAACTTAAAGCTCGGGGGCTACTCCATATGGAGTGCGATTCTTATCGCACACCATATAATATTTTGAAGACTACTGATTTAATCAGAATAAACGGGGCTTAAGCACCTCATGGCCTCGTGACAACCAAGACCTGTCCAAGACTGATCAAGAACTCGAAAAAGCACTCGATTGGCTTGGCAAGCACTCGGTTGATGAGACTCGACGATGAAGCGCTTGGGGGCTTGTTGGAGGTACGACCATGGGCCCACAGGGACACATGGATTCTCTCCAGACAGAGTCGTACCAGGCGTGAAGAACAAGAGTAGAGTACTGCAAGGACTCTTCTCGATATGGAAATTAGTCGTATGACTTGTAAACTATTCGGATTGCCTTGAAAAGCACTCGGATTGCCTTTAGATCGCATATTAAAATTATTCAATAGCATCTCATATTAAAAATTATATATTCATACATCGAAAGCTTGGGCCTCTGGCGGAAACAGAAGGAAATTCACGATACATGTATCCATGAGCAACTCGGCACCGCAACCAGCTTTTTGATGACGGGGAGGCCGAGAAGGTTGCTCTCCTCGTCGCCGGTGTCGTGGAGCAACGACGCCACGCACTCGACGGCACCGGACACCGTCACAACGGGGAGCACGTTCCGCTTCTACCTGGCGAGCTTGGACACGACGAGCGTCGTGGCCACCCTTGCGCCGCGCTCGACGCTGATGCCCTTGCAAAGAAATATGAACTCCGAATAGATGATGAGAATGAAGGGAGAGATTGTGTGCTTTGAGAATAAGGAGGGGCGCCTTATATAGGGGGCAGGAGGGCTAAGGAGATGAACCTGGACGCCCACGACTATGGTAAGTAATCGATATGGTGTATTGTGGCTGTTATGGAAATAAAGTTTATGGAAAGAACGATTTCGGTTCGAAATCACCTAACAATTGCATCTATGGCGCGGTAAATCACCTAACAATTCCATCTATGGCGCGGTGGGTGCAGGGGGCAGGTAGATTGGGCGGTGGTGAGTGAAATTTTTCGGTTTTCCTGAAATAATGCCGCCTAAACTATCCCTCATGCGTTGGATTGGCCACGGACGCCCACAGGGCCTTCATTTGAATTGGTTGATGGCCAAACATTTTAGGTGGGTTTAGGTGGAACCCTGTCAAGTGGGGACGCTGTGAGGGGTACGGGAGGTTTTAGAAAAGCAGTTTTTTACCAATTGTTTTGGATCCTTATAGTATAGATTTTTGAAATAGTTCCTGGGCCACAAAATATAAGTACCGGTTCACGTATTAGGTTCCTTTTAAGAGGTTGCACTCACTTTTAAACCATTGGATATGGACTCATTGACTGTTCTTAAAATTCCTGAGCAACATAAAATTTCTCCAATAGAAATCATTAAATTTTCCTTACGTACTTATATTTTTCAGATCATGACTGACAAACTGCTTTCATAATGTGGTAATAGCTTTCATAAATATTGGGAATAATTTTTGAATTGGAAGATCATTTCTGAGAACATTGTGATGAAGATAGAGGCAGACACCACACCCCTAAAATGACTCCATGATGCTCCTATTTCTATAGAAGAGTTTATGGAATTGGTGAAGATTTGATATGGTTTCGTTATGATTTGAGGGCAGTTTTCTTACGATTTGGTGTACATTTTATTTTTGGAAAGAAATAATATGAGCGCGACCAAGTTACCTAAAATCACCCCTCCGTGGTTTAGTGTTTGTATAAAAGAGTTTACGCAATTGGTGAATATTAAGATTCCTGATGATTTTATGACATTTTTCTAAAGATTTGACACAAATTTATTTTTGGAGAGAAATAAAATAAATGGGATAGAATTAATTGGTAGTTGATTTTAAATTTCTATTGAAGGAGTTTGTGATTGATTAGCTCTATATTCTAGGGAAGAAATGTAACAAATAAGAAACCGAATTGATTATGCTTATGTATAACATTCTTATTTACTCGAGTTTGTGAAAACTTGCTCACACACCACATGCATATCTTTACTATAAATATAATACTATTCTTACTAAGATTTTTATAAATATATATTTTTAATTACTAGGTATGCTAAAACACGTGGCTGTGGCATGTGTCTCCCCACTAGTAAGGGTAAAAATCCAAAGTAAAAGAGAGTTGGGGTAAAATCACAATTGAGGTTTAAAACAGAGACAAAAGTGCAATAGTGTAGTAATTTACTATCATATGAATATCTTGCTAGCCCATGCGAATGCACGGGTTGCCAGCTAGTATATAAAATGCAAAATATATTACATGGATTTTAATATTAGAGTACGAAGTGTCGCATCAAACAAAAAACAAACCAAGTCGATACAGATTATTGTGGACAGCAACAGGAATATTGCCTTTCAAAAGCTACATGGAAAGCAACCTTTGACTGAGGACGGATGGAAACCAGAACCTGCGTCCACTACTCTTGTTGACGGGAACGGAAATCGAAGAGGTAAACTTGATACCCTGGAACTGGCACCAAATTATCTCCCACATACAGCGAGGGACTTTCGTTTTCCTGTGAAGGAGAGATTAGATCGAACGGGCGAGCAATATCCCCAAATGCACGATGAGCACCAATGTATAACCATATAAATGTGAGAAGCTCCCCTGCTTCCCCCAGTTGCCTAGCATGCATCTCTGGACGGGATTTACAGGCTGCATAAACAAGTAGTCTTATCCACACTTCTTTGATCTTTACCAGTGACTGATGGAAGGAGAGTTGGGTCGGTTCATGTTCCAAGAGAGAGTGCAGATGTGTGAATATGCTTCCTTGAGATTCGGATCCTCTGTACCTTAGTTCAGATCGGATATTATCCAACTTAGTGCTTGTTATCTTCTTAGAAAACAATTCTAGTGTATCTTTTGCAGAGCCACTCACTGGCAGCATAGAAGGGTAGAAAACAAGAAGATAGAGCATATAATCTGATATTTTCTCACAAATGTATATGAGATGTGATACCTCCTCATTACTCACAATGAGTTGATCACTTGTTGGACTTGTCGTGTTTTCCCAGATGTGCAAGTCTGTGAATAAATGCAGCTGGATAATGGCATTCTCGAAAGGCCCACGAAGTATATCTTCCAGTGCTGTACCAAGATTTGGCACCTCCTCAAGATTTGTCTTCACAGACCATTCCACCACGCACTTTGTGATTTCCGTCTTGGCTTGGACATGCTTGGCATGACGGAGGAGTCTCCATATATTCTCCAAACCAATGGTGTGCATAGCCCTTGAAATCACCATTACAGGTGATGCGGGCCGCCGCCGATCCTTGGCAAGGCTCACAATAAAATTATATTGCCCAATGCTACTTGGCCACCATCTTCTCTTCTCTGGCCGAATAGTTTTGAATAAAGACCAGGACAGGTAAGAGAGCTGCTTACAATTCCGTGCTTTCAGGGATGCCCAAGTCCATGGTGATATCTGCACCATGCAAAATGAACATACTTCCATGAAAAGAGCCCCACTGAGTAAAACATAGGTGAGTACAACATCCACTCCACTACACTCTTCTTTCTTGCTTGCATGGAAGAGCACAAAAGCAACCACTGTGGCGCTCATTACAATACACCGTAGTATGGTACCAACCATTGTTTGAGTCACTATGGCCTTAGTGTAGAGAACATCATACATCAAGCCAAGTTCAACCTCCAATATCTTAAGCCTTGACTCCAGTTCTTTAAACTCGGCAAACTCCTTACAAAGATATTCCGGGGCTCTGCTTCCCATTTGGAAAATTGTACGTCCGGCAAATATTCCCCTGATGAATGGCACTGTCTTGAGGGCGTAGCAGACAGTTCTAGTGTAGCTATCATCCCCAACAAGGGATCCTCTCTTGTCTTGGCTATCAACAATACTGGAGCTCCATATCATATTTTGGTTTCCACACTTGAGTGCCCATGTCCTCTCCCCATACTTGATGACTCCAGCTATGAAAATGAGGATGGTTGGGACTAAAATCTGCATATTGCCTCGGCCAATTGATTTCCAACAGACATAGAGGGTTAAGCTGACCTCAACCGATAAATTTAGCAAGTGCCGCAGCCACAAATTGTTGTCCTCAATGGAAAAGGCGGTGATACTATCTTGTCCACCAAGATGGACAAGAAGGAAGGGTGCCCAGAAGAATGCCAAGGAGTTGGTGCCATTAAATGCATTAGGATGTCGAGAGAGGAGGCCAAGAGCATAAACTGCTACCAGGTCTGCCCCTAAATAAGCTAACCAAATGGAAAATCTAAGTAACATGTTGGTGTGACGCTGCCGGAGAACACCAGTAAAGAAAAGGAAGAGTTGTAGTGTGAAGCTTGCAAGCACCATTAACTCGATCTCCATTTCATTCCAGAGTTTTTGTATGCTCGCAACTGTAATATGTTGCATGTTGAAGGAGATGCTGGTTTCTTATATGGTTGATCCAACCTATTAATCATAGAATGGATATATATTAGTACAGTTCGTATTATAAGATATTGATTTCTTTTAGTGTAGGCATTAACGATTTATATGGAAAACCAACATATAATCACATAAATCTATTTTTAATATATTAAGGGAAATATTTTGGTCCGATCAACAAAGGTAGACAGTGGGGCCCACATTTTCTATTTAGCATGCAGGTAGTACATCAGATCGAATATATTAGTAGTTTATTTAGAGTCAAGTTTAGAAGGAAACAACCTTTCAATAAAGTGCAAAAAGGAATTAATATGGGATACTATAGGATTATATCTGCAATTTTGTGCTGAAACCTAGAAATCTCTACATGCTTTATTTTCCAAGGAGGTCCTTGGTTTCTTCTTTGCAGGGAAAAACTGACACCAGAATATATTTATTTCTGGCATTTAATTTTTTCCCAATCATATAGCTATTTTTGAGTTCTCAAGTGGAATATTTGGCATGCCAGGCTGCCACTAATTAAATACGAAATGTGTAATTATCCTCTTAACGAGAGCATGGTAGTTAATGAAGGGCAATATGGAGTACATCCTTAATCTGTCTAAAAAACCGTACGACTAACTGAATTACAGAGGGACTACATGTTATGGACAGAATAATTCATTTGCTTAAACATGTATCCTATGCATGCTATGCTATATCTGTCCACAAAATAAAAATATTCAACAAACTAAACATATGTCATATTGCATTCGCACAGAAATCGAAATAGAAGAGGTTAGTAGGATTTTTAATACATAATGTGGTTAATTTGGTTCTGAGCCTCACCCATGTGAGTAGTTACTTGATTTTTACTGCAAAAACTGAAACTCATATGTGTTTTTAGCAGGAGTTTGATATAGATTACACTGCCTTAAGTTCATTAAGCGAATTAGAATTACTCACAAGTCCCAAATGGATCCAGAAACCCTGAAGCTGTATAGCTGTCTTTGTGGCTCAGTTGATGATATATGCACTATTTGCCTGAGTACAAGGGAAGCAGACATTTTAATGCAAGGAACATGTATACTGTCTCCCATCACAAAGGATGTTGATTTTAGATTGAATGAATGAATGGCCACACTTATTTTTTTATCATTGATCATAAAAACACATAAGGTTAAAATATTATGATTTTGCAAGATTCATCATGGAAAATAAATATTAAGATTTTACAAGAATGGTCAAATTCTTAAATCATCCTAGTCAAGGTTTCATTATGTAACGTTGTACATTGATCAAAGGCAGTATATTTCATATCAGTTAGGTACCATATGAAACACAAAGGTACTGCAAATGTTACATGATTATTAGATGATTCAAACCCTTGCATGGAGAAGAAATGAGAAGAGTATCAGTTCAGGTTATAGTATTAACCGGGTTTTCTGCGACTCAAATACTATCAAAACAGTCCGGTATGTTACCTGAATACTATCAAAACAGCCACCCTAATAATGTTACCTGAATTTAAACCTTCCCTTCATCTATGTTATACCTTGTCTAGCTACTGCATACATGGAAATGGTCGAGTATGCTAAACCACCTCCTGCCAATACATTATCTTTACTAACAAGTTTGGCAGGGTTCGATTTGGGGTGATGATTGGATTATTAAAAAAGTGCAAGTATATATATGGAAATGGACAGAAGTGAAGTTATGCATGGAAATTTCATACTTACCTTAAGGTGACTGCATTTGATTAGCTTGCAATCCAGTTGATACGTCCTGAGAACTTCTGTTGTGGTCTTCGTCCTGTATATGCATACACCAAGAGTTATAATGGTTCCTTTCTTGCAGCAGTGGAATTCTACAAAGTGGCACTCTGTCTCAAAAATTAAAAGGCCTAGAACTATGCTGACCGTGATTCCTTTCTTGCAGGAGCAGTGCTGCTAGTTTTTTTATAGACCAATGGCCTGCTTTGGCCCTGCTTATAATGAAAGCACGAATAGGTTTTGCTCGGGACACCAGCTTGCAGACAGGAACATAAAAGGTGTCATGGACGCAGCACCCTCCTCGCATCCCCTCGCTCTCCTAACTAGACCTCTCACTACGGGAAAAACGACTATCAGTACCGGTCAAGAAGGTCTCGTTAGTACCGGTTTTGGAACCGGTACTAACGTTTCGAGACTAAAGTGGCAGTCTTTTAGTACCGGTTCCAGAACCGGTACTAAAACGCGCACGTTAGTACCGGTTGGTACACCAACCGGTACTAAACTGCGTGCGCTGCCCGCCACCCCGGGGAGGCAGTTTAGTACCGGTTGGTAATACCAACCGGTACTAAACTGTTTTTTCTCTTTTATTTTATTTTATTTCTAATGCGTATTCCGTATCATATCCGTTCTAATGCGTATTCGTATCGTATCCGTTCTAATGCGTATTCGTATCGTATCCGTATAATGCGTATTCGTATCGTTTCCGTTACAATGCGTATTCGTATCGTATCCGTTCTAATGCGCTTGCGTATAAAGTAATATTACGTTACAATAATATATAATCTACATGTACTTAGTTAGCTTTCTAAAAAGTATTACATATATATACAACTTTTCAAGTGTTTCGATTAAAGAAAAACCAATTAAGCTAATCTTTCTTCTTCTTCTTCTTTTGGAACTCCTCTTCCTCCTCGTCCTTTCCTCGATCAGGATCCATTAAACCAATCCTTATTCTATGATCCGAATAAAATTCACCGTTCGGATTCACGACCTCATCGAGCAGAAATCCCATTAGTTGTTCTTGAACTGCCTTGACTCGTTCCGGTTCAATGAGGTCTTCTGACATTACCATAACCTGCCAAGAAAAATCTTCGTTAGTCTTAATAAACAGATTTGCATAATAAAAATTTAATAAAATGGTAGGAAGTTTACGTACGTCAAATTCTTTTTCCGTCATCATCTTCGGGCCTACAAATCCGTGGATGAATTTAATTTTCTTTTTTCTTTTGTAATTTAATATGTGTGTGACATTACTATGGACTTATGTAATTTAATTTTCTTTTTTCTTTTTTTTATGAAAAGTGTTGATTATTGAAATGGACCTCTTATTGTTTTCGCTTCCCGCCAGCTGTGGCACGTTAGTACCGGGCCGTGTTACAAACCGGTACTAACCTGCCTCCCCTGTAAATGGTATAGTTTTTCTCTTATTTTTCTTTTCTGTTTGTATATATTACTTTTATTCTCGTTTAACACTTATTATAAATCGTAAAGGCACTACGTACACTTTCAAATTACTTATTTCAAATTACTTTTATTCTCGTTTAACACTTATTACTTATTATATGATTACATGTTTAATTTCAAATTTGAAAATACACACTTATTGTAATTTATAAAATATCTCATTAAATATCTCACATACATATAGTAAATCTGTAAAATACGAAGAGGTAATTATTTTTTGCATGCAAAAATATTTATAAATAATAACTTCCAAATCTCATATAACTGTTTCTTCAAATCGAAAATTAATTATTTAATTAACGTCAAATTTCAATAATCAACACTTTTCATAAAAAAAAGAAAAAAGAAAATTAAATTACATAAGTCCATAGTAATGTCACACACATATTGAGTTAATTATATCGACAGAACACACATTGAGATAATTACGTCAAATTGCACAATGCAAAACGACACTCATTACATTACACACATTACATTACATCATTTAATAGAAAATAAATAATTGAGGCCATTAATCTTCATCTTCATCATCTTCCGCTGAAACAAAATTAATCTTCCTTCTGACGAATGTCCCCTGGTTGTGATCGCGCCGTAAGTACGGAGCGTCTTCTTTGGATAACAGAATGCTGGGATCAACATCAACTGAGAATAGAGGACGGTCATCTAACTGATCATAATCTTCTGATTTGTCCGTAATGTCTTCAACTCTAACTATTTTTCTTTTTCCTGGAAGAACTATGTGACGTTTAGGCTCATTATCTTCTGGCTTCTTTACCGTCTGCTCCTTTTCTGTCTGCTCCTCTTCCATCTGCTTCTTTTGTTTTCTCTTCTTAGGTTTAATTTTTTTCTTCTTGGGCTTGCTTGCCATGTCTTTCACGTAGAACACTTGGGTCACATCTCTGGCTAGGACAAATGGTTCCTCCTTATATCCAACCTTTTTTAGGTCCACCGTTGTCATCCCATATCTGTCTATCGTTACACCGGCGCGGCTCACCCATTGGCAGCGGAACAGGGCAACTTTATAGGTCCATAGTCAAGTTCCCATATCTCCTCTATGACGCCATAGTAGATGTCCTTTATACCATCATTTCCTATTGCATCTATACGGACACCACTATTTTGGTTAGTGCTCTTCTGGTCTTGAGATCTTGTGTAGAATGTATACCCATTTATCTCGTAGCCTTGGTATTGCAAGATTGTGATTGATGGTCCCCTAGCCAGCCATTGAAGTTCTTGATCAATCGTGCCATCACCGATGAATTTTCGTCTCAACCAATCTCTGAAAGTCACTATGTGATGACGGGTAATCCATTTTTCACTCTTGTTTGGGTTTTCGGATCGTATAATATCCATTTTAGCATATCCAGCGTGCTACCCAGTTTTTTCAGTTCCGGCTTGCACCCTGGGTATAGTTTTGTTTTGTGATCCTCCAACATCTTTTCGAACTTTTTTGACTCTCTCGCAGTTTCACTGTCTTTCTGTGCATCAAGCAAGACCTGACCAAACTCATCGGGTGCCTCCTCCTCCTCTACGACATTTGCATCAACCCCTTCCATTGGGTCATCATCGTCGTCAAAGGCACCGGCTTCATGTAAGTATGCAAAGTCTGGGATGTTGTTATCGTCGTCTTCTTCATCGTCTCCCATCAAAACACCAAGTTCACCATGCTTCGTCCAAACATTATAGCTATCCATGAAACCGTTTTCAGTTAGGTGAACGTGTAGAGTATCCCTTTTCATGACCTGTTTCACATTGCGGCAAATACGGCATGGACAACACATGAGACCATTCGTGGACCTGGTTGCTTCAACCACATTGAGAAAAACGTCTAGGCCAACAATCCAGGCCATGATGTTCCTACCGCCGTACATCCATTGACGGTCCATTTTGAATCCTACCATAAAAAATATTTATAAAATAAATGTATCCATTAATTGCAACATTTTATTAATTATTAGTAACATTGAGAAAATACCTAACAACATTACTAATATTGCAACATTTCATTAATTATTAGTTAAAAAGGTATTAGTAATAATTAAAAAGTTGGAAAAATCTATTAAACAACATTACATATATATAATCAAATTTTTAAAAAAATCCATTACATAACATTAAATATAGTTAAAAAGATACGGAATATTGTCACAAAAAACATGCTCATTATCTAGGTATCTAGGGTATGAACTCACTACTAAAAGCTACCATCTAATTAAGGTCATGATTCTATTTAGCTCAAATCATTCTACAAATACCAAAATCCTTCTCATTCACAATTTTTCAAATTTCTCTAAGTATAGAGCATAAAAATAAGCACAAGTACCGTCAATTAATAGAGAATGAAGTTGCTAACCTTTTGGCGCACTTATATAGGAGAAATCCACAAATTATGGAAAACTTGGGCAAAAACTCCCCCCTCTATGGCGCCATGAGTGAGAGACCAAGCTCTCTGCAGAAATGAGCTCGGGCTCGGGGAGGAAGAAGCCTGCCGCGGTATTATACCCAGCACGTTAGTACCGGCTGGTAACACCAGCCGGTACTAAATGTAGGCAGTTAGTACCGGTTGGTGTTACCAACCGGTACTAACGTGCAGCGTCTTGCGGGTCCCCCAAGTCGAGGCACGTTAGTACCGGCTGGTAACACCAGCCGGTACTAACGTGCCTCTAGCCGTTGCGGCCTGACCCCCGAGGCGCACGTTAGTACCGGTTGGTGTTACCAACCGGTACTAATGTGCTCCACGAAGTACTGTGCTTACAAACCGGTACTAAATTCAGCATTTAGTACCGGTTATAACACAACCGGTACTAACGTACCAGGGACCAAAGGTCGTTTCTCTAGTAGTGTCTCTCCATGAGACCATGAGTACACCTATGTCCACTAGCAAAAGCTAAAAAGACGATAAATATAACTGGAGTACTTTGTAAAATTAATGTGCCTAGAAATATGCTGATCAGGTTCTTTTCTTGCAGGAGTGCTGTTCGCAGTTCCTTGCAAGATATTCAATAGCGGCCTCTTTGGATCCAATGATATGGGTCGAATTGGAATCAAATTCCTGGGCTGCCCTGTTTGGCTCCAACATAGTATTTTTTTTGAAGCACAATGGCAGGAGCTATGTACTAAATTATGTACATAATATATAATTTTTGGAATATGCATTAAATTGTATATATATGTCACATGTTTGTTTATTTAAGGGCAAATTGCATATCTGCCCTCAGTCAGAACTCCAACTGCATGTTTGCCCCTGTTTTTTCGACTTCGCACGTTTGCCCTCGTTTTCCAGAACTGGAGTCGTTCTCCAGTAGTGCTTCATTCCCATCTAGACGTGTAGGTGCAAAACTCAGATGTTTCATGTCGATTTCATTCTATATGCAATATCCAAATAACCTTCTGAATGTAATTCCTAGAAAAAAAAATCCATGCGCAACCAAACAAAAATCCATGCCGGCATCTTTGGTTTTCGAAACCCAAGGTGCAATACAAGAACGAGAGATGACAACTTGAGAGAATTCCTTGTATGCCACTAAAAATTTAACTCGTCTCCTATGTGCCATCCAAATTTATCTCATCCCTTCAGTGCCATCGAAAATTTAACTTGATTCCCTATGTGCCACTGCAGTCATATTTGTCCAGCAAAATGCAGTAACGGCGTTAACTCACATCTGCCCTTCACTGGCTTTACCGTTTTTACCCCTCCCAAAATCTTATCACAAGAAACCAACCCTCAATTCCTCATCTTCTTCCATGTCATTCTCCAGGCTGGGTCGAACGTGCTGGACCTGGACGGCGACGCTCGCTTGATCCCGCCGGGCCGGCCGCTGGCCCCGTGCATTACTGCTCAAACCCGGTAGCATGGCCGCTCGCCTCGTGGTTGTCAGGAACCTGCTGGGCATACCGTGTTGGGCCGACCGCGAAGCATGTGGGCTGTACTTGGGCCAATGAAAGAGCACCAGGCTGTCGAACGGTCCAGCTCGCAAGGTACAAAACAGGATCGTTTTCTCCATGGGGAAGCATGGAAGAGGTGTTGCTAATTTACGGGCGATCGGACGGAGGCTTCCATCCGGTCGATGCCGAAAATTTTCACAAACTTTTCAGAATTTGTTTTCAAAACTTATTGCAGAAAGGATGGAAGAGAAAAATTATTGCAGAAAAGTTGGAAAAGAAATATTTTCAAAAACTTTTCAGAAAAAATATTTTCAAAAAGTTTTAACAAATTTTCAAAAATATATTTTCAAAACTTTTCACAAAGTTCAAAAATAAACTGAAAAGGGAACAGAAAAATATATAAACTTTTTGGGGAAACAAATGGAAGAGAAATATTTTCGCCAAATTTTCAGAAAACTTTTCAAAAATTGAAGAGAAAGATTCAATAAAGTGAGAGCGCAGGCTTATGGAATTGACCGCACGGAACGGGCGACGGTAAGTTTAGAATCCCGGCATGGAAGCAGCCTGATCCATCGGTGGGAGGCCTCAATCGTGGGCATCAGCAAGCGATTGAGAGCACGAAGGGAGGATACGGGGGAAGCATGGGTAGCAGAGGGCAGCGCAGACCAGAAAGTGATGAAGATAGAAGAAGTTTCTGTATTTTTTTTAAAAAAAAATTGGATCCCACTGATAACCTTAATCCAAATCCTGAAAAAACAAACATGAAAAATCTCATATCTTTATTCCTAACCTATTTCGCTTGTACCTTATCATAGCTTAAACACATTCTCTACGCTACACAAACGCCAGCACCAAGAACAGGAAAAACAAAACAACATCATCTCTTCATTTCTATGGGTAATATTGTCTTTTCCGCTTTCACTCAACGGCCACATGACTATGCTGTGACAGTAATGGCATAGAAGGGATAGAGTTAAATTTTCAATGACACTGAAGGGATGAACTAAATTTGGATGGCACATAAGGGATGAGTTAAATTTCTAGTGGCATACAAGGGATTCTCTCTATCAACTTTGACAAACTGCTCTGAAGTCTGAACGCTTTGAAATCTTTTGGATCCACGAGGTTGTTTGTAATATATATGCACTCAATTCCCTTCGGTATATATAAGAATTTCACAGGAACTCTCCTATCATGGGTTGATGGAGGAGATTCTCCCTATTGAAAGCAAATATCTTGTGATGCACTCAACAGTATATATTTGTTTAAATGAACTGTTGATTACTGGACTGCTCATCACGAGCAAGTGCAATTTGCGGTCAGGTGAGGAGAACCAGAACTGCTGGCGTTATCACCCAAGCATCGCTATTGCCATCGCTACATATGGTTCATTGGAAGCGGTTACAACGGTGCCGGCCCAAATAATGACCTCAAATGCGCCGATGGTATTAATGAACCAGCTCATCTAATTAAACTAGCCAGCTCAAACAAAATCTGGTTAGAATGAGAACTCGTTCTAACCGGTGTAGAATATAATGGTTAGAACATTTATTTTCCAAGCGGTGCGAAATTAAACCGCTTTGCTTGGTAATTTGAACCATCATCGGAAGTTGCAGCGCACACACAGAGTGTGCGCGTGCAGTTATGCGCGCCCATTGACGACGACGACGGCCGACTGCCTAGCCTAGCCCCTTCGCGGGTGGCTTGCGATACAAGTTGATCGCCTCGGTCGCTATATATGCACCGCATTTTTTCGATCAATCGATCCATCTCTCTTCTCTCGCCCCTGCTTGCACACACACCCTATCGAGAAGAAAGTTGCAGATCAGAGCCCCACTTCGTCAAGCCCTGTACCATGGAAGAAGTGCTGGTATCCAACCGCATCCTCAAGCAATTGCTCGTCTATGGCGGCTATCAGAAGGATGTGGTCATCGCATACGTCTCCACGAAGGACCACCCACCCCACACCACAGCCACCACCGTGGTGCTTGAGGTGTTGCGCGACTGGCGAACAGTCAAGTTTGTCTGCGACGACGACGCTGACGCCAGGTGCTACATCAAGCTGCCGTTGAAGGTGGACATGCAGAAGTTTAACGGCCACGGCTGGTACTGGTTCCATGAGCACGTCTCCTTCCGCCGCGTCCTTCATCTCACGGAGATGGACACGCTGATGGCGAGGGCGATGGCGCCGGAGAAGGCCCTGCAGCAGTGATACTAATTTTATTTAGTTTCTTTTAATTTGTTTCTATAATGTTTGGTGATGGACAATGAACAATGTGTGCTATCATAATAATAATGTTTAATTATGTTTATGTTTGTATTTTCTTCTTTGTTTTTCTTATCCATGTTTCTTTTAGGTTTCTGTAATGTGTTGTGTTGTTGTTGTTGTTGTTATGTCCTACTTTAACGGCCATGTTGTTGTTGTATTGTTGTTATGTTGTTGTAATGTGTTGTATTGTTGTTGTTGTGTTCTTCTCCATATTTCGTATTCTAAGTGACGTAAAATGAACCGCTTAGAATAAGGACTGTATCCTAAGAGGTCCATACTAAGCTGTGCAGAATGAGGTGTGGGTATAAATAAGCCACGCCATTTCAACAGCGACCAAACCCTATCCCCACTCTGCTCGCAACCACAATACCCTCGCCATGTCCCATTGTTGTAGCTCCACCACGCCCCTAGCTCTCTGTCGTTATCCTCGTCCTCTGCATGGCTTGCTCCCTCAATGCAGGGGCAAAAACTGCAGAAGCTGTGGCGGCCGCAGTTTGCTATGTAACCTACTCTACCGCTCGCGCGGCGGTGGCCTCGGTGGCGCGGGTGTCCTTCCTCCGCTCCATCGCCACTACGATGACCAGATCCGAGGCGACCTTGATCGGATCCACGGCAGAGTCATGGAAAGCGGTGGGCTCTGCTGCCCTCACCGCCGCGGATCAAGTTGCCTCCGTCATGCAGAAGCAAGCCGCCCTCGAGGCACGAGATAGATCCATAGTTGCGGAGGTGGCCTTGGCTGCAAACAAGGCCCGTGCTCTCGCAGATCTGGCCCGCAGCTTCACCATCCGGCGCTGGTGTCTCCCCTTCGACCATGACTGCCGCCGAGATGAGCTCCACTGCTGCAATTGCTGTATAGTCCAGCGATGTAAGCGTCATGGGATTACATTTTTTTGTTACGAACAAATTGTCCATTTTGGTCCGTTTAGCTAGGCACTGTTGTTTCTTATGCTACCACTAGCTAGTTATTTAGTCGTTTTATTAGTGAACTTTACTTTATCTACAACTAGTGATGAACTGTTAAGTGATGTTGAATGCTAGTCAGTGATGAACAGTTAAGTGATGTTGAATTTCTCCTAAGTTTAGTTTGTCTGCAACTAGTGATGAACTATTAAGTGATGTTCAGTTCTAGCTACTTATGATGAACGTTGTAGTGATCTTTAATAGATACTATCTAGCTTGTGTGTTGTTGCGAACGTCTAGCACGTACACGTTGACATTCAGTTGAATGTGAATCTGTTGTGTGTGCAATTCGTTCATAACGATCGATATATATCTAGTATTCATTTGAGATAAAATGACGGAAATGAACGTTTTATTAAAAATGTGTGTGACATCATCCTAACCGACGTTAAATAAACAGGTACCAATAGGTTAATAAAACTACGCGATGCTAATCGAACCGATTAGTATACAAAGTCAAACGCTCTGGCACTAAACAAACCAATTCGAATCAACAGTCATTCTAAGCGGTGCGCAGAATGTCGGCATGTTTAAGCAATCATTGAAAGTGGTTAAATAACCGCTTAGGATGACCCCTTATTGGCATCACTTAAAGGGAAGCGGCGCGGGAGCCGGGGCGGGTGAGGTTTTTGCGCCGCTTAGGATAGTTGTCTTTAGAATAGTGATGCATTGAATTCATTTTTGAGGTTTGACTTATAACAAACTGTGTGAGAGATGTATACTTTTGTGAACAATGTATAGTCTAACTTTACGAAAATTATGTCAATGTTTTGTGGCAAGCTTATGGACAAAAAATATATTATCAATTTTAGAATTTTTATGACCATTTTTAGATATTATTGTAATTTTTATGTGGTAAATTGTTGAAAGAAGTTTGTATTGTGTCATGAAGGTAATTGATTGTTTTGTAATTTTTTTCTATTTTATTAGATGCACATGTAGTTCAATCTGGAATTAATTTTGATAACCACATAGAAATTCATTTAAATGATAGAAAATAGTAAAGAAGTTCCAAATTTGATGAAACTCCTATATAACCATATCTATGTAGTTCATTACATGTAAAAAATGTATTGAGGTGTTCAAGATAATTATTTTTGTAAGTTGTTACACAATGATGCCTTAATTAGTTGAAAATGAAAAAATAACACTAAATAGGCTAAAAACCTGTCTCTGGCCCATTTTCTCAACGTGCATGCACGGCCCAACCATTCTGGTCCCTTCATACTTGATATGGTTTAGATCACATCCTTGCAAGGTTTTTTTTTCCCGACCGGCGGGGGCAAACCGCCGGCCGACGGTAGCGGCTTACCGCTCCGGTTGGAGCGGTAACCGCCCCCGTCCGGTCGAATTCAAAACCTCGAATTCGACGGCGGTTCGGGGCAGTTAGCCGGTCGGTTTGACCGGTTAGCCGCCCCGGTTTGACAGGTTACCGACCGAAGAAGAAAAAAATCCAAAAAATGGAAAAATGGTTTGTTTGGCATGAGTTTTGCACATATTAATGTTAAAAGACCACAGCAAAATAATAATTTACAAATATGCATACAAATACCATACAAAAAATACCATAATCAATCCCTACAAATAAAAGATCAATAGTCCATACAAATACTCCATAGTCATAAGTCATAACTCATAAGTCATAATCCATACAAATAACATAGTCCATACAAATACCATAGTCCATAGAAATATACATGAATAGAAGTTCAACGCATGAATGGAAAGACCTCCATTTCAGTCACCATTTGGTACTTCGGCGGTGGACATGACATTCAAGCCTTGCAGTCGAAGCAGGTTAGCCTTGTAGTCTTGCCAAGATTGGCCCATCCACGCCGCTGTTGTAGACCATTGTTGAACTAACATATTATAAAAATGGGGTCTTCCCATTCGTACACCCATCTCGTGGGGGGCTGCGCGTTTATGTCAGCTGTAGGATAGCTATGAGTAGAGTGAGAGCTATCACCGTACGAGGAATAGGAGTACTGTGGATTGTCGTCGTCCCTAGGTCCAAGCGTTTTCCTCTGAGAGGAGGGTGCACCATGGTCTCGATCCTGAGTAGCATGCGTGAATTGATCCTCTCCTGTAAAGAAACATATTTTTAATTAGTACTCCGAATGACAAACATAGCTTCGTATGTACGTGCAATTTATACCTGTGAAAATAATTTGACCACTGAGCATCAGTAGTATAATTAGTACAAGCAGCATCACCACCACCACCATCACCACCACCACCACCACCACCATCAGCCCTACCACCACCACCATCACCACCGCCACCACCATCACCGTCAGAACCACTATCATCATCCTCTGTAGCGGAGCTACTGTCCTGAGACTCCTGATACGGTGGACTACGATCACCCTCCACATCATCAGTATCGTCGTCGTTGCCCACAGGTTTTTCTTCTACCATCACCCTTTTTCCTCGTTGACGCTTGACGTCACGGACGTCAGCCTTATGAGGCCCCTTCCGCTCCATTCTCTTCCCAAGGTGAGAGTCACCCACATTTCTACGTGCCCAGTCACTGATATTATCATCCCCCGTAGCAGCCCGAAGATCCTGGGGGTCTATCTGATCTGTGAGAATATGAGACGTGATAGGGACGTCTCCTATTTCATCGTCCTCATCAAGAACTGGAGCTCGATTGGATCGACCATATTCCATCCACTCTTGAATAGGATTCTTCTCATCATAGAATGAAAGGTGGGCCATTTGATCCGCGAAATCATAATCATCACGCTGATCATAATCTGAGACATCCGAAAGTCGCAGTCAAAGGTTGTAGTTGACATAGACAAGCTTGTTAAGTTTCTTGTGCGACAGCCGATTGCGAACCTTTGTATGCAGCAACGCAAATGTACTCCAGTTCCGCTCGCACCCACTTGATGAACAACATTGTGAAACAAGCCGCGTAGCGAGCCGCTGCAGGTTCGAAGTGGATCAACCGAACACCATCCACCACGATGCTGCATTTGAAAGTGAATCTGTAAGTAATATGGTCGATATAATGAAAGAACATTATTGACGCTTTGAAGAGGGACACTTACATGGGGTTGTATTTCGGTCAACCGCCATTCTCATAGCCATGTCAGTGCCAAAGTCGCCATGTTTCTGCCGAAACATCTCAGCCTCTTGCAATGCCTTAACGGCTGTGTCGAGATCCGTCATGCGCTCAAACGCATGCCTTAATGCAGAATACATTTCTTGATTTGCTTGATACGTATATGCATGACTTGGGTTCAGTGTGGCAGCTTCAAAATTAAAGTATCGGCAATAAGCATAAGGGCATTACAAAATGAAAAGGGCAATTAGCATAAAGTTGATTCAAGTGTGAAGTCATACCTGCACCCACATAGGTGCTGTCATCGTACGTGTCTCGTATCCTGGAATTCAGGATCGTTTTATACTCATTCCAAGTGGATCGATTACCTCCAAAGTAAGACTCCAACTCGTTTGTCATGGTCTGGTAATGCATAACAAGTTCACAAAGGTTGGGCCGCTTGTCTTGATCAGCGAAGCGAAGCAACTTGTACACTGGCATCACAGTGTCAGTGATGTATTTCATTCCATCCCACCACTCCAAACTTGTAAACCTAGCATGAGCAATTCTACCCATTTCTGAGTTGATCCATTTGCTTTGTGAGAACTGCGGAGATGTCATCGACTGCATGAAACGATCCTTTTTCCGATAGATGCTTTCTAGGAACATGTAGTTAGTCCCAAAGCGAGTGGCATTCCACTTCACCAACTCACCACCGATTGCATTCTTCATCTGTACATGCACCTAAAATCATAACACTACCATCAATAAAACCTACACGTAAATCACTACTCATATTATACACAACTAAATTTACCTAAATCAAATGTACCTAAATCACAACTCATACATACATGTACCTAAATCAAATATACATTGTCATCTAACTCATGTATACACCTAAAATTCGAAATGCTAAATCATTCATCTCTACATATGACTCACAACTTCACAAGTGACAACTCATATATATGTTCATCTCTACACAAATCTACACGAATCATACACAAATTCACCTCTACATTTGAATCATATACAAATCCTAAAGCAAATCATTCATCTCTACATCTAAAGTTGAGATTTTACCAAACGGAAGCCGGCCACCAACCCGGGCCGGCTAGTTGCCGCATATGACCGGCTTACCGCCCAACGCGAGCGGCTAGCCGGCCTAACCGAGCGGCTATCCGGCCTCTCACTCCAGATCCGTAACCGCCCCGGCCGTCCGGTTAAACCGCCCTGCTAACCGGCGAAGGGAGGCGGCCGGGAGGCACGGCGGGGCGGACGGCGGCAGGGGGCAGCTCGGGAGATTGCGATTTGGGAGAGGAGAGGAGGATACGTGAGGGGCGTCGGGTGGGGGGGGGGGGGTAAGTGGCTGTAAGAACTGATGGGCCTTAATGGGCCTTAACGGGCCGCGACTCTTCTTTTTATTAAGCTTTGAATTCCCGCAAACTGATGTAAACGAATGAATGTTTGAAAAAATTTTACATCCTTACATTTGTCGCAGCTTAAAGTATTTTTAGGAATTTTTTGGTGATTTTTTTCAAATTCATACATTTGAATTTGGCCGGTTTCCAACCGACTGGAACCGGTACCGCGCCGGACCGGTTACACCGGTTACCGCGGTTTCTGGACCGGTTCCGGTCGGGAAAAAAAACCTTGCATCGTTGTGCTATACTGTCTTGTCAACACTCCTCAAAACCCTAACTCTTCTCCTCTGTGGCTGAGGGACCTCATTATAGCAATCCCACTGATTAACTGTATTTTACCCTAGATCAGTATCTGATACTATCCGTTCTCATAACAGTTTAGTATCAAAACAATGAAATACATATAAAAAACCATTACAAAGCAGAGAGAGTGGCACTATCGTCCATTCCACAAGTTGAATCAACCATAGCACCATACACCTGTATAATGATGAAAGCAACCTAAGACCTAGTGCACTTATGGTTGGTACTCAACCAATCTTAGCAAGTAAATTATATTATATGCATGGGTTGTTCAAGACAAGTGATAAGAGACTTGTTTTATCAAGAAGTTCATTTTATGCAGGTAAGGTAAATTCTAGAAAGGAAAGGGGAAAAATATATTTTATGCAGGTGGGCTTTCGTCGAGATCAGGAACGCAATGGGTACACAATGCAGGTTTTAGGCAGGTTCGGGCCGCCGAGATAGTGTAATACCCTACGTCTTGTTTGGTGGTTTGTATTGTGTAATGTCGTCTCTTTTGATGGGGTCCCTGCCCAACCTTATATACACGGAGGGCAGGGTTACAACGTTGGTTCCGAGTAGAATCCTAGCCTATTACAACTTGATTGAGTACTCTACAAGGCAAACCGAGTACGTTCCATGCGATACGACTAGTTCCCTTAGCCAGTAGAGTTGTTACGGTACTCTACGTGCAGTCTTCATACTTGATACGATCCCCATCTGGAAATTCTCCATGCGTCTTTGTGGGCCCATGGTCGTACCTCTAACAAGCCCCCGAGCGCTTCATCGCCGAGTCTTGTCTTGAACCGAATACTTACCAAGTCTATTGAGTTCTTTTTTGAGTGCTTCAAGTACTTGCTTGATCTTTTGAAATCTCTACGAGTACATATCTTGTCAATCTTGGAAAGTCCTTGGTTGATACGTGGCTGTGAGGTTCTCAAGCCCCCTAAATCTTGATCAATCTTGTAGGCCTCAATAATCAATGAGCGGCTTGAAAAGTCGCTCTTGATATGAAGTAGCCCCCGAGCCTTAGTCGGACATCTTTGAGGCTATCAATGGGGTGGATGTATGATGGAAAGATCGGTAGACGACAAGTGCCTTCTGCAAGCGGACTTCACCATTCAACAAGACTCAAAGCAACTCAAGATAGCATATGGTAGCTCATGAGATATAACTATTTAGGCTATGGATAGGACATTTAAACCATCGGTGAAGATTTACCATGTAACATTTTTTTATAAAAACTTTCGAGAGGTTCCTTACTAAGCATTCAGTTATACTTCGAAGCAAACCATATCAAAACTCACAACAACTTCAACAATGAACATGTGATCTACTCCCACAGTTTAATCATGATGGATCCTTAAATGCCAACGAACTCAAATACTCGAAGAGTAAAGGATTAAGCACGAGGCACTTAGAGGGCAAAACAGAGCAACTATTCATCATTCCCAAGGTTATCAACCATACTTCCATACATCATGACTTTTTGGAGCTTTTATTCAACATTTATTTGAGCTATTATTTTTTTTATTATCATGGCAAGGCAAGCAGGCAAGGCAAGGCAAACACATGGCAAGGCAAGGCATGGCAAACTAACAGGGGTACTTCCGAACTTACCAGGGACTCCCCCAAGCTTCGACGAAGCTCACTGGTTGTACTGGTTGGGGTCGTAGTGCATGTAGCTGAAGAAGCCGTCAAGGTCGGTCTGGAAGGATGTGGTCATACCCCAGTTCTGCTGGGTGAGGTGGGTGTTATGAGCGAGGTTGTCGCTTATCTCCTGCTGTTGTAAGCTCACCGTGTCCAGCCTTGCATTGAGCTCCGAGATTCCCGAGCGACTGGGTTCTTGTAGTCATACTTGGCGGACGCAGACGGTCCGACTTGGGGTCCATATCCTGTCTCCTGGTAGTAGTCGTACGTTTTCTGATGCTGCTGCTGGTAGTACTCGGGCTGCTGCTGCTGGTGGTACTCAGGCTGAGGTGCGGTAGATGTTTCGGCTTCGCTATCGTGCCTGGCTTGCCTGCCACGTGTCATGGGTCCTGCGACAATGTGGCGAGCGGGTTCCTTCCTCCTGAGCTGCAAAGTTAGACTTTTCGCTGATTTCAACGAAAGAGCCAGGCACGGGAGCTCGACTTCATCGATGAAATCGGGGTAGCACATAAAAGGGTATGGCCAGGGCCCTCTCGAATTAAATGGCCCTGGGTAAAATGATATAGACCGATCCAAGATTGATACTCCTGTGAAGTGGGTAGGAAGGAAACTTGAGCTTCCTGCAAAGCACCAAATGGGTGGCAATGCGGTGACCAGCGAGGTTATGTCAATCGTGGCTCGGCCAGTGACTAACCTCTGCCAGTCATTGAGCATGCTCATGATAGGCGAGAAACGAATTTTCTTCACCATGGCATAAAGGCACTCTAAATCAGGCAAAGACGCAAATCAGCGCGCGGGTAGACCACCATGGCAATCCACTTTGCCAGAAAGTGAAGCGTGGGGTTATGGATAGAAGTGATGCTGTTTTTCCCAGAGAGAGGCTCACTTGTGATGCTATCCCACAATTGGGCATGGTTGTACCGGTGGTTAGTCACCAAAAGGTCAGCGTCAATGATGCATCTCTTGTGGAAACCAAGAGCCTCATTGAGCTATTTCGGACTCAAGATAAAATCCTCATTGAAAAACCGAAAATGGATGTTCGTCTCATTGGGAAGAATCTCAACTTTCAAACTCATGAGAAACTCTACAGTCAGAAAAAGCGAACCTGTTTCTGAGACGAGGTAGAACTTTTGCCATCCGGCATTGTTGAACGACCGTTCCATGTCTCCCCCAAGACCGGTCTTGATTAGCAGCATGGCGTCGAAGTACTTGGCGTGGCAGTAGAAGCAGTTTTGGAGCTTGGCAAGCACCGCTCTCTCTTCGTCCGTCCTGGCGATGATGTGCTCAACCCGGGTCATGATCCAGATATGGAGCCTATTCCGGGGCACTTCTTGCCTCTCGCTCTCCTGGGACACTTTGTCCTGTCGAGCATAATCGACAGACATAGTGTCTCGGGAGGCAGACGATCCTTGAGAGTGTCGGGAACTTGAAGAGCTGAGCTTGGTCACGACTCCACGTGTCGTCTGTCGTGCCTTAGTCCACATGATTCCTGCAAAAGGTTAGTTCTACAATACCCGAAGGAAATCAATGGTTAGACAAGCAGCAGTTAGGCGTTCTTGTGGGAGATTAATCACCACAACTCGGTTAGTCGTTCTTGTGGGGATTGAACCACCACAAATGTTCTCATTCAACCAGGAGAGGTTTGCTCACACAAGAATTTAAAGACTGATTTTAGCAGCATTTTCTTGTGGTTGCACTCTAATCTTACTTAGAGATTTTCGAGATTTAGAGCAAAGGAAGAGTGCAGCACTGCGGAAGCTTGCATACCTGCATTTGGGGCGAGTTGATGAAGCATTGAGCACTGGCTTTTATAGAGGCGCGGTAGGGGGAGGCCGGCCGGCCTATGTGAGGTCGATCGGCCTACACATGGCATCGGTCGTGCCCATCCTCCTGTCGGTGGTCACTTTGTTGTTCCTTGTGCTGCTGGTTGGCGAAGATGGGACAGCAACGGTGGAGGGAGGCCGGCCGGCCTGGGTGGAGCCGAACGGCCTGGTGCTGCCCCCAGTTTTCTCCATCTTGGTCATGTTATGCCCATGCACGATTGTTGGTTCCCTGCTCTGGTGATCTGGCCATGGTTGCTGACAAGTGGGGCCGGTCGGCCTAGGTGGGGCCGGCCGGCCTAGAATTTTGGTCGATTTTTTTTATATGCTAAGCAATGCATAAACAAAATATGGATGCGAGTTTTGAAAATTAAACATGCCATGCTAAATGAAAGAATTGAAATGCAAGGAAAGGGAAAACCTATTCTATATGCAATGCATGGATACGTACCATATACCTTATGGCGAGGGCTCGAGTTTTACGTCCTGAGCGGAACTCTCCGATTCTTCGTTCGGGTCTGCTTTTAGCCGCCATTCCTTTCGGACCGGATGGGGCTTGGATTCAACCTCCTTATCGCGCTTTGCTTGCTCTTGCAGCACTTTGGCTCTCGATATCCTTCGTCGTGCATGATAGCGGTCATGCCTTTTCTTTTTTTTGGCGGTGAAGGCTTCCGCCATTCTCATGAGCGATTCTATGGTTGGCATCCTGGGATTTCTGGGTACGATTTCTCTGACCATATTGACTTGTTGAGGGGTCTCTTTAGGACGGAAGGAGAAATTTTTGGTTTCTCCGTTGATCCTAAGTTGGATGGTACCTTTCCCCACGTCAATGCTTGCATTCACAGTACTCAAGAACGATCTCCCAAGAATGAGAGAGTTCTTGGCTTCGGCTTCCATGTAAAGTACAATGAAATCCACAGGGACGAAGAAATCCCTGGTCTTGACTGGAACATTTTCTGCGACTCCGAGGGGGTAGCGGACCGATTGATCCACTAGCTGCAAACACATGGGCGTACAGACAAGCGAGATGTGTTTAAGGTGGTCGAAAACTACCTTAAGCATCACGTTGACGCTCACCCCCAAGTCACATAGGGCATTGTCGAAATCTTGGCCTCCAATTGAGCATGAAATCGTGGGGCAGCCAGGATCTTTCTTCTTCTTAAGATGGGGCCCGAGTATTGCGGAGCTGCACTCCTCGGTTAGCTGCACCATCTCCCTTGTGGGTAGAGTCCTCTTATTGCTAAGTATGTCCTTGATGTACTTGTCATATGTCGGGACCTGTAAAGCATCAAGAAGTGGCATATTGATGTATACCTTCTTGATTACCTCGACGAACTTGTCGAATTGCTCGTCGGCCACCGGTCTTCTCCTCCGTTCTAGGGAACGAGAGGAAAGTGGGATCACGGCTATCGCTAGAGGCTTTTGGTGCCTCGGTCCCCTCCTTTGAGACAGGGATGGGTTCCTCGTCGTCTTCCTCTTCGGCGGCTAGCTTGGCGTCACTAGCTTTCTTCTGTTGGGTACCTGCATCTTGAGGATTGGGTGGATCCTGCATGGTCTTACCAGTCTGCGTGGTCACCGCACTACCATTTTCCATGAAGGGAACCTCCAGTTACCCGGGTAGCTTCCCCACATTTGGGTTAGGACAGGATGCGGCCAGCTGAGCTACTTGAGTTTCAATCATTTTGTTGAAGCTTAGCTGGTTCTTAACAATGGAATTAAAATCTTCTATCTCAGAGGCCATCGACTCCATAAGCTAATGCTAATGTTAATTTGTTTTTGGCCATACCAGATATCTTTTAACGACGGCTGAAAACCGTTGTTAGAGCTATTACCTTGCTGTTGGCCGAAGGGGAAGTTGGGCTTGGAATTCCAATCTTGTTGTGGACGGAAGCCTGAATTGTTGTTGTTTCGGATAAAGTAGGCTTCCTCTTGCGTCATCGGGCAACTGTCACCCGAGTGTCCTGCTTCTCCATATGTTTCACATGTGATTCTTTCCTCCAGGATTCATCTCCTTACCAGGAGATGCCATCCTTTTCAAGAGGAGGTCCATCTTTGCTGCCAGCATATCAACGGAGTCAATCTGATGTACTCCCTTTGTGCGAGGGGCTTGTCTCTCTCCCACCCAACTCTGGTGAGAGGATACCTTCTCGATCAATGCCTTCACTGCGTCTACATCAAGCGAGAGGAAGGCTCCTCCCGCAGCTGCATCCATGAGCTCTTGAGATTGACGACTCTGACTGTGGAAGAAGTTTTGAGTGATCAACTAATCTTCCACACTGTGGTGGGGGCAGGCTGCAATGTACTCTTGCAGTCGCTCCCAATCTTCTAGGACTGACTCTACCGTCTAGCTGCTGAAAGCTAGTAATTTTTCCTCGGAGGGCGTTGGTCTTGCCCACCGGAAAGAACTTGGTCAGAAATGCATCTGCGCAAGTCTGCCAGCGTCCTTCAAAAGATGCCTTGTTGGCATAGAACCATTCCTTGGTTTTCCCAAGCAAGGAGAATGGGAAAAGCTGTAGGCAGATGCTGTTGATCGTTGTGCCATTGGGATTAATGCTGCTGCACACCTCCAGAACGTTCCGAAGGTGAGCGTCAGTGTCCTCAATCGCCTTTCAGCAGACAGGGCTGGCCTGAACCATATTGACTAGGCCATATCTCAGCTCAAACGCCCCTTCCTGTGCATTCCTCAGTCCCGAAAAGTTGCTGCTTGACGGGGCTGAGAACTCATGGAGTGTCTTCTTCGGCTGAGCCATTATCTCAGGTGATTTTGGAGCTGAAGAATACGATAAACCTGAATCTGGTTCGGACACGGAGTCGGATGACGACTCGGTTGTGTTGCCTGAGTGAGTGAAATTTGAGGAGAAACGTATCTTCTCCGCACTACTCTTCAAATGCGTTCTGGATTAGGATCAAAGTTTGATGGTAGGTTGAAACTAGTCATGCACTACCCTGCAAACACATCAAAGATAGACGAATATTGAAGTGGTGAGGTCACTAAGGTTAGAGGTTGGTAAATCTGTAAAGATTATCAAATAATTCAACAATAACTTTAGCCAATTGCTTCCCCGACAACGGCACCAGAAATACTTGTTGGCACTCCCTAGCATCACGTTTTGGCAACGCTTCAAGAGCGCGAAGATATATCGATGTATGCAAAAGGATTCTGCAAGCGCACAGAATATATCTCGTTGTAGCACTTCACCTAGGGAGTTATCCCAGGGTATCGTATTTATATTTCCGCAGGGAAGCAGAATGGTTAAAGTGTATTGAAGAATGAAATGATATATCTTGCAGGAAGTACAAGCTTCGGTTGTGAGCCGCTACCTTGCACCGGCTTAATGTTCACGTACGAGCTTCGGTCGTGAGCCACTGCCTCGCATCGGAACCACGTTCCCCTGCTCATTCTTGCCACCGTGTGAACCGCACTTGATCCATCTGGCCACCGGGTCCCTCGAACCAAGCCATGGCTAAGACCTTTCGCGTCTGTTCTTCACCTGCACCAATGCAACCAACCGCATTCTACACCTGCAATACTTGAGCCAAGGCAAACGTTAATCCACACCACGTTGTCAATCACTCATCACACCAGGAAGTGACCATCCACCGGTCCTCAGACACACCCGGTCCTCAATCTCCCCCTTGACGAGTGCATCGACAACACACACACAATCAAGATAGGTATAAAAGGAAAATAGAAAAAATAATCGAAATTGAAGATCAAACAAGTGACGAAAAGCAAGAACAAGCCGAGAACAAAGTCACTTCCAAGAGAAAGCTCCAGAAAACGCCGACCCTTCAATAAGAAGCGAAAAGGGCTCAACACCATCGGCAAAAGAGCAAAGCACAAACCACAAATCTCCAAAACACTTTTCAGGAAACACAAAGCACTCCCGTGCATTGATGCAATGCTAGAAATATCAAGCCACAAAACCCAGGGGCACAAACTCTAAGGTTTGGGGATAATGGTCAAATAAATGACCGGATAGAAGGTCTAAAGGACCAGCAACACAGGAGCACCTAATTCTAAAGAAAATGAAAGATGTTGGGAGAGACCGGACCTAGACACTTCCTAACTCAGAGCAAAATGCACTCTAACCTTAACCTAGACTTTAGCATAGATACCGGGAACAAAGCTCGCTTTGACGGCTAGAACGGGAGAACCTCAGAACGAGGTGAGAGAGGGGGTTCTCCGGGGTCAGCACTATTGTTATGAATACACCCGAACGTGGTGGACTACGAAGGATGGACAGGACTGTCACCACCTGCCGCCTACCACTTCAGTTCCGTGGGGTGCAACACACTTCCTAGTTAATCAACAAGCCAGACACCACGTCTACACTCGATGATTAAGATTTCTCTTGAGGCCTGTCAAGAGAAATCCCTGTCTTCCCTAAGGTGTCTTACGGACCGATCAAGGCAAGCAAACCCGCGAGATAAAGCCCGGTAGAGCTAAACTAAACTCTACACTAAGACTAAAGGGGGATAGAACTTTACTCTAAAGAGAGTAAGATCTTTACTCTAAAGAGAGTAAGATCATTACTCTAAAAGAGCAAGAATAAAGAGACAAAAGATAAACTTAAGCTCTGAAGTAAGAAAGTAACTGTATTGATAAACTCTTCAAATGAAGGAAAGGATACAAGAGCTTTACCAGAACTCCGAAGACTCCGAAGATTCGAGCTAAGCTCGACTCGACTCTACTCCCAACTCTAATCTTAATCTAAGAAATGGAAAAGATACAAGAGCTCCCTTCAAGTATAGACTTGAGAAGTGTGGTGTGTGTCTCTAGGGATGGCAGTGGGTCGGGTAAGGTACGGGTAAACCATTTACCCGCCCGCGAGCGTACCCGCATCTTCATGTTTTACCCGTACCCGCAAGAGTATGCGGATAAAATTTCTTGCCCGTGCCCGTACCCACCGGTTATCCGCGGGTATCGGGCAACCCGTCGGGCGGACAGAAACAAGTGCAGCAATCCGTCGAGCTCAACAAACAGCGCTCATATTGTCGTACTTACTCTCAAGAATCAGACATTGCAATCACGAAATGCTGAAAAAGAAATGGATTAAATAGATCCGTTATCTGCACAAGCCATCAAGCGTTCATAAATCATGACTAAAGGATGAGGCTTAGTAGCAATTAACAAATCAGGCTACCTGTTGGTGCCCATATGGCGGCAGTTGGTCAAAGCGGTAAGGCAGCCATGTTCCGGCGGCTGGCGGCAGTGCGTGCTCCATGCCATGCAGCCGTGCGTTGGTGGCCGGTGCGTCACTGCATCAAGGACTGGTGGCGAGGGGCTGGACTCCCGGGCAGCAAGGGGGCGACAGCTGAGGGCCGAGCCGCCGAGGCCTCCACGCTGGCGCACGCATATACACCGCCGCGCCGCTGGCCTCCTTGCAGGTACGCGCAGATGCACTGCCGTCTATGAAAGGTGAGGAAGACAGGAGACTGGGAGAAGAGTCAGGGCTGGCCAGGTGGGGATGGACTGATGGATAAGAAGAATCATGTTTCGTGATGGACTTGGGCCGAATCATGTTGTTGGACCACAAATTGCTGGTATTTTAGGGGATCCAAATGTTTGTTCGGGTAACCCGTGGATATCCGCAGGCTAAATGTTTTGCCCACGACTTGCCCACGGGCGAAATTTCTTACCCGTGCCCGTACCCGCGGGCGAAATTTCATGCCCGTACCCTTACCCATCGGGTACGAAACCCGCAGATATCCGTGCCCGTGGATAAAATTGCCATCCATATGTGTCTCCCAAGGTGGATGAGCGCTCCTTTTATAGCCTCTAGGGTGTGGATCCTAGCGTCATTAGCAAGCTAAGGACCTGCTTAAGCTTCACACGAAGGGGGAAACTTGGCGGCCACAGAAGGGGGCCGGTCAGCCTCATCAAGGCCGGCCAGCCTGGTCCTGGTGCCACTTGGCACCGACCTTTGCAGGAACGGTCCTGATGCTCTCCTGAAGTCGGTATTAGTTGTGTTTAGTTGAGGCTGTCCGAGAATCCTAGGTTGGTGGGCCCTTCAATCCACGTGTTTCTTACTCTAGGCCTTTCGGGTCCTTGGATCAAACCGACATCAAGTGCACGTCTCCTGATCACCTTGGATGCTTAACTTAGCTTGTGGATCAGTGACGTGGCCAGACTTGGCCAAGGGAGGCCGGTCGGCCTGGGTTAGGCCACCCAGGCCGACCGGCCTGGCTTTGTGCCAGGTTTGGCCCTGGTTTCTCCTGATTTGTCCTGCAAGCACAACTCATCCAAAACTTGTGCAATTGGTCAGTAAAAACATGTTTATGTATGGAATATGGTATGATCATCCTTATTTTACCGAAATGTTGACGGTCACTACGAGGTTATAATGGCCGTCAACAAGGGTCTACAGAATCTTGAATCTTCATCTTGTCATGAAATGTGCAATTTGAAAAAATTGCACTTGATATCAAGTAGCCCCTGAGCCTTGGTTGGAATCATAGAATCGAGCCGAGGGTCTTGATTGAAAGCTCCATTCTTATAAAATTTAAAAATATCATTCCAAATCCTTGACTACCCTGCAACCCCCGGGCCTTGAACTATATTCGATATAGAGAAAAGGTTCAAATCTCGTGACACACAGAGCAGATCTGAATAAAAGGAGAGATCCAAAATTTTAAGAAAAAGAAAATAATTATAATTGTATTTTTAGGGCGTCCTAGAAAATAACAATTAATATTTAAATTCATTTCCCCAAAAAATCTAGAAAAAAACCCTTTGCTCCAGTTTGTACAATACCAAACGGCGTTCCCAAACGGATATAAGAATAACTGTTGCACACCACTTAACCATTCACCAGAGAAAAACATAACCCTAGCCACCGCCAAACTCCTTCCCAATAGAAAACCACAGTCGCCCTAGAAACATTCCGACGAGTTCTGCCACTAGCCATCCTCAAGCCCCCGAGTGAATGCGGGTGAAGAAACTTGTGTCAACAAGGATGACATCCAAGAGGGGAAGGAAGCCAAGCCGTGGTGAATCCCGCAAGAAGGAGGTGAAGTTGCCACCGCCGAAAAGGGGCAAGGTGCAGAATAGAGTGCATCCATTGTCGTGCAATTACATGAAGCCATCTGAGGTAACCATGGATCAACTCAACAAATTAGTTCTCGCTGAATTCCTCATGGGTCAGCAAGATCTGCTATGGGATGTTCCAGATCCAAAGGAGAAGTGCCCAATGGTGCCAGTGGACAAAATCCTAACATTCAGTCACTTTATCCAGACGGGATTAGTCATTCTAACCTGCAATTTTCTTTGCGGATTACTATTCTATTATGGGATAGAGTTGCAGAATCTAACTCCCAATGGGATATTTCATATCTCAATCTTTATTCATTTTTGTGAAGCATTCATTGGAATTAGGCCACATTTCCAATTATTCAGGCGGTTGTTCCATATGAAACCGCAACCCAAGAAAGATGTCACTTGCCCTGTTGGAGGCGTCGGATCCCAACTGCGCCAGTATGTCAAAAAGATTTACCTGGAGTATGATATGTTCACCAACAACTCTAGGTGGAAAAATCTGTGGTGGTATGTGGGAAACTACGATCCAAAGCTATCGGAGTGGACCGGAGTAGCCCCAGTTGACTTCCTCGAGTGGAAGAGTCTACCAACAATCGCAAAAAATGCTCAGATGCCAGAATTATTGGCACAAATTGCAAATTTGAAGAAGCAAGGTGTAACATCCCGCAAATTTGCAGTCTGTTACTTGTAATGAAAAATCGGAATTTAAAATTTTTTGTGAGAATTGTTGTGAGCCATGAATTGATTTGCAATATAAGTTAATTGCTCTCTCTAAAATTCCTAGTAATTTAATTCCTGCATAAAATAATTCTCATGCTCATGCATGTGTGATTTGGATTTTATCTGAAATTGTGGGATTCCATTTGGATTTTAATTGCAATTGCTTGAGTGAAGTTTGTATTTGAAATCCCTTTCAAATACAAAATTGAAGCTAACCTAACTAACCCCTAACACCTCTTGGGCCAGCTAACTATCCTAACCCAGCTCACCTGTAACCAACCGGCCCGGCCGCTCCTACCAATCCCTCCTTTGATCGAGCCCACCAGGCCGCCGGCCCCTAATCCCAGCTGCGCGGAGCCCAGCTAACCGCGCGGCCCAACTCCTCCCGCAGCCCAGCTCCTCCCTCCAGCCCAGCTTGCCATCTACCGTGCCACCCTCACCCTGTCTTGCCGACGCGTGGGGCCCGCTGCCCAGCTTTCCCCTCCAAGCGCCCCGTCCTCCTCTGCTTTTCCCCGCGGAGCAAAAGTAGAGCATAACAGCACTGCGCCGTGCCACAGCTGCCGCTGTCCCCGCGTCTTGACAGGGAGGCGGGAGCACCTCGCCTTGACCACGCCCGCGCCGCACCTGTGACCCCCCTTGACCCAAACCCTAGCCGGAGCCCTTCTGGAAGCGTCCCCAGGGGGAAATCCCCATCCTAACCCCGCCGCCAGGATGGCCCGCACGCCGAGGCTGGCCGTCCCATCACACCCGCCTCGCCAAACCCTATCTCCGCGTCATGGATCCGCCGCCGCGTGTCCCCAAGCACTCCCTAGCCGTCCACGTCACGGATCTCTTTTGCTTCTGGTTTGGTTCTTAATTGGTGTTCATCTGCTAGTAGATGCCGATATTTATTTGTGTATGCATCCTTTAGGGTCCCCGGAGGACCCGGACTTCTTCGACGACGTCGACTACGCTGAAGACGAAGATAAGGACGATACTCTAGGTTCACGTCCATCTAATAGTTTTTACCTATTAGGCATTGCAAGTAGATTTACTAGCGCTCTATTGCATTGATGAGATGATGATGAGCCCGCATAACCTATTTATATATCCTGATTCCTTGATTGCCTACTACACTACTATATATGATATGCTATGCTTGCTTGTGTGGGATATAGTGGTGGTTTAAAACCTCTTGGCGTGAGTGTTTTGGGATGGGAAAACTTGGAGAGTTTCGAACCCCCGGTTGGAGTAAGCAGACATTAACCGACCCTTGGGTCGGGGAGGAACTTTGGACACCTCATGGCAGGATTTGAGGAGAAGGCGGGCCATACCTATGAAGGTTGCCGATGGAGGACTTTGCTACTCTGGTCTAGATGTATTGGTTGAACTATGCTTTGCGGGACTGTGTAAACATGCGCACCGCTTATCCCTATGGGAGGGGTTCCAGCCATTCTCTTTCTCGGTGGTACCAGTCCTGAGGGAGTAGTGTGTTAGGATTGGGCGGTTTTCAAACATGCCCCTGGGACATTCAGGATGTTTGGCGCCCAGTGATTCTCGGCCCTCGTTTCGGAGACTCTCAGCGCCCGTGTGTGGTGTTGGAGACTCACGCTCCCGGATCGTGCGGGTTTACTCGTATGGGTCCAAATCCGGGAATTCAGGCTGGTGCTATCTGGTTAGTGAGTCATGGTTGTGGGTTATGTCTCAAGACGGCAGCCACCGTCTGCAGCCCGAGTGGGTCCTAGGCGTACACACTCTGCAGAGTTAAAACTATACCTATAGCCGCGTCCTCGGTCATGGACACCCCTGCGTTCTGTTTGCTGATTAGTGTTTTGGGATTTCTATCTCCCCCTCTTCTAAACTTATAGGTTGGGATGAGAGCTGCTTGTTCAGGTTAAGGTACGACGTTTTCCATTGAGATGGGGAAGGATAGAAGCCTTCCCCATCGACTCGAACACCAAGTCCTGACCTGCAACTCACAAACTATCCTCAAGGAATGGGATAGGTTTACGTCATCATCTGTATGCAAGCTTAAAGTGGCCTATCTTCTAAAGGGTAAAGTATATCAAGGAAAAGCTCGGGTTTTCTATGCAGCAGCTGCAAAGTATAAAAATACCATCACCATCATCATCCCCAACTATATCACAATAGCATGGTGTCGGTGATATTATCTCCGGCAGTCTTCCACAGGGTAGCCCACGGAAGTGATTTGTAATGCAGGGAAGATCGCAAAGATCGGAAGCAGGATGGTTAGGATGGACAGACGCAAGGGTTTATACAGGTTCGGGCCGTCGACTCGACGTAATACCCTACGTCCTGTTTTGGGGTGTTGTATTGCGTAGATTGTGAGTTGTTGTCTTGAGACTTGATCTTTTGGAGGGGGTCCCTGCCCGCCTTATATATCGGGGGGCAGGGTTACAAGTCGGTTTGTATCCGATCCTATCTCTAAGAATCCTTTCCTTCTTTACAATAATTCCTATTCCAACTAGGACTTCTCTTTCCAGATCCTTCCTCCGTGCGCCGACTTGTCCCGCACGTCTTCAGGTCCAGAACGGTGGGCTGGGCCGCCCCCTTTTGGTGGGCTGCCAGGCTTGCTCGTGAGGCACCCGGGTACTATATCCCCCACAGTAGCCCCCGAGCACTTCTTGGCCGATCGTTGGCTGTAATTGTTCCATCTTTTCTTGCATGATTCGAGTGCTCCAAGTTGTCTAAGATCTCATCCGAGTGGTTTCGAAGAAGATCCGAGTGGTTTCGAGGAAGATCCGAATGCTTTCGAGGAAGATCCGAGTGCCTGCTCAGACGTTCCTGAAAACAATTCTTAAATTACAGTCAAAATGAGGGGAAGGAGTGCTCTTTTTCACGACGCGACAGTGAAGTGAATACACTTAGCCCCCGGGCTTTGGGCAATTTTAGTATGAAATTGGCCAAAGGTCTTCAATTTTTACACATCTGTATCTTGATCTTCAATGGTGTGCACCTCCAGGTGCACCCATTGGGTGTAGCCCCCGAGCCTTGAGCAGAATAGAATATTCTGGTCGAGGGTCAAAAAGCAAAATATCATGAATCTCTTTTTAAACTTAATCCATCAATGGTGTGCACCTCCAGGTGCACCCATTGGGTGTAGCCCCCGAGTCTTGCTACGATTCAGCATGATCGTGTCAAGACTCTGAAAGCCATGAATTCCGACTGATTTTTCAGCCCCCATGCCTCTGGGCATGGATTTTGGATAAACTTTTCCTTCAGAGGCTTTTTATTTCCCCTTTATAAGGATTTTGTCCTCAAGTTCTTTGAACTCGGCATGACTTCCGAGTCGTGTCCCACGACCCAGCTTGACCATATGGTAAGCCATCTTCTCACAAGATTTATACTTGTCGGCATTTGACCCAGATTTCTGAGTCAATTTAGCGATAGTATCGCATGCCTTACGTAAAAATCAGCTGCAAGGATGCAATATTAATTGCAAAATCAAGTCTGGCCGTCGACTAATTTTAGCCTCACGACCGAGTGGTTTCTGCCCCTGAACCCTAGCTCAGGAACCCACAAATTTATTATCGTAACAGAACCGAAAGGTCGTGCTATATTTCAGCCCATTTAGGCCCATTATTCCTCAAAGTCCGTTGCGTCCCTAACGGTCGCTTTACGGAAGGCGAGATATCGCGAGATATCGCGACTCCCTACCGCATCTTTGAATTCAAAGCGACGGGACGTGCCTGCGTCGGTTGAGTTCCCGAGACAAGCGCCGCGCCGCGCGCGGGAGGAACGGTTTATTCCTTTATAAGCCATCCCCGCCGCATTCTTCTTCCTTTACTTGCCATTTGCCTTCCCCGACGCTCCAGTTCTCTTCGCGCCAGAGCAAACCCTAGATCTGCTCCCGCAGCTTTCTTCCTCGCTCTTCAGCCCCGCTCGTTGCCATGGCGCCCAAGAGGAAGGAAGCCTCGAAGCGGAAGGAGAAGTCGCCGGCAAGAGCCCGGTCGTCCAAGGCCAAGGCCACCGCCGAGGTCGCCGTAGATCGCGCCGCCGAGTGGAGGGAGTCCATCACCACCACCAGGCGCCTCGAGCAGCACGTCGTCGACGGCGTCCTCCCTGACCAGCAAACCGCCGAGTGGCGCGCCGCCGCCGGTGAGTCTTTCCCCACCCCAAACTCCTCTGATTTGGTGGTGTTCGAATCTTTCTTTCTCCGTGGCTTTGGCGTGCCCGCGCATTCTTTCCTCCGCGGGCTGCTGCATTACTATGGGATCTGCCTCTGCGCACTGAATCCCAACTCCATCCTTCACATCGCCATTTTCATCAATCTCTGTGAGGCCTATCTTGGGATAGAGCCTCACTTCAATCTTTTTATTCATCTTTTTCTTCTTAACCTTATCCCCGAACCGACTGCCCACAAGTAGTCGGGGGCGCCGGACTCCAACTCCGCGAGGGTCGAACTCGGGAGTATTTTGATATCCCTTTCCTTACCTCCAATAAAGGGTGGCAGTCCGAGTGGTTTTACGTAGGAAACCACTCGCCTGCCATCTCTCCAGAAATTGATTCTCGTCCTGTTCCCTCCCAATCCTGGACCGCTCTTCCCAAGGAGAGTGAAATGGATCAGGTTCGGGAGCTCCTGGGTCTTATTTCCCATTTGAAGGACAATGGGTTGTCTGCCGTCGGTGTGGCAGCCAACTTCGTTCTGCGCCGGGTCCAGCCACTCAAGCAGCGGGCTCACCCGGCGTATGAGTATTACGCCGAGGGGGACAACACGCGCGAAGCCCCCGAGCGCGTCGACAAAGTCCAAGCCGCCGCTCGGCTTGGCAAATTCTTCGCGACTGGAACCTCCCTGAGGACCACTGACTGTCCTCCGGCGTTCAACTTGGGAAATCCACGCCCTGAGGTATTTAGTCAATCTGTTGTTGTTTTTATTTCAATTCCACCCATTGGGTGTAATCTCAGAACTGAACCCAATTTTTGCAGGGTCAAGTTGCCTTTGTATCCCTCCCTCCTTTGCCTGAGATGCCAAAGGGAGTGGATCAACCGGCTCGACGCAGGGCCGTTGGATTGAAGAAGCAGTCGGGGAAAGTGAGAGTGATCTGCGCGACTCGGATATCACTCTGTCATCCTCTCCTTCTCCCGATGTGCTATCTCCGAGTGGTGGGAAGGCTGCTCCTGCTCTGAAGAAGCGGAAGATCTCCACTGGGATCGTGTTTAGGGATGCGCCAAGCCGCCGCCAACTCCTTATCTCTGAGTCGTCTGACTCGGAAAAAGATGAAGCTGGCGTCGCCGAGTCGTCACTCCACCCGCCAATCACAAGCTCGGAGCAGTCTCCCCTTGCAGTAATGCCTTTGAGTGCTGCAAGTCCGAGGGACCTCCTTCCCCTACTCGGAGAGGAAAGCGCCTGAGAATGCGCATTTCTACTCTGTAAGTATCATTATCATCTCTTGATTTCCTTTATGTTCTTATATTAGTGATCCATATATGCTTTATCCTGTAGCACGCCGTCTGAGGTCCCCTTCTCGGGTCCTCCGCCTCAGTCGGCGGTCGAGACCGAAGCCCCATCAATCCAAACTCCAGAGGTGCCGATCCACTCGGCTGATCTTCTCAGCGATCAGCCTGTGGGTCCGCCACCAGAGTCGCAGCGGGAGCCAACCCTGCCACCACCGAGTCCTACACCGGCGTCGCCGACCCCGCCGCCAGTTCCTCAAGGCAGCCCCCAGCATGCTCCTGCGGTTGAACCGACTGCAGCAGTGGAGGAACCCCAGACTGCAGCGGTCGAGATTGCTTCTGCGGCGGTCGGCGTTATGAGTGGTGGTGCTCCCCTGACTCCTCTGGAGGAGTTCATGTCACTCCATCGTCGCATGGGCCACATAGCCAAGGTACTTCCCGAGCTACTTATCTTGTTGATATCAAATACCGAGTGGTACATTGATTCATATTGTCATCTGACTTGTTTTTGCAGAACTTAGCTGCTGATGCCGAGGCCAAAGCCTCGGTTATTCAAGAATTATCTTCTGCAGTTGCTAAGGCCGACTCTATGGTGGCCCGAGTGGCTGAGCTCGAAGCTGCTGCGGTAGAGCGCCAGGCTGAGTTGGAGGAAGCCCAGCGTACCACCCGCGATTTATGCGGGGAGGTAGAGCAGGCTAAGCTCAACGAGGCCCAGGCCGTGCACGAGCTCTGAGGTATGTTCTTCCTTGTTTGTTTTTCTGTCAGACGTGAAAATATTATTCAGATCTAACCTTCTTTAGATTATCGATATCGGACTATGTCCCAATTCGCAGAGCTCACTGCCAAGGTGGCCCGGCTGCAAGGTGAAGCTGAGGCGCTGCGCACTGAGAAGATAGCGCTGGAGGATGCTATCCGAGTGGTGGCGGAGGAGATCGAGCCGGAGGCGTCATCGTCTTCAGCTTCTATCCTCGACCGCGTTCGGGCGCTCCCGCGCTACTTCCGGCGGCAGCTCTGCTCCATCAGCCAGGCCAGCTGTGGCCATGTCCTGGCGGTTCTCAAATCGCTGTTCCCGGCGTCAGACCTGGAGCCACTCGGCCGCGGGTATGCTGCCGGCACCTCTGAAGACGACGTGGGCAGACTACTCCATGAAGTCGAGCCCATCGCCAATGTCCTGTCCAAGGATGTTGTTGATGACTCGGATGAAGCGGCCCCGTCTGGTGCTGGTGACCCTGCAGTGTAAATAAAGTATTTGTAGTATTTGGTCGAACCAGTATTGTTTGAACAATGTTTGAATTGTCACTATTGTATATAAGTTTTTATTGGTCTACAACTCCCTTTCTTTCTGCGCTAGCCTTAATTTCTGAGTGGTTGACCTGTTACGGAGTAGATTAGCCTCGTTGGTCTCAGTCTCATGCCGCAGAGTCTTTGTCGTACGTTTAGAGCTTTGACTTGGCGAGTACTTTCCCTCTCGATTTAAGGTTTATTCCACTCGTACTTTATGTGCGTGACGCGAAAGAGGAAATGCGAGTAGTAGAAATAGATGAAAGATGAAATCAACTTTATTGATAACTCATTGTGAACATGCCGAGTCGTAACTGGGGGTGACTACCCTCCAAAATCACTCGGAAAAGATAAATCTAAGAATGAAAAAGATAAATACATAACTGGATTAGGCGTAGAAACGCTGTAAGTGCTCGATGTTCCATGGATTTGGGATGTCTACGCCGTCTTCCGTCATGAGGCGATATGAGCCTGGGCGACTTACTGACTTGATGATATATGGACCTTCCCAAGGGGACGCAAGCTTGTGCGCGCCCTTGGTGTCTTGCTTCCTTCTCAGAACCAAATCGCCTGCTTCAAAGGACCTCTGCTTAACTGATCGATCGTGATAGCGTCGCAGGACCTGAGCGTAACGCGCGGCTTGGATCTGGGCAGCCAATCTCTTTTCCTCGATGCTGTCGAGGTCTTCGATGCGCGCCACTTGCGCGTCGTATTCATCATAGAACTCCACTCGGGGGAGCCGTATGTGAGGTCCGTTGGTAGGATAGCTTCCGAGCCGTAAACCAGAAAGAACGGAGTTTGCTTCGTGGCACGACTCGGCTGTGTGCGCAGCCCCCAGACTACAGCCGGCAACTCCTTGATCCATCGTCCGTCATGTTGCTTCAGCTGCTTGAATATCCGGGCCCTAAGCGCCTTGATTATTTCGCCATTGGCTCTTTCGACTTGGCCATTGGCCCTTGGGTGTGCCATGGATGCGGGGCATAGCTTGATGCTCCTCTCGCTGCACCAGTCTTTAAACTCCTGCGCCACGAAGTTCGTACCATTATCTGTGATGATACGATTTGGGACTCCGAAGCGGTGGATGATGTCGGTGAACAACTCGATGGTCTTGGCTGCCGTGTGCTTTCTGACTGGTTTCACCTCAATCCACTTGGTAAACTTGTCAATAGCTACAAGGACATGGTCAAAACCACCAGGAGCCTTCTTAAATGGACCAATCATATCCAAGCACCAACAAGCGAAGGGCCAGGACGCTGGTATGGTTTGCAGCTGTTGTGGAGGTGCATGTATTTGCCTTGCAAAATACTGACACCCTTTGCAGTGCCGCACGATGTTCTCTGAGTCTGCTACAGCAGTCGGCCAGTAGAAACCAGACCGGAAAGCTTTACCAACAATGGTTCTAGCCCCGGCGTGATTGCCACAAATTCCTTTATGTATGTCAGTCAAGAGCTCTGTACCCTCAGTGCGACTCACGCACTTTTGTAGGATTTGGGAAGCTCCAGATCGACGATACAGCTTGTCTTCGATGATGACGTAGTTTTTGCTGCGCCGCACGATTTGTTCGTGGAGAGAGTTTAGATCTTTGTCTTCCGCGACCTCTGCGGGTAATATGCCGCTATCCAGATAATCGATGATCTGTGTCCTCCAGTCCAACGCTTCGTCTACCACTAATGTGGCTGACTCTGGGGATTCTCCGACTTGTTGCTCCGCGACAGTGCCATCCGGGTTTATCTTGATAGATGGTTTGATAAGATCTTGTATGAAAACTCCGGGTGGGACGCCTTCACGGGTGGACCCCATCTTAGCAAGCTCATCTGCTGCCTTGTTATGGTCGCGCACCACGTGAGCCATCAAAGTACATCTCCCAGTACTCAACTACCTCGTCGTCAGCCGGAGCTTGGTTTTCTGTCCAGTCTGCTACGAAGTCGGACAAGACCTGAGACTTGATAGCAGTACGTGGAACAAAGTTTATATGATGGGCAGCCAATTCTATTGACCACTTGACGATTCGGCCGCTGGCATCTCGGTTATGGAGAATTTCCCCTAAAGGATTTTCGCTCACCACCGAGATTGGATGGGCCTTAAAGTAGTGCTTCAGCTTTCTTGCTGAGATAAGAACTCCATATAATAATTTCTGCACATGGGGGTAGCGTACCTTAGATACGGTCAGAACCTCGCTGATGAAGTAGATTGGTCGCTGAACTCCATATGCGTGTCCTTCTTCAGGACGCTCGACCACTAGTACCGTGCTAACCACTCGGGGAGTAGCAGAGATGTAGAGGTAGAGATGTTCTCTTGGTTGAGGTGGGGCGAGGATGGGAGGACTCTGCAGGTAATCTTTGAGTTCCTGGAAAGATCGCTTCGCCTCGTCATCCCACACGAACTTGTCCTGCTTCTTGAGCAGTTTGAAAAACGGCAATCCGCGAACGCCGAGTCGTGATATGAAACGACCGAGCGCTGCCATGCATCCAGTAAGCTTCTGCACGTCCTTTTGACAGGTTGGTGGTAGCATCTTGGTGATGGCCGTGATCTTCTCGCGATTTGCCTCGATCCCGCGGTTGCTGACCATGAAGCCGAGTAGTTTACCTGAGGGTACTCCGAAGACACACTTTTCCGGGTTGAGCTTCCACCGGAATACGCGTAGGCGTTCGAAGACCTTTGTCAGATTCCCTATCATGTCCTCGGGGTTCATGATCTTGACCACGATGTCGTCGATGTAAGCTTCTACTATGTCTGGGATCAATTGATCCAGACATGCTTGAATTGTCCTCTGATAGGTTGCACCTGCGTTCTTCAGACCGAAGGCCATTGTGTTGTAGCAAAAGGCACCGAACGGCGTGATGAACGCGGTCTTTATCTGGTCTTCCAGCTTCAGGCCTATCTGGTGATATCCTGAATAGCAATCGAGAAAGCAGAGCAGGGCGGAACCTGCCGTGGAGTCAACGACTTGATCGATGCGGGGGGGAACGAAGGGGTCTTTAGGGCAAGCTTTGTTGAGATCTGTATAATCGACGCACATTCTCCAATCATTATTATTCTTTTTTCTTACAAGAACTGGATTAGCTAACCAGTCGGGGTGGAACACCTCCTGAATAAACCCGGCTGCTAACAGCTTTGTAATCTCTGCCCTAATTGCCACCTTGCGGTCCTGCGCGAATCGACGAAGCCTTTGCTTGATCGGTTTGGCAGTCGGATTGACCTTCAAGGAGTGCTCGACAAGTTCCCTTGGGACACCTGGCATCTTGACCTGCAAGTAGACGTAGTGAGGAATCGCCATGAACTTGGCGAGTGCCGGCCTCCCAAGGATGGCGTGGTATGCAGTTTCAAAGTTCGCCACCGTGAACTGCATGTGCTCGGTCCGGTAATTGTTCCGGTCTCCGAAGGTGACGGGCAGCGTGATGTGCCCGAGTGGTTCTGCCCCCTCTCCCGGTATCAAACCGTAGAATGCGGATTGGGGGGGACTCAGGTCGAGAGTAGTCAGGCCGAGCTCCTTCAATGTGTTAGCAAAGAGGATGTTCAGGCCACTGCCACCGTCGACTAGTACCTTGGTGAGCCGAACGTTGCGAATCGTCGGGGCTACCACCAAGGCATGGGACCCGGGCTTCGGTATGAAGTTTGGATGATCCTCCCGGGTGAATGTGATCGGAACTTCCGACCACTTGAGGTACTCAGGTACCGGTGGCTCCCTCGCGTGCATGACCTGGCGATGGGTGAGCTTCTGCTGGCGCTTCGACTCGAACTCTGGTCCGCCATAGATCATGCGGACCACTCGGTCGGCTTCCTGAAAGTCATCGCCGGGCTCGTCGTTTCGCCTTTCGTCTCGCGGGGAACCATCGTTCCTCTTTCTGTATGGAGGGCCTCTGTTGCCCCTGGTGAAGGCTCGCTTGAGCCCGTAGCACTCTCGCGCCGAGTGCTTGTGTTTGTGGTAAGGGCATTGCTCATCGAGCATGCGCTGGAAGTCCTCTGGAGTTACCCGGCCTCTGGACCGGTCCAGGGCGGCGACCATGTCTCCCTCGCTCTTCTTCTTGCGAGGTTGGCTGTCATTGCGTCGATGGTCGTCGTGTCGGTCTTCGTCCTCGCGGCGGTCGCGTTTGCGAGTCGTCTTGTTCTCTTCTTCCCAGCGACTTCTGATCTCGCTGAGCTGTTCTCTTTCCGCGATCTCGGCGTCCGCCCACGTGCTAGCGACCCAGAACATGTCATTGACAGTCGCGGGTGGCTTCCGAGTCCACTTATGGATCAGTCTGTCGTCGGAGATGCCGCGCTGGAAAGCTGACATCACCTCCTGATCCGTGACGTCCGTGTTGGAGTTGCGCTTTTCTGAGAACCTGCGCACGAAGTCGTGCAGGGTCTCGTTCTTGCGCTGCCTGATCTGACCGAGGAGCCGCTTGCTCCCGGGCCTTTCCCAGGTACCGAGATAGTTACCGATGAAGAGTTCGGTAAGCTGCTCCCGGTTGTCGATGGCGTCCTGCGGGAGTCCTGCCAGCCAGTTGCGGCAGTCCTTGGTGAGCATGATGGGAAGATAGTTTGCCATCACGTCCTCGTCGCCGCCGGCCGCTTGTACGGCGGTGTAGTAGATCTGAAGCCATTGAGATGGGTCAGATTTCCCGTCGTACTTGTCAATATCCGACAGCTTGAAGCCTCTGGGCCACGTCACGCTTCTCAAGCGCTCGGTGAACGACTGGAATCCGCCGATCCGACCTCTAGGGTGCTCCTCCGTTCGTGTTGATCCCGTTGGCGACGATGATCTTCAGAGTGAGGCTCTTGGAGTCGAGCAGTGCCAGATCCTGACGCGGTGGCTCCGTGCGGTCGTGCGGCTCTGCGAGTCGCCCGACTGGCATTGCGTCCTCGACGCTGGTTCCTGGCTTCAGTCGTCTCCTCAGCAGGAGTGACCTCATCTTCTGAGACAGGATTGGTTGGCGTTGCTGGCGCCACCATGTAGCAATATGATCCGACTCCCTCTTGCGCGAGGTAGTCTTCCTCGGACTCGGAGAAGTTGGATGTGGGCGTATAACGCTCCAAACTACTCGGAGTCAATTCTCCGAGTGATCCTAGTAGTTCCGGCTCTGTAGAGGCATCGGACACTGTGTATCCTTCCGGCAGATCGTCCAGGATTGAGGGTCCCAGTAGATCTAACCCGTAGGAGTCGCTCCTAGAGAAGTAATCATCCGACTGGACGATGTCCTTCTTCTTCTGCTTCCGAGCAAGCGCGCAAAAGCCAGGGGTCTGAACAGTAATGACCTCAGGGCTCTGGACGCGTGTTGGTTGAGCGTTTACGCTCTGCGATGATTCGGCGACGCGACTCTCAGGAGTCGGATCGGAACCGAGTGATTGTAGATCTGTTCCCGACTGGTCTGGCCTCGCGTTCTGTGATGGACTCAGCGGGGTAGATCCGGCACGATCAGATGCGATCGGACCGGATTGGGCCGTGATGGCCGAAGTCGGCGCCAGAGAGGAGACCTCCGTGGTGACCGTAGCTCCTGCCGCTTGGGTATCCAAAGCGGCGGTGATGACGTCCCCGAACTGGATCTCGACTTCGTCGACGTCCGGGAGATTGCAGCTGTCCAAGATCTTGACGCGATCCATCGAGCTTGCCAGATTGATCTCGGCGATATCCCCTACCTGGCGCGCCACTGTCGGTGATATTATCTCCGGCAGTCTTCCACAGGGTAGCCCACGGAAGTGATTTGTAATGCAGGGAAGATCGCAAAGATCGGAAGCAGGATGGTTAGGATGGACAGACGCAAGGGTTTATACAGGTTCGGGCCGTCGACTCGACGTAATACCCTACGTCCTGTTTTGGGGTGTTGTATTGCGTAGATTGTGAGTTGTTGTCTTGAGACTTGATCTTTTGGAGGGGGTCCCTGCCCGCCTTATATATCGGGGGGCAGGGTTACAAGTCGGTTTGTATCCGATCCTATCTCTAAGAATCCTTTCCTTCTTTACAATAATTCCTATTCCAACTAGGACTTCTCTTTCCAGATCCTTCCTCCGTGCGCCGACTTGTCCCGCACGTCTTCAGGTCCAGAACGGTGGGCTGGGCCGCCCCCTTTTGGTGGGCTGCCAGGCTTGCTCGTGAGGCACCCGGGTACTATATCCCCCACACATGGGCTATTCTGGCACACCAGACTCCCGTCTCAACCTCACCACCTTCTCCTCTCGAGTCGATGGGAAAGCTTCCGACCTTTCTCATCTCAACGGCAAACGCCGGACCTTAGCCTGATCTAGTAGCTATCATCCAACATATAATTTTAGAAGAGGGGGAGATAGAAAGTCCCAAAACACTAATCAGAAGAAGCCAGTATACAGGGGGTGTCCATGACCGAGGACGCGGCTATACGATAGATTCTAACTCTGCAGAGCGTGTACACCTGGAACAACTTGGGCTGCGATCGGTTGCAAGCCGATCAAGACGCAACCCACAACCATGACTCCCTAATCAGACCGGTACCATCCTGTATTCTCGGACATGGACCCATTCGGTAAACCGAACGATCCAGGATCATGAGTCCTTAGCACCACACAGGCGCTAAGAGTCTCGGAAACAAGGGTTGAACGCAGCCAGGCTCCACACACCCTCGTGCAACGGCTAGCCCAATCCTAACACACTACTCCGTAGCAATGGTACCGACTAACTAGAGAATGGCTAGAACCCCTCCCATAAGGGTAAGCGGTGCGTACGTAAAAGTCCTGTAACGAGGTCCAACCGACTCGGCCTAAGCCAGAGCAAGCAAGTCCCCGTCAAATGCGTATCCACATCGTGGTCCGCGAATCGGCAACCATTATAGGTATGGCCGCTCAACGCCTCAAGTCCGTCCATATCACAAATCATATCACAAGTACCCGTTACGGTACAGGAGGTGTCCAAAAGCCTCCAAGCCCCGACCCGAAGGTCGGTTAATGTCTGCTCACTCCAGCCGGGGGTTCGAAACTCTCCAAGTTTTCCCACCCAAAAGTACTCACGCCAAGAGGTTTAAAACCACCACTATATCCCACACTTGCAAGCAAAGCATAGTAATCATATATAGTAGTGTAGTAGGCAATCAAGGAATCAGGATATACAAAAAGGCTATGCGGGCTCATCATCATCTCATCAATGCAATAAAGCACTAGCAAATCTACTTGCAATGCCTAATAGGTACAAAGAAGAAAAATGGGCGTGAACCTGGAGTTACGTCCTTAGCTTCGTCTTCAGCGTAGTCGACGTCGTCGAAGAAGTCCGGGTCCTCCGGGGATCCTATTGGACGTAAATACAAATAAACAACGACATCTACTAGCAAATGAACTCCAAATAAGAATCAATAGAGATCCAAATAACAGCAAACTCTATTCTATCGTGTTCGTCATGATTTTAGAAAAATACTGAAACTGGTTTCATATTTTCCTGAGCTACGGTTGATTTATTATGAATTTCTGAAGTTTAAATCCATTTTTGGGATTTAAAAATCATTCCGGAAAAAGAAACAAAAGTTAGAACACAAGTTAGCAGCCAGAATGCGTCAACTGCCGGCTCGGGGTTGTATCGCGAGTCGGGCTGGCGAAGGCCTTGGTCAGGGGATGATGATATCATCACGGGTCCTGATGATGTCATCGTTGACCTGGTCAAAGTTGACTGGGTCAACGGTCAACGGTTCAAAGGCTGTCGGGTTGGTCAAAAAGGTCAGCGGGTCCACATGTGTTGATGACGTTTTTTGACACGTGTCATAGGCGGCGCCTTGAAGGAATTTCAATGAAGATGGAGTTAAAATTGAAGATGATGTTTGGATCAGATTTGTTTCCATAAGAAGGGTCAGTATCGGACTCAAGACTCCATAATCGGATCGGATTCGGAAAAGTGGTTTGAAGGCGTCGCGAGCTTTGGGCTGAAGTGGGCCATAATGGGCTGGCCTTTTTTGTTATTTATAGTCTTAGTCAAATTAGTTTCTTTCTTTTGCGTCAAGTTTGTTCATGTCGTGATCGACTAGAAGTCTGTAATTCCAGGGTATAAATATAAACCCTGAGGGTCGTGAAGAGGTTACGAACACATCAATACATAAACTTTTACTACTTGCATCTACTTTTCGCAATTTACTTAGAAGTCGGCGACTTCATCAAGTTTTTTCTCTTTCACGAGTTCTCCTGAGCTAGTCAAGGCGATCCAGATCTCCAAGGCTTGCTCGTGAGTTCCGCTTCTACTGAGTAATATCTGAGCTTTAGCATCGGGTGCATCGATGTTGCTTCGTTTAGATTTATTCGACATTTATCGATATTTGCTAGATATTCAAGTTTATTCTTGTTGTTTTAGCTCTTATCACCACTTATCCAGCTTAGAGTTTTATCTAATCGGCTCTGTTGAAGCATTAATCCTGAAATCCATCTAATAGCTGATTAGTTCAATTCTAAGTGTTGTTTTACTAAGCTGTATCGGATCACTTTACGGTTGTCTTTTACTGCTTAGTTGTCAATCGGCTTTCAACTGATTGATTATCGGAACCGGCTCCCCATGCTGTTTCACTATACATCGGAATCGGTCCTATCACATTCGATTTCACTAACGAGAGAATCGGCTCTTCAGCTGTTTCTTAACGTCCGATTTTATCCTTGTCAATCAACAGGTCAGATTGACTGGCACGCCCCGGATTTCAAGACCACGCCTTCGTTCGTGTGTTAGCGCATCTGTCACCGCTCGATTTTTGCATCAACATACTTTTGGCATGCCCGGTGGGACCCGAAGAGAAAATTCATGATGCCTCCGAAGAAGACAATCGATCCTAAGGAGCACAATAACTCTGATCTTCATGATGAAAATATTATTAATGTAACATATGATGATCTGAATGAAGAGCAGAGAAAGGAATTTGATCTTCATCCGCAGGAGTACCGTAATGAGTGTCTCAAATCGTTTAGTTCTACTAAACGAGGGGAAGCCATTAAGAAAGCTCCACTTCCTCTGCCACGTACAATCACTATTGCTGAATCATCAGGGAAGCTTCAGGAGATGGTTGACAATTCTATTCATCAAGCTTTTATTAACCAATCACCTGTACTAACAAATACGGTTCGTAATGCCGTATTAGCTCAACTGCGTGAAGATCCAACACTGGCGGATTTAGAGGTCCAGAATATCATGCTCCATATCCTTACTATGGTATTCCCCCTTTCTATGGATCTCCCGCTACTCCAGGATTCGGATCTGTTCCTTTTGCATCTAGTGCTGCAGCAGGAGCTTTTACATCGGTTCCACATACAACACCCAATATCAGTGCATCAGTTCTAGCTACAACTACGCCGTCAGCAGTTCCAGAGTCTTCTTCTGCCAGTGCTATGTCTTCTCCGAATCAATCGGACAATCAGCCGATTGGAGTAACTACTGCAAATACCATGCCTGTTGATTCATCAGGACAATCAGTTTCTCATATGGCAGGTATACATACTTCACATCAGACAACTTCTAAAGGTTTGGGAACTGGTACGTATAATCCACAGACAGGTTGGGGCATGCCGCCTGATTTTGGGAAGAAGAAAGAAGAGGAAAATCTCGCGTCAGGAGAAGGTGCTGCTTGGGTCAAACATAGCGACGGAGAAACTTGGTCTCTTGTAGATGGTAATCACAGAACCATACAGCAAATTCGTGTACCAGCCAGCTTTTCTCCGTTCGATAGTCAGCAGTATGGGCAGATGGTGCCGCATGGTCAGGCAAGTGTATCGGCTTCTCAGCCGATTCAAACTTATGCGCCTCCTGCTCCTTATGTACCTTCTGCTCCTCCCGCGCCGCCTGCTCCAATGGCGCCTCCGGCCCCGACAACACCAACCAACTTTCAATCAAGAGGGCCGCCAAATTGTCAATCGGATGATCAACCTGCAGAACAATCTCCTCAAAAACAGATTGATTGGTCATCTCAAATAGCCGATGTGATTCAGAATCAGTTCGGCTTGAAGCCAAAGGTGCAGAATGTCATGTATCGTCCTCCTTATCCTGCGCATTATGACATGATGTCCTATCCTCATCGATATCGGATCCCTGAGTTTACAAAGTTTACTGGTCAAGATGATGTGTCAACTGTTGAACATGTTGGCCGATTTCTTATGCAGTGTGGAGAAGCTGCTAACGTTGATGCATTAAGGGTCCCATTGTTTCCAAGTTCTTTGTCTGGCTCAGCTTTTAACCGGTTCATGACGTTGCCGCCTAATTCTGTGGTCACATGGTCCGATTTGGAGAGGCAATTTCATCAATACTTCTTTGCTGGAGTTCACGAGAAGAAACTTTCTGATTTGACCAACATGAAGCAAAGGAACGATGAATCAGTTTCTACATTTATCGCCCGATTCAGAGATGTCAGAAACAAATCTTTTAGCTTGATGTTGACTGACAAACAATTGGCTGAGGTAGTTTGCTAATCAGGAGTTCGAAAGTATAAGCCAAATTGTGCAAAGGATGTCTGGACATGAAAATCGGCCGTATGAGCCGAGAAGAAATTTTCAGAAAAGGGTCAACTATGCGAGCTATGGTTCTGATTCTGAATCTGATGAACGAGAAGAAATCGGTCTTGCTGAGTGGGTTAAGTATAAAAAACCGATTTCAGTCCCTTTTGGTAAAAAGGAGCGTGAAAAGTTCAGCTTTGATATTACAAAGGCCGATAAAATTTTTAATATGCTTTTGAAAGAAGGATTGCTTAAGTTGTCCGCTTATCATAGGATTCCTTCAGAAGAAGAGTTAAAAAGATGGTTTACTGCAAGTTCCATAATGCTACTTCTCATAATACAAATGATTGCAAAGTATTCCGTCAACAATTACAATTGGCTATTGAGCGAGGAAAGATCAAGTTTAATTGCCTAAGAAACCTACAAAGCCGATAAAAATTGATCAACATCCTTTTCCCATCAATATGGTAGAAGTATCCAGAGAAGAGGTTGTTCCTAAGAAAATGCTCATTTCGCAGCTGGCTACAGAAAAAGGGGTCATTGATCATAAAGTTCAAGTTTCTATAACCGATCTAAAGGGAAAAGGAAGATCGGAGGAATCTGGAAGTTCTAGGAGTCAAGAAAGGCGGGTTACTTCTCAAGGATTGATCACTAAGTTCCGAAGGGAGAATGAACAGATTCGATTTAAAGAGGAAATGAGACAAAGCAATGCTGATCATTGGAGATGTCCTTTCTTTATCTATTGCTGGGAGGAAGGAATTAAATTACCAACTCCTGAAAATTGTCCAGAGTGAGATGGGCAAGGATGGAACACTTGGCCAAATAAGAGGCCGTGCGTCGAAGAGAAACCTAATCGGTTGGATAACCGAAACTAGGGAAATCAGGATCGATCAATGTTCAGATGATCGACGGTTAGATAATAGGGATCGACAAGGGGATTCGAATCAGCGTGTTTCTGTTCATGAAAGACTTGGCCATAGGGTCGATATAAGGGATCGATTAGGAAAGAAGCCATATATGAGCCAAGAAATTGAAGATATGGCTAATGATCGTGTCTCTGACGATGAAATCATGCGAAGGGATCCTGAAAGGGAATCGGTTCATGGATGACAGCCGTTTCACCAATTCAAAGAACCGCAACCCCAATGGTGTCCTGAGGGTTTGAACAAATCACAGAAAAGACGTGTTCAGAGATTGAGGCAAATCGAGCTGGAAGAACAACGTCGTAATAATAACAAGGGCAGCCGAAATCAAGTTTGGCATGTAAAGGCTCAAGATCAAAATCAAAACGATGCTCCAGCTGCGGATGTGCTTATGGCATTTATTTTGCCAAGAGAATTTATGGCATCCGATGAAGTCATAGAATCGGATGTTGAAGAAGGAGTTGCTCAATTGACGTTCGATCCGGCATTTGCTACTTTTGAGAAGCCAGAGGAAGAGGACCGACAGCACTTAAAGCCTTTATTTTTAAAGGGATATATTAACGGAACTCCGATGGCTAGAATGTTAGTCGATGGTGGTGCTACTGTTATTCTTATGCCATATGCCGTGTTGAGAAAACTCGGTAAGGGTGAATCCGATTTGATGAAAACCGATCTGATGCTCAGAGATTTTCAAGGGAAGACTTCTCCAGCTCGGGGGGCACTTTGTGTTGATTTGACGATCGGGAGTAAGACTTTGCCCACTACTTTCTTTGTCATCAATGGCAAGAGTTCTTACAATATGCTCCTAGGACGGGATTGGATTCATGCTAATTGTTCTATTCCATTTACAATGCATCAATGTGTAATTCAATGGGTTGGAGATTCGGTAGAGGTGGTGAAAGCCGATGCTCCATTTAATATTGTGACAGCTGAAGTGTGTCCTTGGAGCTATGAGGTGACTTGCATATCGGGACAGGCTATTGATCTCGACTTCCTCAAGATTTCCAATTTTGGTCTACAACCGATCCAAGCAGTCGGTCCTGAAGAATTGTCTTAATGGATGCAAAAGATGATGGAAAACTAGGTTATGGGTTTACGTCAGCTGATAAATTAGAAGAAGTCGATTTAGGAGATGGTAGCAAGCCTAGGCCGATGTATGTAAGTGCTAAATTAGATCCTGATTTTAAAGCTAAACGGATAACTTTATTAAGAGAATATAAAGATTGTTTTGCTTGGGATTATTCTGAGATGCCTGGATTAGACCGATCAGTTGTTGAACATCGGTTACCGATCAAACAAGGGTTTCGGCTGTATCAACAGCCGTATCATCGTTGCGATCCTAAAATTTTAGATGATATTAAGGCAGAAATTACTCGGCTCATAGATGCTAAGTTTATTAGACAATGCCGGTATGCCGAGTGGATTTCAAATATCGTTCCTGTTTATAAGAAAAATGGAAAGCTTCGAGTTTGCATTGATTTTAGGGACCTTAATAAAGCGACTCCGATAGATGGATATCCGATGCCGATCACCGACGTGCAAGTTGATGCAGCAGCAGGACATAAAGTTATTAGTTTCATGGATAGAAATGCTGGATATAATCAAATCTTAATGGCAGTTGAAGATATTCATAAAACTGCGTTCTGATGCCGTGCTCATATAGGATTATATGAGTGGGTCGTGATGACTTTTGGACTTAAAAATGCTAGGTGCTACCTATCAAAGGGCCATGAATTATATTTTTCATGAGATCATTGGAAAGATTGTTGAAATATACACTGATGATGTGGTGGTTAAATCGGAGAGTTATGATGATCATTTAGCCGATTTACGATGCACATTAGAATGTACAAGGAAACATGGTCTTAAGATGAATCCACTCAAGTGTGCTTTTGGAGTATCGGCTGGAAAGTTTCTGGGGTTTATGGTTCATGAAAGGCGAATCAAAATTAGCTAGAAGAGTATCAGTTCAATTAATAAAGTGGTTGCCCCTAAAAATAAGAAAGAACTTCAGTCGTTGATCGGAAAAACCAATTTCATCAGAAGATTCGTATCTAATCTGTCTGGCAAGATTAAGCCGTTTACTCTATTGTTAAAATTAAAGACCGATCAAGAGTTTGTATGGGAAAGGAGCAACAAGAGGCTCTAGATTTTGACTTCTCCTCCGATTTTAGTTCCTCCATAGAAAGGTAAGCCGTTTAAATTATATTTATCGGCTAATGAAACTGCAATCGGATATGCTCTTGTTCAAGAATTCGAAGGAGAAGAACGGGTCGTTTATTTTGTGAGTAGAAGATTATTGGATGCTGAAACAAGATATTCTCCCGTTGAAAAATTATGCCTATGCTTGTATTTCTCTTGTACCAAATTGAGGTATTATTTATTATCGGCTGAATGCATTGTTGTAAGCAAAGATGATGTAGTCCGATATATGCTATCTTTGCCGATTTTGAATGGAAGAATCAGTAAGTGGATCTTGGCTCTTTCAGAATTTGATTTGAGATATGAATCTGCTAAAGCTATTAAAGGACAAGTATTGGCTGATTTTGTTACTCAACATTGTGGATCGGATGAAGTCATGGTAGAACCAGTTCCTTGGTCACTTTTCTTTGATGGATCGGCTTGCGGGGTTGGATCTGGTATCGGAGTAGTACTCATCTCGCCCCGGGGGGCAAGTTTCGACTTTGCGATACCGATTGAGAAGACTGCCACTAATAATCAAGCTGAGTATCGAGCAGTTCTCAAAGGTTTACAACTATTACGAGAGGTTAAGGCCGATGCTGTTGAAATATTTGGAGATTCAATGTTAGTTGTGAAACAGTTATCTAAAGAGTATGAATGCAATGATGATATTCTTTTGGGATATCGCGATGAGTGTCTCCAATTATTGAAAGAATTTAAGATGGTAACAATCGAACATATCCCAAAACTTCATAATCATGAGGCTAATCGATTGGTTCAGAGTGCTTCAGGGTATCGACCGATTCAAGACATTTTGGAATCGGGTTTTGCTGATGATGATTGGAGAAAGGAAGTGTTTGATTATTTGAGGGACCCGTCTAAAAGAACCGATAGGAGAATAAGATTGCAAGCAATTAAATATGTTTTGATGGATGACAGGTTGTACTATCGAACTCTTGATGGAGTGTTGCTCAAATGTGTGAGTTCTGAAGAGGCTAAGGTGTTGATGGGCGAGATTCATGAAGGTGTTTGTGGGGCACATCTGTCGGCTTTTAAGATGAAGTGGATGATTCGACAAAACGAATATTTTTGGCCGACTATTCTTGAAGATTGCTTTCGATATTATAAAGGTTGCCAATATTGTCAAAAGTTTGGTAATGTTCAGAGAGCTCCAGCTTCGGCTATGAATCCGATTATTAAGCCGTGGCCTTTTAGAGGATGGGGAATCGATTTGATCGGACAGATTAATCCGCCGTCTAGTAAAAATCATAAATTTATAGTAGTGGCGACCAATTACTTTACTAAATGGGTTGAAGCTATACCTCTGAAGAATGTGACATCGGTTGATATGATTGAGTTCGTTAAAGAACATATCATCTACCGATTTGGTATTCCACAGACTATAACTACTGATCAGGGAACTATGTTTATTTCTAGGGAATTTGAAGAGTTCGCGTCAAACATGGGGATTAAGTTATTGAATTCATCTCCTTGTTATGCTCAAGCCAATGGTCAAGCCGAATCTTCAAATAAGGGGATAATCAAGTTGATAAAAACAAAAATTGAGGAGGATCCTAAGAGGTGGCATGTTATGTTAAGTGAATCTTTATGGGCATATCAGATGGCATGTCATGGTGCTACAAAATTATCTCCTTATCAGTTGGTTTATGGTCATGATGCCATTTTGCCTTGGGAAATTAAAACTGGATCTCGGCGTATCGACCTTCAAGATGAATTAACAGCTGAAAATTATGCTATTTTGATGAAAGAAGAATTAGAAGATTTGGCTAGTCATCGGTTAAGAGCATTAAGTAATATCAAAAAGGATAAAGCACGTGTGGCTCGATGGTACGATAAGAAGGTAAAAATTAAGAGTTTTTTTGAAGGACATCTCGTTTGTAAACTAGTGTTGCCAATCGGATCAAAAGATTCTAAATTCGGAAAATGGTCTCCAACTTGGGAAGGGCCGTATCGAATTCATCGATGTGCGTCGGGTAATGCATATATCTTGGAAACGCTTGAGGGAGAAATATTTACAAGGGCTTTGAATGGGAAATATTTGAAAAAGTATTACCCTAGTATTTGGGTAGATTCATGAGTTGATTACTGATCGGAAGATACAAGGAAATACATGCAAGGACAAGCGAATCGGATTCTTAACCGCTTCGAAAGTTCTGATCCGATTTGATCTAAATCGGAAGATACATGGCCGATGTGATAAACATCACCCTTAGTGAAAAAATAAAAATAAAATTACAGGGAATCTAAATATTCTTGGATTATCGCGATTGCCCTGCAGTGATTCTCATGCTTCTCATAGGATGCGGCAATCTCTTGCTGTTCGTGAAGGAATCTTATCGTTCCGTCCCTTGAGATGCGGGTCGAGTTTATCAGATTCTCTGCGCCAATTATTAGGTCTCTTCTTGATTCTAGGCGAGTGAGTTGTTCTTCGAGAAGGGAGAGAGAAAGTTGAAGAGCTTGGATCTGATGGCGAACTTGGTTGATTCCTGCTGGTGTTGATATGGATTGGTGTTGATATGGGTTGGTGTTGATATGGATTGGTGTTGAAGGGAGAGAGAAAGTTGAAGAGCTTGGCATGGTGTTGATATGGATTGAATGAAGCATGGAGATGATTCCTGCTGGAAGTCTTTCTTTGATTTTTTCAGCATGACTCTTAAGAAAGTATTCATCTCCTGTAGAAAGACGATTACCAGCTTGGAGCGATGTGATGATCTCGTCAAGCCTCTGAAATATTTGAGAAGAAAATTAGATTGAGAAAAGAAGTGATGGATCGAGTTAAAAAGAATTGTTCACCTGTTGAAAGGGAGCCATTTTTTGCAAAGAGTTGGTGTATGTGATATGTGAAGGGGAGAGGGTGAGGTATTTATAGAGGCTTTCGGTTGGAAGCATTTATGAGACAGTATTAAATCTCTCGATTCAGAGGGTCTGAAAAAGCTTGTGAATCAGCTATGACATAAATAGCAGGGATCGGGGAATCGATCGAGGAATCATGCATAAATTAAAATAGAGAGCAGAGGTCAAATCTACAGGAAATGATATTCATTACAAGCCCATAAATATACAACCACCAAATTACAAGCATTTACAGAAGGGATCGGACTACATTCAATGCCCGCTGGCGGATCTGATCTAACTCATCGACGATGCGCTGGTAGGACTCGATCGAACCTTGTTGCGCCGGGATGCTCTTGTCAAGTTTGAATGCATCGGATGACTAAGCTTTGAGAGTCTTGTTGAGATCTTCGATCATGGTCGGAAGCTGTTGCAGTCTTTGTTCTTCTTCTTTAAGGCTTTGGCTGACCAATCGGAGCTCATTTGATAGTTCTATTTTGCGGGCCTTTAATTGATCAATCTTGGCTAGTATCGAAGGGCGGCTTGATTCAAGGAATCTAATCTTGTCTTTGGTAGCATTGGCTATGTCCCTTTTTTCCTCCGATTCCTTGATTAATGATTCCTGATTCTGTTGATCAGATAACTTCTATTGGGCTTCAATAAATTCGATTTGACGACCTTCGATGTAGGCTGGAGGGATGATGGCTGATTGAGCTTCGCGGCCAAGGTTAGGCCGTAGTTGATGAAGAATGGATCGAATCGGTCCAGCGTCTTGAACTAACACGGAAGTGTCTTGCTCCAGAAGAACTAGGAGATCTGATAGTTTGTTTTTGACATCTTCTGGAACGATGAGGTGCTAATTGTTGATGGTTGAGTGACCACATCCGATGGAGTCCTTTTGTCGGCCGATTGAACTTCTTCTTCATCCAAGAGATTTTTGATCGGGAAATCGAAGAAGCTATTATCGATTGAGTCTTCGGCCTAAAAAGGGAATAGAATTCTTATTAGAGTTGAAGAAAATGGGAAATAAATAATCAGATGAGGAAGTAATAGATTACCTGTTTCAAGTTTACTTCATCAAATTGGTTGGTTGTCTTGGTAATAAAATCGGATGTATATCCGATTGAACTTGTTCTTCAGCAATGGAGGGAGTTCCAGTTGGTTCGTTCTGAGGAAAAAGAGTGTTAAGAGTAGGATCGGATATTCTAATAAATTCAAATTAATATTACCAGTATTTGCTGAGGAGCTATTATCTCTGTTTCTTGTTGGGGATGGCCTTCAGTTGTCTGAATCACCGATCCTTCTGGATGTATATCGGTTACTTTCTCTGGGAGAAAACAATTGTCATATTGAATAAAATCGATTGATATCAGACGTATGCCAGGATAAATTGTTACCTGGTGGATTGAGCTCAGGATGGTTCGATGATGATGAAGCCGGAGAATTCTGGCGAGGTGCTGGGGGAGGTATTGGTCCTACATTTTCTTCGTTTTCTTGCTCTCCGAAATACGTCTAAGTCAGATTCAGTTGTTAAGAGTAAAAAAGAAGAACTTGGAGTAATAAGAAATATCGATACTTGTTCTCGGTGGAAGATGAGGGTTTGTATCCTGGAATGCGCCGATGAGAAGATCGGTTGCCATCTGAGTGTTGACCGTTGTAATTTTGATCTTCTTGGTTGTCTTCTTTGAAGAAGTGCCAGTTTTACGCTAGGCCGATTTTCCCTTAAGAATGTCTCCTGCTGATGGAGCATTATATCTGATATGAGGAGTATCGGTTGCAGAGGCGTACTTGATCGGTCAGCCGCTTTTGCTGGTCTCCAGGGGAGGGAATCGCTTCTCCTACAGATAAAAAGAGTTAATAATCGAAGTAATCAAAGGTTAGAAATTTTTGTGAAAATTGTAAGTACCTTTTGTTTGGTCGAGAAGCTCGGATAAAATATCTTGCAATATGGTGAGGCCGGTTCACAGAAGAGATGTTGTGACCACTCGCCCCACCAATTCTTGAAAGCCGATGTGGCTATGGAGGTGATGCCCACCAACTTCCATGTATCTAGATCAGACATATCTAGATTTGGGACTCGGTCTAGGAGGCGGCAAAAAGCAAGACCGTTCTCAACATTGGTTCGATATGCAATTGAATCAGCAAAGAATAGCTTGATTGGAGCTTGGACGAAACCCAGCTGCCTGGCCATCACAGAGGGATATTTGAACTCGTAGGCATGTTTGTCGCAAGCCACTGGAAGAATATTCAGACGGATCATTTCTTTAAGAATTAATTTCATGCTGTCGTCCGATAAGACCGAGTCCAGCTGAAAGATGATCGGATTTTCAAAGGAGTTGTTGGGATCTTCATAAGCAAACCAGATTAAAGCCGATTTGTTGAGGCCGTTGTAGAAACAATTGAAGTACGTGGCCAACCGATTCGGAGACATCTTGTCGCCATCAAGGACTGCAGTAGCTTCCCCAAATGATGTGCATCGACGAGGGATGATCTTGTTTCCATCTGCCTGGTCCGATGGGAAACTTTGATTGAAAAGGTCTACTTTCCAAGCCTTGTGCATGTGTAAGTTTAACCATAGGTTTATGAACCACCAAGGGCCGCTGAGGCAGGAAATCGGTTCTCCTTTTCTCAATCGAATCGATACCTCATGCAGTAACTGGTAGACCGATCCGAGAAGATACTTGCCCAAGGGGAGGAGTTGCCCATGCCAAATGTTCAGCTACTTTCTAGTATTTGATGCAAGGGGCAAAAGCTTTTCCACAAAATACAAATTTTTCTAGCCACATCAGAAGAAAGGCTGAGTATTCCTTGTGGTCGATTGGTCCTTGGCTCTTTGAATAAGTGGAGATGTAATCTTTCCAACCTATCTTGGCCACCTTGATAATGTGACTGGGTTTAGCGAGGCTATCGAATCTGGTTGTTGAGGTAATGTTCAGACCTGTCAACATGACCACGTCAAGGAGGGTAGGCGCCATCGGACCATGGCCGAAAAGAAATGCATTCAAAGCATCGGACCAGAAATGAGAGGCGGCTATCAAAAGCGGTTCGTTCTTCTTGACAATTGATAAAGATAAGGTGAGGCATTGGCTGATTTGATAGGTTTCCCAATCGGCTCGCTTGCTACTCATTCGGAGATACCAGTTCCTCCATCCTGAGATTACCGTCGACCAAGATCTGAAGGCGTCTTTCCATGAGGAGAGGGGATCTGACAGTTGCTTGAAGGGAAGGCGATTGGTTTCAAGGTTGATGAAATTGGTTGGGTCTTTGTTACCAATCGGACCCAAAATAAACAGGTCGGGGGTCTCTGGGATGGGGATTGTGATTTCATTCACAGGTGCCTAGAGAAAAGGTGAGAAAAAAGAAATTTAAGTCTACAGAAGGTATGGGAGCGTTTTGGGAAGAATGAAGAACAGCGAAGAACAGAAGAAAAATAATTGAGATCTATTACCTAAGGGGCGGAGGAGATTGAAGCCATTGCAACTTGCAGGGTTGAGGAGTTCGCTTGAAGAAGGTTGATGAAGTTGAGAAGCGGCGGGGGCCGGTCGCCGGCGAATTTCCTTGGGACTTGCGCTTGAGAACTGTTGAAATGCCGGCGATGTTGAAGATGAAACGGCAGCTGAAGGAAGGAGGAACAGGGGAAGTATTTATAAGGCTCGTCTGCGGGGGTAAATGAGGGATTTCGCATGGTCGAGTAAAAATCAGGGTTTCGTGAGAAACGGTAACAAATTGAAAGGGCATGTGTTGATGACGTTTTTTGACACGTGTCATAGCCGGCGCCCTGAAGGAATTCATTGAAGATGGAGTTAAAATTGAAGATGATGTTTGGATCAGATTTGTTTCCATAAGAAGCGTTAGTATCGGACTCAAGACTCCAGAATCGGATCGGATTCGGAAAAGTGGTTTGAAGGCGTCGCGAGCTAATTGGCTCTGTTAAAGCATTAATCCAGCTTAGAGTTTTATCTAATTGGCTCTGTTAAAGCATTAATCCTGAAATCCATCTAATAGCTGATTAGTTCAATTCTAAGTGTTGTTTTACTAAGCTATATCAGATCACTTTACGGTTGTCTTTTACTGCTTAGTTGTCAATCGGCTTTCAGCTGATTGATTATCGGAATCGGCTCCCCATGCTGTTTCACTATACATCGGAATCGGTCCTATCACATTCGATTTCACTAACGAGAGAATCGGCTCTTCAGCTGTTTCTTAACGTCCGATTTTATCCTTGTCAATCAACAGGTCAGATTGACTGGCACGCCCCGGATTTCAAGACCACGCCTTGGTTCGTGTGTTAGCGCATCTGTCACCGCCCGATTTTTGCGTCAACAACATGTCAACATGTGGGCCCATCGGTCAGGTGGGTCCGGGCTGTCAGTCAGTGGGTCCCACAAGTGGGTCCACGGTCCTACGGGTTATTAACAAGTTAGCCACATGGCAGTCGATTCGGCACCAAGTCGGTGCCACGTGTCAGGCGTGGGTTGGCCGGCTAGGTTTGCGTGGCGGTCATGTGACTAAGTCGCGGACGCCACTCGGCTAGGTTTGAGGTGTAGGGCACGATTTCAGAAACCTAACGCAACTGGTTTGGCATTAAACGGAGCTAGGATGGAAAAGATATGGATTTCTAAGGTTTAACCCCTTTTAGATATTAAGAAAAAGGATTTATAAAAGAATAAACCCATTTCTTAAAAGTACAGGGCCTGGGTGCAAAAACACCAAGGTGGAAGGGTCTAGTTGCAATTCTGGTAAAGACCAGGGGCTTATGCGCAAAAGCGCGAGGGCTAAACTTGAGAAAGGGCCGGCCAGGGCCTAAACCGCAAAAGTGCAGAAGGTGGAAGGACTTAACTGCAAAACCGAGGAAGCTCGGGGTGTTTTCTGCAAAAGCGTAGGGGCCGGTTTGAAAATGGCCGGCGGTCAACGACGTCATTGATGACATCAGCCAACCGCACGGGATCCGGCTGTGGCAGCGAGCTGCGGGGGCTGCGGTGCGGCCTACACAGGGGCGCGACGCGTGGCGTCCGGCAGCATGGACATGGTCCACCGCGGACCGAACCAGCAGTCTACCGTGGACTGGATCCACGGGATCCATTTGTGGCCAGCCATGTAAAGGAGAAGGGCGGTCGGGATCTTCTGCAGGGGCTCCTATGTGACCGAACGGATGGCTGCTAAGGGTGGAAGCAGGGGACTCGTACGGAAGGTGTTCGACAAAATGTCGAGATGACCCTCGCGGCAGCCGACGAGGATGAAGTGGCAGGCTCAAGGGCGGACAACGGTCGTTGGCGCCGGCGGGACTCAGGCGAGGCTCTAGAAACATCAATGTCGGGCCTTTGGATCCTAAGGGTCATGAACGGCGGCGGGGTGGTTGTGCTCGCAAGCTTGACACGAAGTGCCAGAGCGTGCTCGCGGGCGTGGTGCGGCTGGCGAGGTGCGAGCGACAGCGCGCGGCCGGGTGGTACCTGCAAAGCTTGGCTCGAAGGCCAGCGTCCCAGAGGCGGCGGCAACAGGTTGACACACACACAGGCAGGCGAACATGGGTAAAGGCAAGGACTTGGGGCGGCCAAGCTCACCGTTGGGCGTGGGGGAGATCAAGGCGACGCGGGGAGACGGTCGAGGCCATGGCGAGGTGAGGCCGTGCAGGCTCGACGCAGTGCACGCTCGATGGCGAGGAAGATGGCTCGCGGTACTCGGCGGCGGCGAGGGTGAAGAAGAGCTCGGGGCGTCGTCTTCCTCTCGCGGGCGGCGTCGTTCGCGGCTTGGCGCTGGCGTGGGTGGCGCCGTCCTCTTCTACTTCACAGCCAGTGGTAGTGGCGCTCCCTGGTCTGGCTCATTCCTGCTGCGACGTGGCCCCTCCGGCTCGGTCTTGGCAGCGGCGTGACGATGCTCCGAGTCCTCCTCGTGATGGCGGCATCACGGAGCGATGGCTCCGGCCTTCCTCTTCTCTTGGTGGTGGCGTGCACGGACAGGGAGATGAGGAAAAAGGGGAGCGACGGCGACAGAGGGGAGCAAAGGGGAAAGTTATCCCCAGGCGGCGACGCAGACTGGGAAGGGGGCGCGGCTGCTCGGCCTTATAGGTGGGCGGCTAGGGTTGCGGACGAGGATCGACGGATGGGGGCTCTCGGCATCCGGGCCAGGACACGCGGCGGCATCCAGGAGGTTGCGTCGGGGGCACGAGGGGCGCGGCGCGCCGAGCTAGAAAGGGGCGGCGAGCTGGCGCCGAGTGACGCGAAGCGGCTGAATTGGAGCGACGGGAGTGGCTGGCGGAGCTTGGCACGCAGAGGTGGTGTGGCATGTTAGAAAGCAGAGAGCCGGTGCTCTGCTGGAAAGGGGAAAGGTGGGGAGGAGAAAGATGACAGGCGGGTCCCACTGTCGGTGAGAGAGAGAGAGAGGGAGGTAGGTTGTGTTGGGCCATGCGGCTGTTGGGCCACGCAGGAGGTTAGCGGGCTGCAAGAGCTGGGCCAAGCGAGAGGAAAGGAAGATGGACTGCGGCCTGGGTTGCGTCGCTGGGCTGGCCAGCTAGGGATGGGAGTTAGAGGGTTTGAATTAGACTTAGGTCTTAGGCTGGGCCTGCTAGTTAGGTTTGTTAGTTTTCCCATTTGATTTGTATTTGAAGGTTGAGTTCAAATACAAATCCCACTCAACTGAATCCAAAACAATTTCAAATAATTCCAAATAAATCCAACTCCCTCATGCAATAGTGTGAAAAATATTTTATGCGCAATTTAATTTACTAAGAATTTTTTGAGAGAGCATATTACTTATATTACAAATGTTTCATGTCACACATCAATTCACCACAAAAAAAATTTGAACTCTGATTTTTCATTACAAGTAACAGACTGCGATTTCGCGGCATGTTATAGTCTCCCCCCTCACAAGAATCTCGTCCTCGAGATTGAAGTTACATCTGGTCTTCGAACAGGTGGGGGTACTTCTCCTTTAGGTCGGACTCCTTCTCCCATGTGGCTTCACGTTCGGTGTGATTGCTCCATTGCACCTTGCAGTAGGGGATGGTGGTCCTTCTTGTTTTCTTCTATGCTTGGTCAAGAATCTTCACTGGGTACTCCACGTACTCCAAGGTATCTTGCAAATCCAAGGCTTCCGGTGTCACAATTTCCTCTGGCACTCTGAAGCATTTCTTGAGCTGGGACACATGGAAACCTGGGTGGACTCCTATCAACTCTTCTGGTAGCTGTAGCTTGTAAGCGAGTTTCCCGATCTTCTCGATGATCTGATAGGGGCCAATGAATCTAGGGGATAGCTTCCCTTTGATGTGATATCTCTTCGTACCTCTAAGTGGTGACACTTTCAAGTACACATGTTCTCCCACTTCAAACGAGAGATCTCTTCTTCTCTTGTCAGCATAGCTCTTCTGTCAGGCTCTGAGCGGCTTTCAGGTTCTCTCTGACCTTGGCTACATTCTCCTCAGCTTCTTTAATGGTGGCTGGTCCGAAGAATTCTCTTTCTCCAACTTCTAACCACATCAGTGGTGTGTTGCACTTCCTGCCATAGAGGGCCACAAATGGTGACATTTGCAAGCTGGCTTGATAACTGTTGTTGTATGAGAACTCTGCAAATGACAAGCTCTTATCCCAATCTGACTTGTAGGTCAGTACACATGCTCTTAGCAAGTCTTCCAAGATCTGGTTCACTCTCTCCGTCTAACCATCAGTCTGGGGGTGATAAGCTGAGCTGTACTCTAGTGAAGTTCCCACAGCACCATGTACACGCTGCCAGAACTTCGCTGTGAATTGGGGTCCTCTGTCAGAGACAACAGTCTTCGGTGCTCCATGCAATCTCAGGATGTTAGTAACATAGAGATCGGCTAACTGTTCTACTCGGTGTGTATCCTTGATGGGTATGAAGTGTGTTACCTTTGTCAATCTGTCCACAATGACCCAAATTGCATCATTTCCTTTCTGAGTTCGGGGTAATCCATTGATGAAGTCCATCCTGATATCTTCCCATTTCCAAAGTGAAATGTCAAGGGGTTTAAGCAATCCTGTGGGCCTTTGGTGTTCGGCCTTGATCCTTCGGCAAACGTCACATCGGGCGGCGAACTCTGCTATGTCAACCTTCATTTTCTTCCACCAGAATCGACTCTTGAGGTCATGGTACATCTTGGTACATCTGGGGTGGATTGAGTACCTCGAATCATGTGCTTCGGTGAGTATCGTCTTTCCGATTTCTTCATCTTGAGGGATACATATCCGATCCTCCAACCATACGGTTCCTTGGTCATCAATGCGGTAGTCAGGGGCTACTCCTTCCTCAATGGACTTAATCAACTCCTTTATCTCGGAGCATTGTTTCTGCGCTTGCCTGATGTGCTCTTCTAGGTTGTACTTCACTCTCAACTCATTTAGTTGACCTGCTTCAACTATCTCAAGCTTCAGCTTCTCCATCTCTGTTCATGCAGCTCTAGTTGGCTCTCCTTTACCATTAAGTTGTTGTAATAGCTCTTCCTGCTTAGGGCATCAGCTACTACATTAGCTTTGCCGGGGTGGTAGTGAATCTCCAAGTGGTAGTCCTTGATCAACTCTAAGCACTTTCTCTGTCTCATGTTCAGCTCTGTCTGAGTGAAGAAGTACTTCAAGCTCTTGTGATCGGTGTAGATGTCACACTTGTTGCCAATCAAATAGTTCCTCCATATCTTTAGTGCATGCACAACAATAGCTAGTTCTAGGTCATGAATAGGATAGTTTACCTCATTCTTCTTCAGCTGGCGAGAAGCATAAGCAATGACCTTGTTGTCTTGCATCAACACACATCCAACTTCTTGTCTGGAGGCATCACAGTATATCGCAAAGTCTTTGCTAGTGTCTGGAAGTGTTAGCACTGGGGTTGTGGTAAGTCGGGTCTTGAGCTCTTGAAAGCTAGATTCACATTTGTCTGACCAAACAAACGGTTTATTCTTCTTTTTGCACAACTCTGACATGGGTCTGGCAATCTTCGAGAAGTTCTCGATGAATCTTCGATAGAATCCTGCCAATCCAAGGAAACTTCTGAGCTCTTCGGCATTTCTTGGTCTTTTCCATTCTCTTATGGCCTTGACACTCTCCTTGTCGACTGCTATACCTTCAGATGAGAATACATGGCCTAGGAAGGCAATCTATTCTAGCCAGAACTCACACTTACTGAACTTCCCATATAGCTGGTGTTGTCTGAAGCTTCTCTAGTACAACTCTCAAATGCTGCTCATGTTTTTCAGCTGACTCTGAATAGATCAAGATGTCGTCGGTGAGGGTAACGACAAACTTATCTAGTTCTTCTTTGAACGCCCGGTTCATCAACTCCATAAAGCATGCATGTACGTTGGTCAATCCAGATGGCACAACGGTGAATTCATACTGCCCATACCTGGTGACAAAAGCTGTCTTGTGGATGTCGGCTTCACGGATCTTCATCTGATAGTAGCCTGATCTAAGATCAATCCTGCTAAAGTATTTTGCTTTCTTCAACTGGGCAAGCAGAATATCAACCCTGGGCAAGTGGTACTTGGTCTTGATGGTGACTGCATTCAAAGATCGGTAGTCAATGTACATCTTCATGGATCCATCCTTGCTTCTCACGAACAACACAGGTCATCCCCATGGTGAGGCACTAGGCCTAATAATTTTCTTGTCTAGCATATCCTTCAATTGGCTCTTTAGCTCTTCCAATTCGTCGACTGACATACGATACGGTCTCTTCCCAATCGGCGCGGTTCCTGGTACTAGGTCGATCATGAACTCCACATCTCTATCTGGTGGCAGACCTCGTAGTTCTTCCGGGAACACGTCTGGGTACTTGCATACCACTGGTATTTCTTCTAGGGTCTTAGTCGTCAGACTGTACACCATGGGTACATCTCCGGACTTCAGCGGCTCAAACTGTATGCTTCTTGCTCTTGGGTGCTCCAAACGAACAAGTCTTGGTGAGCATGAGCTGACTCCTTTGTGTTCTGTCAACCAATCCATTCCTAGCATCACTTCTATGTCGTCCGACTTCAGGACTGTCAAGTCTGCTAAGAACTTATGTCCACTGATCAAGATATGCACGGACTTGCAAATCTCTGAGCATCTATTCTCCAAGTGGTGTGCTGGTGATGATGGGCTTCCATCTCGGTGTAGTCGGGATTGACTGTTCAGTGACAAACTTCGATGATATGTATGAGCTTGTTGCTCCTAAGTCAAACAAGACTAATGCTTTCATGCCATTGACTAGAAACTCTCCCATGACAACTTCAGGTGCGTCCTGGGAATCTTCCTTGGTCAGGTGATTCAGTCTTCCGTGATCTGCTCTGTCAGGTGCCTGAGATGATCTTTTTGTAGGCATAGCTATTCTTCCCGATTTGGACTTGTTCTTCCGATTCTTTCTGGGGCATTCAAAGGTCCGATGTCCAATGCCTCTACAATTGCGACATCTGATCATAGCACTGTCGGTGATATGAGCTTGCTCGAATTCTTGTCCTAATATGTCCTCTTCTTGAGCATGTTGTAGGAGGTAGTTTCTTAGGGAGTCTCTTCTGGGGTCTGGTAGGTTACTTTGTCTGTCTTGCGGCCTCTGAGGTGGGCCAAGGTGTAGCTGGTGTTCAGCTCGTCTTCTCTTAGCTCTAAGGCTTTCTTCCTTGCTAATCTGCTCCTTTTCAACGGCCATCGCTCGATTCACCATATGCCTCAGCGAAGGGTAGTCTACTCCTGCCAAGATGATCTTGATCTCGTAATTTAGTCCTTGGTGAAACGAAAATTGTTTCTTCTCGTTGGAATTAGTATGGTTAGGGACATATCACATCATTCTGGTGAAGTGGCTTGCATACTCTTGCACTGTCATGTTTCCTTGAGTAATCCAGAAAAACTCTTCCACTTTGTTGACCCATACTTGCTTCGGGATGTGAAATTTCAGGAATGCTTCGGTGAACTCCTTCCAAGAGATTCAAGCAGGGTCTTTGTGTGACTTGTAGAAGTCATTCCACCAAGCTCTGGCAGTACCAGTTAGCTGATAGGTAGCAATATCCACACACTCCTTCTCTGTGCAAGCAGTCAGGTCCAATCTATTCTCAATCTCCTCTAACCAATCAGCAGCATCGAGGGGTTCTTTGGCTTGATCGAAAGTGGGTGGCTTCAGCTTGATAAAGCTCTTGATCCTCTTCCATCTCTTCTCCACGGGTGTTTCTTGCTGCGATACCAGGACATCTGTCACTTGCTGAAGTATTTGAGTCTGATCTGCCATAGCTTGTGCAAGGCTTGGGTCTTCGTTCGAGACTCGGTTGGCTTCATCTTGTTCTCCTTCCATATTCTACAAGGCATGGTGGAGGGCAAGTCTAGTTAGGTCGGTCCGGATACTAACTCAAAGCTAAGACAAGCACAAACAAGAAAACAACTACTAAAAGGTCCTACACTCACGGTGAAGAAGCATAAAGAATCACAAGGTTTCGATAAGAACCATGCACTCAAGCAATTAGAATTCTAGCCTAAAGAAGCTACTTCGCGGCATAATCAAAATGGTAGGCTCTAATGATAGGGGTCGTTGATCTTCTATCTGTCATCCTTCTGTCTCAACTTGATTGGCTATAAGAGAAATTTATTTGACGTAGGTAAGATAGAAGATTTTTCAAGGCAAAGTGGGGCAGATTTCAAAATATAAAGTAGAGCGTTTAGAATGTCCTAAAGCTGCCAACCAATCTATGGTAGCGTGCTACGGTCAAGTATGGTTTTGATACCAACTGTGACGAACCGGATTTTCGTAATCGAGAATCCGACTCTCTGTACCCTTGTGATAGTCCCTGGATCAGTAGCTATCACGTACAGAACTCATCTCAGCATAATATCATAGTCATACAAAGGATTTAGCTTGCAAGAAGAGATTTACATCCATACCAATATGGAACTACGAGTGAAGTACAAGCCTCTCAGGCTGAGCGACAAGCGGAAATCCTGCGTAGCGGTATCTAGGTCTTCAAGTCTTCATCTTCGACCCACAGGCATCCTTGAGCGAAGCAGCGCTACCCATCTAACACATTCGGACTTGAACCTCACATTCTCTAGCGTGCGTGTCATGCCATCATGTGCCTTGATCTGGACAGAACCGATGCCCACAATCCCACGTGGGTTATCATCTCCCATACGCACTACACCTCCCTTCTGCATAGGTTTAAAAGAACTAAACCAATCTATGTTAATGCCGATATGAAAGGAACATGCAGAATCAAGTATTCATTGATCATGATCAGAAACACAAGCAGCAACAACTAGACAATCTCCCGAATCAGAACCAGTACCAGCAGCAATTACCATCAGAACCTTTTCTGCCCTCCTTAGCCTTAAGCTTAAGACAGTCGTCAATAAAATGATTTTTCTTCTTACAGTACTTACAGAACTTTTTCGGTGGTCTGGACTTTGAACGGCCTCTGCTTTCTTGGCTTTTGTATCGATCATAGCTTTCATTGGAGGATCTCTGCTCAGTTCTACCCCTTACACTTAGGGAATCGCCTTTGGAGGACGACCCCTCACCGTGCACCATGCCTTTCTGAAGGACCGAAACGGCGACCAGAGAGGGGGGGAGTGAATGGGAGCCGATAAAAATTCTTTCCAACTAATCCGGCTATTTTCCCAAATCAACTCCGATGCTTCCGAAAGCAATCTTGCCAAGATCACGTAGCCACTGTCAAGCTACTGACCCTAGGAGCAAGAAACACGCAGCGGAACTCGAACCGATCGAAACGAGCATAAAACGAACCGAAACAAGACTCGATCCAACACACCCAGGGGGGCGGTTAAACCGCCCTGGCCTGGGAACCGCTTGAGCTCTTGAGGCGAGATTTTGGTCAGATGATATAGACCTCCAGTGGAGTGTTTTCCCAAAAGATCTCGGCCTCTAACTCGCTAGAACTCCCGGAATCTCAAATCTAAAGAAGAACACCATGACCTCGAGTTCATCCCGAAAACTGCAAATCCAAAGCGATTCCCGGCGTTTGGGGGCAAGAGATCACCAGCAAAAGAGGCACAAGGCACTCATACGTGAATCCCCCAAAGAAAACCGAGAGAAAACGCCCTAGGAAGTGAAGAACGAAAATCCCCCAAAAATAGCTCCGAAAATACCTCCGAAAATAGAAAAAGAAAAGGGAGTTCGTGGATTCAAATCATGGCACAAAGATGAGCAGCACAAACTCAATTACCAAACCATGAATTCACCTATACAAACTAGGAATGATTCGAAATAGTTCTAGGTGGAGGGGATGAAGGGAAAACTAGTTCAAAGGAGAAAACCAAAGAGAACTAAAGAGATAACTAGAGAGATAGCAGCCATCATACCCTGGGGGGCCTATTAGTAGTCCAAGTGGTGGTGCTCTAAAGACTAAACTACCCCTAAGTGATACATACCCCTCAGGGGCAAATTTGACATTTGGTCTCAGATATTTTCCGGCTGGGACACCTTCCACCGCAAGCTAGCTTCCCCCCGATGCAAGCCTTGCAGTCACGCCGCGTGTCCTCCGGATCGAAGCTCCTCGACGCCGTTTTTGGACCGGCCCAGGGGGAGGCGGTTAAACCGCCCCTGGCAGCCACACTTGGCCCAGCAGCCCAAACTCGCCTCGTCGAGTCCTCGGCCTTGGTTTTGAGGCCCAAACCAAGGAAAACCGTCCACCGATGATTTTGTGGCCAAATCACCAAACCCCGCGTACAAGCTTCGGTCGTTAGCCGCCACCTTGCACCGGCTTCACGTCCGCGTACGAGCTTCGATTGTGAGCCGCTACCTCGCACCGGAACCACGTCCCCTTGCTCGTTATTGCCAGCATGTGAACCGCACTTGATCCATCTGGCCACCGGGTCCCTCGAACCAAGCCTACTTGTCTCTCCGCTCCTCGGAGGCCGCCATGGCTAAGACCTTTCGCGTCTGTTCTTCACCTGCACCAATGCAACCAAGCCGCATTCTACACCTGCAATACTTGAGCCAAGGGAAACGTCAATCCACACCACGTTGTCAATTACTCATCACACCAGGAAGCGACCATCCACCGGTCCTCGGACACACCGGGTCCTCAATCTCCCCATGGATGAGTGCATTGACAACACACACATAGTAACCATAGAGATTAAAAGGAAAAGAAAAGAAATCGAAAACAAGACTTAAGCAAGTGACTAAAAGCAAGAACAAGCTGAGAACAAAGTCACTTCGCAAGAGAAAGCTCCAGAAACGCCGACCCTTCAAGAAGAAGCGAAAGGGCTCAACACCATCGGCAAAAGAGCAAAAACACAAAGCACAAATCACAAATCTCCAATTGACTTTTCAGAACACTCAAAGCACTCCCCCTGCAAAGATGCAACTCCCCCTGAACAAGTGAACTTGTGCATGCGAAAAATACTCGAAAATGGCTCAAATCTCCACAATTCATGTGCACACAGCACAGGGGCGGTTAAACTGCCCAGGGGGGCGGTTAAACCGCCCCTGACAGATAACCAAACTCAAAAGTGCCAAAATTGCACAAACGAACCCGCAACGATGCTGTTTCAACTTGAAAACCTTCCAAATATGCCCAGCAAGATATTCCAATGCTCAAACTCTCAGAAACTTCACAAATTTTCAAAAACTCTCATTTTGGCAAAACTCTCACTTCTCACACAAATCCAACAAATTCTAGCGCAAAAGCTTTCTCACAAATTCAGCAACATCTCCCCCTTGCAAAATGCTCTAGAAATTCTCCCCCTTGTTGACAATGCACAAATCAAGGAAAAAATGTACAAAATGCAACTACAAGCTTCTCAAATATACAATGAGCAATACAAAATGCTACAAGTTAGAGAAGAGGCAAACAAGATAGTTCATCATGTCACACGGGCATTGCCATCAAGAAGGTGAAGACATATATCCAATTGACAAAGCCATGAGCAAGTTGTGTAGTTTTATCAAAAATGTCACCACATGAGCAAAGTCCTAACCATGGATTGTTCAAGCAAAAATGAACTTCATCTCACCAAAAACATGAAAGGACAAGCATTCTTGACAAAAGATCATCATAAACGCCCAAGTTCTACCTCATGTCATGTCAAAGCACGGAGCCATGTGTTCACTTCTCATGGGAGACTTCTCCGGCAAACAACATGCAACCGCTTAGCACCCATGTGTGCAAGTGTGTGCAATGGTGAAGGCATAGAGACATGAGCATAATTTTCTGCAAATATATCTTTTTCTCATCTTTCTTCTTTCATGCATAGACATCTCATGTTTCAAGTTTTTCAAGTTAAGCATGGTACATGAAATGTCTTTGCGACAAAAAGAAGCTTATGCTCCTCCACAAGATAAAGCATGGGCTAAACATTTACAATGACAAAGGTCTTTGACCCAATTGAAAAGAATATCACATCCTAGCATGATCTTAAGCAAGATATAGCCATTTCGGCTCAAACAAGACATGCAAAGGCATTTACTCATGGGTGAAAGAGTTTAAGTTCAGTTTGTCATTTTAATTCAAAAGGAGACTCTGTGGTGGAATGGGCTACACTAGACTGCTTGCGAGATCATGAGAAGAGCCATAAAAAATGATATCATCCACGTAAATCTGAACGATTAAAAGATCATTGCCATTTCTCAACAAGAAGAGCGTTTTATCAACCTTTCCCATCACAAACCCCTTGCTAAGCAAGAACCCCCTCAACCTGCCATACCACGCTCTGGGTGCTTGCTTTAGGCCATATAAAGCTCGGTGGAGTTTGTACACTCGGTGTGGGTATCTCTCACTCTCAAAACCTGAGGGCTGCCTCACATACACTTCTTCCTCGATCACCCCATTCAAGAAGGCACTCTTCACGTCCATTTGGTACAATTTGAATCCTTTAGCAACTGCAAATGCTAGAAGGATCCGAATTGCCTCCAAACGGGCAACAGGAGCAAATGTCTCCTCATAATCTATCCCCTCCTGCTGCGAAAACCCCTGAGCAACCAACCTCGCTTTGTTTCTCACTATCTCACCACCCTCATCCCTCTTGTTTTTGAACACCCACTTGGTTCCTATAGGATGGCAATTTGGAGGTGGTTCTACTAACTTCCACACCTGGTTTCTCTCAAAGTTTTCAAGCTCTTCATGCATGGCATTGACCCAATCAGAATCAGATAAAGCGTGTCCAACATTTTTGGGCTCAAAAGACGCGACAAAAGCAGAATGAGCATAATGTGAGATATTCTGTGACCTCGACCGTGTAGTACGTTCATCCAAGTTCCCGATGATCTTCGAAGGTGGATGATCCCTCTGTACCAGCCGGGGAGCTTCTCGCCTCGAGATTGCCTCCCCCTCAACATCAGCTTCCACTTGAACTTGATCATGTGCGCGACTCGACGAAGGTGTAGCAGTGGGGCCGTCGTCGAACGTTGTAGTAGTAGTGGAAGTAGAAGGTACACGATCTCCACACGGTGCATGAATCTCCTCATCATCTTCCCCATCAGGTTGTTCTTCCTCAAAGATGGACTGTCCCAATTCATCATCACCTGCACACTCAAAGACAGAAGAGCTACATGGAATGGTCTCGTCGAAAGTGACTTCGCAAGTCTCCATGATTTGGTTAGTCTCAAGATTGAGCACACGGTATGCTCAAGAATGATTAGCATAACCAAGAAAAATTCCATCCATCGAACGAGACTCAAACTTGTCCAAATTTCCTTTCTTCAGAATGAAACACTTGCAACCAAAAACCCGAAAGTGACTCACACGGGGGGAACGACCATGGAAAAGCTCATAGCAAGTTTTCTTCTTGAAAGCACGAAGGAAAATCCGATTTGAAACATAACAAGCTGTGTTCACTGCCTTGGCCCAATATTTCCTAGGAGTCCTATGCTCATCTAGCATCGTCCTAGCCATCTCACAAAGCGTCCGATTCTTCCTTTTGACAACTCCATTTTGGCAAGCAACATATGGCGAAGAGTATTGATGTTCGAGACCAAGATCACGACAAAAGGCATCAAAACGAGTGTTCTTAAATTCCGTACCATTGTCACTGCGTATAGCTCTCATGGCACCACCATTACTCTCGTTTTTCAACCTCAAAATCAGATCTCGAACAAAATCAAATGTCTCATCCTTCGACGCCAAAAAGAACACCCAAGCATACTGAGAAAAGTCATCCACAACCACAAGAACATACCACTTCCCACCAACTGAACGAACGCGAGCGGGACCAACCAAGTCCATATGCAAAAGCTCCCCTGGACGCTCACTCATAACATCTGTCAAAGGTGGATGGGAAGCAGCAACCATTTTACCATGTCTGCAAGGTGCACAAACCAAATCTTTCTCGAACTTGAGCTTGGGCAATCCTCGGATAAGGTCAAGAGCACTCAAGCGTGTGAGTAAATCAAAGATCACATGACCCAATCTCCTATGCCACTTCCAAAGCTCGGAGGAAGTACCAGCGATCAAACACCGTGAAGGACCAAAAGATCGAGAAAAATCAGCACGAAAAATCTGTCCCTCGGGAATGATCATACACACAAGGTCACCTCGAGAATCAAGAATTCGAGAATCACCACTCTTAAACCGAACCTCATAACCCTCATCAAGAAGCTGAGAAACTGAAAGCAAATTAAAACCAAGATTCTTGACAAGAGCAACCCGCTTCAACATAAAATTGTCACTCACCTGAATAGCACCCTCGGACAACACTCTACCTCTACCCTTATCCCCGAAAGTGATGTACTGCCTGGACACCACCGGGGTGAGACTGGAGAACCACTTCCTATTACCTGTCATATGTCTCGAACAACCAGAATCCATCAACCAAAAGTTCTCCAAGCCTCCCACCTACACAATCAAAAGCGAGAACGAGAATGAGCGAATGACTCGACACTGGGCTTAGCACAAAAAGAGTCAAACCAGTGTCGGGCCATCTGCTCAAAAGAGGGGTTAGCAAAATCAACTCTACCACGTGAAACCCTCTCGTCTCTCACCATCGGACCTCTAGCACCACGCGGGGGAAAACGTGGCCTAGACTCTCTCCTCGCCTCGAAGCTACGGTCGAACCTCCCTGAATCAAACTGACCACGAACTGGAGGCCGCCTAGCAAACTCACGACTAGATGGAACACCACGACTGCCAAACGAAGGAACTGTGCGCACAAAGGCCTCTCCTCTCGGCAAGGGTGAACGAGACACAGGCACACTACGGGAAGAGTAGTACTTGTCCCTGTTCCCCACCTCCTTCTCTCTTCTCACCTCCCTCTTCTTCCTCCAACAGAACTCCTCAAGGTGTCCATCCCTTCCACAATGCTCACAATGGAAGCGGACTGGCTTTGGCTTTGGGGTTTCTCTCGGTTGTGGCCTCTCTCTCGGCTGGTAAACCCCACTCCTCACAAAGGTCACTCTCCTCTGGAAGTTGTTTGTCTTTGGTGAAAACTTGGGAGGATATGGAGTTGTGTCAAGCTTGTTTAGAAGTTGGTTGGGTTTGGGTGTGAAGGTGTTCTTGAGAATGGCTTTCGGTGGGTTTGTGGGAATGTTTGTGTGGAGCTCTCAGGTTCTCTCTCTTTCTCACCACTACTCTCACCAACTTTCTCAGAACCCAGACCACGACCATCAGCTCTCTTAAAACCAGCAATCAACATCTTAAGCTGAGGCTCGCGACCCGACAACCAACCCAAACACTGTCGCAACTCATCATTCTCATCTTGCAAGCGATTAACACACTGTTCTAGCTCAACATTCTTCAAAGCGACAACATCACAATCAGAACAAGAATTTGCAATAGGAGATTTCAGTTGAGCTTCAAGTGAACTAATCATGGTACGAGATTCAAGCAACTGAGCATGCAAAGCAGGACAAGAAGTACAAGCACCTAGCAAAGATGATCTAGACTTCAACTCAGCAAGCTCAACCCTAGCACCTTCTAGTTCATCTAAGCATGTCATGTGTTTCTCCTTCAGAACAACCAGATCAGCAAGATGCACATCACAGAATGAGCATTCAATTTCATCAGACACAAGAGGAGCATCTTTCAACACAGCAATCTCTGACTCAAGCTTAGCTGCTCTCTCCCTAGACTCGCAAAGCAAAGACTCAAACTCCATCGCCTTCTTTCCAGTCTCAGAAAGCAAGGTCTCAAGCTCAGCTACTCTATCCTTGGACTCCCCTAGCAAAGACCTGAACTCTCTCTTCTCCTTGTTGGTCTTCCTAAGCACATCATCACGGTTATCGACCAACTGCTCTAGTCTAGCAATCTCCTTACGCAAAGAGGTGGGATCGGTCAATACCTCATCCTCAAAGTCAGAGTCGGAGTCGTCCTTGCTCTTCACGGAGTCGTGCGCCATGGTGCAGTAGTCGACGGCGGCGAAGGAGATGCCGTTGAAGTTGCGGTTCACGTTCTTCTTCTCCTTGTGGTGGCCGCGGTCTTCATCTTCGCTGCTTGAGCTTGACGACGTGTTGGTGGAGCTTGTGTCGATGTCGCTCGCATCTGCCACCATCGCTCGAGATCGGTTCTTCTTGTGTCCACAGTGCTTGTTCTTCGACCTTCTCTCTTCCTTGTTCTTGTGCTTGGAGCGGTACTCTTCCTTGGGACGATGCTTGTGGTCAACTCGCGGGCGGTGCTTGCGGTTGTAGTCGTTCTTGATCTCCTCGGGGCACTCAGCGATGAAGTGGCCTATCTTCCCGCATCTGTAGCACGTACTCCCGGCACGCCTCGAACCCTTCCGGTTCTGGTACATCTGCTCGAACCTCCTCGTGAGCAACGCGAGATCCTCCTCGCTCAGCACCTCATATTCCTCATCTGGAAGAGACACAAGAGAAGACAAAGCAAAGTGTCTGGGAGTGTTAGCATGTCCATATCCAGAGCCACTGACTAGAGCCAGACTATGGGGATCAGTCGGACTCTTAGCCTTGGCAAGCAGCTGTATGTCAACCTTAGAAGACTTCAACTTCGAGAAAAGCTCATCAACAGACAAAGTTTCATAGTTTGCCGACTCCATGATCGCCTCAACCTTGGCACCCCACACGGATCTATCAAGTGCTTGCAAGAGCTTGATAGCTCTGTCATGATCCGAGTATGGGAGTACGGTAATGTTGGCTTTCATGTTGTTGACAATGGAAGTGAAACGCTGAAACAAAGCATCAACAGACTCTCCAGGCAAATGAGCAAAATTCTCATACTCTCTGCGATACATCGAGAAAAGCCTAGCCTTCACATGGCTATCACCACCGTCGGCTACCTTGAGCTTCTGCCAGATCTGGCTAGCTAGGTCCTCGCCCAAAACTCGCTCAAACTCCTCGGCAGACAAAGCACGGAACAAGTAGTCAACAGCTCTAGCATTTGCTTCAAACTTATCCTTTGCATCCTGGGCATCTAAGTTGGTGGGATTGACATAGTTTTCATCTTTGGTCACATCCCACAACAACTTTCCTTTGCCTCGCAAGAAAGCGCCCATACGCGCAACCCAGTTCGGGTAGTTCTTCCCATCGAAGTGCGGAGGCCCGGAACCCCGATCTTGGTACGCCATCTTTGGATCTTAGACTGGTTAGAGTCACAAAGACCCGTAACCGGCTCTAATACCAATTGAAGGACCGAAACGGCGACCAGAGAGGGGGGGAGTGAATGGGAGCCGATAAAAATTCTTTCCAACTAATCCGGCTATTTTCCCAAATCAACTCCGATGCCTCCGAAAGCAATCTTGCCAAGATCACGTAGCGACTGTCAAGCTACTGACCCTAGGAGCAAGAAACACGCAGCGGAACTCGAATCGATCGAAACGAGCATAAAACGTACCGAAACAAGACTTGATCCAACACACCCGGGGGGGGGGGGTTAAACCGGGTCAGGGGGGCGGTTAAACCGCCCTGGCCTGGGAACCTCGGGAAAAAGTCAAATCGAAAGTGGATCTCCCAAACTGCTTGAGCTCTTGAGGCGAGATTTTGGTCAGATGATATAGACCTGCAGTGGAGTGTTTTTCCAAAAGATCTCGGCCTCTAACTCGCTAGAACTCCCGGAATCTCAAATCTAAGGAAGAACACCATGACCTCGAGTTCATCCCGAAAACTGCAAATCCAAAGCGATTCCCGGCGTTTGGGGGCAAGAGATCACCAGCAAAAGAGGCACAAGGCACTCATACGTGAATCCCCCAAAGAAAACCGAGAGAAAACGCCCTAGGAAGTGAAGAACGAAAATCCCCCAAAAATAGCTCCGAAAATACCTCCGAAAATAGAAAAAGAAAAGGGAGTTCGTGGATTCAAATCATGGCACAAAGATGAGTAGCACAAACTCAATTACCAAACCATGAATTCACCTATACAAACTAGGAATGATTCGAAATAGTTCTAGGTGGAGGGGATGAAGGGAAAACTAGTTCAAAGGAGAAAACCAAAGAGAACTAAAGAGATAACTAGAGAGATAGCAGCCACCATGCCCTGGGGGGCCTATTAGTAGTCCAAGTGGTGATGCTCTAAAGACTAAACTACCCCTAAGTGATACATACCCCTCAGGGGCAAATTTGACATTTGGTCTCAGATATTTTCCGGCTGGGACACCTTCCACCGCAAGCTAGCTTCCCTCCGACGCAAGCCTTGCAGTCACGCCGCGTGTCCTCCGGATCGAAGCTCCTCGACGCCGTTTTTGGGCCGGCCCAGGGGGAGGCGGTTAAACCGCCCCTGGCAGCCACACTTGGCCCAGCAGCCCAAACTCGCCTCGTCGAGTCCTCGGCCTTGGTTTTGAGGCCCAAACCAAGGGAAACCGTCCACCGATGATTTTGTGGCCAAATCACCAAACCCCGCGTACAAGCTTCGGTCGTTAGCCGCCACCTTGCACCGGCTTCACGTCCGCATACGAGCTTCGGTTGTGAGCCGCTACCTCGCACCGGAACCACGTCCCCTTGCTCGTTCTTGCCAGCATGTGAACCGCACTTGATCCATCTGGCCACCGGGTCCCTCGAACCAAGCCTACTTGTCTCTCCGCTCCTCGGAGGCCGCCATGGCTAAGACCTTTTGCGCCTGTTCTTCACCTGCACTAATGCAACCAAGCCGCATTCTACACCTGCAATACTTGAGCCAAGGGAAACGTCAATCCACACCACGTTGTCAATCACTCATCACACCAGGAAGCGACCATCCACCGGTCCTCGGACACACCGGGTGCTCACTTTCATCTTCTCCCTGGATTGCAGTGCCTCGTAAACATCAGAAACGGTTAGTTCATCACGGCTTAAAAGTATAGTGTCACGAAAATCAGCAAAGGAACTGGGCAGAGAGAATAACAATAATAGGCCTAAATCCTCATCATCATACTCCACCTCCATTGACAATAAGTCAGCAACGATCTCCTTGAAAACAGATATGTGATTCAACACCGAACCATCCTCTTACATCTTAAGTGTGAACAGCTTCATCTTCATACGCATCTTACTGGTAAGATCTTTCGACATGCAGATCGACTCAAGTTTGAGCCACAGCGCTGCAACAGTCTTTTCCTGCAGCTCCTCTTGCAGAATATCATTAGATAGATGAAGTTGAATTAGGGATAGAGCCTTACGATCCTTGAGCTTCTGATCATCATCAAGCGCCTCATCCTTCTTCTTCCTGAACCTTTTCAGCGCCTCATCTTGGTCTTGAGTTTGCACCAGAACAGCCCGCATCTTGACTTGCCACAGCGAGAACCTCGTCTTGTAATCCAACAACGGTAGATCATACTTCATCGACGTCGACATGAGTGGAACGAATTTGAAACAGGCTCTTGATACCACTTGTTATAAGCGTCGGCGAATAATCAATGAAAGTAAAAGATCAAAACTGTAAAGGGACACGAGATTTAACGTGGAAACCCTCCCGATGTGAGAGGGAAAAACCACGAGCGCCAGCCAGCAAGAACTTCACTATGTCGGGAATAGAGTACAACGCCAACGCCGCGGCTTACAAGAATATGAGTGAATCAAGTCTCCGGCCCAAGCCTCCTGGCGACGGGCCTCCGCTACACTCCGTCAGAAGTTGGCCTTAAGATATGGACTGAATTTGGATCATCTTCAGCATTTTGTTTGTATAAAAAGTATTCTGAGACTTGTGGTTTGTGTATGCACAACAAAATTTGGAGTTGTCAGAAGTATTTAGGCGTTGTGTGCCTGTGTGAGTACTCTAGTTAGAGTGTTGTCTCAGAAGTACGTGTAAATTAGTACTCGAAGAGATATTTTGTAAGACTCTTATGTAGTCTATTCAAGATGCGACATACTTGTTACTCCCTCTGTCCCAAAAAGAATGCATTTCTCGCTTCCCATGAAATTCCAGAATCTCATGTTTGACTAATTATAAATAAAAAAATATAAATATTTATGATATGCAATATATATCATTAGATTTGTTTTTAGATATAGTTTTTTAACAAATTTATTTAGAGCCATAAATATGAATACAATTCACTACAAATTTGGTCAAACATGAACCACTTTAACGGGCACGCTTTCCAAACAAGCATTCTTTCTGGGACGGAGGTATTATGTAAGTAAAGGTTGACAATCTTGTGAAGAAGATTTCTTTTCTTAAGGTACCCGTATGTAGATGCTTTTTAAGGCTAGCTGGCCTCTTCAGGTGTGCAGCCTGGTCTTAGTTGCTGTGCAAGCTAAATACTCAAAGATCCTGGAAAAGTAATCTTTTCAATGACTCATCGGGTTATTTACTTATGAATATTGTTGTATCAATAAGTATCAAAGAAATTCCGGAATACTTTCATCTGAGGTAGCCAAAATCTCCCCTCAGAGTGGTATATGTATTTTGAAGTTGTCAAGTAGACGATGAACCAAGTGTTTCAATAGAAAAAAGTCACTTTATTGATCACTGAACCGAAGGAAAATCTTTAATGTATTTACAACAAGTGAAAGAACTACATCAACTAAGCATAAAATCTATGCAAGTGCTCCACATTCCAAGAATCTTGTTCCTCTACTCCTTGACTTGTCTTCAAACAATAAGATCCAGGTCCTGTGACTTTGGCGATAATAAAAGGGCCTTCCCAGCGGGACATCAACTTGTGCATGCCTGTAGTCTTCTGAATCAACAACTCCTTCATCATACATTTCCACTCGTGATGAGTGATATAACAGATCAACTGGAAGTATAGCTTGAGATCCATATACCAAGAAGTAGGGTGAATGTCCAATAGGTTTGCAAGGCTGCGTGCGGAGCCCCCAGACAACATGAGGCAACTCTTGGATCCACTTCCCACCATATTTCTTGTCGAATTCGAATAAGCGCTTCAATCCATCCAAGATCATGCCGTTAACCCATTCGACTTGTCCATTTGCCTTGGGATGTGCCACTGATGCTTGAATTACTTCGATGCCATGTCGCTCACAAAATTCCTTGAACTCGTAACTGTTGAAATTGGAACCCAAATCTGTAATGATGTGGTGCGGACAGTCGTACCTGTGCATTGGGTCACTAATAAACCACACTGCTTTTGATGCTGATATATCAGTAATTGGCTTGACCTCAATCCACTTGGAAACTTGTCGATGGTGACTAATACATGTGTGAAATTTCCTGAAGCAATAGTCAACTTACCCACAATGTCATGTCCCCAGCATGCAAAAGGCCAAGATGGAGGGATAGCGATAAGCTTATGTGCTGGAACATGCTGCTGTCGAACAAAGAATTGACACCCAGGACATTTGCAAACTATTTCATCCGCGTGCTTCAGAGCTGTTGGCCAGTAAAACGCTGCCCTGAATGCTTTTCCGATCATTCTTCTTGAACCAGCGTAGTTCCCACACGCACCTACATGAATTTCATGAAGTATTCCTTTGCCTCGTTGACTTGTGACAACGCATTACCACATCTGTATAGAGCCCTCTTCTGTAGAATTGATCACCAATGAGTAGATAATTCTTAGCTCTACGTACGACTTGTTCTGCTTCCGTTTTGTACAAAGGCAGGGACTTATTCTTGATGTATTCAATGAAAGGGATCCGCCAGTTTTCTTCAATGACCAATACCTCTCGATCTGATCCAAGACCGCGATCAGTGATATTGTAATGTACACGTGGGCCCCACATCAAGAGCCGGACCCTAGAATTAAAAGCTCGCGTTCACATTATAAAATTTTGACGAAATCGATCGAAATTTGTTGCATGCAACTTAATTTGACATTCCTCTACTTTGTGCAAAGTGGTAGGACTTTACATACATGTGGGGCCCACATAAAGAGCTAGGCTCATACGTGTATGTCATTTGGAACAAACAAATATAACTCTCTCCAAAGCACTCTAAACCATCTCCTAGTTCTAGTAATCCAATCCAAACCAAACCATCTAACTAGTGAATCCACTAGTAACCAATCTAAAAGAAACTATAAAGGAAACCAACCCAATAAAACCATTAAGCCCAAACTAATTAGCAGAGTTAGGTGCAGATGAGCATGACTCACGTTGCGAGGGCATCGATGTCGATCATGGAGTGAACGCAAAAACCGTACATGTTGGCGTCCGCCACGGCACTAGCCCTGTTCGCCCGCTAGTAGTGGCCGTCACAGATATCAGATTGTAAAAGAATCGGATCACGATGAAAGGGCAAAGGCTATATTAATCTGACGCGTGATCTAGATGTGGGACCGGCGTGTGGAAATCTCGGTAAAAAAACGAGTGAAGCTAACTGAAAAATAACATTGAGTCCGGTGGGTGTAAAATTGTTAAAAGTTAATATGATCTTTATATTAATCTAGATTGTTCGATCATCGTAAACCCAATGGTGTAGAAGATGTCCACCCGTTAATAGAAAGAGACCAATGACAACCGTCGACCACCAATTCTCTCGCTCTTTATATACGGTTGTGCTAATCATAATCACGGTGCGTGTTTGCTCTATGTTGGTGTTTAATGGATATATGAGGATTCGATATCAGCTGTAATGGCTTTTGTTCAATGAAAAATAGCAGCTGTCGTTGCTTTATTTCCACACAAATTTGTACCATATGAAAAATAGCATTAACCGTTCTTCTCAAATTCTCACTATCCATAAACTAAGTGTGGATCGTTATCGTTGAACTTCTATGCGGTTCACTTCAGATCCAACTGACAGTTTCAACATGGCAATGGTTTGGCGCGTAAACATGAGCTCGCAAGAGTCGAGCACATAGTGAACCTCTTGCAAACTTGAGCAGAGACCATTACTCTGTTTCTTGTGCTTACCTCTGTCAAAACAGAGCATGGACATCTCCAGAATAGGGGCTGGAATGGAAAACAGGACACTCATGTGGCATCGTCATCTCTTAACACGAAAACTGGGACGTCTGGGAGCCAGCTACGGCATCTTCTCCAGTTCTCCTTCCGGTGGGCTGTGGCATCGTCTCCTTGCACCTGCCTCGCTCGCCTCGGCTGTCAGCTGCCGTAGTCAACGGCAAGGAGTAGGCCATCCAGGCTGGGGCTGCCGTCTCCGGGGTTCACCCCGCGTGTGGGTACCACCTCGATCGCTGCATTTACCCGTGCACGATCGCCGAGGTCGGCGGCTGCCACTGCCTCCTCGCCTCGCCGGCGGCCGCACCGTCATCGCATTAAGGTGCCTGCTGCTGGTGGGTTTGGGCGTAGCGGGTCATTTTGGTGGTCTTCGGCCGACCACCATATGGCAAAATGATTCGGAATTTCTGACTGTGATTTTTTTATGTGCTCTCATAGCGCTAATGATCAGAGAACAGTCATGGCGTAGTCACGCCGTCAATCCCTCCCACCACCGTTTACCTCTATCAATCTATCATCCTTCAAGCCATGATGAGGCCGGCTTAATAAACTTTTAAGCGGTTCACTTTCAGATTCATTTGTTGGACGTGTTTGGGGAGGTAAGGGGGCTTGAGCCCCCTCTGCACCCACAGATTCGCCCCTATGTAGGTGGCATTTGGTACCGCTCAGGGAGTTGTAACGTTAACGTAATTAGATGCGGTCGGTATCTGTTACATTGTATCGAAAAGCACCGACATGAAACCAAAATGTCCATCCATCATAAGAAACTTGAAATCCAATAATTTATGTCTCAGTTCCATGTCAAAATGAAATAAATTATAAGAAAATTATGATAATTAAAGTACTGAAGATCTTAGGTCTTCAAAATGAGAATGAGAATTTATCACAATAACATCTCATATTAGAAAAAATAAAAGCACAAGTTTCATCTACAGATCTTGTAGATTGCCTTCTTGACGATTCCTCACTTCTTCCTGAGGGAAAAAAAAATACAAACATGAGTGCAGTTGACTAAACTACCAACACAAGGCCTTCAGAAAATGCGCTGCAATTCAAACTTTAGTGATTCTCACTAGGCATTTTGTTGAAACATAGCAATCAACATACATCTACATGACATTGCATGCAAACGGCCAAAAGCGGAGCTAAGGAGATCAAATTAAAATAGTTCTTTTGGTAGCAGTCCCATGGTGCGTATGCTCACTGAGCATCTTTTAGCGTGTGTTCTTTGCCAATCTCAAAACTAATTGCCTTCGTTTCTTTAATTTAAATGTCGTGCTTTGCCGTCTGAATCGTGCTTTACGTGTGGCAAACGTGTTTATGATTCCCTTGCTGTTAATTACATTAAACTGGATGCCAAGTGGTGTGGCGTCCATCATGTAGATGATGTGCTCTAAACTATAAAGCTATGCAATACTTATATCGATTTCAGTAAAATATGTGTATTAACTAACTATAGTATAATGCAAAGGTACAATACATGAGTGCTTTTTGGCAAAGCCCCAATTAGACAACCCCTGCACCTTTTCTTTTCTTAACACACAAGGGGACCAAATATTCTTCTCACGGCCTTATAATAATAAGATAAAGAAAATAGTCATGTTAAAATTAAAGCTGGAGGGAACAATTTTAATTGTGAATAAAGTTAAAGGTTGATTGGCCGTCGGAGGCAGGTAATGTGGGCCATAGAAGTAACATAGCATTGTAGATGTTACTATATTTTTCTATAAACTATGTTAAACTTGAACAAGTTTGACGTAGAATAGAAGAACTGTGTTATGTAAAAAAAATTGAGGAAGTATTGAAAGATCGCCGTATTATGCTCTTGGAAAAGGAATTTCAAGATAGCCCTTAGTCCTTAGATACTGTTTGGAACAGCAAGAGTTTATAAAAAGGTACCAAAAACAACTCTCTAATATATAGTCCAAATAAAGCAAAGCTTGTATTCCACTTTTACAGTATCCAACCACCCATTTTATAAAAAAGTTGTAGACTGACCACACCAGCTATTGCAGCTTATTATAATATACTAGGAGGTTCAAGGACCTCTACAGATACAGCTAGAGCTAACCCATATATAACCATAGATGATACAATCAGGTAGCCATTCTCCAGTTGTTATGGTAGATGAATCCATCCACAGTTTGATGCGTTCTTATATTAGCTACCCCCCAACCAAAACAAAAACACCAATTTGTGTTTCCATTCCCAGTGTAGGCAGCTCTGCTTGTTAGACCTGCGGAGATGAGTCAGGTAGGTAAATCCTCGCTTGCAGTGCACACGTCGAAACATGTGGTTTAGCTGCTTTGAATTTAGTCAACGAATGCTTGCAGGACTCGTTGTCGCAAAGTAGCGACAGCAGTAAGCTGCGCGAGCAGGAACCGTTGCCGGGGAGTAGCGACGGCACAAAGCTGCAGCTGCAAGTCTATGCCAAGGTAGACGCCAAGCCGGTGGCAAGGGAGAATGCCATCCCCGTGGTCGTGAGTGTCTCGGTGCCACCTGAAATTACAGAGCGTGTGCCACTCGACATCGTCACCGTGCTCCACCTCGACTCTCGCAGAAGGCTGCCAGCGTTCTGGCGTGAGCTGCTGATGAACGCAATGCAATTCGTCGTTGATAGACTTGACGACGATGACAACCTCGCGATCCTCCCCATCCTCCCAACATTGCACGGGATGTCCACGGAAGGCAAGAGCGTGGTCTCCGCAGCGCTGCAGGAACAGGACATGCGACAAGACACCCAGGCTGAGGAAGCTTTGAAAGCTGCCGACGAGGTACGCCCTAATCTGTAGTGCCACTGCAATATACTGTATGTAAGGAATCGGTGCTGGGTGCCCGTATAGCCTAAGAGGAGAGGGATGAATTATTAGATATACTTCTAAAATTTTAACCAACGGCATAATCCAGTTTGGAAAAAACATAAAGTAGTAAAACATGCAATCTAAATGTGTTACTATATACGGTTTCTCTAAGTGTTTGCACCCTATCGCAAAAAGTGTTAAAGTGCACACAAGTTGTAAGTATGAAATGCGTAAAAGTAAAGGAGAGGGTTAGGAAATACAAATTTGACGCGGCGATTTATCCCGCGGTATCGGTAGCGAAATATCGCCACTAGTCCATGTTGGAGCTCCACAAAGGATATGCTCCCGTTCACCAAGATGAGATTTTCCGATCAGGGTCACTAAGGCTCATACCAAGGTGGATGAGTTACTATCACAAAGACAAGCAGCCTGATCACCTCTCATGCTCTTCCGGTTACCTTGATGCTGCGTCCACTACGGAGTTTCTTCATGAAGGAGGGGGTCTCTACGTCCCTCGCACACGGTCGGCTTCACTGCTCCACACCAAGCCAGAGGGTCAAAGACTTGCCAACAAATCACCAAGACTCCAATGCGGCGGCCAACACCTCTTATACATTGGTGGTTCATTCTATAACCAATCACAAGGCAACATCACCTTACTCTCACTCACTCTAATCCTAATCTGAGCACTAAACACTCACTAAGCTTGTACTAGAAGCCTATGGAGGATCTCTTTAACACTTTGGTGGGTTGGATGTCTTCTTGGTGTAGCTTGAACTTTAGTAGATTCCTAGTCATTCCAACAAATTTGAATGGGCAAGTAGAGGGGGTATATGTAGCTCAACAACTCGGGAGAGCCGTTGCCCAAAAGCACCTAATTGCTAGTTTACTTTATAATGGATCGAATGATCCGATTTCCACTGAGATCGTTCCACGGCCAGAAAAATGGCCTTTAGTGCCGGTCATACGGCACGTTAGTGCCGGTCATTTTGACCGGCACTAATTTGCTGCTATTCTTAGCCGGCACTAACCCTCCAGTTTTTTCTTTTTTTCTTTTCTTTTTTATATGTTTTTGTACTTGTACCAAATGCGTCTACGTAGTGACACTATTTGCATTCATACCACATTACGACGATGTATATCACATTATTAATATTATATATACATAAATAGATGGAATTCATACTATACACACAACATTTGAAAGATCCAACAAAGTACTTGTACTTGAGATATTACAAATTAAACGTGCACGATACATCTCAACGGTAGTCATGACTATGCTTATCAATTGATGTGACGCTTGAGTAGGGATCGCCATAGAATTTTCCGTTCTTATTTATGACTTCATCGAGCAGGAATCCACAATAGATTCTTGAATTGCCCTGATCCGACCTTCTTCGATGAGATCTTCTTTCATGCACCAACGCTGTAACATTTCCAGATGAAAACATGAGAACAAAAATTAATGAATTAAAATTAGTTACCAAAATTGATTGTGCTCACGTACCTCGAATGTTTCCGGCGTCATTTGCCCCTTTTCACTTACAAAGGTGTCAATCCACTAGCATACGTAGTATCCACATAAGTTGTTCCCTTGCTCCTGTCTCATGCACTGTACCAAAATGGGTTATGACATAGAATAATAAAATGTTCATTACGAATGACACAAGATGTGAGATCTATTCATACCGTCCGGTCATCCCTAAACTCTAGAGGGTCGAGGTCGTCTTTTATTTTTAAGTGTTTCGCAAGGAAGCGAGCCCATGCCTTGTTGATCAGGTTGATGAGGTCTTGATACTCTGATCTAGGATGCCTCAATGAGTCGTAGATCCAGACATTGTGGGCATCAATTTGAATAGCAAACAGTATCCAGTGGAAGCTGTTCATATACATACGCAAAACAACCATTTAATGTTGATTGTAATAGTTATTATTTAGTATTATTTTGAAGGTATTGAAAAAGTGGTGAAGGACTCACTGATGGTTGTATGGCAAGAGAATGAATGGACACATGCTTTGCTTACGCATGCCTCTGTATATAGTGTCGACCACGTCACAAGATCTGGTCCTTGACGGTTTCCACGTGTATAACATCGAGGTCCAGGAAGCCGATGTTATGAAATTTCTTTTGGTGGGCAATTTGAATTTTTTGCCTACGGAAAAATAAAACCACAAAAGCAGGGATTAGTCTACAAACAATCGCCAAGAATAAATAAACTAATAAACTGAGCAGAAACTCTTACATGCACCATACACTCATGAGGCACTTGTGAAGGGCATCTTGATGGTACAAATCATAAAGTGCCTCAAAGTAGATCCATACATCGGCTCTCCCCCGATAGAAATGCTCGTCTTTAATCCGAGCTAGGACCATCTCAATTCCGTTTTGAGGTTGCACCGCATACCACTTGTGCAACTGCGCCATTCTCATTGATAGATACGGTAATAACTCTGGCCATATGAGAGGCTTGCCAAGTACAAACTTTTTCCAGCCTCGGGACTCTAGTAGAGCTTTCCCTAGCAATTGAGCCTTGGTAAGATCCGTTTGCATTATCATCCCAGCAAAGGTCCTCGGATCTGTTGATTCATTGAGAGGGGCTTCAGGATGTACTATCAGCGGAGGGATCGACTGTTTAGATTGTTCTCCCAGGTGAGGAACGTGTTTTGCAACAACGGGTTTTGCATTTCTTTTCAAGTTCCTGGGTTGGCGTGGCACTTTCTGATCTGCCGATCATAATCTGATTATTTTTTTTCTCCACTGGTAGCGTCTCCTTGATGAAGTGTGCTTTCCCAACTGAATCTATTTCTAGCTTCTTCTTCGCAGCCGCTCTCTTGGCCTTTTTTTTCCTTTTGCCTCTTCTGTTTAGGAGTTGGGTTGACCGAAGGTACCATGGATGCCTTTCGTTGCTTTCTCTGAGGCGACAATGCGGCTTGTGATGGTTGGTTGGGGTTGCTTTGTGCTGCTCGTGCTGCCGGTGGCGATGATGGTTCAACACTTGGATCCTTGTCTACTGGCGTTGGTTCCCTGTGCCTTGAACACTGAGCAGAATCGATGACTGGTTCCACCAATCTTATATCGCGCTTTGGCCAAGCGATCCAGTGTGTACGACATACTGTAGGTCCGCTTCTTCTTTACTTATAGGGATCAGGAGGTCCAGGTCTTCCCAGCCGTCTTCGACGCGGTCAACATGTACTTTAGCGTATCCTTCAGGAATTGGCCAACAATATAACATGACGTCTTCTTCCGGTGCTTCCACATAACCCTGAGCGCAAACTTTGAGCTTTTTCCTGCAAAGATACAGTAGCTCACACTTGGTCCTAACAGTGATGTTATTAACGGGAAGTCGCTGGTTGTCCACAACTAACTTATTTCCATCACCGAGAGGGAGTTCCGTCGAAGCGACATTGCTAAGTCGACGCTGAGAGGCCGGACTGATCTCCAAATTAGGAGCTGCTTGTGGTTGGCGTTGTGGGCTAACTGTTGTCTCAAGAGAAGCTAGTCGACCTTCTAGTGTACGGATCTGCTCTGTCACTACTGCCTTGCTTCTACACCGGCTTCTGTAGGTTTCGAGATATTCAGGAAAGCCACGATTCCATGGAACTACGCCCACGCCTCGGGTCCGTCCAGTGTGCTCCGGATTCCCAAGAGCGTAAGTCAACTCGTCTTTATCTCTGTTGGGCTAGAAAGTTCCTTCTTCCCTACGCCTCGTTGCCTCATTTAGTCTTAGGGTCGCCTCCCTTAGTACGTCGCTAGTCACAAAGGCCCTAGTTTTTCTGTCCAGTGTGCCTCCATGAGCATAGAAGTAATGCCTTGCTCGTTTGGGCCAACTCAATGTCTGCATATGATGCCTTTTGCAATTATATCTGCTTTCATACTTTCCCATTTCGGAATGGCAACTTCATAACCTCCTGGCCCAAGTTTATGAAACTGTGTCTTTGTACTAGAATTTATTTTTGCTTGAACAGAGGCTGCCTTGCTTTCTGCCGAGGACTTATAGTTGACGAATTCATTCCACCACTCTCGTTGCTTCTTCCAGACTTTATCAAAATCTGGTGTGAGACCCTTTGACACAAAGTTTTTTATTAGGTTTCTCTTGAACGTCCTGGACTGAGTAGCCATCGTCTGAAATGCCCACTTTCTCACTTTGTCTTCTTTGCCATTGGGAAAGTGGAAGTGCTTCTTCACCTCTGCCCACATCTCTTTCTCTGAATTTGGCACGATATCTTCAGCATTATCAGAGGCTTTTGTTCTCTTTCACTTCTTGTACTTTATGGGGACGCTTTCCCTCAAAAGATATCCACCTTCTTTCACGAATGTCGCCTTAATACCAGGAGGGGATTTTGTCTTGCCGTTATCGTAGACCTCAGTGATGGCCGTATAATCACCCATCTTTCTCTTGCAGTCACGTTTCAGTTTACGCATGGATGATCCTGATGCCTGAAATAGTATCTACTCATTAATAGAAGTTGTCGATGCGTATATAAATTCAAATCACGTGTATGTGGACAAAATTTATATACCTGAGCTTCGTCATCATTTTCATCTTCATCCTCATTAGCAACCTGCTCATAATCGCTCTGCTGGTCACGACCACTCTGCTCGTCATCACTCTGTTGGTCATCACTATGCTCGTCATCACTTTGTCCATCTGGATTATCCAAGTTCAGATACTGTGAGCCATCGTCCAGGTTGGCATCAACCTCAGGGGCATATTCGTATGGATTGGGTCCACAAATGAGCGAGTGCATGTACTCCTCGGCTTCCTCATTCCTGTTGGTCATTTTCACTAGCTAGTACATACAATAAAAAATGTTAAGTGATTTTCTATTGTGTATATGTACATATGGCAAGTCCTAACATTTTATAAAATTCGAACTGTGTATCTCAACATTTCCTAAATTTTTTTACAATTTTCTAACTTTTTACATTTTTCTAACATTTCACTACATGTTTCTAATATTTTTAGGTGATTTTCTAAAAAGTATACAAATAAAATTAAAAACCGACAAAAAAAAGCGCCGACGTTAGCACGAAAATGTGCTGACGCCAGCGCGAGATGGAGAAGTAAAAAACATTTTTTACAATTTTCAAGCATTTACAAGTAATTACTAACATGCATTTACAAAAAACTATAAGTAATTTTTTAGTGTACATATGACATGTTCAAACATTTTCTAGAACCCTAACGTGCATCTCAACATTTTCTCATATTTTCTAACATTTTTCAACACTTATACAAATAAACTACTATAATAAAAGGAGGCGCTAACGTGGGCGGGGACGACGGGCGCGACGGGGACGGGCGTCACGCCCTGAAAAAGTAATAGTATGATCAAATACAATAAAAGCGCTGACGTCAGCACGAAAATGTGCTGACGCCAGTGCGAGCTGGAGAAGTAAAATACTTTCATACAATTTTCTAACATTTTCTACAATTTTCTAACATTTTCTACAATTTTCTAAAATTTCATACAAATTTTCAAGCATTTCATACAAATTTTCAAGCATTTATAAATAATTACTAACGTGCATTTACAAAAAAAATATAAGTAATTTTCTAGTGTACATATGACATGTTCAAACATTTTCTAAAACCCTAACGTGCATCTCAACATTTTCGCATATTTTCTACAATTTTCTAACATTTTTCAACAATTCTACAAAAAGAAATATAAAAACTGTATTAAAAAGCAGCGCTGACGTCAGCACTTCTATGTGCTGACATCAGCGACGTGAAGGGCTAACGCGCGTCTCGACCTTAGGGTCGTCGGGATCGACGGGCCAGCTGGCCGGGACCAGGGGCGTCGGTATCCAATTTTTTTAAGGTCAACTATGGTCCTTCATCACGCCGGATCTAGCAACCCATTGGCAACGAAATATAGGGAGAACTATGGGTTCATATTCAAGTTCCCATATCTGCTCTATGACACCATAGTAGTTGTCCTTTTGTCCATTACTGTTTACTACACACATACGGAAACCACTATTTTGGTTTGTGCTTTTTTTGTCTTGAGCTGTTGTGTAAAATGTATACCCATTGATTTCGTACCCTTGGTATTGCTGGACTCTGATCGATGGTCCCCTAGCCAGCCATTGTAGTTCTTGATCTACTGTGTTGTTGCCCAATAATTTCCGTCTGAACCAGCCTTCAAAAGTAGATATATGTTTGGGTGTGATCGCATCATTACCGTTCTTTGGATTTTCGGCCCGTACAATATTCATGTGCTCATCAATATATGGAGCCACCTTGGATGAATTCTGAAGAACTGTGAAGTTTGCTTTACTGAATTCACTAAAAGAGATGTTCACATTAGATTTCTTTCATAGTATGCCTTTTCCCTTTAGTCGTCCCTTATGGTGTGACACAGGGAGCCCAATCGGCTTCATGTCTGGAAGAAAGTCAACACAAAACTCATTGACCTCCTCTGTTCGTAGCTCTTAGCGATACATCCTTCTGGACGAGAGCAGTTGCGGACGTACTTTTTCAATACTCCCATGAATCTCTCGAAAGGGAACATATTATGTGGAAAGACATGACCAAGAATAGTTATTTCAGTCACAATATGAACCAGAAGGTGTGTCATCATGTTGAAGAACGATGGTGGGAAGACCATCTCAAAGCTGACAAGACATTCGACAATGTCTTTCTGCAGTTTTATTAGATTGTTCGAATCAATTACCTTCTGTAAAATTTCATTCATGAACGCACAAAGCTTCACATCGCAGTCATGGGACTTCAAGTTTTGGATTTTCTTCTCTTTCACGTTTATTATGCCCTGTATAATCGAGGAGTATCCAGACGGGACCTTAATACTGTTCAAGCAATCAAACATACTTTCCTTCTCCTCTATGCTCAGATTGTAGCTGGCAGGTTTTAAATAATGGCATCCCTTGTCTATCTTTTCGGGTTGCAAGCCTTGTCGTTCTGTCAGGTTCAGCATGTCGCGCCTTGCTTCCAATGTATTCTTTGACTTACCATGCACTCCCAGGAAGCTTAGTATGTTCACGCAAAGGTTTTTCGTCAAATGCATCTCATCAATTGCGTGTCGAACATCTAAGACTGCCCAATAAGGTAGTTCCCACAATATGGATTTTTTCTTCCACATTGGAGCATGTTTTGTGATGGGATCCTTGGGAACAGGTACGCTACCGTCACCCTTTCCAAATACGCACTTCACATCCTTGATCGTCGATAACACACGCTTTCCATTATGAAACAAAGGCTTAGGGCGAGTTTCGGACTGTCCTTTAAAATGTTTCCCTTCGTTTCTTAAGGGGTGATCGACAGGAAGGAATCGGCGATGACCCATGTATACGCACTTCTTGCAGTGTTTCAAATAAATGCTATCGGTTTCATCATAACAGTGGGTGCAGGCACTGTATCCCATGTTCGACTGTATCGACAGTTTTGCAAGTCCAAGCCAATCGTTGATGGTTACGAAAAGCAAAGCTCAGAGGTCGAAAGACTCCTATTTATACTCATCCCACACACGTACACCTTCTTCCTTCTAGAGCAGTAATAAATCATCAATCAAGGGTCGGAGGAAGACATCAATGTCGTTGGCAGGTTCTTTTGGCCCTTGTATAAGCAACGACATCATGATGAACTTCCGCTTCATGCACAACCAAGAAGGAAGGTTGAACATACATAGCGTCACAGGCCATGTACTATGACTGCAGCCAATCTCACCAAACGGATTCATTCCATCAGTACTCAGACCGAATCTTATGTTCCTTGGGTCGCTATCAAATTCAGATACTCTCGGTCAAGGTTCCTCCACTGGGAGCCATCTGCGGGGTGTCTAATCATGTGATCTTCCTTACGATCCTCTTTGTGCCTTCGCATCAGCTTAGAATTGTCCTTGTTTCTGAAAAACGCTTCAGACGTGGTATTATAGGGAAGTACCACAACAACTTTGCAGCAACTTTCTTCCCGACTGGCTGCCCATTCAACATCACCTGGATCGTCTCGCCTGATCTTATACCGCAATGCTTTGCAAACTAGACAAGATTCCAAGTTCTCGTATTGCTTGCCACGATACAGTATACAGTCGTTAGGACATGCATGAATCTTCTGTACCTCCAATCCAAGAGGGCAAACGATCTTTTTAGCTTCGTATGTTGTCGACAGCAGCTCGTTACCCTCAGGAAGCATGTTCTTTACAATGTTTAATAGCTCACTGAATCCATTATCGATGACACCATTAGTGGCCTTCCATTTCATCATCTCCAGTGTGGTACCCAACTTCTTCTGCTCTGGTTTGCAACCAGGGTACAATGGCTTTTTGTGATCCTCTAGCATCTTCTCAAACTTTGCTAACTCCTTCACAGTTTCACTGTCTTTCTGTGCATCAAGAAGTGGCTCGCCTAACTCGTCAGGTGGCTCCTCTTGTGCAACATTTGCTTCACCCTCTCCCATTGGTTCATCATGATAGCCACCAGCTTGTTGAACCCACACCCAGTCTGGAATGGTGTTATCATCACCGCCATCACCACCAGCATCATCTTCTTCATTATATTCCATCATAACTCCAATGTTAACCGTGTTTAGTCCAAACGTTATAGCTTTGCATGAAACCGTTCTCATAAACATGGGACCATAGAGTATCTCTTTTGTTGTATTGTCTCGTATTTTCGCAAACTTTGCATGGACAGAACATTAAACCCTTTAGTGATCTGTTGGCCTCTGCTGCATCGAGAAAACATTTTAGACCATTAACCCACGCTGATGTGGCTCGTCCGCTATACATCCATTGTCAGTCCATCTGCAATTAATTGACGTATAAAAAACACAAATCAATTCTACATAACTCAAATAAACATAATTGTTATTACAATAACATACGAATTATAACGTCTCAATAACATACAAATTTTTCCTTAAAAATGACTTACACTACAATACAAAGAACATTAGTAAGTGCCATCCCACACATAACTTATTCAAAGGAACCTAAATTTCTCAATAGCTAACAAGCAACACGAGAACGATCTTCAACCATTCTTGGGTGGGAAAGCATGATTTTTTGCTGGCGCTGAAGAAGATGGTGGATCTGAAGATTTCGGTTCTGTAGGAGATGGAGCGTAACGCTGCAATACACTCTCAAGATCAAAACCTGGGTCCTCGCCCCTTTCAACATATTGTTCGTTTTGTTTTTTCAAAAAATGAACCATTGCTTTCTGCCATGCTCCCATTTTGTTCTCCTTGTCTTGAGGCGGGCGACGGTCACCGCCACCAGAACCACTCCCTCCAGCAGCAGAAGCCATATTGATCAACGTGACTTTTGTTTTTTGAAATAGTGCGAAACCATATTACAAACTATTAGAACATAGGAAACTATCTAATAATTTTATTTTTGTTAATTTAAAAAAACATGCTCACTGTAAAAAATTAAAATAATATACATACTAATATACATACACATGTCACTATAAAATAGTTAAAAAAATTCTAAATGTGTCATACACAAACTGTCTAATAGCCTTCTCTAAAAATTAACTAATCAATTTTACATATATCGCAAAATAATATATAAATCAAAAAAATCATTCTAATTACCCTTCATGCTTGAAATCAACAATAATGCTTATTATCCCTAAGATTTTTTTTTGAAAACATTATACATACTAATATATATACACATGTCACTATGAAATAAGTAAAAAAATTCTAAATGTGTCATACACAAACTATCTAATAACCTTCTCTAAGAAGTAACTAATCAATTTTACATATATCTCAAATTAATGTACAAATCAAAAAATCATTCTCATATCTCTTCATGCTTTAAATCACCAATTTCTCTATCTACAAAGCATGAAATGAAAAATATACACCGTGAAACAAAAGAGGATGAAGTTGCTAATCTTTGCTCCACTTGATTGAGTGAAATCACCACAAATTTGAAGGAAAATGGGCAGCACCTCCCCTCTATCACGCCATGGGAGAGAGGAGAAGCTCGAGCTCAAATGATTGAGCTCGGCCTCGGGAGGAAGAAGCTGATATATGTTGGGCAACTTAGTGCCGGCTGGGGGGCTTTAGCCGGCACTAATTGTTGAAATTTAGTGCCGGCTAAAGCCCTCAGCCGGCACTAAATTTCCCGTGGCACGTTAGTGCCGGCTGGTATCCCTAGCTGGCACTAACATGTAGTATGACTGTTGCGAGATTCGCATATTCGTTGCGGGTGGTGGGGCCGGGTGGCACGTTAGTGCCGGCTAGGGAGACCAGCCGACACTAACATGGCTCCCGCGCCACTGTTCCCCCCAGCCGGCACTAATGTACAACATTAGTGCCGGCTAAGCCTTGACCGGCACTAACGTGTTTGCACCAATGTGCAGTTTTCCCGTAGTGTTCGATCATTTCTTCCAATCGCATTAAACTATCTGCATATAGCTGTTGCACCCTTCAGCCTAGTGATGTCATTCATCCAATCATACAAAAGGGGCCTCAATCGGATCTTTCGGTCACCAGGGGTTTTGAACAAAACCCAAATCGCCTCGTAATGGCTACTACTCGATTATCCGATTGCCATCAGATATTGCCAGTCCAGCTGTTTGTGTCTCTGTGTGAACTAGCTGTCAACCCATGCATTCGCACGGGCTAGGTTAAGAATATAGGAAGGAATCTTATCATTGCTATTGTTGTCTACAGTTATATTACATGTAATTTTTAATTTCAGGTTTGGTAGCACTAAATATAGGAATTCAGAAATTTAACATTTAATTAGCATCCATCTCAGGCAATGATGAAACCAAGCATACAGTGAGCTAGCCAAAAATGTACTGCTCAGTTTGCGCAACAGAAATGATGCTCAGTTTGCGCACTAAATAAAACTAGCAAGAAGGCAACAAACAAATATGTACCACAAAGAAACAAAATTTATCAAGAAAATAACAGAAAAATAGACACCATAGAAGAAACCTCGCAGAGTCGCAGAACAGATGCTAGTGGTAGAAACACCACCACATCACACGCAGGTTGTGACCGGCACTAATTGGGTGGCACTAGTCATAAGGACCGGTACTAACGTGTGCCCTTTAGTGCCGGCTGTTATCACCAACCGGTACTAAACTTTTTTTTCTTTTTCTTTTTTCTTTTTCCTTTTCTTTTCTTTTTATTTTTGGTTTTATACGTATTTGTACTCGGCGTATTTGTACCAAATGCGACTACTTACTTGTACTATTTGTGTTGCAAATATATATATTACAACGATGTCACATTAATATTATATATATTCATAAATACATTGTCTTCATACTACACAACACTTGAAAGATCCAACAAAATAATTATAGTATTTGAGATATTACGAATTAAACATGCATCAAGCACGAAAGTGACCATACATATCAAGTGCGGCGACGCTTTCCTTGGGATTGCCATAGAATTCTCCGTTCTTATCTATGACTTCATCGAGCAGGAATACGCAGATAGATTCTTGAATTGCCCTGACCCGATCATCTTCAATGAGTTATTCTTTCATTGTCCAACGCTGTAACATTTCCAGATGAAAACATGAGAATGAAAACTAATGAATTAAAATTAATTTGCAGAATTGGTTGTGCTCACATACCTTGAATGTATTCGGCGTCATTTGCCCTCTTTCACTTGCAAAGTTTTCAAGCCACTCGCATACGTAGTATCCACATAAGTTGTTGCCTTGCTCCTGTCTCTAGCACTATGGGAAAATGGGTTACGGCATAGAATAATAAAATATTTAATACGAATGACACAAAATGTGATGATCTATTCATACCATAATGTCACTCCTAAACTGAAGAGGGTCGAGGTCGTCTTTTACTTTTAAGTGTTTGCGGAGGAAGCGAGACCATGCCTTGTTCATATGGTCGATGAGGTCTTGGTACTTTTCTCTAGGCTGCCTCAAAGAGTCGTAGATCGAGACTGTGGTCTCAATAGTAAATAGTATCCAATGGAAGATGTTCATATACATACGCAAAACCAACCAATTAATATTGATTATAATAGTTATTAATTAGTATTATTTTGAAGGTATTGAAAAGGTCGCAAAGGACTCACGGATTGTATGGCAACAGAATGAATGGACACATACTTTGCTTACGTAAGCCCGTGTATATAATGTCGAACACATCTGTAGAATATTTATTTACGGTTTCCTCATGTATAACATCGAGGTCCAGAAAGCCGACCTTACGGAACTTCCTTTTGCGGCAAATTTCAATTTTTTTCCTATGGAAAACCAAAACCACAAAAGCAAGGATTAGTCAACAAACAAGGACCGACTATAAATAAAATACTTAAATGAGAAGAAACACTTACATGCACGATACACTCATGAGGCACTTGCGAAGGGTATCTTGATGGCACAAAACATCGTCTTTGATCCGAGATGGGAACAGCATCATTCCATTTTGAGAATGCACTGTATACCATTTGTCCAAGTCGGCCATTCTCGTTGGTAGGAACTTTAACAACCCTAGCCATATGAAAGGCTCACCTAGTACAAACTTTCTCTTACCTCGGGACTCATGTAGGGATTTACCTAGCAATTGAGCCTTTGTAGGATCCGTTTGCACTATCATCTTGGAAAAGGTCATCGGATCTGTTGACTGATTGGGAGGGCCTTTAGGCTGCACTATCAGTGGAGGGATCGACTGTTTGAACTGTGTGCTCCAACCTGTGGAATGGGTTTTCCTGTCTTTTTCCGGTTCGCAAAGTTACCATAGCACTTTCTGATCTACCTATCATAACCAGATTCTTTTTCTTTCACCACTGGTATGGTCTCTTTAATGAAGTGTGCTTTTCCAATCAGATTTATTTCTAGATTCTTTTTTGCAACCCACCCCTTGGCCTTCTGAGCTTCGAAAAAGGCTTGAATTGGGTTTTCTTTCTCTACCTCTACTGGAGCCTTCTCTTTCTTTTGCCACTTCTTTTTAGGAGTTGGGTTGACTGAAGGTACCGTGTATTCCTTCGTTTGCTTCCTCTAAGGCGGTTGTGCTGCTAGTGATGGTGGATTGGGGTCACTTTGTGCGGCTAGTAATGGCGGATCCGTGCTAGGATCCTGTGCTACCGGTGGTGAAGGTGGTTCAACACTTGGATCCTTGTCTGCTAGCGTTGGTGATCTGTGCCTTGAAGACTCAGCGGCATCAGTGGCTATTTCGACCAATCTTATGTCGCACTTTGACCAAGCAACCCAAGTGTGTAAAGTATGTTCTAGGTCCGCTTCTTGTTGACTTATTGGGATCCGGAGTTCCACCTCTCCCCAGCCATCTTCTGGGTGGTCAACATGTACTTTAGCTTATCCATAACGAATTGGCTGACAATGTAAGATACCGCCTTCTTCCAGTGCTTTTGCATAACCATGAGTGCAAACTTTGAGCTTTTTCCGGCGAAGATAAAGTAGCTCACACTTCGTCCTAACAGTGATGTTGTCAATGGGGTGTCGTTGGTTATCCACAACCAACTCATTTCCATCCCCGTGAGGAAGCTCCATCAAAGTGACACTGCTACGACGCTGAGAGGCCAGACTGATCTCCAAATTAGAAGTTGGTTGTGCCGGGCGTTGGCTAACTATTGTCTCAAGAGAAGCTATCTGACCTTCTAGTGTATGGATATGTCTGTCACTACTGCCTTGCTTTTGCATCGGCTTCCGTAAGTTTCAATATCTTTAGCAAAGCCACGTTTCCATGAAACTACGCCCACGCCTCGGGTCCGTCCAGTGTGCTCTGGATTCCCAAGAGCATAAGTTGACTCATCATTCTATTTATTGGTAAGGAAAGTTCCTTCTTCCCTGTGCGTCGTGTCTTAGGGTCGCTTCTCTTAGTTTGACGCTTGTCATAAAGGCCCCAGTTTCTCTGTCTAGTGTGCCTCCATGAGCATAGAAGTAATGCCTTGCTCGTTTTGGCTAACTCAAGGTCTGTGGTATGATTCCTTTTGCAATTAGGTCGGTTTCCATCTTTTCCCATTTTGAAATTGTGGGATATGGGTACCCCTGCCCCCCATCCCCCCAACCCCCCCCCCCTCCCCCCGTCGACCTAGGATGTCAGTCAGCCTGGGCACACGTCTGACAGCGATGTGGGCTGACCCATGGCCCGACCCATAGGACAGCCCAGACTTGCCGGACAAGACTACGAAGATTTGGCCCGCAAGATGTGCGATGCAACACTCGGATCCTGTGGGATAAGCGCGACCTAGCTGGCAGATTGCGCCAGGATATCTTGCAAATTGTTATGTAACCAACTCGGATTGTTTTTCAAGTTGTAAGCCAGAAGGATTAGATCTCAACCGACTTGTAACCCTATGACGTCAGCCTATATAGGGCGGCCTAGGTCATCCCCCCAAGGGCATCTCATCTCTAACCCATTGTAGCCACCGTCGACTCGCCATTGCTCATGCAACATTGCCTAGCTAGCAGATAATACAAGTACCACCGAACACAAGAGATAGGGTTTTGTACCTCCGGGTCGTCCGAATTTGTATAAATCCTTATGTCTCTTGTGTTACTTCGAGGTCCCTAGCTTTGCGATCCCCTCTGCTACAAATCTACCACTTGGGTACCCCTTGTGGATTGCCGGTGCTTAGGTCTGACAGGAATGGCAACCTCATAACCTCCTGGCCCGTGAGTATGGAACTGCGTCTTTTTGCTAGCATTTTGTTTGGCTTTAAGAGAGACTTCCTTGATTTCTGCTGAGGACTTGTAGTTCACGAATTCATTCCACCACTCTCGTTGCTTTTCCAGACTTTATTAGAATCTAGTGTGAGACCTTTTGGCACAAAGTTTTTTATCAAGTTTTTCTTGAACGTCTGGAACTGAACACCCATCCTTTGAAATGCCACTTCTTCACTTTGTCTTAATTGCTTGTGGGAAAGTGGAAGTGCTTCATCACCTCTATCCACAAGATATCTTTATCTGAATATGGCACTGATATCTTTAACATTATCAGTGACTTTAGTTCTCTTCCAAAGCTTGTACTTTATGGGGACGCTTACCCTCAATTGGTATCCACATTGATTTACGAATGTCGCCTTAATACCGGGAGGGGCTTTTGGCTTGCCGTCATCGTAGACCTCGGTGATGGTCGTATACCCTTCCATCTTCCTCTTACAGCCACGTTTCTGTTTATGCTTCGACGATCCGTATGCCTGAAATAATATCTATGAATTAATAGAAGTTGTCGAAGCGTAAATAAATTCCAATCACGTTTATATGGACAAATTCTATATACCGCAACTTCGTAAATATTTTCTTCTTAGTCCTCATTAGTACCTTGCTCATACTCACTCTACTCATCACCACTTTGCTCGTCATCACTCTGCTTGTTATCACTCTGCTCGTCATCACCTTGTTCGTCTCAATTATTAAAGTTCAGATACTGGGAGCCATCGTCCATGGTTGCATCAAGCTCAGGGAAGGTTCGTACTGAGGTAGTCCACGAATGAGCGCGTGCATGTACTCCTCCTCCCCCTCCTCAATGCATGCCATTTTCACTAGCTAGTACATACAATAAAAAATATTAAGTTCCAATAAGTGCGAGCGAGAACTGGAAAAGTAAAATACTTTTCTACAATGTTCTAGCAAAAAAACACATTGTAGCCAAAAACGTATAAGTGATTTTGTAGTGAACATGTGACATGTCCAGACATTTTCTAGTATTCTATTCTTAGTCTAAACATTTTTCTAGTATTTTCTAGCAATTTTCTAATAATTTTAGGTAATTTTCCAAAATTTATACTCATAAATCTAAAAAAACTGACAAAAAAGTGCTGACATCAGCATGCAAAGTACTGACATCAGCACGAGTAGAAGAGAAATACTTTTCAACAATTTTCTAGCATTTTCAAGTAATTTTCCATAATTACGACGGAAATAAAATATGTTGTTGCCAAAAAAAGTATAAGCGATTTTCTAGTGTACATATGACATGTCCAAACTTTTTTTAGAATTCTATTTGCAGTCCAAACATTTTCTTGTATTTTCCAATAGTTATCTACAATTTTCTAATTAAAAGAGAAGGCACTGATGTCGTAGAAGTGCTGACATCAGTGCCAGAAGGGCACGAGACCTACCGTGCGGGGTGGAGAAGGTCGGGCGCGGTGCGGCGACAGGCAGCCGGCACGGACGAGCGGCGCTGGGGCGGTGGGGATGGGCCGTGTTGGCAGGGCGTCGACGATGTGGGCGGCCACGGGCGGCGCTGGTCGCCGGGGGTCGTCGGGGCACCGGCAGCGCGATCGGGAGGGACCGGCCGTGGTCCCAGACTAAGAAGCCCGGCTGCGGATGGACTTGAGTACGGGGCGGTGAAACTCAATGGTCGACGGCGATGCCGAGGACCGTGCAGATCCGGGTGGCGGGCCGGAGTGGTGGCGTCGAGGACGGTGGGTTGGTGCATGGAGGGCCAGGACGGCGTCCAGTGGGGTAGAGGGGAGGGTGGGGCCGGCATCAGGGCCAAAGATCCGCCAGAGTCAGAGTTGGAGCAGAGTCGGAGACGGCGACCTGCTGTGGCGACGGCGGGGAGAAACGGCTAAGTGTTGAATAAGGGTGATTGGGGTTTATATGGTGCGATGGATTAGTACTGGCTGGCCTTACCAACCGGTACTAACCTACCCCGCCCGGCGGGAAATGAAAAATGGCAAGGAAGGCTAGTACCGGCTGGTGACACGAGCCGGTACTAACCTGCCTCTCCTATATGCGTACTAATTATAATAATTTTATGAAAATAGAACCTTAATTAGTTGGCATACTTATAATTATGTCAACAAAACAAAATTAGTAATTAAACAAAATCGATGAATATAGTACCACTAGCAATTATGTCTAGTTCTGATAGGGTATATTTGTGTTTATTTTTCTGTTATTCATAATAAAGCGAAAACATTTCATTGAACCATGCAAAAATATTCAAAAATGTTTTCAATGATAATCTATACAATAGTGTAATCAATTCATAAATTACTTAGTTACTCGTTTATAGTTTTTTGTTTCAACAATCCTAATAATGCAAAATTAATGGTAGTAAACAATACTTTTACCATGCGAAATATAATATGTTATTTTGATTATATTGTGTCCAAATTGCAAGAATAATATCGCTAATTGAGAGAAATGCGACAGAGTGCGTTACATTACATCACTTGACATGAATACATCATAGATTGAAAATAATTTACCTATCACAACACATCATTATCTATTACATTGTGGACAACCTTCCTTTAGACGAAAGTACCTTGGACGTGATCATGGTGTAAGTAAGGTGTGTCCTATTTAGATAGGAGGATGTTGGGGTTAACATCAACTGAGAATAAAGGACGGTCATCAATCTGGTCATAATCTTCTAACTTGTTTGAAATATCCTCAATTCCAACAACTTTTCTTTTTTCTGGAAGAACTATGTGTTGGTTCAGCTCATTTTCTGCATTCTCTTGATGATTCTTATCCGACTTCTTCTTTTGTTTGCTTAACATGTCCTTCACATACAACACTTGTGTCACATCCTTGGCTAGAATGAATGGCTCATCTTTATATCCAATCTTTTCAAAGTCGACTATGATCATCCCATACCGGTCCTCATCACGCCAGATCCGGCCACCCATTGGCAATGAAACAGAGGGACAACTATAAGTCCATATTCAAGTTCCAATATCTTCTCTAAGACACCATAGTATTTGTCCTTATCTTCATTACTGAGGCACCACTATTTTGATTGGTGCTTTTTTTTGTCTTGAGCTCTTATGTAAAATGTATACCCATTGATTTCGTACCCTTGGTATTGCTGGATTGTGATCGATGGTCTCCTAGCTTGCCATTGAAGTTCTTGATCAACTGTATTGTTGCCCAATAATTTCTGTCTAAACCAGCCTTCAAAAGTAGTTATATGTTTGTGTGTGATCCAGACAACAGTCTTCTCTAGATTTTCAGCCAGTATAATATTCATGTTCTCATCAATATATGGAGCAACCTTGGATGAATTCAGAAGAACCGTGAAGTTTGTTGTGCCGAAATCACTACATGGGATGTACACATCAGATTTCTTTCCTAGTGTGTCTTTTCCCTTTAGTTGCCCCTCATGGTGTGACATAGGGAGCCCAATCCCATTGATGTCAGGAAGAAAGTCAACACAAAACTCAATGATTGCGGACACACTCTTAGTTCCATAGCGCTTAGCAATACAACCTTCTGGACGAGAATGGTTGCGGACACACTCTTCAAACTGCCATGAATCCATGAATCTCTCGAAAGGGAATATATTGTGTAGAAAGCGAAGACCTAGAATAGTTATTTCAGTCACAATATGAACCAGATGGTGCGACATAATGTTCAAGAATGATGGGGGAAAGACCATCTCAAAGCTGACAAGACATTCGGCAACATCTTTCTGTAACTTTATTAGATTCTTCGGATCAGTTGCCTTCTATGAAATTTCATTCATGAACGCACAAAGCTTTACAACTACCAATCTTACATTTTCTGGTAGAACACCCGTCATTACAACTGGAAGTGATTGTGTCATCAGGACGTGGCGGTCAAGGGACTTCAAGTTTTGGATTTTCTTCTCTTTCACATTTATTATGCCCTGTATATTTGAGGAGTATCCAGAAAGGACCTTAATACAGTTCAAGCAATCAAACATACTTTCCTTCTCCTCTTTACTCAAATTGTATCTAGGAGTCTTTAAATAGTGGAGTCAGTTGTCTCTCTTTTCGAGTTGTAAGCCTTGTCGTTCTGTCACCTTCAGCATGTCGCGTCTTGCTTCCATTGCATCCTTTGACTTACCATACACTCCCAGGAAGCCTAGCATGTTCATGCAAAGATTCTTCGACAAATACATCACAATATAGACTTCTTCTTCCACATTGGAGCACGGCCCATGATGGGATCCTTGGGAACAGGTATGTTACCGTCACTCTTTCCAAATACTACCTTCACATCCTTGATCATGGAGACCACACACTTTCAATTCCAGAACCAAGGCTTGGGATGAGTTTTGGATTGTCCTTTAAAATGCTTCCCTTCACTTCTTAGGGGGTGATCTGGAGGAAGGAATTGGCAATGGCCCATGTATACACACTTCTGAGAGTGTTACCAATAAATGCTATCAGTTTCATCCAGACAGTGGGTGCAGGCCATGTATCCCTTGTCCGACTGTCCTGACAGGTTTGCAGGTGCGGGCCAATCATTAATGTTACAAAAAGCAAACCTCGGAGGTCGAAAGACTCCTGTTTATACTCATCCCACACATGTACGCCATCTTACTTCTAGAGCAATCAATCATGGCTTGCAGGAAGACATCAATGTTGTTGCCAGGTTGTTTTGGCCCTGGTATAAGCACCGACATCATGATGAACTTGCTTTTCATGCACATCCAAGGAGGAAGGTTGAAGACCTCAGTATGTTGTTGCCAGGTTGTTTTGGCCCTGGTATAAGCACCGGCATCATGATGAACTTGCTTTTCATGCACATCCAAGGAGGAAGGTTGAAGACCTCAGTGAACAAAAATGGAACATGCAACTCAAATATCCCACGAGGTTAAATTAAAGCTAGTGGATCTGGCGAACGACTCCTATATTATTAGGAATAAACCACGCCATAGTGTGTACCTAGCTTGCGTCGTGTATATATGTGTCAGGTCCATCACGTGTCACGGTGTCAGTGCGTCCGTTCACATTGAGTCAGTTAGTTTCATCGAGTGTGGGCTGTCGATTTGTGTGCCAAGTCTGTTGTGAAGCTACGACGGAGTCAGTTACCGTGCATGTGGTGCTAGGTTTGGCGAGTCGTGCATGTAGTTGGATCTGGTGCATGTGGCGTGCCAGATCGTGTGGATCGCAACTTGAAGACCGGGAGTATAGAGTTTGGGCTATAGGCTTGTGTGTGCTCCCAGGTGCATACAAAGGCCATTATACGGCCAGGTGTTTGTGTTAGAGTCTTTGAGCGAAATAAACAACCAAGATACAAGTCGTATGGCAGCCACAACATTCATCGCCAAAACCACATCTACTGTTCATCGTTTTCAACCTCCATCTAACGATAAGGTGTAAGAGATCCTAGCGCTAAGTTCCAACAATTGTTACCAGGGCTTCATGTTCATTGTTGTGGGATATGGGTACCCCTGGGCCCACCACCGATAGGGGTAGCGGTCGGCCAGGGCCCACATACTGACAGGGGTGTGGGCCGACCATGAGGTGGCCCACAAGGAATCGCCGACTTGCTGAACAAGATTGATGATGATGTGGCCTGCAAGATGCCCAACCCGTTTGGCGAATTGCGCCTGGATATCTCAGGATTATGATGTAACCGACTCGGGCTGATTTCTTATTGTAAACGGATAGGATTAAATTGTAACCGACTTGTAAACCCTAGTTGATCGTCCTATATAAGGCGACGTAGGGTGAACCCCAAGGGATCTACTTGACCTTGTTATCGCGGTTTTCCTTAATTTGTCCAAAGTCATATCCATCATTATATACTCTTAGCCCTTCACATGCATGATGTAGATCATCGATAGAGCTGCATGGACTCATTCATTGGTCAATTAGACCCGAGCCACCATGTGCACCAACCATAGCCTTTCCTTCACCAACTGCCTCTGGCCACCTCGCGCCACCAGGGGCAGAGCCAGGATTTCAAACTTGGGTAGTGTCATCTCGCGCCACAAATTGCAATTGAGCTCACCATTCAATGTATGCAATGTACTCACCTTAACATCAACACAATTTCATGTATGCAAGTGCCATATCATAGCCTCATTTTCCAAGTTTTAAAGCTCTACAATCTAAATTTCAACAAAAGAATGAAAGCAAACTCACTTCCACAATTTCTTGAATTAAACTACTAGAACTAAACTACTGAAACTAAAACAAGATACTAGTAGAGAGTAGTGGCCTACCTGCCAAGCTTTCTTGCTTGTCAAAGTGCTCGTGATCTCGCCTAGTCTCCATGGTTGAGTGACAAGGGAAGCACAAATACGGCAGCCAGCGCATCCTAGTAGCCTCCTGTTTGTTGTGGGATGCCATTGGCGACCGCTACTGGCATAGCCTCCTGCACCCTGCACTTCCCACTCCCTGTGGCTGGCACTCGCCCCTCACAGCTGGAACACTACCAGTACTTCTATAATGCCACCGCCGCGCGTGGGCGCCCCACGCTTGTAGTAAAGTCATTCACCTACCATTGCCCACTGATCGGCATTGACATAGGTTCGGTTTGGATTTCAATTTTCCTATTTGCGGTTAAGGAACAGCCGAACAGGAAGCAGAGCAATGTTATAAGCGACAGCGAATAAATGATGAAAGTGAACGATCAAAACAGTAAAGGGAAACGAGATTTAATGTGGAAATACTCCCAATGTGAGAGGGAAAAACCACGGGCGCCTAGCCAGTAGGAACTTCACTATGTCGGGGTTTGAGTACAACGCCAACGATGGCGGCTTACAAGAATATGAGAGAATCAAGTCTCTAATGGCAAACCATAAAGGGATATATCATGACCTGTACCGGCCCAAGCCTCCGCTCCACTCTGGCCCAAGCCTCTGATGACGGGCCTCCGCTACGCTCCGTTAGAAGTTGGCCTTTAGTAATGGCCTGAATTTGGATCATCTTCAACAAACTCCACCTTGACACAAATTTCATCTTGTAGCATAAATCAACACCTTCACCCTGAACATATCAACAAGAACAAACCATACTTCTGGCGCCAAATAGCCTCTTTGGCTATGCAATTATACCAACTAAGCTTGAGCAAAGCTCAAACTTAGCAACAGGAACAGGCTTTGTGAACATATCAGCAGGATTATCATAAGTACTAATATCGCATACCTTTAGCTTACCCTTTTCGATCTCATCACGAACATAATGGTACTTGACCTCATTGTGCTTTGTCCTCTCATGGAACACCTGATCTTTGGTGAGATATATAGTACTTTGACTGTCACAAAATAGGTTAATGCAAGAATCAACTCCACAAAGCTCAGCAAACAATCCCTTTAACCAAATTAACTCTTTTGTAGCTTCAGCAATAGCCATATACTCCACCTCAGTGGTAGACAAAGCAACAATGGGCTGCAATACAACCTTCCAACTCACAGCACAACTGCCAACAGTGAACACATAACCTGTGAGTGACCTTCGCTTATCTAAATCACCAGCATAGTCTGAGTCCACATGACCAATAAGTCCCTTTTCAGTTCTTCCAAATTTCAAACCATAGTCTACCGTCACTCTGAGATACCTGAAAATCCACTAAACTACCCTCCAGTGTCCTTTACCAGGATTAGACATATATCTACTAACCAAACTCATAGCATAATATAAATCCAGACAAGAGGAAACCATAGCATACATCAAAGAACCAACAACACTGGAAGAAGGAACCTTAGACATGTACTCAATATCCTCATCTGTACCAGCACACTGTTTAGCTGATAATTGAATGTGAGGTGCAATAGGAGTACTAAACGACTTGACATCATGCATGTTGAAACGATGAAGAACCTTGTCAATGTAACTATGCTGACTAAGAAATAATAAACCAACCTTTCGGTCTCTAGTAATTTCCATACCTAGAATTTTCTTAGCAGCACCAAGATCCTTCATGTCAAACTCACTACTCAACAATTTCTCCAATGTAGTGATATCTTTCCTGCTCTTGGCAGCAATCAACATGTCATCAACCTATAACAGCAAGTATATAGGTGACCCATTAACATGCTTCATGTAAACATAACTATCATATTTAGACTTCTTAAAGCCATGTGACAACATAAATGAATCAAACCTTTTATACCACAGCTGAGGGGACTGTTTCAAACCATACAAGGATCTTTTCAACTTGCAAACATAATTCTCCTTGCCACTCACTATGAACCCTTCAGGTTGGTCCATGTAAATGTCCTCCTCAAGCTCTCCATGTAAGAATGCAGTTTGCACATCTAACTGCTCAAGCTCAAGATCATGTGAAGCAACAATACTAACGAATATGCAAATTGAGATATGCTTTACAACTGGAGAGAACACATCATTATAATCAACACCAGGAATTTTACTGAAACCTTTTGCCACTAACCTTCCCTTAAACTTTGGAGGCTCGCTAGGAGATAAACCCTCCTTTCTCTTGTAGATCCACTTGCAGCGAACAGGCTTTTTCCCCTTTGGCAAGGGCACAACCTCCCAAGTGCAGTTCTTCTCGAGAGACTGCATCGCATCCTGCATAGCTGCAATCCAGTTCTCACAGTCATCACAAGCAATGGCTTCAGTATATGTCGTAGGCTCATAGCTGCTCTCCACCTGCTCAGCACAACTCAAAGCATAATAAATCATATTACATTATTCAATAAGACGGGGTCTAGGACAACAACCTCTCTTTGTTCTATGATGAGCAATAGGAATATCCTCCTCTGGCTGCAAAACAGGAGGTAAGTGCTGAACATCATTGTCATGAGCCTCGCTGTCAACAACATCATTTTCCTGATCATCCACTGGTGGCTCCACCTGCACACCACCATCATCATGCATGTGCAGCTCCTCCTGCACATCATCCACATGCTCCACCTACACACTGACATGCTGCAGTTCTTTATCAAAATTATATGGAACACAATCTGAGGAAAAGTTGTCATTAAACATCACAGATTCATTGAAAACAACACTCCTGCTCATGAAAGTCTTTCCTGTTTTGGGATTCCACAACTTATATCCTTCAACTCCCGAACCATAACCAAGAAACAGACATTTAATAGCTCTAGGCACTAATTTTCCATTATCAACATGAGCATAAGCAATGTAGCCTAAAACTTTCAAATGTGAATAATCAGCAGGTGTACCAGACCATACCTCAACTGTAGTTTTCTTATTAAGTGGGATAGAAGGCGACTTGTTTATCAAGTAGCATGTAGTGTTAGCAGCCTCAGCCCAAAAACGCTTGCTCATACGCGCATTGGATAGCATGCAACGAGCCTTGGAGATGATGGTTATGTTCATGCGCTTCAGCCACACCATTTTGCTGTGGAGTATACGGTATGGTGTGATGCCTGACAATGTCTTCTTTCCTGCAATAATTTTCAAAAGCATGCGAACAAAACGCTCCACCATTGTCAGTATGAAGCACATTCACCTTCTTCTCAGTTTGCCTTTCTATCATCACTTTCCAATCTTTAAACGCAGCAAAAGCATCATCTTTATGTTTTAGAAAACAAGGCCATACTTTTCTAGAGTAATCATCAATAATTGTAAGCATGTAACGAGCACTATCAAGAGAAGGCTTACGAGAAGGACCCCATAAGTCAGTATGTACATAATCAAGAGTATCTTTGGTGGTATGAACAGAGGTATTGACTTTTACCCTTTTATGCTTTCCGAAGCTACAATGCTCACAGAATTTCTTGCTACTCAACATGCAGCCATCTAGTAGGTTTCTCTTCATCAATTCTGCCATCCCAAGTTCACTCATATGTCCAAGACGTATATGCCAAAGGTTAGTCTTACTAGGTTCAACATTAATAACAGCAGCAGTGGAAATAGAACCATGTAAAGTACTTCCTCTTAGAACATATAGATTTGCAGAATTCAGATCACATACCAACCAAAGAAGAGACCCTTTTGCTATCTTTAAACTCCACCTGAACCGGAGTGTTTGAAACCTTCTGCATCAAGTGTACTGATCGAGATGAGGTTTCTAGTCATCATGGGTATGAACCTCACATTTTCCAGCGTGCGTGTCATGCCATCATGTGCCTTGATCTGGACAGAACTGATGCCCACATTCTCACATGGGTTATCATCTCCCATGCGCGCAACACCTCCCGTCTGCACAGGTTTAAAGAACTAAACCAATCTCTATTAATGCAGATATGAAATGAACATGCGGAATCAAGTATCCATTGATCATGGCCAGAAACACAAGCTGCAACAGCTAGACAATCTCCTGAATCAGAACCAGTACCAGTAGCAACAGAGGCCTTACCATCAGAATTTTTCTTGCTCTCCTTAGCCTTAAGCTTAAGACAGTCCTCAATAAAATGATTTTTCTTTTTACAGTACTTACAAAACTTTTTCGGAGGTCTGGACTTTGAACGACCTCTGCTTTCTTGGCTCTTGTAATGATCGAAGCTTTCATTGGAGGATCTCTGCTCAGTTCTGCCCCTGACACTTAGGGCATCGCCTTTGGAGGATGACCCCTCAACGTGCACCATGCCTCTCATATTCTGCCTGGATTGGAGTGCCTCATAAACATCCGAAACAGATAGTTCCTGTAAGGATCTAGATGTCGCCTAGAGGGGTGAATAGGCGAGTTGACCAATTAAAACTTCTAACACTTGAATCAGCCTGCTGTCAGGGGCAATATCGGTGCAACCGGTATGCCAGGGCGGTTGGACCGCCCCTAGACATTGGGCTTCAACAAGTGCTGCTCGACCCCCTCTGATATTCTAGCACCAAGTTGCCTTGAGGCACAACTTGTCAAGGTGTTTCTCAGCAGGTTCACCAAGTCCCTGCACACATAAGATGTATACCTAAGTAGATCGAAGCAGAAGCAAATATAAAGCTAGAAGTAAACTATTGAGGCAAAGGAGACACAAGGGATTTTTCCGAAGTTCCGACGCACCACATGCACACAACCGGCAAGCTCGGTGGTTCCTAGTCTCCGTTTGAGGCACCCCGCAAGGCCACCTTGCCAATGGTGTGTACACGCCATACCTTGGCTCTTCACTAAGAAGAAATGGTTCCCTTAAGGTGGAAATTGACCTTTACAAACTTGCCGATGCTCACCACAACGTTGGGAGCTAACTGGCGACGCCTAGCTGTCTAGGAGCCATAGCTCCAAGAGTAGCAAATGTCACAAACAACTTATTGATGTCAACCACAAATGCTCAAGCTATGGAATGCTCACAAATGATCTCTAGGCTCGGAATTTCTCCCACTCAAAGTTTCTCTCAAACCCAACTCATAAATCTAGCTCAAATCACACAAGTCTCACAAGGAGGGGTTTGGGAAGTTTCTCAACTGAGGCAAAGTGTGTGGGAGGGCTCAAATTCACCAAGAACCAGCAGCCTTCAATGGGGAAGGCTAAGGGGTATAAATACCCGTCCAGCATGAACTAGCCATTGCTCTGTTAGACAAACCCAATTGCACCGTCCCAGATACCGATTGCACCGCTAATATGAAAGAGTTAGTCGTTGCCCTTGTTAGAGAGGTTAGGCGGTTAGACCGTCCCTGGAGGGTGGTTAGACTGGCCCTTGGCAGTGAAGCACGACTCTTTGTTAAGGTTAAACTCGCAAGGCTCTCAAGGCTTATCTTTCATGGGTCAATCTATGAGCACTTAGTGGTGTTTGTCATGAGCCAATGTTCCATCCCTCTTGATAGTACGGCATACCTATACTCAAGAGTAAATCAACAAAACTAAGGTCAACAACTTGAGCTTGACCTTGTCTTCATCATGCCATACTTGATCACTTTGTTTGCATTGAGGGCTATCAACATCTTATTGTTGAGCAATTTATGCTTAAGCCGATGATTTGAACTTTTGTCTTTGAATGAAATCCACTTCTAGTTCAAATTCATATTTCCATAATAATGATTGATACTTGCTCATATGAAAACCACATGTGAACATGATTCATAGAGTGGACCCCAGTAGAAAATTTTTTCACCCTAGCAAAGAATCCATGACTCAAGCCGCAACTTGATCACACAATGCTTAGTACCTAGAAACACCATCCCGAAATCCAACTCTTTCATCCATGCTTTACATCTAGCTTCACATAGGCATGTATCATCAATGAGAGCCAATTCTAGATATGCAATAAGCTTTTCTTTTACTTTGATCATAGTCTTGTATGCAAGACAACTTCCAACCATAGGCTAAGTAATAACTCATATCATCATGCCTCTCATGATATTTGATCATGGCTTGCAATATTAACAATTTTATCCCAAAATAATGTTGATGTCCCATATGCATGTCAACAAGTCTTCAAAGAGTTAGAGATCATGTCTTTTTCCTTGATTCACATAAACTTGTTATTCATCATATTTTAGTGCCATAGGACCCATCATTTCATGCTCACGAGCCATACACCGTGTATCCAACTATAATAACCACATGTGTATCTCAAATATATTAAATAATTCTGGCTCATAAACTTTACAAGACACATTAGTCCTTTAATCGTTTTGTCACTCAATTCACCAAAACTCACTTAAGGGACTAGATGCACTTTCAAGTTCATCACGGCTTAAAAGTATGGTTCACGAAAACCAGCAAACGAACTGGGCAAAGAGCATAATAGCAATAGGCCAAAATCCTCATTCTCATTATCACACTCCATCTCCATCGACAATAAGTCAGCAACGATCTCCATGAAAACAGATATGTGATTCAACACCGAACCACCCTCTTCCATCTTAAGCGTGAACAGCTTCATCTTCATATGCATCTTACTGGTAAGATCTTTTGCCAGCAAGATTGTTTCCAGTTTGTTCCAAAGTGCTTCAGCAGTCTTTTCCTGCAGCACTTCTTGCACAATATCATTAGATAGATGAAGCTGAATAAAGGACAGAGCCTTACGATCCTTGCGCTTCTAATCATCATCGAGCGCCTCATCCTTCTTATTCCCGAACCTTTCTAGCGCCTCATCTAAGTCTTGAGTTTGCGCCAAAACAGCCCACAGTCTTGACTTGCCATAGCGAGAACCTCGTCTTGTAATCCAACAGTGGTAGATCATACTGCATCGACGTCGACATAAGTGGAGCGAATCTGAAATCAGGCTCTTGAGACCACTAGTTATAAGCGACAATAAACGATGAAAGTGAATGATCAAAGAAGTAAAGGGACACATGATTTAACGTGGAAACCCTCCCGATGTGAGAGACAAAACCACAGGCGCCAACCAGCAAGAACTTCACTATGTCAGGATTCGAGTACAACGCCAACGACGATGGCTTACAAGAATATGAGAGAATCAAGTCTCCAATGGAAAACCCTAAGGGGATATATCATGACCCGTACCGGCCGAAGCCTCCGCTCCGCTCCGGCCCAAGCCTCCGGCGACGGGCTTCTGCTACGCTCCGTCAGAAGTTGGCCTTTAGTAATGGGCTGAATTTGGATAATCTTCAACAAGCAACTCAATTCATTGGCCACAAGATTCCCCTTCAGTGTTTTTCATAATGATGATGATAGGAGGGCGCCGGCTAGTGGTTGCCGAATAAGCGAGGGGAGGGGAGAGGAGGAGGGATGAGAGAGAATAGGGTGACTATTGGGCTGAGTTAGAACTCAAGAAATGACGATTTAGGCCCAATATAACCTATATATGTCTGTACATCTGATGTATACTTGATTTTTTTGCTAAAAAAGTTTGGTATTCGGTGAATACATGTGCACCATGCTGGCTCCACCACTGCACGCTACACCTAAATATCATGAGCCAAGACATACATTAAAGGGGGTGGCTAATATGCGTGCACACGCGGATGCCTCCTTGCGGTCGACCACTACCACATGCACGTGCTCCCCCGCCCACCCCTGCATGCGTGCGCTCCCTTGCAGAAAAAAATATTGAGCAAACTTTTACAGGGACAATTTTTTAAAAAAAATGTTTGGATAAAAGTTTTACAGCAAATAAGACGTGAAAAACTTTTCCTGAATTTGTCAAGAAAAAATTTGTGAAACAAATATTTTGCCACAAAATCTTGCGCAAACTTTTACGACAAAATTTCAAAAATATTTTGCAACAAAATATGTCCAGAAAAAAAGGAAAAAAATAAAAATATTACCTAGATATGGGGGTTGGCGGCCTCCTCTCCGACGAGGGTGGCGCCTCGCCGGCGTCGGCCGCCATGGCTCGCCGGGGCCGCCGCGCTAGAACGGCCGCATGGGGCTCACTGGGGCCGCGACCCCCCGACGCCGCTGGAGCACGACGGGCCCGCAGCCCTGCCACCGTCCTCGCCGGCGGGAGCTGTCGCTCGACGGTGGGCCAGGTGGATGCGGGGACGCAGCGTCCCCCAACGGCGACGAGCGCACGAGTCGAGGGCCGGAGGACGGTATCGTGGCGCACGGAGGCAGCTCCATCAGCTGCGCCGACGGCGTTTGCAAGCAGAGGAGAGAGATAGAGAAGAGTTGGCACGGCGCGGTGGGGAGAGGATAAGTGTGCTGAAACGTATGAATCCCACCCACGTGGGTAGCGAGTGCATGGCACGCTCGATGCGCTCGCCTGCAAACTCTACGTCCCATACATTAAAACACATGTATAGTTAATTAAGAGCTCACCATAATGGGAGTAGACCGCCAGTTGTCTTTGAGTTACTGTTGACATACTTTAATTATGATCCCACTATATTATATATATATAGAACTAAATATCACTATACCTGCATAGATGCTAAATGATCGGATACACAAGCAAGGTCGGGAGGGTGTTATCATCCTCATCTCAAACTCAAACATCTTCAGGAACACGATAAGCATAAAGACGACCAACTCGGTCCATGCCTTCGGCATCGGTGGTGCACACGATGCAAAGGACCTTTACAACCTCTCCGTAATAACTAGTGGCTTTTATGCCGTCCTCAACGACGAGCACGGGAGCATCACTGAGGCGTTCGCTTCAAGCATCCATAGGCTCACAACCATTGTCACCATCCAAGTGGTTGTAGATTTCTCGTGCGATGACAACAATTCCATTGAAGCATTCCAATTCAGTGCACCGTGGGACAAGGACCTGGAACCATTCTCTATGCACCAGCAGTACCACCGCGGCGCAACGAAGAGTTTAGTTTGGTATGTGGAAGGACTCAAAGAGGAGCAATATAATGACTTGCCAAAACTATTATCTGTCCAATTGCGCTACCGTCTTCCTGCATCAACAATGGCGGAGGAAACTATCCACGGGCAGGTGATGGTTGTCAGGAAGGGTGATCAGGCGTCCAAGAAGGTGGCTGCGGAATGATCTTGCCAACGTATCTGACGCCTTGAACATCGTCTTACAACTCGTTTATTCAGTATCACGATACTCTAGCTGGGAAGAGCTTGAAGAGAGCGCTGACGACCTGCGCAAACAGTGGCACAGCATCCTGAATTCTGATCACGGGAACGAGGCCGCGGTGGCAGGTCTGATAACTGGGCTTGCCATGGAGATGCGAGAGATGGAGGCAAGGATGCGTTCCAACAACTCGTGGCAGGAATACCTGTGCTATTTGGCCGGACGGCCGCTGACGCCCATACTCAAGGAAGATAGTGGCTCCGGGCTACGATGCGCGGATACTTGCGAACACCCTCGTATCAGATACTTGATACTCGTCCGATACTGTCCGGACACTAATACTCGTCCGATTCTTGTCGGACAAGTATCGGTCATTTTAATTAATTTGAAATAAATAAAATAATTATGATAAATCAGGGCCAAGCACTGAAAATCTCAACCCCTCGTTTTGCCCGTAAATACATCTTCTATGGGGGATGTTGGAAGAGATACCTTTGAGTTCGACCTTAATGGTGGTGCTAATTTTCAAACCTAAAGAGGATAGTAGATGATATTGGGGCTTTGGATCTATCTGGGTGCTGATGCTATGGTACTTCCGCCAAGCAACAATTAGACTTATCATTTACCTACCTATTTTTATACCATTAAATTATGTAACAATGGACTTTCGCACTAGACTAAAATGTTTCCCTTAATTAATTACAGTTGTGTTGCAGTATTATCAAGAGGGTTGCGTCCGCATTGCTGCGACCTAGAATCTTGGTAAGGCAGCTGGTTGAGGCCGTTTCTAGGCCACCCAGCAGAGAGCACCAATATCCCATCCCAGTGCTGGTGCAAGTTGTGGCACCGGCAATGCAGATGATAGAACGTGCCCACGTCAACGTGGTTGCCGTGCTCGACGTCAGCAATGGAGCAATGAAGACGATGAGTAAGAAGATGAAACTCCTTGAGAAGTCAATCGAGCTAATCATGGGTAGACTTAGCGACAAGGACTGCCTCGCCATCATCCCTGTCCACTCATTCGACGCCCAGCAAACAACTTGCCTCCTGGAGATGTCCGAGCAAGGACGCAACGCCATCTCTGCCAAGATGCAATCCCTGTCGGCGTCCGCAGCAAAAAGCACGGCCTTGCAGGTATACTCGCTTACTCTATACTCCTAAAATTTTACGATTCATTTGTACAGCTCCCATAGGAAAATCTCTGAATCACTGCAGTTAATACCTATATGCGTCCATTTTAAGCTACTCTCTTCTATAAGATGGGATCTTTTTTGATAATTACACAGTACAACGCAGACGCTCACAAACCTGCATGGTGTCCCAAAGTATACTTTGACCATTTGTTATCTTATATTATATTATTTGTGATTATAGATTTATTATCGTTAGAGAGTACATTGTAGTGCATATCAAGCCATATCAAAATTGCATTATAAAAGTTAAAAATTATTGCCTAAAGAATGGGTCAAAGATTGTAAAGTTTTAATCTTGATTTGTGTGCACGTCTTATAAATGAAAATGGAGGATGTATGTAATGTCGATTAAGAATAAGTACATACAAAATTAACCTCAAACACATTCCAGTAAAATGATTTCCCTGTCAAATTGTAGGCCTCCCATAGGAGAGAGCCGCTGAAGAAGGCGGTGAAGAAGTTCCTAACGAGCAACTGCTTCGCCAATTCCTCTCAAAGCCAGAACACCTCAGTGTCAGAGATGTCGCCGCTCCTCGCTGAAAGTGGCAGCACGAAGCTGTGGAAGGCCTTAACGGATGCAGTTGAGGTATGTACAAGACCATAGCTTGCTTCGGTTTCCAATCCATGTGTACCGGTTTGTGCTGACCTCTGAAATATTTCATTCATCTGTGCGCACAAATGGGTCAAGCTATTGGATGGGCGGCGAAGGCAGAACATCGATCGCGTAGGCGTCATAATCCTCATCTCGGACGGCGGTGACAACCAGCTCCATCCTTCACGGAACTCTAGGTGGAGGTTACACCATCCATGCTTTCGGCTTCCGCGATGCGCACGATGCCATGGCTCTGCACCGGATCGCCAGCAGTTCTGGCGGCATCTACGCAGTGCTAAACAAGGAGGATGATCAAATCACCAAGGCCTTTGAGGTCTGCATCGACAAATTGTCCTCCATCGTCGCCAGCCAGCTACAGGTCGACATCAGGTGCAGTGTTTGGTCAGGTGTGACCCTGTCCGCCATTGAGTCTGGGCAACTAAGTTCAGGCATCAGCCACGACAAGAAGCTGGGCTATGTCATGGTCGGCAACCTCAACCACGGTGCCATGCGAAAGTTCATCATGTACGTGGACAATGTCTGCGACAGTGAAGACGGGACCTTTCCTGGGATGTTCATCACTGCTCGTGTCAGGTACATGGTGGCAGGTTGGATGGAAATGGAGCAAAATCAGGTTTACTTCCATGCCCCGGATGACGACCCTGAAGCTGCCTCCGATTTCGCTGCAGAGATAGTGCGAGTCCAGGCAGTCAAGAAGGTCAGTGAAATTGCTCAAAATTATGGTGGTGGACTTGCTTTGGATAACAAGAGATTTCAGACCGCGAAAAAGCTTGATGAGGGGTGGAGGAGCATCAAGGCTTCTGAGTATGCACAGGCTGCTGGTGAGGCAAGGCTTGCCGGACTTGCACGAGATATTCAGGAGATTAAGGCTAGCCTGACCATGGACACTGGGCTTCCACTTCCTCACATGCTCTCGTGGCTGTCATTTCAGATGATATGTGAGAAGATACCCTCGGAAGTGGAGGTCAATCCTGTTGAATACTCTCTCGGAAGCCACAGTAGCCATGCTGGCTTGCCGCCCTTGTGGCTCTAGCAAGCATCGCATACATAACTATCTGTGTATATATCTAGCTTCCAAAAGTAAGTACGGCCATTATCGTGAGTATTTGAACAGTAAAGTCCAAATAAAGTATATTGTGTTGCTTATACTGTTGGAGTGTGATGCCCACTAAATAAAATATGAAACTTCAAGAGGGCTTCTGCTAGTTTGTTAATCATAGAGAGGATGCGAGATGCAGATTGCTCTTGGCCTCTAAAACATAGTCGAATTCGACTTGGTTTGGGCCTCCACATTGACATGGGTTCTCTTGCGGGTCCTCCATGCCTCCAAGCCGCGCCCTTCTGTAATTATGTCCTGGTCCTCTCCATGATTCCTAATCGTAATATAATCATTAGGTAGTAGTCTATTTTGAAAATTATATAAAGAAGCGTCTAGAAACAAACTTACCTCTAAATTCAATTGTCGCCTGCGAGCTCTTGTGACTGGACCTTGAATATTCAACGAAGGATAATTGTGTGTATCTAAAGGGGTTATGTCTTGATCAACCCTAGTTAGCCTCATCCGCTCGCTGTGCCAACTCCCCTAGACAGGGCCACGCTGTTGACACCTGTTTTTGACCTGATGGCTGATAGCCAGTACTGTCTGCAACGCCAGTTGCAATCGTGAACAAGGCGTGCCAAGGAAAGATGGCCCACGGAGGTGTTCAAGTCAAGTCAAAAAGATTTCCACCAAATCAGAAAAAGAGAGTCAATCTCTGTTAGGAATTTTGTAATGGTTTAACGAGTCATGTCCTAGTCGGTTTGTAAGCCCAAGGGTATAAATATACAACTAGGGCATTGAGAGAATTTAATGACACATTCAAGAACGAATTGGCTTCATGCCAAAATCTTAGCATGTCTTTCATAGACAAGTCAAAAAGGTCTCCATCCATTCTCTGCATGACTTTCAAAGCTTAAGTTTTACTAGGTTTTCATAGAATAAATCTGTCTAGATAGTCGAGGCTCATGATCATGCGCCCAGAAAGTTAAATCCCCCGTTCATAAGTAATCATATGTTTTCAAATTGAGTACTGGCGATAGAATTAAGGCCCGAAGACAGTGATTTTAGAATTAGCCAGCCCAGGAGGACCTTGGTGGTCTATGTGGATCTTTAAAACATGAAAACTGATAAGGGAGGTGACATTTCCCCTCTGGGTGTTGGAGGTACAACCATGGGCCCACAAGAACGCATGGAGAATTTCCAGATGGGATCGAGTATGAAGACTGCACGTAGAGTACCGTAAGAACTCTACTGGCTAAGGGAACTAATCGTATTGCATGGAGAGTACTCGGTTTGCCTTGTAGAGTACTCAATCAAGTTGTAATAGGCTAGGATTCTACTCGGAACCGACGTCATAACCCTGCCCTCCGTGTATATATGGTTGGGCAGGGACCCCATCAAAAGAGACGACATTACGCAATACAAACCACCAAACAGGACATAGGGCATTACGCTATCTCGGTGGCCTGAACCTGTCTAAAACTTGTGTTGTGTAGCCATCGCGTTCCTGATCTCGACGAAACCTCACCTTGAAATCTACTACCTCGAGATACCCCTCGGTAGGATCGACTGGTAGAACACCAACATCTAGCGCGCCAGATAGGGGTTTTCCTCGAGAATCCCGTAGGAGAACTCAATGGCTACCTACGTTCGACCTGACGTGCTCCCCGAAGGCACAAGATTCAACCTCGGCTCTTGGGTCTACGTCGCAGACGACTCGGTGGTTTCTACAACTACCTCGAGACGCCACTGGAGAAGGAGGAGTTGGCATCTATCGCCGATGACATGGCCGAACAACTCAGCGAGGTCACACTCGCTGATCTGTTCGGCGAGTTCAAGACCGCATCGATCTCGACTGTGGGCCAGATTCAAGCTACGTTGAGTAACTCCAATTCATCGAGAAACTCAGCAACCCACTCATCCCAATTCCCGTTTGGATTTTGCAATTTGACCCGCACGCTGTGCGAGGCATTGCAGACCAAGTTCGAGTCCGCATTGGACCCTGAGGCGGGAAGCTCTAGTCCGAGTCATGGAAGGACGTGCCAACTCTAGTAACAAGGCAATACCTGATTCCTGCTCGGACTCGGACGACGAGGCGTCCAGCCTGGGCTATGAAAACAATTTGGTGATCCACTCAACACCAGAAGGAAGGTTCGACTTTTCTAAAGACAAGACACCTCCGGAAGTCTCATCAAATTTTCGTTCTTTTCGGGTCAGAGATTACATAAGAGCTTCCGTTTCAACACGGTGCACCTCTTGCACCCGATGAGGTGAGCAGAACAGAACTTACCACCCCTTCGCCAAGCAGCTCCATCAGCCCTGATCGGCAAGTCTTTAAGGCTGGCTCAGGTGTAGCCGCCGGCGGAGCAAATGAAGAACGGTATAACCTCGAGCTGGAGAACAAAATATCTGCTGATGTTTCACCAGTCGAAGGAGAGACTGCAGACCATCGGACAGCAAGGGAACACGAGAACGCCAAGAGGGCCCAACGCCGCACTAACGCCCGCAATCGCCATGTCGCGGGCTATAATCTGGCAGAAGAATTCGCAATTGTAGCATGCTACGACTCACCCATGGCTAACGCCATGGAGATGGCATACCATATTCGCAGCCTCCCACGATCTCTAGCCAACAATGCAGCACTCGAGAAGATCAACGCCATGATCCGCACCATTGACAGAGCCAACCTAACCCCATCAGTGCACAACACCAATTATGATGAAGAAGTCAACAGCAGTGGTTGCGCTCGACCATCTGGGGCAAATTGAGGTGCAGCACCAAGTCGCGGAGGTCACGCAGTCGCAAATCGACCAGTTGCTCCAGTCCCCAATCGTACAGCTGGTGCAGCACCTAGCCGCGCCGGCGCTAGTGGTAAAGACAGTGGCATAGGCGAGCCAAACTACAGGCCCACACCAAGCAGAGACCTCAGGCAGCAACTCAACGCCAACCACGACCTGCGAACGATTCTCGACTCCAAGAGGCGTGATCAAGAACTGGGTTACAAAGAAGACGACGACGAGTACGCAATGTTCTCCAGGGACAGTCGGATGGCCGTGTACCCCCAACCTTTCAAACCGGCAGGTTTCAGCAAATATGATGGCAAGTCATCTCCTGAGTTGTGGTATGCATCTACTCCACATCCATCGAGTGCGCAGACGGTAAAAACACAATCAAGTGCCGCTATTTCCCACTGGCTTTCGAGGTTGCTCCACTCACGTGGTTCGAGAATCTGCCTGGTCACTCCATTGACTCATGGGAACGGTTGAAGAAGATGTTTATTGTCAACTTCCAGGGCACATACAACCGCCCAAAGACTCATCATGACCTCTCCATGTGCAAGCAACAACACGGCGAACACTTGCGCGAGTACATGTGCCGCTTCATGGAAATCAAGACCCTGGTTGTTGACATCTCTGACCGTGACTGCATCGACTTGTTCCCGAACAGAATTAGAAACAGGTACTATGACATGCAGTTTGGATTGCATCGTCCCAAGACTTTGGAGGCCCTACGCAATCAAATCGAGGCATGGTCAGAGCAAGAGGATCGCGACATGGAGAAATACGGTACCTGACGAGGCAAGGAGACGTAAGACAACAATGACCGCCACGGCAATGACTTCAAAGGCCAACGGAATTTCCAGCGCAGCAAGAGAAAGCCAGACGACACCGTCGCGGCCCTCGATCGCAACCCATGTGGCCAGAAGAAGAGCTATAGAGGCCAGAGCGAATTGACAAGATGATGGATAAGCAGTGCCGATGGCACCCACAGCAACGACACTCTTTGCACCAGTGCTACGATCTCCGACGAGCTTTCGACTTGCCATTACGTGATGACAATGACCAAAAGAAGCCGAAGAAGCAACCCCTCGACCCCACAGCAAAGAACAAACAGAAAGCGGATGATGACGAGGAGGAAGAGCAACGAAAGGACAAATACCAGAAGATCAATCAGGTTCTCCATGTCATCATCGGCGGCGACTACGGTTTTCCTACCTGACATAACCACAAGGTTACTCTCTGCAACATAATGGCAGTCGAGCCGACTGTCCCACGATACTTCAAGTACCAATTAGTTTCTCTAGAGCGGATCAATGGAATAGCTACGATGAGCCAGGCCAGTTACCACTCGTATTAGATTCTACAGTGGCCGGGTCAAAACTTACCAAGGTGCTCATCGATGGTGGAGTGGGGCTCAACGTCTTATTTGCCAGCACTCTAAAGAAGATGGGTCGCAACATCGCAGATATGTTGACTCTCACCAATTCTACTTTTTATGGTATCGTTCCGGGTAGCGGGGCTCTCCCTATTGGACAAGTGACTTTACCAGTTACTTTCGAGATAATGGAAAATTTCAGAACCGAGTACATCAAGTTTGAGGTGGCAGACTTCGAGACATCCTATCAAGCCATCCTCGGGCGTCCAGCCATGGCCAAATTCATGGCCATCCCACATTATGCCTACCTTGTCCTCAAGATGCCTGGACCTAACGGTGTGATCTCCCTCCAGTGACGACTTGAGGCGATCATATGACTGTGACAGAGAAGCTGTGGAATTCGCATCCACTACTGAAGTTGCAAGCTCTACGCAGAAATATTTGCGGCTGCTTAGAAGCTCTAGAAGACAGAGGTCGACATCCCTACAAAAGGACCAGGCCTGTCCAAAGCAACAATCCAGACGACGTCGCCACAAAAGATGCTGAGCTGATGGAAGGGGATTCATCCAAGACCACCAAGATTGGGGCTACTCTCAGTCCCAAATAGGAAGGCGCGCTGGCATCAGATTCCTGCAGGCTAACCGTGACATCTTCGCCTGGAAACCAGCGGACATGCAAGGGTGCCAAGGAATCTGATTGAGCACAGTTTAAATGTTGATCCAAAAGCACCGCCAAAGAAGCAACTGTCTACGAAGATTTGTGACAGACAACGAGAAGCAATCAAGAAGGAACTCACCAAGCTACTCGCGGCTGGATTCATCAAGGAAGTCTTTCATGTAGAGTGGTTAGCCAACCCAGTAGTTGTGAAGAAAAAGAATAACAACGAGTGGCGGATGTGCGTCGACTACACTGACCTCAACAAACATTGTCCCAAGGATCCCTTCGGGCTTCCAAGAATGGATCAGGTTATCGACTCCACTGTTGGTTGTGCTTTACTTTGTTTTCTTGATGCTACTCGGGTTATCATCAGATCTCTTTGAAAGAAGAAGGCCAAATCAAGACTGCATTCATCACCCCGTATGGAGCCTATGCCTACACTACGATGTCCTTCGGGCTGAAGAATGAAGGGGCAACTTATCAACGCGCTATACAACTCTGCCTGGAGAAGCAGTTACACCGCAATGTAGAAGCATATGTGCACGATGTAGTCATCTAGACTAGAAACCAAGACGATCTCATTGCTGACCTGGAGGAGACTTTCAACTCCTTGTGCCAATGGCATTGGAAGCTCAACCCAACCAAGTGCGTTTTTGGAGTACCCTTAGGCAAACTACTCGATTTCATCATCAGTCACCGAGGTATTGAAGCTAATCTAGAGAAGATTGCCGCCATCACTGGCCATGGAAGCTCCCAAGGCGATCAAAGAGATCCAGAAGCTGACTGGCTGTATGGTAGCACTACACTGATTCATCTCACGACATGGAGAAAGAGGCTTGCCCTTCTTCAAACTACTCAAGAAGCAAGACAAGTTCTAGTGGACAGAGGAAGCAGCAGCAGCATTGGCGGATCTCCAGCAGCATCTGCAGAAGCCACCAATCTTGACTGCTCCACAAGATTCAGAAAAGGAATTACTACTCTATATCGCGGCAATGACTCATGTTGACAGTACTGCATTGGTTGTCGAGAGACCCGAGGGCCACCATGCATATCCTGTGGAGAGGCCGGTGTATTTCGTCAGTGAAGTAATCACAGAGTCCAAGGTTCGATAACCTACAGTACAGAAACTACTCTATGCATTATTCATCACCAGAAGGAAGCTTCGACACTACTTTGACACTTATACTATCTGTGTGGTTACTGAATATGGCCTTGGGGAGATCTTGCACAATCCGGATGCCACCAGGGCGTATTTCCAAATGGGCTGTTGAGCTTGGTGCGCTTAACATAGAATTCAAATGAGAGAAAGCAATAAAGTCACAAGTACTCGCAGACTTTATGGCGGAGTGGCGAGAAAATTAAATTGCAACACCAGCTGGTAGACCAGATCATTGGATCATGTATTTCGATGGCTCCCTCGAGCTCGAAGGCGCCAACGCGGGTGTTCTCTTCACTTCTCAAAAGGCGGTCAACTCAAGTATGTTCTACAGATTTTTTGGAAAGTATCCAATAATGAATCGGAATATGAAGCATTGTTGCACGGGTTACGACTAGCTATTTCACTCGGAATCAAACGATTGATGGTCTATGGCTATTCTTCAGTGGTTATCAATCATTGTATCGAGGAGTGGGATTGTCAGAAAGAGAACATGGTTGCATATTGCACACGAGTCCGCAAGCTGGAGAACAAGTTCTCTCGGCTCGAGTACCATTGGGTTGTTCGCGACGACAATGTTGCAGCAGATGTGCTGTCCAAATTGGGATCCACTCGAGCGAAAAGTACCAGTAGGAGTTTTTATCCATGAACTCCATAAACGGACAATTGACTTTGTACAGCCCTACCACTTTGCATAAAGTAGCGGAATCTCAAATTAAGTCGCCTCCAACAAATTTTATTAAAAAATTGTCCAAACACCCAACTAAAGTTTAGTCTCAACCCAAGACAAAAAAAAATGGCCGTTAAACCAAAAACGGCCGGGAAAGAACAACAACAACTCCCTGCGTGCAACGTGGCCCATAGTTCGTGCCGGGCTTGTCTGTCTGTCCACCCACGCTAGGTCCATCCAAGCCTAGTACGGCCCATCGTTTGAGCCAGTCTGCCCCAAGTGGCACCTCCATTTAATACTGTACGACACAAGCAGAGCGCGCGCCGCCGCACGCAGGTGCCCGCCGCCGGCGACGACGAATGCATGTTGTGATCAGATGTGACGTAGGCACGTGGCTCGTGTGCAGGATGAGGCGCCGCCGCGCTGTTGCCGTTGGGACGAGTAGGACCGACCGAGGCAAGCCCCGGCCCCTGTTTCGAGACGTGCATGCTCTGTTTTTCTGTTTTTTTGACAGAGAAGAAAAACAGAGGAAACAGAGTATCGCTCGCTGCTATCTTTGGACTTTGACAGAGAGGGAAACAGAGTTCGGTCATGCATGAGGCCGGTGTGCAACACCATATTTTAGGTAAACTAATGGTGCGGCAAATTGTAAATAAATTGTCAAAGTTAACTAGTCTTATTCAAGACTTCATGTAAAGATGGATTAAAATGCACTATGTTCTTTTAATTTTTCTCGAATTATCGCGAACTTACATGTGTGTATCCAAATCATTCAACTTTTGAAGTGTTCACTTCAACAAGAAGTCCAATAATTGAAACTAAAGTTAACCGCATAAAAGTTCACGGACAAAGATCCACACCTTTCAAAGTTTATGAACAGTGAGAAATTGGAGAAGAACGTCGACTGCTATTTTCTTTCTGTAAAATAAAGCAACAACAGCTGCTATTTTTCATTGAACAAAAGCCATTACAGCTGATAACGATTAACGAATCCTCATATATAACCATTAAACAACAACATAGAGTGAATATTAACACACACACGCACCATGGTTAACACAACCGTACTATAAAAAAGCATATATAAAAGCACCCTGCATTTATATATATATGTATGTATATATAGCACCCATGTCTGCCCCACCCGCCTTCGCCACGGAGAGCTCCTCATCACCAATCAAATCTCGTCCATGAGCTCTTGGAAGGCATCCATGGCGGAAGCCGGCAGCCCAAGCAGCACATTAATACTCTTCCTCTCCTTGCCATGCGCGAGGAAGAGGATGACCTCCTTCTCCGGCAGGGTAACCGGCCCGGACATGACAGGCTCGCCCCACCCAAAGTCCGCGCCATGGAACTCCAGCCTCGACCAAGTGGTGATGAGCAGCGTGGACGCCAGCGACGGCCTCGCGCGCGTCGCCTCGAAGTAGTCCACCGCCGACCTCATGTACTCATCCGTCACCATCTTCACCGCCTCCTGCACCAGCGCCGCCGCGCGCGACACGGGCGCCGCCAGGAGCTCGCCGGCGGTGGCGATCGCGTTGGTCAGCACGATGCCGTTGCCGAAGTAGCCCCTGGGGAGCGGCGGCGTGAAGCGGCGCCGCCCGTCGACGGCGAACAGCAGCTTGGTGCGCTGCTCGGGCGCCAGCGCCAGCGCCCTCGTGCGGGCGCGCCACACGAGGCCGGACAGCGCCTCGAAGGTCGTGCAGCGGGAGAGCTCGCCGCCGGCGAGGGCGAGGGAGCGGACGCGCTCGAGGCGGTCGGGGTCGAAGCAGAAGGAGCGGTAGAGGAGGTCCTGGCCGGCGTAGAGCGCCGCCGTGTCGGAGACGTCGGGGATCTCGGCGAACTCGTGGTGCGGGAAGGTCGGGGACGGCGGGGAGCGGGGCTTCAGGACGGCGCGGTCGAGGAACGGTGGGACGGTGAGCTCGGCGACGCCGCGGGCGGTCTCGGCCCACGAGTTGACGAACTCCATGGCGCCGATGCCGTCGAACATGCAGTGGTTCATCGCTAGGCCCAGCGCGAACCCGCCGCACCGGAACCTCGTCACCTGCGGGTCAATTACGGATTTACTCATATGGTTAAGATGGAAACTTGCAGTAGTAGTTTATTTGGCATCACTGGTTAGTGGTTACTGACAAATTTGAGTGAAAATTGGAACAGATGTGTTATGACGACTTTGAATAGTTCTACTGGTACTTTATACTACTGAAGAAGAATGAAGAATGCGTGATTGCGAACACATGAGTTGTTGAAATTAGTGGTGATATGGAGATTAAGTTTCCACGTCATCTTGGCCCCACATGTCGGGGACAACATTGGCTAGTCATTTGTGAGTCCATGTGTGACATGGGCACATGGCAGGACATGGGTACGTAAAGAAAACAAAAAAGTGGAATGTGATGTGGTTCGGTTGATTTCTAGGTACAGGTTGGTGATCTAACATTTCAACAAAACACAACAATTAGTGCTTGATCTGTCTCTCTCGTTCTAACAGGAAAGACCAAATAGACTAGTCTGATACTATCAGTAGATTCTGCAAAACCCGTGGTACTTAAATTCTCCAAACTATGGGCAATTTTTTTAAGATGATGACCAAACTCTAATTGTACAACTAAAAAAGTGCAGTAGTACTATTGTCAAGGGAAAACATTCCCAACAGGACAAACATTCAGTCGTCTCTTTCCAACAGGAAAACCCAAACAGAGAGAAAAACACCCAGATTCTGCAGTCCTGTAGTATAGCTTTTTTGTTGTTGATCTACTATAACCACCCCACCTTTTGGAAACAAGAAAAAAAACAAGAAAATTGAAGACAAAATCTTTGAACAAAAACACAAATGCATATAGAAAGTCTGCTAGTGTTGGACCAGGCGAGTACTACGAGTTATGTGAGACAAGAACACTGGTACTGCTGTCAGAGGAAAACATTATAACTTGTTGACTGAAATACTGACAATATTTAACTAGTCCAACCTAAACATGGCACGTATATATTTGAACTCTTTCCCAGAGAATTTCTACTGAAAACTCAAATATTTTCTCAACTCATGTTCATGAAACATGATCTTTGTTCTCTTAAAAAAAGCCCTAAAACGTGCTTCTAGCCGTTCCAATTTCTCGCAAGACTACACTAGTACGATTCCACCTCTTTTGAACGCAGTAATTTCACCGAGACAAATCGAGAAACTTGCCCGTGGCTGCGAACGAGGGAGGCCACACCAAGTCCCAAGGTTGGACCAGTGAACTTCCCATTTCCGTTGTTCAGCATCTCATTGAATTCATCTCCTCAACCTCCCCTGCCAACCTTCCACCCCATTCCTGAACGTTCACGCGGCCCGCAGTAAAAAGAAAGTAACACGGGCTCATGCACACGCATCGGTACACGTGCACGATCAATCGATATAGCCAGCCTTCTTTCCATCTCCCCTACCCTACTACCCCATTCCCATCCCGATCGCCATTAACGCCATGGCTCCATCCGTAGGTGGCAACCCGGGCCGGGGCGCCTCGGCCGCCGGACACCCAACCGGAATCGTGCAAGGGAGGAGACCATGCAGTTAATGAAATGGAGTACCTGGGCGGTCATGGGTGGCATCTCGAGGATGTTCTTGGCGCCGGGGACGGAGTAGACGAGCTGGGATAGCGCGGCGGGGTCGGGCTTGGTGAGGTCGCCGACGTCGGCGAGGTCGCAGCCGTCGGCGGCGTCGGCCTCCACGAACACCACGCCCTCGCCGGTCAGCTCCACCGTCAGCTTCATCTCCGGGCTGATCCCCAGCCGCCCCGCCAGCGGGTGGTACTCCACCAGCACACGCGACAGCGCGTCACGGAGCACCGCCGCCACGTCACCGTCCTTGTTGTCCTTGTCGCCGGCGGCGGCGGAGGACTTGTAGCAGTAGACGGTCTGCACGATCACGGCGATGTTCTGGTCCAGGTTGGAGAGGTAGTACTGCTCCCCGGTAGGCGTCGGCGACGCCGGCGGCACCAGCGTCGGCTCGCCGCGCTTCACGCTCAGCTTCGGCTGCGCCGCCGGCTTCTCGCCCCCCGCCGCCGCCGCCGCCACGCCGTTCTCCTTCCTCTCAGCAACCTGCATCATCGACATGCGAAATTTAGGACGACGGTGACACAAAATTGCTTGAAGCAGATGCCTGATCAGCAAGCATAATCTCTGAGAAGCTTGATCATGTCACTCACCATGGTTGACGATGCGCGCTGGAGAGAGGGAACTAGTTGTTGGTGTTTTTAGAGAGAGGAGTGTGTGTGAGACACTTGAGGCTGGGAGACAAGAGGGGATGGGGTTTGTGACTTGAGCAGAGGGTTTGTGGGGGCAGTGTGTTTATATAGCAGAGCAACGGTGGCTTTGCAGCTTGCTTGATGGAGTCAAGGTAGGAAGGGCTGATGCAAAACAGTTGGGGTTGGAGAGGGTTGCATAACTACCAATGTTGCTCCGTCTGGGTCTCTGGGATCTTGTACCTGAGAATCTGATGAAAGAAAGTGTAACAGTATTTTAGTCCAAATAATCCATGACACAAGCCTACTAGTTTATTAGTACTACTACCACCGACTCCATGTAAATTAAAATAATTATTCACGATTGACAAACCAGCAGGATTTCCACGGGAACTGTACAGCCTCGCTGTAAAATCCTTTTTAACTGCAGACTGGTAAATTTCCACAGGGTTTAAATGGGCTATATTGACTTTTGTAATTTCTTGCTTTCCAAACAGTACTCCAAACAGCAGCAGGAGTAGTTGTTTACGCAGTACAAAACAAAATTATTATAGCTTCGTCGTGAAATGCAGCCACATATGGTCTTTGACAGATTTATGAACTGAATTAATATCTGCGACGGTACAATTGTGCACCCCCACACAATTGAAGATCACATCGAGAAATACCTCGAGGTTGCAAAGTTTCTCATATGTAGTGTGATAATTAACCAAAAATGGTGGGATCTGGCTGAAAAACGAAGAGGCTAATTTTCATGATACATATACATCGTATGCCTCATAGAGCAATTATTAAAAAAAAAAGTGGTGCTCAGCCCTAACTTTCTCTAAAAAAAAGTAAATCGTAGTTTACCCATTACAATGACATAATCTATGAAAATGCGCAAGCTTCATAAAATTTTGTTAGCGTAAAAAGTTAAAATTGAACTATGCTACAAGACTACCGCTGAAGCAACTTCTGAACAAAGCAAGCCTATTGTACGGAAGAAGAAAGAAGTTCTGCTGAAGCTTTTTTGACGGATGATTACTTATTTTATTTGTGTGATACACAATTATAATCATACATTCAATAACCTCGCATAAAAAATCATAAGTCCACTAAATTCACACGATAATTACTGGTCGAAACTTTGTGATGCAATAGGCCTTGTCATTTGAAATAGACAGAGCAAGATCTCCCGAGAACAAATATCGCCAAACACCGGGAATAGTTTTTATTGACTGGGACCCAGTAGAGTCCCGGCGGCGACGAAGTCAACCCAATAGAGTCCTGACTCAGCAGGCTGCTATTGAGAAGAGTCCAGCAAAGCTCGTTTCCCACGAGCTAGCACTAGCAGTGGCACAAACACGAGAGGCCAGGTGGGCCCACCAGTCAGTGGTGCCCAAATGCGGTGGCTGCGCCTCCGTGGCCGTCGAGGGGAAACAAGCACACACTGGTCCAGTCCGCCTCGACGATGTCGGTTGGGGGGTTCTGTTGGGGGTTGGTCACTGACTGCCGGCGTTGAGTTTGTTGAGGAGCGTTGGCCAAACCCCAGCTGACGGGAAACTGGTTTAGCGTGCAAAGATTTGCAGGCTGACTATGGACAAGACAGTGACGAGTGAGCTCTCGGATAATTATTAATTGCCTGATTCTATCGTCGGATGCTAAATTAGCATATCACGTCATGGTAGTACTAACTTAGTACAATGTTCTAAGCAACGGGTGAACTCGGCAAGAACACGTGTGCCGAAAACAGCTAGCATATGATCGACTTGATTCAAAAGGGTCGTCAATTTTTTGTTTTACTGCCAGAGAAAGCATAGGACGGTGTGGTTGATGCACCGAAGCATATACTCTATGCAAGATCAATTTGGATCTTTTTTGGTTAACTTCAGTTCGTTTCATCCAGCAGCGACAAAGAGCTCTCTCAGCATCGCCGCTGACCAACCGGGTCCACACTGACGCTAACATGTCAAGAAAACGTAATCTGTTCTGGTCGTGCCATTCCGCGTCTCCGCACAGGTGACATGCACGTAATGACGGCCCGAACCACCAACTAAAATGACCACTCTACAACCCACCTAGCAAAAGGCCCACAGCCCACATGAGCCATGACAGACACATATTTTTGGAAAAAGATCTCTTTTACCTCCATGAAGTATAGGTCGAGTTCGCGTTTCCTTCCTAAACCACAAAACTATTTATCTAACTCTCAACTATCGAAACTGCTCATTTTATCCCCCTCGACGGTTTGGATGGCGGTTTACGCGGACATGGCAGCGGACCCCACATGTCAGTGTGGGCCCCACCTCCATTCTCTCACCCGCCGACGGCGTCGCATCCCCCCTCTCCCTGGCCCCTCTCCTATTTGGCATCGACATATCCACCACGGCGGCGGATCTCGCCCACGTGGCGAGGCGGCTCCTCGGCAGTGGCGAGGCTTGTGGCAGCGGCCCGGCCTCTGCTCTCTCTCTTTCTCTCTCCCAGTGGCAGGCGCCGGCCCCTACGGAGGCCTGGCTCGCTTGCACCGACCGCGGCGGAGCTCCTCCTCCGCGGGGATTTCGGGGGCGACAGGGACGAGGGCAGCAGCAGCGACTGCTCCGACGACGGCGACAAGGTGGCCGCTGTAGAGTTTTGGAGAAGGCTTGGACGCAGGGCGGCGACGTGCAGAAGAGGGGCCGGCGGGATAGAGGTGGCGCCGGCGGTGAGAAGAGAGGAGAGGTGATGGAAAGAGAAAGCAGAAAGAGAAGAGGGAATGGTGGTGGGCCCACTACCACGTCAACGAAAACCACCGTCTAAACGAACGATTTTGATAGTTGAGGGCGTTAGATGAATGGTTTTGTGGTTTAGAGAGGAACACGAACTCGGTCCATACCAAGAGGTAAAAAAGACTTTTCCTAGATTTTTTAAAAAGTCTATTTTACCTCCTTTGACTTTGCTGTCGTTCGATTTTTGTTCTCATGTACAAAACCAGGATATTTTCTCATTCAAGTCTTAAAACTGTTTTTACATCCGGGGGTAAAGTGGACCGCATATACAGTTAGAGAGAGTCAAGTCAACTTTTTAAAAATTTAAAACATAATCGTTTTTTATAAAAATATATGAAATTAAAAGTCATTCGTAAAAAGTTCTACTAAGTCCTTTTTGCGGGTTGGATCGTCGACTTGTCATCCTCGAAGCCTATCAGACTATTTATAGAATAAATAATGAGAGCAACTTTTAGTAAAAAAATCAAAACAAGAATACTAAAGATCTTAAAAACACTTAGCTAGTCAATTATAGATAGAGCATGGTTACAGAAAAAATAGCATTAATTTCATGTTTTTATGTGCTATAATATTTTTTATGATTTTTTCTAAAACTAAATAGCATTATTAAATGCATATTTTTCCTTAGAGAAATAATTTGTTTTTATTTGTTTTGGTAAAGAATACTTGACCCCCTCAAACTATCTTCGCGGACCAATTACCTCTTTCAGGGCTGATGTGGCGCCACGTCAACTGAAACCACTATCAAAACTACCAGGCGAACCGGATAGGGTTGAAAATCAAAGGGTTCTAAGATTTCTGATTTTGTACGTCGAGTAGCAAAATCGGACGACCACAATTGTCGAGGTAAAACAGACTTTTTTTCAAGATTTTTAACATAATGACTGGCTTATACGTAAATAAATAAAAAAGGAAAAAAAGAGAGAGAGACTTTTTTTTTGAACATAGAGAGACACTTTATGGCATACCAATAGGAAGGAAACCCTCGGTAAGGAAGTGCGGTCCAGTTAGCTTAAAATTTCAAACTTAACCAGAGTTACACAATTGGCTAGATGTCTACAACATGCAAATTACTTTCCAACTGTCTACAGGTATGTTGGCTAAAATTTTAGCAATTATCATGCTTTTTACGGTGTGTATAATTTTGAACTGCCTCTAATGCACGCCGACTCGCTACGCTCAAATATTTGTCAGATCCTGTGCAATTTGTCATCAATTGCATGTCACAATTTGTGCAGTGATTAAAATGTCACAACTAGCAGCTCCATACAACATGACATGTTCTGCCAAACTTGAATTTTCCAGTTGAATCAATGTTATGATATTTGTCTTGTAACAGCCCACGTCAGATGGTTCGACCGTCCCAATCGGACAGTCCGACCGTCTCCTACGCGCGTGTCTCTTGTTCACGGACACGTGTCACACATCTCGCATGCAACACCCCAGCTGTCGGCCAGGGGCGGACCTAGAGAGATATATGAGTGAGGGCATGCTACACATAATCATCCAAAATATGCAAGTATACATGATGGAAAAATGTCAACTTCCACTGCACCTCAAGGATTGAGTGAGGGCCTGTGCCCTCACTGAGCTCAACGTAGGTCCGCCCCTGCAGCTATCACCCGTGCCCCTAAGCCCGAACCTCTCTCTCCCACCTCATTTCACTCAAACATCTCTCTCTTCTCCCTCAAGCCATGGAGGAGCCCCCATAGCTTCCCTCCATTGAAGCCTTCCTCCTCGCCGGAGCTTCGCCGGCGAGCTGCACCACCACCTCCTCATCTTCTTCCTTGGGGAGCTAGGAGCTTCCCCAAGTTCTTCTTCCTCTACTTCCTCTTCACAAGTCAAGACCAAGAACGAACCAAACTTCTCCAACGCCGCCCTACACCAACTTGCGGCACCTCATCGGAGCCTTGCTCGTCGCCGGTGAGCTACCCCCATCCCCGATTCAATCCCCATTGCTCTAGGTTTAAAGCTCTTGAAGCTCCATTAAACCAACCCACCATTGATGATATAGAGCTTTCCAAACCCAATGCATGTCAAATCCATCACTTAGGATGTACTCTAGACACCTCCAGAAGCCTCTAGGAACAAACCCCATCCCAAACAGTGGCCAGAATCGCCGGTGGCAATTTTCGCCTCGAAATCTCCGCCATGGGTCGGACGGTCCGACCTTGGGCTCGGACGGTCCGTATAATAGACTCCAAATCTTCCAGAGACGTGTGTTGAGGTTCCAGAGGGTCGGACGGTCCGACTTCGGGCCCGGACGGTCCGACCTTGTCTTTTCAGCATATCGTCCCAACTGGTAAAATTCATATAAAATTGTATACAACTTCTATTAAGGGAAAACAAATTTTGTTAGATTCATTATGAAGTCTACAATCAACTAAAAATATGATTGACCCAAAAATAATAATTATTATTTCTAGATTAATTAAAAGTGTTCTTAGCTCGTTAATTACGTACGTTAGCCCAAAAATTGTAAAACCAATTTTTCTAGCTTCCTTAGGACATATGTAATCCAGTAAACATGTATATTTGCATGATTTATGCCTAGTTTGGTACAGTTTAATCATGTTTTCTTAAACCTAGTTGACTAGTAAATGTTAAACAATAACTAAGCATGTCATTCTCATATCATTTGCACTCATTAATGGCATCTCTATTTATTATGTATCATTGCATTCGTGTAGAGATCGAGATGCCGAATCAAGGGGAGTTTGAGCCCGAGTCGGAGCCCGTTGTTGACGACACTCCGTGTGTGAATCAAGGCAGGCAGCTAAGCATTTCTTTACCCTATTTTGGATCAAATGATGGTTATGTGTCTTGTTTGCGCCTAAGTCTTATGGTATAAATGTTTGTTTAGCTCCTATTTTATTCATTACCTACCTTGAATTAGAATAAATCCTTCTAGGTGAGTATGCTTGTTTATGTGTCCAATTTAATTGCTTAGCCTTTCTTAGCTTCGGTAAAAGTCAGGACGTGGCAAGGTCACCACCACCAGCAAGTTATAGACTTGCTGGCTCAATTATTAAAAGTTGAACAACTTGAATATGATGTGGACTTGAGCATGAATGGTAGGGTCGATTGAGACGGAGCTCACTTGGCTTAGTCATGCTTGGGTTGATTAAGTACCGCCTCTTTGGTCGCCGGTCTCTTGAGCACATTTGCGTACTAACCACATACCTAATATGGGAATGGCAAGCTAAATACCATAAGTCGCACCTTGCCTTGACCGGATTCGGGGCGGGATTGGGTTGAGATGTGATTGGCTTGTGTCCGGTGCATCTAGCCATTCCGACCGTTCGCTCATAGCCGGGTGCGGGTATGCGAAAGGTCGAAGGCATGATTCAACCCTTATCCTAGGCCATGGATATGGGCGTTGGGCTTCCGCTTCGTGCGGGCAAATTGGTACACCCCTGCAGGGTTCAATCTATTACAATAGCTAGGCTCAATGGTTAAGGAGCACGCTCAATGATGTTCACTCCAATGTAGAGTTACCGCTTGAAGTTCATGAAAGATTGGACTTGTTTACATGACCACTTTATTTATGCAAATGATTGATGTATGCTTAGTATGCTAGAGTCTTTTGCTTACTATAACTTGATCAAAATTAGATGCTTTTTATGCAAATCAATTACCTTGCCAACTTCCTTGCTACTTGACCAAATGCATTCTCCTTGAGAGTCGGAATATATTCTATTTGGGTAAGTCCTACGGAGTACCTTTTGTACTCACGGTGCTGCCGTTAAGTTGTTGCAGGTGATCTTCAGTTGGAGCCCATCTTTGTTGGGTACTTCATGCCCACGGACGGAGGTGTGGGTGAGAAGTGATGGGTGATGGCGTATAGAAGAGCACTACCGGCATATAGTGTTATCTTCTAGTTGTATCTATGAACCGTATGGAGTGCGATGTTAGAACTTTCTGCTACAGAACTCTAAGACTTGTATTGTATTGAACTTGAACCTCTTTTATATAATGTGAACTCTATATATGGACTTGCTATGGTTATGAAGGTGTTTTCAAGTTGTGCTTAGTAAGGTGTGTCGTCCTGGGAATTGTTTGGGACACATCTCAAGGACGACCGGAGTTATTCTTATTTAGTTGAGTTGATCAATGGACGATGACTTGATTAAATGGGTATAACTTGGACGGTTCCTCACATGTCTCATGGGGAGGGACAACTGGTCGGGCCATCGCCATCAGCCGCCGCCGTTTCGTCAGGTCGGAAGAAGCGGCAAACAGAGACAAGTCCGAGAGGGCGCTGCCATCATCATGTGGTGAAGATTTTTCAAGAGTGGAGCCACGGCGGGGATCGTCGCCCTCGGCCGCGGCGCCGCGCCGGCAGCACACGACTGCCCCATCGGCGATGAGACGACAACATGGGGGCCTCTCACGATCCATACGTCTGGCTTTCAAGGAGAGAACATTCTCAACAAAGACAGACGGGAAACTACTGGAGGAAGAAGATGCGCGACGTCGGTTGTCAGAATCGATTGACGAAATTACCGCATTGTCTTGGAGGCCAAAAAGCGTCTACCCAGGGGTTGAGCAGCTTACAGGAAAATTTTGAAGCGACGATGATTCAGAAACAGATGAGGAGCTAGGTGATGCTGATGGCGTTGCCCAGGTATGTCCATCTGTGTTTGCAGGAACTGAAACTTCTACTAGCAGGGTGCATTACAAAGAACCTGATGATCGGCAACGAAGAAGATCGAGTCAGGCACATGGATGCTGGCCATGGGATAAGAGCAAGTGTTCGAAAGGTCCTCTGCCCAAACCGAGGTGTTCACCATTGAGAACACTTGGGGACTTTTTGCAGCTGAAGCTCCTCGTGGCAGAGCGACGATTTCCGGCGGCGACGGCGGCGGAGGCAACGACTACGATCCGAAATCTTCGTCAATCAGATCCACAATTGGAGCCGATTCAATTTTCAAATCAACGACATGTTGGGCTCTCGTCTGGGCCTGAGATGGAGGTGGGCCCAAAGGACGTTTGGTCCACACAAAATCCAGGACTTGCAGCATTGCACCGGCGTCTGTCACACAACCCTAGCAAAAAATCCCACGCGCAAGCGCTGATGGCGGGCGGCGCGACGGCAGCGGGGGTGAGCAGCGGCGCAACTACGGAGGCCAGGTTTCACGCTATGCGTGGTGGTGGCTGTCGACCTCCTCGGCCATACGGCCGGGGCCACGGCCGCGGCCGCAATCAACAAGATCATCAGGGTGGTCATGCTCTTGAGCAAGGAGGCCACGGTGATAGGCAAATGGGCCGTGGGCACCACAGAGGCAATGCTGATGGCGCCCATGGTGCTGGTTCTGGTGTTGTTTCGCGCACATGCAAGGGACCAATCGATGATCAGAACAGGCAAGGAAAGGAGAACGGTGAAGGATCAGAGACTCAGATTGGAAAGCACGGGGGAACACAGCCTGCTGGAGAACCATCAAAAAAGAAAAAGAAATTTGTCCTCTGCTGTGAGATTTGTGATGATGAGCATTTCACCAATCAATGCCCATTGTTGCATGGCCCTAAACCTGCTGCCACATTCTGTTGTCTTGCAGGTGATGGACTAGGCTTCTTTCAAATTCCGTATACATCAGCGGCTAAGGCTCCTCGAAAGGTATCTGCTACAGCTATTATTAAAATTATTGAAGGCAATGTAACAGCAGACCTTGTTAAAAGTGAGCTTGCAAGGTTGATTCCAATAAAATGGGATTCGGTGGTTCGGGAGCATGGCAACAACACATATATAGTACCATTCCCTTGTCAGGTGGAGCTTTGAAGAATGATTAATATGAAGCGCCACCGTACAGTCAACAATGAGGGAGTGATGCTATTTGAAGAATGGAACAACGAGATCAAACCGAAACAGAAATTGCAAAGGGTTTGGGTCCATGTCTACGGGGTTCCTTATGAGATCAGATCCTTCTTACCGCTATGGGCAGTGGGTACTATTCTTGGTGCAACTCAAAGGGTCGACATGAGATCGATGAAAAAGACAAGGGTGGTACGCCTTATGGTGGCTGTTCTTGATGCGAATTGCATCCCGAATGACGCTGATATTGTGGTGGATGATTGCCTGTACGAGATTTTCTTCAAGGTTGATCAAGTTATTACTGATAGTAGTGGTGACCATGAGGAATTTGATGAGGATGATGATCTAGACCCAGAGAATCAAAATAAAGAGAAAGATTTAGAGATGGAGGATGTAGAAAAGAGCCACAATAATGGTTCTAATGCATCTGGCTCCTCGGCTCCAGCAGCTAGTCCACAGTCTGATCCAACACCAAAAGATGGTGCAACTACTGATAAGCAAGTGGTGGAGGAGGCTACTGATATTTCTGTGGAAAATTTTCTACAAGAATTGAGTGCCAAGGTGGCTACTGAAGATGATGCAGCTGCTGAATCTGAATTGAGTGGTCCAGTGCATACTAGGCACACAAATAATAATGATTCAGTGCTTGATGACAAGGTTTCAACTGGTGATGAGACAACTTCTGATTTGCTGCTAGACCCTCTAGGTCCAGTGGCTACAAAGGCAGTCCAACACTTGGAATTAAAACAACTTGAGGCAACTGAAATTCTTTGCATGAAGAGTCAAAAGGATCGGGCATTACTAGCAGTACCTTGCTCCTCTCACTTGGTTGCTACGGGCTGCAATGAAATAGCCCTGACCGGTGCCGAATGTATTAATTCTGCACGCACTCATGAACCATTGGATGACAACACGTGCAATATTCAAATTGCAGGTGTGCTTCCCATGGAACAAGATAATATCCAGGGTGGTTATGTTGTAGAGCCTGAGATGATTGTGCAAGAGTGTGGTGAGGTAACTCCTCAAGGTAATGCAATTGTGGAGGGTACTCAAAATGACATCAGCCTATCAGCTAATAACTTTTTTAAGCTACCTCGATGTATGCTGCAAGCGCTTTCCAAGAAGAATGGGATACGTGCTAATCTCACCAATGCGGCAATGGCGAATGCTCTTCAGGCCCTCGATACTGCTATTGGGATAGAGATTATTACTAATGCAATGGATGGGCATGGTGAGCTGGAGAAAAGCTCCAGTAAAAGGGCTTCTACAATTGATGACACAAAGATGATAGAGAAGGCAATGAACTTGGTGGCCAAGAAAAATTCGCTGAACCCAGGTAATTGCCCGCCTTTTCCATCAATTTCAGATTCTAATATTGCTTCTAGAATTGCCACCTAGGTGTTTCTTTGGGTAGAGATAATAGTGTTATTCTCTGTACCTCTCTAAAAGCATAGAAATAGATAGACTTAAGGTGTCGGCTAAGTCCAATGTTGGTAGCAATAGGTCTCCCTCTCCTAAAATTAATCTGGATGAGGAAGAAGAGGACCTTTTAGATGCACAACTTAGCCACGCTTGTGGGAATTTTAATGAGAGTGTGCACGAGGAGGGCCTAGACCATGTTTGTAGTGATCTAGTTGCTACACCACGCAGGAAAAAATCCGCTTCTAGGAAAAAGCATAATACAGTAGCAAAAATGCCCAAAAAACAATAACAACATCTAAGCTAAGTTTGAAATGAAAGGGGTCTTCTGGAGTAGCAGAGGTCTTGGTGACTTGGCTAAACATGGGTACCTAGAAGATTTGGTTAAAGAGGAGCAAATTGATTTTATTGCTCTCATGGAAACGGGTCGGGATCATTTCCCAGATAGGACCCTGAAGAAACTATGTGGTGGCAAAAATTTTATTTGGCACTGCATGGCTCCACATGGTCGATCCGGGGGCATTCTCCTCGGAGTTGACCTTACAATGTTTGATATTGGATCCATCGATGAGGGGGACTTTTATGTTAAGTTCGCACTCCGAAATAAAAATGATGACTATAAGTGGGCCTTGTTTGTAGTTTATGGTCCTGCACAACAGGAACATAAGGAAAATTTCCTAATAGAGATGGCACACATATGCAGTAAAGAATCACTACCGTACATAATTGGTGGGGATTTTAATATCATGCGTTGTCCTCAAGATAAAAATAAGGACAATTTTGATGCGAAATGGCCAAATTTATTTAACATGGTCATTCAAAATCTTGATCTCAAAGAGATAGAAATGTCGGGTCGTCGATATACATGAGCGAGTAGCGGGGACGATCCAACCTTCGAGAAACTTGATAGGGTCTTAGTTAGTACAGAGTGGGAACAAAAATTTCCCCTTGCAACAGTACATGCTAAGGATAGAAGTAATTCAGACCACACGCCTTTATTATTAAACACAGGTGCTTCCTCACACTACAGACAACAACCTCTTTTTAAATTTGAACGTGGATGGTTTATTAGAGATGGTTTTTATGATTTGGTTGCTAATAAATGGCAATCCGAAACCAGAGGAACCACTGCCATGGATTTATGGCAGAATAAAATAAGATCACTCCGACAATTTTTGAGGGGTTGGGCCAAAAATACAGCCGGCCATAACAAAAAAGAGAAGAAAAAGTTAATCCTAATGATTGATTCTCTTGATAAAAGAGCTGAGAACAGGGTGCTCTCTGAACAAGAATTAAATATGAAACATTACCTCAATGAATGATTAGTTCACTTATTGAGGGAAGAGGAAATTAAATGGTACGAGAGAGCTAAAACTAAAGACCTGTTGGAAGGTGATGACAACACCCAATATTTCCATTTGGTCGCTAATGGTAAATATAGAAAACAACGCATCTTCAAATTAGAACAAGAAGAGGGTGTGATAGTGGGTGATGCTGAATTGAAAGCTTATATCACAAAATATTACAAGGGCTTGTTCAGACCATCAGAGGTTAATAATTTTACCACTGGTGGAAACTCATAATCATGACATATCTCAGGTGACTGATGATGAAAATAATTTCCTCACAGCGCCCTTCACAGAGAGGGAGGTAAATGAGGCAGTGTTCCAAATGGAGCACAATAAAGCCCCAGGTCCTGATGGCTTCCCAGCAGAATTTTATCAAGTCTTCTGGAATATTATAAAAGCTGACCTTATGGCACTTTTCTCAGAATTTTATGAGGATCGTCTCCCTTTGTATAGCCTTAATTTTGGAGTAATTACTCTCCTTCCAAAAATAAAAGGGGCAACAAAAATACAACAATATAGACCCATTTGCCTACTCAATGTAAGCTTCAAAATTTTCACCAAGGTGGCTACAAATAGACTCATGAGTGTAGCTGACAAAGTTGTTCGACCATCTCAAACAGCATTTATGCCAGGTCGAAATATTATGGAAGGAGTAGTAATTTTACACGAAACGATCCATGAATTACACACTAGAAAACTTAATGGTGTGATTCTCAAAATCGACTTTGAAAAAGCATATGATAAAGTAAACTGGCCTTTTCTACAACAAACACTCTGTATGAAAGGCTTTTGTCCCCGATGGTGTTCATGGGTCGAACAATTCGTCTCTGGAGGAAGTGTGGGCATCAAAATTAATAATGACATTGGGCACTACTTTCAAACAAAAAAGGGTCTCAGACAGGGAGACCCCATGTCGCCTATTCTTTTCAACATTGTGGCCGATATGCTCTCCATTTTAATTAAGAGGGCCAAGGATGATGGTCAAATTAAAGGAGTTATTCCTCACTTGGTGGAAGACGGATTGTGTATTATGCAATATGCAGATGATACAATCATATTCATGGATCATGAACTAGAGCAAGCTAAGAATTTGAGCTTTTGCTCTGTGTCTTTGAACAATTGTCAGGTTTAAAGATTAACTTTCACAAAAGTGAGATATTTTGCTATGGAGATGCCAAACAGTATGAGCGAGAATATACTGAATTGTTTGGTTGTGAGCTAGGATCATACCCTTTCAGGTACCTAGGAATCCCGATGCATCACAACAAACTTCGTAATATGGATTGGAGGGTCATCGAGGAAAGATTCAAACGCAAACTGAGTACATGGAAGGCCAAACATTTATCTTATGGGGGACGATTGATATTACTAAAATCGGTCCTTAGCAGCATTCCTATGTTCATGATGTCTTTTTTTGAAATCCTAAGGGTATCTTGAAAAGACTAGATTTTTATCGGTCTAGATTTTTCTGGTAAGGCAATAATAATAAACGAAAGTATCGCCTAGGCCAAATGGGATATTCTGTGCCGTCCTAAAGATCAAGGAGGTCTAGGAATAATAGACCTACGGATTCAAAATAAATGCCTACTCAGCAAATGGTTATTTAAATTGCTGAACGAAGATGGCACATAGCAGACTATGCTTAGATATAAATATCTAAGTTCCAGCTGTTTGACTCAGGTTAAAATTAAACCTGGAGATTCGCATTTCTGGAAAGGTTTGCCAAAGGTTAGGGAAGATTTCCTAGGTTGTGGGACCTTTAAGATAAGAGATGGGTCACAAACTAGATTTTGGGAGGACACGTGGGTCGGCTCTAAACCACTCAAAGAACAATTTCCCAATCTATATAATATAGTGTACTACCCTCATATTACAGTATCAAATGTCATGAACCAAATGCCATTGAATATCTCTTTTAGAAGAGCTATAGTCGGAGATAAACTGACTGCCTGGCATAACCTTGTATCTAAAATAGCCAATCAACAACTTTCAGATGGTAGGGATGATTTTATCTGGGATTTGCATAGACATGGCAATTTTACAGTACGGTCTATGTATCAATATCTTATCAACCAGGATATTCCTTTTATTAATAAATTTATATGAAGCTGAAGATCCCTCTAAAAATAAAAATTTTCCTTTGGTACCTACAACAAGGTGTTATTCTAACGAAGGATAACTTGGCTAAGAGAAATTGGTCAGGAAACCAAAAATGTTGTTTCTGTGATTGCAATGAAACAATTAAGCATCTCTTCTTTAATTGTCAACATGCTAAGATGATTTGGAGAGTTGTTAATATAGCTACTGGGTTAACTCCACCAAAATCAATATCGCACATGCTTGGAAATTGGTTAACGGGCATAGGCAAAAAAGATAGGATGTTGATTTTTGTTGGGGTTGCAGCTCTTTTGTGGGCCATTTGGTGTACGCGTAACGATTTGGTATTTGAAAAAAACAGTTTTCCTCTTTTATGCAGGCTGTCTTCAGGGGAGCATACTGGCTGCGATATTGGTCCCTACTTCAGCATGAGGAAAAAAGGGAGTCTGTCCGTTTGGCAAGCAAGGCGTTGGAGGTCGTTGCTCTATATATCTTTGCCAAGAATGGATGAAAAAGCAATAATAGACTTTGCTTTTAATATTCTCCCATCGTTTGCGTACTATTTGCCTTATTTATGTAATAAGCTTTGTGCTGAGAATGATGTAAAGACTTGGCTGTGTGCGGTCGCAGAGGCCGGAATTTTATCCTTTTTCTAAAAAAAAATGTCTCATGGGGATATCAAATAGTAAGCAGGAGTTAATGACCAACTCGTATCTCAGGAATTCCTCTGGTAGATTGTTATGTGTAAAGGTCATGGTCAGTCAACAGCAAAGTGATAGTGGGAAAGTACAATTGTATGATTGCTGTGTAATCCAGATTGAAAAGTTGCTTACAGAGCACGCCGAGAAACTTTTCAATCTGAATTATACAAACAGCCGTCATGCAATTCCATAGGAAGGAAGTGACCACTTACTGCAGCTTGTCCTGCAAATTTGCCTACTCCACAAGGCATCAGCAAGCTAAGCTTGATGTGATTGACAGAATAGCAGCCAGCTTTAATTAGCGAACATTATAGCAACAAGCATTACCTGCAGTATATTTCATCCCACGCAGAATATGCATTGTTTTATCAGACACTGACATGATATTTTTTTCTCTGGAAAAATGCATGAGGGCTGCGATTCATTAAATTAAGAATAAAGCAGGCTTAAGAACCCTTTACAATTCACACCACATCCCCTAGAAAAAATTGTCTGATAACAATCACCCCTGTGTTAAAAACTTTAAAGGCGACCGGCCCCTACAAACTGACATGATAGGCAAAGGCCTAAGGCAATCATAAGAAGATAAAACCACTCAGTTTATCTCTGCAATTATATTGTAACAGTTCTGAAGGTAAGATCAGTAAGATATTAACCATGGCATAAATTATAATAAATTATATCTGTATGAGCAGTAGCAGCATAGGTAGGGATGCAAAACAGAGTAACACAAGTAGGATAACTATCACAGATTCAATGGATGGTACAATAAAATTTAAAATCGACACAAACATATAATCTACATATGGGCAGTCAGATGGCCGAATAAGTTCATTTCAAATCTAACACCAATCCTACTACCAATATTGCTACTACCTACGACTTATACTTGGCCATCGATATATTCCTCCTCCTGGTGCTTCTCGAGCATCTCGGCTGTGGTCTCGATCTCGACATAACCGCGCTTCTCTAGCTCAGCCTTCACCCACTCCTGAATCTTCCTCTTGTTGCTGTGGCTTTCCTGCATGACGGCAACAGCGTGCTTCCTATTGGCGCGGTACTGTGCCTTGTACTCGTCTGAGATGGGCATGTCATCCATGTTGTCAGGCGTTGCGAAGACGTAGTCGGAGACGTCCATGGACAGGATGAAGTCGACCTGATCCTGCGGCATCCTCCACTTCTTCTTCGTCGTCGTGTCTACCGCAGCCGCGGCGGCTCCACTCCGACTCCGTGGACGCAGCCATGGTCCTCCGCCTGCTCGTCGACATTGACGTCGCACACCTCATCTACTGCCATCAGCTTGTGCAACTCCGACACCACCAGCTCTGACCCAGGCCTTTTCTTGCCCTTCTCCTCCACCTCCATAGCCTCTCAGGCTCTCAGCACGGTGGGTAGGCTTCGACGGTCTTGCTCCTCGATCTAGGGTTGAATCGCCATGACTCGGGAATATATGTGGTCGGATGCCGAGGCTTTTCCTCTCTCTGTCATGACGGCAACTCGAAACTTCTGCCGTAATCCGAACCCAACTGGAGCAGAGGATTTAGCACCAGTCGGTAGTATTAGAAGTCGTTTTGGACAAGGTTTAAGTCAAACATTAGGAATATAAATTATGAATAACATTTAAGTCGTTGTGTTTGGAAATGTGAAAATCATATAAATATATTGGTCCTGAAAATTACTTTCATAAAAATATACATATATAACTTTTCAAGAAATATTTTTATAGAAAAGAGAAGTCAAAGTTTTGTTTTGGTGACCGTGTCGCTATTCTAAACGACTTCTAATACTGAATTGGAGGGAGTACGTAGCCTCGTGCTCACCCCGGAGTTCCCTTCCGTAGCGGTGATTGATCCACGTCCAAAAAAAAAAAACACTTAACCATGAGCGGTGATGTACACTTTAGACCAGAGAGCTTGCACATGCAAATAACCATGCTCATAAAAAGAAATAACTTTGTTGATACAATAATTGTAGTACAACACACCCCTGAATCGAGATGCCTATTATTATCACTACTACTTGAGACAAGACCGACGGCATAGAGGTAAAGAAACAGGGACAGACATTGGAACACCGATGCTAAATGCAAGTAAAGAGGGCCATCAACAGAAGGAAACTGTATCTCCCATCTGGATTATTCAACAGAAAACATGCATTGACGAAAAACCAGAACCAGAAGACGATGAGGGCTGCAGATTCCGTTCAGAGAGGATGCATGTAGAAACCGAGCTTATTCACGAAACACCCGCTGCGCCCAAAGAAGCCCGCGATGTTGTAGCCGTCTTCCGCACGGGCGCTGTAAGAACCAGTAGTATTCGTTCCAAGCCCGTATGGACCATATGATCCCATGTTGGTCACAAATTTTATGGTGCCTATGGCAGCGTGCTCTGTTCCCCATTTCCCAATAGTTCCGGAGACTTCTATCACGTACTCTGAGGGGCCGAGCTTGAACTGTGTAATTAAGTACACAAATTAATTAAAAGAGGAATTAATTTGCTTGTGAGCTTCTGTGAGTAATAGAGGCTATAAATCGAATCCTACATTTGCATATGTAAATGTCACACTAAAGCCGCGCTTATTTGTGAGATTGTACTGAATATGTTAAACAAACAGGGACTGACCGTTGAAGCACTACCCCCATCACCACCCATCTTTTCGTTGTGCTTCACACCAGCTTGGTCAATGTAAGAAAACTCAATCGCATCCACGACATCACCGTGGCGAACGGTAATGCTATCCACAAGACGCACTGGTGTATCTTTGATGTCATAGGGTTGCCCCCATCCGTCTGTACCCCATGGTCCAACCTTGTAGGGTTTCGGCTGCATGCATGCATTACAAACCCCAGGCGGTTCAACGAATTAATTAGAACAAATTAAATGGGCCGGGTAATCTGAATAATGAAAACGAACAAATTGATTTAATTTCGCACCAACACGGGACAAAATCCGTGGACTGTCAGTTCTATAATGTTTCCATTGTTGTTGCGCTCATGTTTTTTCTTGTAGATGACACCGGTTGCCATCTTAAACTCTCCTGTGCCCCCGACAATGGCCCACTCACCTTCTTCAACCGGGACTCCGTCGACCTCAAGCGTCGACCCCTTAAACCTGCAGATAGAGAGTGTGTAACATAATAACAGTACACACGTGCGCTATACTATAAAACATCAACGAAACAACAATGAAACCTTTCGTTCTCGAAGACGATGCTGAAGCCACAGCGCCAGTTGCCGGCAAAGACATGCAGGCCCTGTGCCCGAGCAACAACCTTTGCGTCGGAACCAAGACCGTCATATATTGGCCAGTTGTTGACACTAGTCTCACCGAGCCTTGTGGCAGGATCCATTTTTATGATGGTTGTCTGGGTTCGGTTGGGGCCAGAGTAGTAGTGGTGCAGATACAGGTTGCTGAAGTTGAGCTCGTTGTACTGCTTGAACGCAGCACGGGGAGCGATTTTGAAGTTATCGGTAGATTTGGCCATGGTGCTTGCTGAATTCAGGAATGAAGAGGAAGGAGCTAACCACTACGGTCTACAAATTAACACAGTAGTGGTGGATCCTTGTTGTGTGCCTGGAGGCTAGAGGGGTCACCTATTTATACAATGCCGGGGGCGCTACGGGCAACAAGCAAGTAGTAGAGATTACAATTTAAATGCGTGCATGCAACACATGTATTATATCCATCCGAGAGCCACCTCATGGATGTGTGAAAAAAATTATATATAGTATGAACTTGTGTCGGCTAGGTTTGAGCTAAGGTTAATAGTATTTTGATTACTAATGATTGTGCATCTACCAATGTGCCGGAAGCAACGATGCTATGTTAACCACACCACAAATTAAAGGAATAAACAAGATCTGCAACAGGCATTGGGGAAAGCAGATCGGAATTTTTTTGGCCATATTAGTACATAAAGGAAAATTCAAAAACAACTGTCATATTTTGAATCACTTGGATAAAACTGTTTATGATGCGTATGTCCTAAAGATAGGTACCGTAGGATAGGTAAGACATACCACCACACAGAAACAATATAAAGGATCCATAATTTTTTGATATGGACTTGCAGCAAGACCAATTTTATATGAAAATTGTAGATTCAACTAAATCTACAATTTTTAGTTAACAGTTATTTAATTAGAAGTTTTTTAGATGTTCAATATTTTATATAATTTAAGCTTGTTTTCTAATGCCTTTATAAGTAAAATTTCAGCTTGTTTTATAAATTTCTAACTTCTGCATACGGACTCAGGTGGAAACAAAATTTATATGTAAAATCCTATGGTTTGATGGGATCTACAACCTTGGAACTGAGTGTTGTTTGACTTGAAGTAGTTTATAAACTGCCAAATAATATATCAAATTTTAAACAACAATAGTTCTATGTACAAATAAGTCGTGTAGGTGAAGTGGTCACGAGGTATCACGAGAGGCGAGGTTATGATTTTGAAGATTAGATACCCTACGCACGCACACATATTTCGCTTGAAACACTCAGGACATAGGGAAAAATAGAAAAAAAAACTATTTTCAGACCGGCATATATGACGTTCTTTAGTACTGAGGACGAAATGATTCACAAGGTTCGTTCTTGCGACTAGGGACATACTCGTCGAATAGTTAGTGTTAGATATCTTGCGTTAGTTCCTTTGTCTTGGTGTGCTTGCCTTGAGATCTCTGCAAAAATAAAAGTCGATCGTGATCTACAGTATCTGTTCCTCTGCTATTATATCGTCGCACACGCATTGCATTCACTCGGGGAAATCACAAGATTAACTAGATAATCACAAGGATTCAGATCCATCACGACTATACATATATAATTAATGAGGACCCGGAGTGTCCGAGGACCGGTGGATGGTCGCTTCCTGGTGTGATGAGTGATTGACAACGTGGTGTGGATTGACGTTTCCCTTGGCTCAAGTATTGCAGGTGTAGAATGCGGCTTGATTGCATTGGTGCAGGTGAAGAACAGACGCGAAAGGTCTTAGCCATGGCGGCCTCTGAGGAGCGGAGAGACAAGTAGGCTTGGTTCGGGGGACCCGGTGGCCAGATGGATCAAGTGCGGTTCACATGGTTGCAAGAACGAGCAAGGGGACGTGGTTCCGGTGCGAGGTAGCGGCTCACAACAGAAGCTCGTATGCGGACGAGAAGCCGGTACAAGGTAGCGGCTCACGACCGAAGCTTGCACGCGGGATTTGGTGATTTGGCCACAAAATCATCCGGTTTCCCTTGGTTTGGGCCTCAAAACCAAGGCCGAGGACTCGACGAGGCGAGTTTGGGCTGCTGGGCCAAGTGTGGCTGGCAGGGCAGGCCCAAGTTCGGCGTCGAGGAGCTTCGATCTGGAGGACACGCGGCGTGACTGCAAGGCTTGCGTCGGAGGGAAGCTAGCTTGCGGTGGAAGGTGTCCCAGCCGGAAAATATCTGAAACCAAATGTCAAATTTGCCCCTGAGGGGTATATATCACTTAGGGGTAGTTTAGTCTTTAGAGCAGCACCACTTGGACTATATAATAAACCCCCTAGGGGTTGGTGGCTGTTATCTAGGTAGTCTAGTTTTATTTCCCTTGCACTAGAACTATTTTCCTTTAGCTTTTCTTTCTAGTTTTCCATAGGCTAGCCAAGTGCTTCACCGAAGAAATCTTTGAGAGGGTTGGATGAAGGGAGGATAGCTAGCCTCGTTGTAAAGAAGTTGACCTCGTGATGTATGGAAGATTTGGCTTTCTTGTATCCCGTGGCTCTTTTTGGCCCCTTTGGGAGATTTTCGATTCCTTGTGTTTGAGATCGTTTCCTTGCGTGTTTGTTTAGGGGATTCACATATGAGGTCATGGACACTCTTTTTCTGGTGATTTGCCCCCTCAAAACGCAAAGAATCGCTTCGGATTTGGGGATTTTTGGATGAACTCGGGGTGGAAGTGTTCTTCACGAGATCTGAGATTCTGGGAGTTCTAGTGGGTTTGAGGCCGAGATATTTGGGGAATATACTCCACTGGAGGTGTACATCATCTCCCCAAAGTTTCGTCTCAAAAGCTCAAGCCGTTTGGGAGATCGACTCACGAGTTGACTTTTTCCCGAGAGCTCCCAGGCCAGGCCGGTTTTGACCGCCCCCAGGAGGTTAAACCGCCCCCCCTAGGCGGTTAAACCACCCCTAGGGAGGTTAAACCGCCCCTGGCTGAGTAGAGAAGGTTTTGCCTCGTTTTGGTTCGGTTTGTGTTCGTTTCGATCGATTTGAGTTCCGCTGCGTCATTCTTGTTCCTAGGGTCAGTAGCTTCACAGTAGCTACGTGATCTTGGCAAGATCGCTTTCGGAGGCATCGGAGTTGCTTTGAAAAAATAGCCGGATTAGTTGAGAAGAATTTTTATAGGCTCCCAATCACTTCCCCCCTCTCTGGTCGCCGTTTCGGTCCTTCAATTAATCAGTAGATCTCGAGGTGGGGTAAACTGAGTACCCGAACCCAAATAAGCAGGACCCATACCATAAGACGAACCGATTTTTTCAGGTGCTTAGGGCCGGTTTGGATCCACTAGCTAATTAATAACATGCTAATTTTAAATGGTGTGGATCCAAACAGGACAGCTAATTCTCAGCTAATCTCCTTCTAACTAGCTAAACGTCAACTATCCAGTTAGGTAGTCCAACCCAGCTAATTGCAACTAACCAACTAATAAATTAGCTGGGTGAATTCAAACAGGGCCTTAATCTAGTCTGGATTGATAACTAACCAACTTTACTACGGTTAATTCATTCTCTTGGTTAACCGGTTTAACCGAACCGACCAAGTATTACTAGGAGCTTCCGACAGGGGCTCGCGCTCGTAGACTTCGCCATGAAAGCGGGGGGCACCTTCGTCCTGCCCCATCCTCGCTCTCCTACGCATCCGGGGGAGGGCGGTGTCATCAGCGGGTGGGAGTGCCATGTGGTGGATGCCACAGGAGCGATCTAGTTCCCACACGCGGTCCACATGCTTGGCATCGTGGCATTAGCCTTGATCTTCGCATGCGTGGAGAGTTAGTGATGGCGGTGAGAGACGAGGTGGCTCCTTCGGGTCTCCTCCATAGCGTCACCCTCCTCTCGGGTGGCAGCGAGGTGGGTCCTGTGGTCCTCTTGACAAGCGTTAGAAATAGTGGCGACATCTCCAACGGATAACAACGAGACACTTGGATTGGATTAGCTCGATGGGGCAGCGCAGAGCCATCGTGTTGGTCTTGCACTAAAAAAAAGCTATAGTGCTGGGCCTGGGTTGGCAGTTCGACACGATGGTGTTGCCTAGCACAAGAAAGCCATCGAACCTGATAGTGCCAGGACTAGCACTACACCACAACACCAATATACCGTCGGACCTCAGTTGGTAAAAGTGCAAAATCGTCGACGAACTGTCCGTGGGTAAAGAGTTCACACTAACAGCCAGTGGGTAATTCCACCTTTATGAACTGCCTATCCGTGGGTAAAAATAAACTCGTACACCGTTGGAGAGTCAGTCGGTAAATTCTCGTACATGGTTGGAGCGTCCGTCGGCAAAGAAAGCCCGGCCGAATAATCCGTCGGCAAAGAAAGCCCGGCCAGTATTCGGCCCATTCGTGCATGAAATTAGTAAGGCCCATTGCTATTGCTATGAAACCCTAGCCTCCCTCCCCGAGTTCCCCCAGCCGGTGCCCGCACTCCCCTCCCAAATCAGCGCCGCCGTGCACGCGCCTGCCGCCCAAATTTCGCTCGCCTCTCCATCTCACCTCGCTCGCCCACACATCCAAAATTCCAAATCCTTGTGCGCGCCTGTCACTAGTGCAGCTCAATCAGGCCAGCGCCATCCACCAATCCTTGCGTGCACTAGTATCCCAGAGCTCAATCTTGCACACCCACCCACAAATCTTGCGCCTCCTTGTACCTCCCCAAATGGACTGCTCATCCTCCCCCCAAATCGCCGCGGCGCTGCCATCGAGCCAGACATTGCGGATGAGCTCGCTGCTGCGCAAGTCCCCCAACAAGGCTCCCGAGGAGCTGCTGCGCCAAGCCGCCAACCCCGCCGATTCTGTCCAGCGAGTTGCGGCATGGGGCCCTGACGAGGGTGTGTGAGGATCTGTGGTACCGGCCTCCGACAAGGTTGCAACCTGCTTCACTGCCCCCCCGACGAGGATTCAGAGCGGAAAGGCAAATATGGTACGGTGATGGCCGTCGAAGGTGGGTGCCTCTTCTCTTCCTCCGCTAATGCTTAGATTGGGATCTGATTGGAAACGTTTCTAGGGTTCGATCCCATGGGTGGGAGTTTTCTGCAGATTGGGGCTTGCTAGGTCTCAATAATTAGATTGCCATGGTATGCTTTGAGAACACCGAGGGAATTTCTCGTGTTAGTGCATGATTGACGACAATGGGAGCGCTGTGGGGGAGTATAAGCTGCTTAACTAGAGAGTGAATGTGGTGCCACGATGTCTCTGAGGTAATTAGATGCAGATATCAGTGTTGAATGTTGATTACTCACTCGCACTTACCCACCTAGCATTTCTGATACATTAGAATACTAGCACCTCAAATAGAATAATCAGCATTGAGTACACACTGATAAACATGTCTGATAGAATATTAGTATTTGGATGAAGCTTTCACACTGTCTACATGTAATGTAGTGAGGTGTGTATCTCTTGTTAGTCCAGGTAGGACAGTAAAATTGCCATGAATCACCTTGTAACTAGTGTAATTTCTCTATCAATTGATCACTTCCATATCCTAGTCGAAGAAAAGCATTTTTCTTTATTAAGAAAAAAAGACAAGCATTGTATTTACAAAGGCGACTTTGTCGAGTATTATCTGTTCTGAGTTTCTACCAAAGTTTAGAGAATGTCCAAGCTTATTCAGCTATGTTTCTTTTTCAGGGGTTTGTGCATGTTATCCCTGCAAATGAATGGTCAGTTATGCCTTTCGTAACTCCCTTCTTTTAATAATTTTCTCAGCTACTTTGTTCGTGGTTGTATCAAGGAAATGTGCATTGCTGAAATGTTCAGTGCAGTTTATGGTTTGCCCCTGTATATGTATGCATCAGTACTGAATCTAACTACTCTTTGTCTGGAGATAGACTTGTGTTTGTATCTTATTACAACGATCTTAACATAGTAAAAAAAAAAGAAAGATCCAAAGAGAAAACAACCACTCAGATGTAGATCTGAGTGGTTGTTTTCTCTTTGGATCTTTCTTTTTTTTTTTGGGGGGGGGGGGGGGGGGGGGGGGATTAGATAGTCCATGTTAGCAAGGCAGTTGACAAGCTGAACCTGTTTAGGATGTTTATTTAAATAACTAAGTCATCATATGAATCTATCAGCAATGATTTCTCATTGTTTGATAATTCCTTTTTTCTTTTTTTTTGCAGAGAATAATGCTCATTTATGTGCAGAAGCATTATTTATGATTGAAATTTCTTATTTGCTGATGTTTTGGTTCAAATAAACTACACAGATATTTCTAGTGTGCTGAAACAGTTGCGGAATTCCATTGCAAATCTGTCCAGTTGGGTTCTCTTGCATACATAACTTTGCTTGATGGTCCTGCAGCAGTACTAGCATATATATAGCTCTCTCGTCTAACATATGTAGTTCTATTTATCTGTACCCTGCATTGAAGATTCAATGCAACTGTAGGAAGTGAAATATTGGCAATTTGACTTTGCTTGTCTACTCTTTACTCATTGCATGGTACTTCATTTTTCAGGAAGTGCTAGGTGCTGCTAGATACCTGCTGCTGGATCAATACCTTTTGTTGACTGCTGGAAGAGCAAGATTGTGGAGAGCAAGGTGCCCAAAGCGCATGGTGCCATTATCTCTTTTGACTCTAAAGATCCAAGTCTTTTGTACAACAAACTAATAGCTATACAGCCAAAACAATAGATCTAGCATATGTTGGAATTGTCAGTTTTTTCTAGACTTGTATGGATATGGTGAGCTATATGCTTGGCTAGCTCATGCATGGATGAACAATGTTTGTACTTGTATGTATGGCTAGTGTGATGACTTGTATCCTTTTGAGTGTTTAGTTATCTCATGAATCAATGAAGTTTCTCTACATGATATTGTGCTGTTTAATTTAAAGCCAAATGAGCCTTTTTTTATTTTTTTTATCCACATTAAAGTACCCATGGATGATCAGTCGGTAAATATAACCTGTAACATCGACCGGTCCGTGGGTAAAAGCTGGTTATAGATGGTCCGTCAGTACATATTGGTCCGTCGGTACATCTTTGCGTGGCGTCAGACTGTCCGTCGGTATAAGTGGAGTCCGTCGGTATATGTTTATACCGACTGGTCTTATACCGACTACAACTGTTCGTCGGTATAAGTTTATACCGACGGACCTCAGGTTGCTACATTGGCTTATAGCGACTGGTCGGCCGTCGCTGTTCTTGGGTTGTGGTGTAGTGTAGCTGGGCTGACCAAATCGGGATTGCGTCGGGTGGCACATCTAGGCATCTATATATGGATCCGTATAGGCTAAGATCTTAGTATTGTTGATTAGTTGTTGTGGTATATGTTCGAAGCCCACCCATCAATGACACAAGTTGGACCTAATAAAAAATACGAGAAGAAACACTATTTGCTTTAAAAATAGATAAAGATTATGAACCGATCAGTCTTCATTTTGGCATTCGGTTCGGTTTTATTAAAATTTGGTTATTATTTTTTTCTCACAAAAAAATAATAACCAAATTTTAATAACCGAATGCCCACCCTACTGATTTCCCTGTTTTGCCGTTGGATCACATGGATGTGTAGTAAGTGTCGATTAAAATAAATCTGAGACTGCCCCCAACCTGTTACCAAATATTGGAAGGCTACTAGGACTATTTGTGACACTCAACTATTATAAAATCGTTGAAAACACCAATATAATTTTTTATCCAGATTTATATTGTCCGTTCCTGTATTTCATGTAAAAAACCATCGGCGAAGAAACGAGAAGAAGCATTGAAAATGGTGTCGTTCACGACGGGGGTTTACCATCCCACCATTTTTCTTTCGTGTTTAGCCTCGATCGATGATCCATCAGTTCGTTCCAGCGTTTTGCACGCGCCTTTTGTCGAATCGTATAATATCAATAAAAGAAGTCAACACTCTTCTCGTTCTGACAAAATAATCCAATCAAATAACTGCACGGACATTTATTTAAGTTATCAGTGTAGCATGAACGTTCGTGGCAAGCTCGGAATCTCCGCAGCAAGCGAACCCTCGCGGCCAAGGTTCGTTCTTGCGACTAGGGAATGAACATATACTCGTCGAATAGGTAGTGTTAAATATCTTGCGTTAGTTCCTGTTGTCTTGGCGTGCTTGCCTTGAGATCTCTGCAAAAATAAAAGTTGATCGTGATCTACAGTATCTGTTCCTTTGCTATTGTATTGTCGCACACGCATTGCATTCACTCGGGGAAATCACAAGGTTAATTAGATAAGGATTCAGATCTATCGCGACTATACATAATCAGTAGATCTCGAGGTGGGGTAAACTGAGAACCCGAACCCAAATAACCAGGACCACCCAAACCCTCAAATGACTAAACCGAGATTTTTTTTTTGATGAATCAGTAGGGGGGTTACCCCAACGAGATATATATATATATTAAAATTAAATAGACATATCAGAAGTTTACAGGCAGCCTCACGAAACAAAGGACAAAAAGAAAATCATGGAAATTACAATGTCAAATCTATCCGTGCACACACAGCAGTTTGACGTGTTTCTGAAATGACTGAACCGATTTTTCGGTGCTTAGACCATATTTGGATCCACTAGCTAATTGATAGCTAGCTAATTTTAATTGGTGTGTGTTGGCGGCGTAAACGCACACCGAGATCCACCGCAAGCGTACGGATCGGTTGTAGCTTTTCCCTTAGAGTACTCCTCCAAGATTTATCAATCCGTGGAACAAATGGGATGTTTAGCCTTCACTTTATACTAATCTTACTAACGAAACTGGGTTTATGAGTTGTGTAGAATGACAATCTAATCTAGATTAATCTAAGCAGCAAACGGTGGACACAAGAGAGCAACAAAGATAGATAAGCGTTCCCTCCCTAGGATCTAGGTTCATATGAATATGCATCTACTACACAGATAATGCTGCCTTCACTAGCATCATAGCGGCTATGTGGTCGCTCGGCCTTTTCCCTCCCGCATACTGTCACTACACAAGGGTAATTAACGCCTCGCTAACACATCTATATCAAAGCATCCATAGAGTTAAGCTAATCACCACAATTACCACAAACCCTACTAAGAACATATGGAGATCTCACACATGTATATGAAGCATTGCAAAGACATAGACCATGAAGCATTGATAGGCATAATGTGCATGTAGAGGTCACATATCATAGATCCATACAATCCTAGGGATGAACAGAGGTATTACCCCATCATCTTACAAAGATTGATGCACAGAGGGGTGATGGAGACTCCGAGGAACGTTGTCACCGAAGATGGCGGCGAGGAGGCGCAGCAACTCCCTAGACCGATGGCCTAAGGGCTCCCATGATCTCCTGGTCCTCCGCTGGTGTTGATCGCTGCGATGAACTCATCTAATCTCTGTCCCTCATCTTGTGGTGGCGGCTAGGTCAAATCTCGTCCGTCCTCTCATCCCGGTGAATGGACTTGAGTACTTATAGTTGTTGACGTCGGTTGCGGCTGCCTACAGGGCTAAGCTTCTGAATAAACCCTAGGGACGTCGAGGGCTACCTTCTGGTGAAAGGGGACGCCGATCCGGGCCGAAAACGGGCCAGGCCGCGCGGCCTAGAGGGCCTTGGGCCGCGCGGCACACCCCCTAGAGGCCTCAAATGTCCTCGGGCTTCACAGGAAAGTTGTAGATCTTTTCGAGCTATGCAATTTTCTTATAAAAATCGCCCCAATCGGAGTCCGGATGAAGGAGATATGGCCCAAACAAGTTCAGCATCTCCTGCGGGCCTTCAGTCCAATGTTGGTGATTGTGTCTTTCGTCATCCAAAGTCCGGGCCCAAGTCCAACTTGTACAAAAACCCTCCATTTATGTCATATTTCCTACAAAAATACAATATAGTCCAAAATACAACACACATGTGGAAATAGGGTTATTTCAAGTGCCAAGTGGCGGGTTAGTATAAGAATTAGTCCAAAACCACCTAGATGGCACTAAAAAGATGTCATTTAAGAGCGCCAACAGTGTGGATCCAAACAGGATTAGCTAATTCTCAGCTAATCCCCTTCTAACTAGCTAAATGACGGCATCGAAGCAGCCCCACTGGCATGTTCCGGCCACCGCCGCCGCAGCCGCTGGCGGTGGCGCATGTCGGCACCGAAGCTGGCCTCGCCTCATGCCTTCCCTCTCTGCCGCTCCACTTCTCCGTCAACCATAGGCACCCGCCCGTCGCCATCCGCCGACGTCTGGCCGCCGCCCACTTTGCCCAGATCCGCAACCCCTGGCCGATGTGGCCATGCAATCGTGGGTTGTGGTGCCGGTCAGTCGTGGTCCTGTATCATTGCTGGTTATCACCGCCTCTCTGCCGTGCGTCAGATCCATCTCCCCCGGGCACGGGTCTACGCTCTCTGACCGGTTCCTCATCGGGGGTGGTGGTCGTTGGCCGACCGCTGCCGCCCACCTAGCCTTGGGTTGCTAGGCCCCGCACAACCGCCACACATTGGATCCGCCTCTCTCAGGCAAGAATCTGCGCTCCCTCGGCCGAGTGCTCATCGGAGGTGGTGGCCACCAGTCGGAGGTCTCCCTAGCCTCTTGTGTTGGACCACCGCTATTTGCGGCCAGTCCCGAGTCTGGTGGGCCCCATGTTGTTGCCACCACCTTCTGGAGGCCCTTGACTCGAGGTTATCCTGGTGAAAACCATATCCAAAACATCGTACTGGTGACGATGGCATCTGGTGTGTCATGTCCCTCTTGTGGGCGTTGCCATTGGATACCTTGATTCGCTCGGGCTATCGCCGTGAGTTCTTGGCATGGAGGTTGGATCCTTGGTGAACACCTTGTGTGTCATTGCCTTGCACAGGGCATCATCTCAGGATACCTCAGTGCCTTCTTTGCGAGCGGTCTGGCTTTTTTGTTACTCGCAGAGAGGGATCTGTCATCTTCATCTGTGCTGCCAACTTGTGCTTCTTCAACACATCATCATAGTGCTTGCCCGAGCTACGACTACTTCAGTGGATACTTTGCCGCTGAGCTGGTGGATGCTTTGCTGCCTTTCTTTGTTCGTCCTGGCGGTTGCTTTGCCTCCCTTGCACTAGCGGATGCTTTGCCGCCTCATTGCACTGCTAGTTGGTTGTCTCTGATGGGTGCTTGCCATCATGGTGCTTGTTGGTCGTCTCCGATGAATGCTTTGTCGTCATGGTGCTACTAATTCTAGTGGATGCTTGGCCACCCTCATGTTGTTTGGTAGTCTCGGTCTTCGGTGTCGGATATGGAGGCATAGGCTCCACACGGACGTGGACTCCAAGAGAGGATATGGCAATAAGTGGAGACTATGACACAGGACGACATAGAACTCTACGATATAAGGAAACTAGTGGTTATGTATAGGAAGCACTCGCAAGGGCAATACATACTCGTATTAGACTAGGATTCTACTCTGCCCATCTGTAACCCTGCTCGCCAGTATGTAAAACTGGGCAGGGACCCCTCTCAAAACAATCGATCTCAAGTTAGACAGATCCAACAAGTCCTATTGACCGATACTCAAGATCGACAGGACAACCTTGTACTCATATTTCACACTGTGTAATACAAGATCAACAACAGGACATAGGGTATTACGCCTAGTTGGCGGCCCAAACCTGTATAAATCTCGTGTCATGTAACCATCGAGTTACTGATTCCTAAAACACTTGTCCTAAACTCTACTACCTTGGGATACCCCTCGATGGGATTGCCAGTAAAACACCGACATTCGGCCTCGGTGGTGCTGTTCTTCGTGTAGATCCTGATGCTGAATGTCGTCTGGTTGGTCTTGACGAGCTGTATAGGATTCCTCTTTCGCTTCTATGGGTGTTGTTATGGTTGTTTTCTGTCCGTTTGTTTTGTTGGCCCTTTTTAATTTTTTCTGTGCCTTTACTTCTTTGTGCACTTGTGTAGGCCAACTCCTATTTGGTTTGTATCAAGTTACGTCTATAAACTGCTTTCCACGTAATGAAATACGTGTTAATTAAGGCACGTTTGCGAAAACAAAGGACGCGACTAGGAGCGAGGCATGGTTGCCGCGACGGCTCTAGTTATTAGGATATGCAGAGTTGGATTGATGGAGTGCAACAAAATAGATGAATTATGGCCAGGAGATGGCTACATGACTTTATGAGCCTGTTTTTCTTTTGAGCATCAGATATTATAAGCTTGTTGGTCGGCCAAAAGTGTGCACACAATATGGGCTAGCTAGCTAGTGGTTCAAAATTCAAAACACTGATATTTTTAGGTGACATGATAATCTCATTCTATCGAACCTCACTGGTAATACCAGAATATCGAGATTATTGGAAATCTATGGTGATACTGTAAACCCTTAGGACGAGCGGCAACGCGCGCCCTCTCCTCATCCCGTCCTTAGCGTCTTTGATTCCCCAAACTAGAACGAGGAGGCTCTGTTTCCTCCTCATATCCACTATGGATTTGATGACGAGGGTATCTGAGGCGGGCGACGAGGACAGCACCACGAATGCATAACCACGGACAATGACGACAAGTCCAAAAATATGCTGTGTCAAAGATGGGATTTTGTGATATTGGATATTTATAATAGTATAAAATTGCATGATTTCTTCTTGATGTGTGGTTTATCGTTCTTGATGTGTTCTTTCATTCTGAACATGTTAATTGGAACACGGACGTTTCGGTCATGACCTAGACCATACTAAGACCGAATTTGTTCGGTTTTGACTATCACCACCATAGTGTCCCTATGTTATTTCTGTCAATACATATAGCATAGCGTGTAAGCAACATCTTATCGTCAAACCCGCCGGTGACCCCTCCTGCCCACCGCGTTAGGAGCTTCTGGCTGGGCTCGCGCTCGTAGACTTCGCCATGATGGTGGCGGGCACCTTCATCGTGCCCATCCTTGCACTCCTACGCATCGAGGGAAGGGCTGCATCGTCGCGGGAGGGCGTGCCAGGTGGTGGATGCCACGCGGGCTGTCCAGCTACCCCACGCGGTCCACGTGCTCGGTATCGCGGCATTAGCCGCGACCTCCTTTGCCTGCGCGGAGTGTTAGTGGCGGTGGACGGTGGTGAGAGACGAGGTGGCTCCTGTGGGTCTCCTCTGCGGTGTCACCCTCCTCTCCAGTGCCAGCGAGGTGGAGCCTTGTGGCCCTCTTGACTGGCGGTAGCAACGTCTCCAACGAACTATAGCGAGATATTTAGGTTGGATTAGCACGATGGGTCAGTTGAGCTATCGTGATGGCCCAACACTATAAAAAGGCTATAGTGCTGGGCATGGGCTGACAGTTCGACACGATGGTCTAGCCTAGCACAAGGAAGCCATCGGGCCTGATAGTGCTGGGTCTAGCTAGGCCGGCGATTTGGGTAGGTGGTACATCTGGGCACAGGGGCGACGCCATGTACAAAGTACTGGGTGCACAAGCACCCAGAAAATTTTCAAATTCTATTAGAAATTATAAATTTTCACCATATATAGCTAAGCATCATGATTGTTTTATAAGGCCAGGCACCCCCCACCATGCTTCTCTAGCTTCGCCCCTGACTGGGCATGTATATAAGGATCCGTATTGGTTAAGATCTTAGTATTGTTAAATAGTTGTTGTGGTATATACCTGTCAATAATACAAGTTGGACCAAATAAAAAATATGAGAAGAAACACTATTTAGTTTAAAATACATGAAGATTAAGAACCGATCAGTCTTCATTTCTAATAACCGAATTTTAATAAAAGAGCCGAACCGAATGCCCACCCTAACTAGATCTGATTTCCCAGTTTTCCCGTTGGATCACATGTGTAGTTGTTGGATATATGTCCTAGAGCCAATTGGATTGGATCCACTAATGGGCCTACAAAGTGGAAGCCCATTAGCATGGCCCACTAGCACTAGAGGGACTACAACATCTATTAGTCCCGTATTGCTAATGGACGAAGGGATGAGAGGTTTTCCTCCTTATATATATGTGGGAGGGGCAAAAGGGGGCGCCCCAAGCAAGTTGTGCCGCCCAAGCCCTAGCCGCCCCTCCCTGGCCGCCACTCTCTCCTCTCTCGCCGCGCGCGCTCGGTTCCTGGCACACCGGCGCTCGGCGTTCCATCCTCGTACGTGTGGATACCTCGGAGGTGCTACGCTTGGAGAACTGGGATGAACCGCACGTGCCGCAGGACCAGACAGACGTTCACAACTTCATGGCACTGCTACCTCGACGCGTCTCTCTACACCGAGACGGTTCCGCTGCATCTGCGCGTCTAGTGGTAACGATCTGAGATCTATAACTGCAGTTGTTCCTGGTTTCGGAGCTAAATGATACTCGTAAACCCATGCATGGTGAGATGTAGATCAATTAGATTGGTCGAATTGAACTTAGGTCAATGGTCAGGCGCATAGGATGCGCGGCGGTAAAGATTGGATCTGAAACCGGGCCGGAGAAAGATGCGAAAACAAGGTGTTCAATAAACAGCCATAACTTTCGCATATGATCTCATTTGGAGATGATTTTTATATGAAAATTTATCTACAGAAAAAGTTATGTCTAATCCAGACTTCCCTTGGCAGTTTCGCTGAAATTAGATTTGCAAAATTCGGCCGGGAAGATAGAGTTTTCTGCATTTTAAGTTTAGACGTCGGAATTGCCTAACTTGTTTTTGCAGAAATTCATGTGATCGGTATGGCCCTTATGTGTATGTGATGCATGTATGTAATTGAATCATGACCTGCGTGTTGTGAGTGCGGCAATACGGCTGGAGCCATATGTATTGTCAAGTTAATGTGATGGCCTGCGTGCCAACCTGTGATGATCTAAGCACGATTATGTAATTTATTTACTTGCATGCGTTAGATGTTAGTTCTTGGAGAACTCATCACTGGAGGATGGCATGAATGGATCATGGAGATGGAGATCAACATGATGGATCATGAAGATGGAGATCAACATGATGGACAACACAATGGAGATGGAGATCTACCTGTGATAATGGGCCATACCGTGTTATTATTGTGTGAATGCCGTCCTTAAATGTTCTGCTTTTGTTTACATGCGACGAATGACGTTATTTTAGCATGCGACGATAAAAGTAGAACGATCCCTCAGTAATATTTAAGTTTACGTGCCCTCCCAAACCTTGCACCATCATGTCTTGTACAATTAGTGGTGGGTCTATAAAATTAGGGTGCTACTGATTTTCCTCGACTAGATGGGTTCGTATCGGATACTTACTCGCACGGGGTTTGGTTACCTTGAACAAAGTCATCTTAACGGTTAAGGGCTTTGGGGCACAAGAGTTGGTCGCTGAGACATAGAGATGTCACCCAACAACAGGAGTCATATGAGATATGATTAGCAAAGAGTTGCTTACCGATCTACCATGTCTTCTAGCGGTGATGCTAAAGCTCACTAGTCGACTTGTTAGTTGTGGATCCTGAATCACTAATAATCAATCGAGGGATATTGATTTTAGTGAGAGTAGATTCAGTTAAATGGTTAATTTAATTTACTCCGTCATGGATACGTTGTCTTAGTATTTTGCATTATCATTTTGTTGTAGATCAATGGCGCGTAATAGCACACCGTTTAATTTGTGTTCGATCCTTGAGAAGGATGAGATGAATGGGACAAACTATGCGGATTGGATCCGCAACCAGAGAATTGTTCTTAGGGTTGAGAAAAAAAGGAAAAGTTGTAGACACCCCATTACCAGATAAGCCTACTGAAGATGCAACACTTATTGTGAAACAAACTTGCAAGAAAGCATGTGATGCTAATCTTGAAGTGAGTTGTCTAAATAAGTTGTGTGGCATGCTTAAGACAACAGAGAGTGATATTAAGAAAAGCGCTGGAGGCAGCCTTATGATGGTCGTCCAAAACAAGCCTACATTTAAGAAAAAGGGCAAATCTTGGAAGAAGAAGGGTAAGGCTAAAGATACGATCTCCAAGCCATACCCGACGCCCAAGGCTAGATCAGCTGCTGATAATGAGTGCTTTCACTGTCATGAACTTGGTCACTGGAAAAGAAACTGCAAGTTGTACTTGGCTTCTTTGAAGAACAAGGGAAGTAAGGGTACTTCCACTTCAAGTACACTAAATGTTTATGTTAACATTTTCCTCGCTGACTCTTATACAAATTCTTGGGTATTTGATACCGGATCGGTTGCTCATATTTGCAATTCGATGAAAGGAATGATAAGAAGTAGAAGCGTGGAACGAGGGGAAGTTGATTTCCGCGTTGGGAACAATGCAAGAGTTGCTGCGCTGACCATCGGGACAATGCAACTTCACCTCCCATCAGGATTTATTATGGAATTAAATAATTGTTATTATGTTCCTAGTTTAAGTCAAAACTTTGTGTCTCCTTCATGTTTGATGAAGGATGGTTATTCATTTGCGAGTGAAAACAATGGTTGTGTGATCTCTAAGAATGACATGTTTATGGCTTTTGCATCCATTGTGAATGGTTTGTTTATGCTAAATCTTGATGATGCACCGATCTGAAATGTAAGTGCTAAAAGGCCTCGGCCTAATGATTTAAGTCCGACCTACATGTGGCATTGTCGTTTGGGTCATATAAGCGAGAAGCGCATGAAAAGGCTCCATTCAGATGGGCTTTTAACTTTGTTTGATTTTGAATCATACGAGACATGAGAAGCTTGTTTGCTAGGCAAGATGACCAAGACACCATTCATAGGTTTTCCTGAGAGGGCGCATGATTCATTGGAACTCATACATACGGATGTGTGTGGACCGATGAGCACGACAGCCAAAGGTGGATTTCAATACTTCATTACCTTCAATGATGATTTTAGTAGATATGGCTATGTCTACATAATGAAACATAAGTCAGAAACATTTGAAAAGTTCAAGGAGTTTCAGAATGAAGTGGAAAATCAACGTGGCAAGAAAATTAAGGCCTTACGATATGATCGTGGAGGCGAGTATTTGAGCCACGAGTTTAGCAGTCATCTAAAGAGTTGTGGAATTGTTCCACAACTGACGCCGCCTGGAACGCCTCAGAGAAACGGCGTGTCTGAGCGACACCTTGTTGGACATGTGTCACACCCGTTTTCAAAAGAAAACGAGCCATCTCATATGCAAGTAAATAAACAAGGGAACTCGCATATAATAGACAAAAATAAATATCAGAGCGTGCAAGAATGTAGAGAGAGTATTAAATAGCATTATTACAATCCAAGGAATGTCTCAAATATAATAAATAGAGTCTTTAATATTGCGACGCTGGAACTCCACTAAGACCTTGAGGTTGCCTAGCAGACACGCAGCCTAGAACTCCTGAAAATCGTCGGGGAACTCCTCAAAGCTCTCCACGTCTGAACAAAATCCGGATCGGTCGTTGCAAAAATAAATAAACAAGCGTGAGCACATGCCGTACTCAACAAGCGAAAGATAACGAAATGATATGCAAGGCTTAATCAAGGATAGGCTAAGGTTTAAGCATTTAGCATTTTAGTTGATCAAATTTTAATTAAGCATTGCATAAGTATAAGTTTATACCACCCACAATTAATGAATAAAGTAACATAAAGATGAATACATGCGCCTCAAAATAAATAAAGTGATTTAGATCAAGTTTCGATAGTTTTAAATATGTGAGGATCCAGGCCACTCGTGACCGTGAGCACGGCTATCATGATAGTTTTAATCCTTGCAAGGTTGTACAGCTTTACCCAACAGAAGTGTCACCCTTTTTGACTGAGGTTTGCAAGGTCCCATGAGACACTACCTTTGGTGAATGGTCAGGGATCCACCACGAGACCGTTACGAAGCTTCCCTAACAAGTGACAACCCGCTAAGGTTCCAAGACGAAGCAGGCATAACCCTCTCTGAAGAGTGCTCCTTAGCAAAGGCCGCTCCTCAACAGGGCCAGGCTATACACCGTCAACGCTTCCCCTCTTGCCCAGTCCAGGTAAGGATGTCACAAGCTAGAGTCACTAGTTATTAAGTCAAGACCAGAGCCCATTAGTACTGCGGTTGTACGGGTATGTCCTGGGTTGTCGCTCCATGTTTCCGATTAAATAAATGATCTTGTTACCGAGGCATAGCATAATAAAGTCAATATTATCATTGGGGTTCAATTAAACAGTAGAGCACTAGCAAAAACTACAACAAGTTAATTAACCCACGGTAAAAGGCATATTATTCAGGATAGGGTGGCTAGGCATGTCCTTAGTAGGAAAACCCATCAAGATTAAATCTACATGCAACTAAGGTCGATTGTGCATAAAAGTAAGTTTTGAATTTAAATGGGACAAAGCATGACCAAGGCAACTTGCCTTCAGCGAAAACTTGCTGCTGCCCGGACTCCTCGAACTCCTCAAACTCTTCTCCCGGAAAATCAGCAAAGCGAGGATCGTCTACCGGTACACACATGCAACAAGCAAAAGAAATAATAAGAAACAGTACATCAACCATAAGAAACCAACACATGGTCCACACATATCAAAAGTATACATTACAATGATTCCAACGATATACTAAGCGCATAAAACGGAGTTAAGATGATAAAGATATGATAAAAACAAGTTTAAGGACTTGCTGGCGAAGAACAGGAACTTCCAGGGGCCTAAACGTGAATAAAAGGACTAAACCGTAAAGAACTTATAACTGCGGAAGATAGATCTGTAAATAAAGGGAAAGCAAGGGGCTTTTATGCAACACCGTCCGACGGCGTCGGCTGAACTGACGGCCGGCTGACGCCAGCACGAACGACGTCAGCGACGTCAGCATGACGTCAGCGTGTGGCGGCACTGTGGACCGCGCCGTGGACCTGGTCCATGGGTCCACGGTGGACCAACGGCAGGGGGTTACGGCCCGATCTAATCCAGATCGCTGGGGCCGGATCGGACGGTGCGCAGCAACTCCGGGGCGCGGCGGCCGCGGCGGACGGCCACGCGCGGCGGCGCCATGGCCGGCGAGCGGCGGCGCGCGCGGAACCAGTGCTAAGCGGCACGAGAAGACGCGCCGAAGTTACCAAAACACGGCGGAGCTCCCCGCGGGGCTTACCACAGCGAAGACCGGGGCTCTAGCGGACCAAGGCGGCGACGGCGCTCGGCTAGGGCTTGCGGAGCGGCGGCGGCGCACGAGGGCTGGAGTTAAGCCGAAAAAGACGGAGCGCAGGCGGCGCTCGGTTTTAAAGGACGCGGACCGCCTCGGCGTACGGGCCAAGCCACGCGGGACGCGGTGCGGTGCGCCGGACTCGAGCTCGGGTTTGAGTCCGGGTCGAAGACGGTGCGGGACGGTGGGGATGACAGGCGGGACCCACCCGTCAGCGAGTCGAGCGAAGGCGGAGCGGAGGCGAGGCGCGAGCGCGCGGGGAAAACGGAAAGCAGCGCGGGCGCCTTCGGCGAGGGCGGGACGCGGAGTGGGCCGCGCTGCGCGAACTAGGCCGACTGGGCCAAGCGGCTGCTGCTGGGCTTGAGCAGAAAAAGAGAAGGGCGAAACCGAACGAGCCAAGGAATTGAGGGAGCAAGACTGGACTTCCAGAAATTAAGCTAAAACAACATTCAAACTAAACTCGAATTCAACCAAACTTGAATTCGAACAACTCAAAATAAATATGCACCAGCATGAATGCAACAATGCAACCTAAACATTATATTCATTCAAAAAAACATTTTCAACCTACAATTAATTCAAATAAATTCTAGAAAATCCTTAAGTCCTTAAATGAGCTCAAATAAATTCTAGAAATTTTTAATAATTGCAAAACTTGAAATTTAGGGTGTTACAAACCTACCCCCTTAAAGAGAATCTCGTCCTCGAGATTCGGATGGATTATCGAAAAGATCTGGAAATTCTGCCCTCAACTCATTCTCTCTCTCCCAAGTTGCCTCATCCTCTGAATGATGACTCCACTGCACCTTGCACATTGTTATTGACTTATTCCTTGTAACCCTTTGCAATGTCTCCAAAATGCTGATTGGTCGCTCATTATAAGTCAGATCATCACACACATTCAGCTCTTCCAAGGACAACTGCTCCTCGGGTACCCTAAGACACTTTTTCAACTGAGAGATATGGAACACATCATGTACGTCTGAGAGTCTAGCTGGCAACTATAACCGGTAAGCAACTTCTCCCATCCTCTCTAGTACCTTGTACGGGCCAATAAAATGGGGTGACAGTTTGCCCTTCACCTTGAACCTGCGCAGGCCTCTGATTGGCGACACCTTTCACAAAGTCACCTTCCTCAAAGGTCAACTCTCTCCGACGAGTATCAGCATAACTTTTCTGTCTGGACTGCGCTGTCTTCAAGTTCTCCCTGATAATCTACACCTGCCTCTCGGCTTCCTGTAAAATCTCTGGCCCAAACACCTGGCTTTCTCCTGCTTCACTCCAGAAGAGCGGTGTTCTACACTTCCTTCCATATAAAGCCTCAAACGGTGCCATCTTGAGACTTGCCTGATAACTGTTATTATAAGAGAACTCCGCATACGGCAGACTCTTATCCCAACTGTTCCCATGCTTTAAAGCACAAGCTCTCAACATGTCTTCCAAGATCTGATTAATCCTTTCTGTCTGTCCGTCTGTCTGAGGATGGTAAGCTGAGCTGAAATTCAACTTTGTATCCATAGACTCATGTAGCTTCTGCCAGAACCGCGACGTAAACTGGGTACCCCTGTCTGAAACTATCTTCTTGGGCACACCATGCAGACACACGATTCGGGACATGTACAGCTCTGCCAATGTGGCGCTCGAATGGGTAGTCTTCACCGGAATAAAATGGGCTACCTTGGTTAGCCGATCCAGGATGACCCATATCGAATCATAACCAGCCTGAGTACGAGGTAGACTCACGATGAAATCCATACTAATCTCCTCCCACTTCCACTCGGGCACCTTCAACGGTTGGAGTAGCCCTGCTGGTCTTTGATGTTCTGCCTTAACTCTCTGACAGGTGTCACACAAAGCTACATACTCAGCCACATCCCTCTTCATACCATACCACCAGTACATCTGCTTCAGATCTTGATACATCTTAGTGCTTCCAGGATGGATAGAATAAGCGGAATCATGAGCTTCTCTGAGGATAGTCTTCCTAAGATGATCAATGTCAGGCACACAAATCCTCCTACCAAGCCAAAGTGTCCCCTGTTCATCTATTCGGTAGTCAGGTGCCTTCCCTTCACTCATCAGCTCCTTGATTTCCTTTACTTTAGCATCCTCTAACTGACCCTCTCGGATTTCCTGCTCCAAGGTAGACTCTATCTCCAATGTGACTCCCTCAGTGTGAGCTACCATCCCAAGGTTCAATTTTTCCAACTCCTTGAACAATTCCCCTGGAAGATCGTGCGCTAATACCATATTCAACTGATCCTTCCTGCTCAAAGCATCTACAACAACATTTGCCTTACCAGGGTGATAATGTATCTCCAGGTCATAATCATTAATCAACTCCAACCAACGTCGCTGCCTGAGATTGAGATCCCTCTGGGTGAAGATGTACTTCAGGCTCTTGTGATCTGTATAGATATTGCACTTATTCCCCATGAGATAGTGCCTCCAAATCTTTAGAGCATGTACCACAGCTGCCAACTCCAAGTCATGTGTACGATAATTCTGCTCATGCTTCCTCAACTGCCTAGATGCATAAGCAACCACGTGTCCTTCTTGCATAAGCACACAACCCAATCCTAGCTTAGACGCATCACAATAGACGTCAAAGCCTTTACTGATATCTGGCATCACAAGAACAGGAGCTGTAGTCAATAGCTTCTTTAGCTTCTCAAAACTAGCTTGGCAAGCTTCGGTCCACTTGAAGTCTGCTTCCTTCTCGAAAAGTGACGTCAGGGGCTTTGCTATCTTGGAGAAACCCTCAATGAACCGACGATAGTAACCTGCCATTCCCAAGAAACTCCTTACTTGCTTCACAGAGGTGGGCGGCTTCCAGTTCAACACATCGTTGACCTTCCCCTGATCGACTGCAACACCTCCATCAGTAATGACATGACCCAGAAAAGAGACTTCCTTCATCCAGAACTCACACTTGCTGAACTTGGCATACAACTGGTTTTCTCTCAACTTCTGCAACACTAACTTCAAATGCTCTTCATGCTCCTCCTCGTTCTTGGAGAATACCAGGATGTCATCAATGAACACTACCACGAACTTATCCAGATACTCCATAAACACCTTATTCATTAGATACATGAAGTAAGCAGGGGCATTAGTCAAACCAAACGACATTACCGTATACTCATAAAGGCCATATCTGGTAGAGAAAGCCGTCTTGGGAATATCACAAGGTCTTATCTTCATCTGATGATAACCGAAACGCAGATCAATCTTAGAGAACACTCTTGCACCTCTCATCTGGTCAAAAAGATCATCAATCCTGGGCAACGGATACTTGTTCTTGATAGTGACATCATTCAGCAACCTGTAATCCACACACATTCTCTCGGTGCCATCCTTCTTCTTTACAAAAATAACTGGTGAACCCCAAGGTGAAGAACTAGGACGGATAAAGCGTTTACTTAAAAGTTCCTTTAGTTGTTGCTTAAGTTCTTCTAAATGTTTAGCAGAAAGTCTATATGGTCTTTGAGAGATGGGTGCAGTACCAGGAATAAGATCAATAAGAAACTCGACATCACGATCAGGTGGCATACCTGGCAGCTCATCTGGGAAGACATCCGGAAAGTCACACACCACCTTAATATCTCCTAGAGACACTCCATCCACGTGGTTAACTGTACACTTCGCTGCACCTTCAGCTGTGGAGGGTAGAATGGCGGCATATTCAATCCTTTCCCCTTGTGATGTGGTGAGTAGTACTGATCTCTTCGCACACTGAATGACTGCATCGTGTTTTGCCATCCAACCCATACCAAGGATAATATCAATTCCTTGTGACTCTAGAACGATCGGATCAGCCCGAAAATCCTTCCCCATTATCTTAAGGTTAACATCACGACACATGTAGGCTGCTCTCATCTGCCCCCCAGGTGAAGATACTAACATAGGTCTAGGCATGATGCACATGAGAATGCTATGTTGAGCTACGAACTGGGAAGTAACAAAGGGATGGGATGCTCCAGAATCAAAATGAACTGATGCAGGAGCTGAGTTGACAAGGAACATACCAAGCAGAACTTCTGGATGCTCCTGAGCGGTCTCTGCTGCAACATGATTTACCCGGCCTTGCATGTAGTTCTGGCGTCCCCTGTTACTCTGTGGTGTCGAATTCCCAGTCCTGTCCTGCTGAGTTTGCTGGTTCTGACCCTGTGGAGTCTGGGCCTGCTTCCTGGGGCAATTGTTGGCCATGTGGTTTGGATCACCACACTTAAAGCAAGCACGAAGGGTAGAGGTGCTGCCTGGAGCTGGTGCTTTCACTGGTGTCTGAGCTGGAGTAGTCTGGCGGTTCTGCTGGAAATTCTGCTGAGAGCCCTGCTGGAAAGCGGGACGCTGAGGCATTGGCGCGGAACGCTGAGGTGTTGGCGCGGAACGCTGACCCTGGTTCTGCCCATAGTTACCACTATGACCTCCAAAATGTAACGGAACGCTCTGCTGAGGTGAGGTGAAGCGAGGACGAGTGATGCTGCTAGACTGTCCTACGCTCTGGAACTTTCTCTTCTCACCCAGCTCATGGCGTTTGTGCTCCAAACCAATTGCCTTGTCAACCAGTTCCTGAAAGGTTGGAAAGGTGTGAGAGTACAACTGATAGTTGAGTGGCCCAATCAAACCATTCAGGAACCGTTCCTGTTTCTTCTCATCATCAGACACTTCTTCTGGGGCATAGCGAGACAACTAAATGAACTTGTCCCGGTACTCACTCACAGACATTACTCCCTGCTTAAGAGCAAGAAACTCTGCCTTCTTCAGCTTCATGAGACCTGTTGGGATGTAATGCTTCCTGAAGTTGTTTCTGAATTCATCCCAAGTGATAGCATCTGCATTAGCATGGGCGGCAGTGTAAGAATCCCACCAATCTGCAGCAGTCCCCTCTAAGCGTCCAGAAGCATAGAGGACTTTCTCCCTGTCAGTACACTGAGTGATATCCAGCATCTTCCCCACAGTCTTCAGCCAATCATCAGCCTGCAGTGGATCAGCTGAATGAGAGAACGTCGGGGGCCTGTGGCTCATAAACTCCCGATGCTTGTCCCTGGGCGGCGGGTTCGGATTTTGGTTGATGTTCCCCTGATTGACTTGAGCTTGAATACCAGCCACAGTGTTGGTCAAGTTCTGGATGAGATTCGTCTGAGCCTGAAAAAACTGCTCCATGACTGCTGGCAGTGGTGGTTCTTGCTGAGGATTTGGGTTGGGATTGATGTTCCTCGGCTGACGGACTCTTGGTGGATGATCAACTCCCAAACCAGACCTGGTGTTCACCATCTGAGTGTTAGAGATACAAGTTTCAGATTGTGATAGATAAAGATGTAATAGAAAGATGATACTCAACAACATATTAGATAGTAACAGAAAATTTCAGAACAGGACAGATTCTGACTACCCCAATAGATCAGGTATATCTCACGAACAGAACATCCAAAAATTATGAGAAAATTACAGAACAATGGCTACTAAATTCTGAAACTAACCCAACTTGAATCATATAAATCAGATTACAAAACTCGAGATATAAAATAAACAAGCTGCATACGTCAGACAGTAATGACAGATTCAGACTATTGGAAAGGCAGATGCATAGCTCTCTGTTCGAAAGTCCAAAAATCATGAAAAATTGCCAGAATATAGCCCATTAAATTCTGAATCCAACCCAATTGGTTTCACTCAAAACCGATACCTGTAGCTCCAGAATAAATTCGAACAGTACCGAAAGGTCATGCAGTGACGCGAACAGATTTGCATTGAACGAGATTTACAAGATAGATAATGCTAGATAGATAAAGGATTAAATTATGAGACATGATAAAACCCCAAACTAAACTTTATTAAACTGATGTCGCTGTGGTAATCATTCCACAACACACCACACTCATTACAAAGAACCAAATCATCCATAGAGCAAAATAACAAGCACACGTTCACTCTTAACAAAAGGCGTAGTTTGAAACGATGACCGTTTAACGCTAACGATTACAAGAACTTTAAACTCTTAAACTTCTAGACTCCTAAACTCCTAACTCCTCCAAGGCTAGCTGAGGAACGTGAAGGATCCTCCATAACTAGTCTTGCGGCGAGGTGGTGAATGCGCTGGACAAACTTCTCCATCTTCCTCCACTTCCGCTGGATCCTCTCCACGGAGTGCAGCTCGAAGCTTCTTGTTCTTCAATCTTTCAGCAGCTAGCAGGTCATAGGCATTGCTCAACTCATCTGTGGTGCCCACAGCATAGGTGTGAATCACTGCGGAGTACCTAGCATGGTCCCTGTAATCCTCATTCAGCTGATTCTGGATATCCAGGATTATGCTGCTCACGGCCCCTGGTGCTCTACGAGGGAAGAACTTCCAAATGGTGCCATCTAGCTCACCATCTTCTTGGTAAAGCACCCTCCCAAAAGCTTGAAGAGCGGCATCATCCCTCCCTGCTGGAAAGCTACCTCTGAGTGCTATGGCATGAAACTTGGCAGCTTCCTTAGTCCCTCCATGAACATAATCAGCGATGCGGATCTCCACGGACACCTTCCATTTTGTTGGATACCTGGGGTGACGCCACTCCTTGCCCTTGTACATAATCTTCACGTTGAGGTGGAGATGCTCAAACAACTCCCGGAGTAACGTCGGAAGATGAGCACTGCCACCATCATGAGAGTTGTGAGTCAAAATCCAGAACTCAGGTGGAGACGGCGGTGGATTCTCTGAACCCTGAGATGATGGCGGATCTGGAGACTGGATAGCATCCTCATAGTACCCTCCCTCGCCTGGGTACTCTTCAACCTCCTCAGGATCCTCCTCTTCGTCTTGAGCTTCATGATGCTCCTCTCTTGCTGGGGCTTCAGCTTGGGCTTCTTGCTGCTCTTCCGCTCCAACGGCGGCTGGAGGCACCTCCACTAGAGCCACTGGCTAGTCTGCAACAACGGCTGGAGCACCATCTTCATCTTCCTCACCATCATCAAGCTCAATCACCTGCGGCGGTGGCGTGTGCAGCTCCAGCTCAGGAGTTTCCACCACCATCTGAGCATCAACCTCATCATCATTGTTTTCCTCCCACTCATGAACGCGCTGAAGCAAGGCACTCTTACGAGCGGACTCACGTGTGGTCACCATCTTCTGAGATAAAGAAATTTTTCAACAAGTAAGATACGTGATAAAACGATAAGAATTAGCTCCAAGGATGAGATAAATCAATAACAAGAGAGAATAAAATAAGGATAAAATAAAATGAAATAAAATAGTTTTATATCAGAGTAAAGCGGAAATAAAAGGCTTCTAAGCATTAGTATCCTTAATTCGACCATTTTCTAACTAAGCTAACGTTCCTAGAGGCAACACGGCTCTGGTACCACTTTTGTCACACCCGTTTTCAAAAGAAAACGAGCCATCTCATATGCAAGTAAATAAACAAGGGAACTCGCATATAATAGACAAAAATAAATATCAGAGCGTGCAAGAATGTAGAGAGAGTATTAAATAGCATTATTACAATCCAAGGAATGTCTCAAATATAATAAATAGAGTCTTTAATATTGCGACGCTGGAACTCCACTAAGACCTTGAGGTTGCCTGGCAAACACGCAGCCTAGAACTCCTGGAAATCGTCGGGGAACTCCTCAAAGCTCTCCACGTCTGAACAAAATCCGGATCGGTCGTTGCAAAAATAAATAAACAAGCGTGAGCACATGCCGTACTCAACAAGCGAAAGATAACGAAATGATATGCAAGGCTTAATCAAGGATAGGCTAAGGTTTAAGCATTTAGCATTTTAGTTGATCAAATTTTAATTAAGCATTGCATAAGTATAAGTTTATACCACCCACAATTAATGAATAAAGTAACATAAAGATGAATACATGCGCCTCAAAATAAATAAAGTGATTTAGATCAAGTTTCGATAGTTTTAAATATGTGAGGATCCAGGCCACTCGTGACCGTGAGCACGGCTATCTTGATAGTTTTAATCCTTGCAAGGTTGTACAGCTTTACCCAACAGAAGTGTCACCCTTTTTGACTGAGGTTTGCAAGGCCCCATGAGACACTACCTTTGGTGAATGGTCAGGGATCCACTACGAGACCGTTACGAAGCTTCCCTAACAAGTGACAACCCGCTAAGGTTCCAAGACGAAGCAGGCATAACCCTCTCTGAAGAGTGCTCCTTAGCAAAGGCCGCTCCTCAACAGGGCCGGGCTATACACCGTCAACGCTTCCCCTCTTGCCCAGTCCAGGTAAGGATGTCACAAGCTAGAGTCACTAGTTATTAAGTCAAGACCAGAGCCCATTAGTACTGCGGTTGTACGGGTATGTCCTGGGTTGTCGCTCCATGTTTTCGATTAAATAAATGATCTTGTTACCGAGGCATAGCATAATAAAGTCAATATTATCATTGGGGTTCAATTAAACAGTAGAGCACTAGCAAAAACAACAACAAGTTAATTAACCCACGGTAAAAGGCATATTATTCAGGATAGGGTGGCTAGGCATGTCCTTAGTAGGAAAACCCATCAAGATTAAATCTACATGCAACTAAGGTCGATTGTGCATAAAAGTAAGTTTTGAATTTAAATAGGACAAAGCATGACCAAGGCGACTTGCCTTCAGTGAAAACTTGCTGCTACCCGGACTCCTCGAACTCCTCAAACTCTTCTCCCGGAAAATCAGCAAAGCGAGGATCGTCTACCGGTACACACATGCAACAAGCAAAAGAAATAATAAGAAACAGTACATCAACCATAAGAAACCAACACATGGTCCACACATATCAAAAGTATACATTACAATGATTCCAACGATATATTAAGCGCATAAAACGGAGTTAAGATGATAAAGATATGATAAAAACAAGTTTAAGGACTTGCTGGCAAAGAACAGGAACTTCCAGGGGCCTAAACGTGAATAAAAGGACTAAACCGTAAAGAACTTATAACTGCGGAAGATAGATCTGTAAATAAAGGGAAAGCGAGGGGCTTTTATGCAACACCGGCCGACGGCGTCGGCTGAACTGACGGCCGGCTGACGCCAGCACAAACGACGTCAGCGACGTCAGCATGACGTCAGCGTGTGGCGGCACTGTGGACCGCGCCGTGGACCTGGTCCATGGGTCCACGGTGGACCGACGGCAGGGGGTTACGGCCCGATCTAATCCGAACCGCTGGGGCCAGATCGGACGGTGCGCAGCAACTCCGGGGCGCGGCAGCGGCGGCGGACGGCCACGCGCGGCGGCGCCATGGCCGGCGAGCGGCGGCGCGCGCGGAACCAGTGCTAAGCGGCACGAGAAGACGCGCCGAAGTTACCAAAACACGGCGGAGCTCCCCACGGGGCTTACCACATCGAAGACCGGGGCTCTAGCGGACCAAGGCGGCGACGGCGCTCGGCTAGGGCTTGCGGAGCGGCGGCGGCGCACGAGGGCTAGGGGTAGGGCGAAAAAGACGGAGCGCAGGCGGCGCTCGGTTTTAAAGGACGCGGACCGCCTCGGCGTACGGGCCAAGCCACGCGGGACGCGATGCGGTGCGCCGGACTCGAGCTCGGGTTTGAGTCCGGGTCGGAGACGGTGCGGGACGGCGGGGATGACAGGCGGGACCCGCCCGTCAGCGAGTCGAGCGAAGGCGGAGCGGAGGCGAGGCGCGAGCGCGCGGGGAAAACGGAAAGCGGCGCGGGCGCCTTCGGCGACGGCGGGACGCGGAGTGGGCCACGCTGCGCGAACTAGGCCGACTGGGCCAAGCGGCTGCTGCTGGGCTTGAGCGGAAAAAGAGAAGGGCGAAACCGAACGAGCCAAGGAATTGAGGGAGCAAGACTGGACTTCCAGAAATTAAGCTAAAACAACATTCAAACTAAACTCGAATTCAACCAAACTTGAATTCGAACAACTCAAAATAAATATGCACCAGCATGAATGCAACAATGCAACCTAAACATTATATTCATTCGAAAAAACATTTTCAACCTACAATTAATTCAAATAAATTCTAGAAAATCCTTAAGTCCTTAAATGAGCTCAAATAAATTCTAGAAATTTTTAATAATTGCAAAACTTGAAATTTAGGGTGTTACAACATGGTACGATCAATGATGAGCCAGTCAGACCTACCATTATCGTTTTGGGGATACGCTCTAGAAACAGCAGCTTTCACACTTAATAGGGTACGGTCCAAGTCTGTAGATAAGACACCATATGAGATATGGATTGGCAAGACTCCCAGTTTGCCTTTTCTAAAAATTTAGGGTTGTGAGGCATTTGTCAAGAGACTTCAGTCAGACAAGCTTACACCAAAATCGGACAAGTGCATATTCGTGGGATATCCAAAGGAAACTATTAGGTATTATTTCTACAACCGATTAGAGGGCAAAGTGTTTGTCGCTCGAAACAGTGTTTTCTTGGAGAAAGAGTTTCTCAAAGGCGATAAAAGTAGACAAAAGGTGTTTTCTGAAGAAATTCAAGATGAGCCTATGAGGCAAGACTCTACGAGTGATGCTAATGTAGCAGAACCAGTGGAGGCACCGGTGGTAAGAGAAGAACCACCACAACCACGAAGGTCTGAAAGGTCACATCGCGCAACTGATAGAATGAATCTCCTAATTACGGGAGAGCGCGGCATATTGTTGATGGAAAACGATGAGCCTAAGACATATGCAGAAGCAATGATGGACCCAGATTCCGAGAAATGTAAAGTGCCATGAGATCCGAGATAGATTCCATGGGACACAATCAAGTTTGGAACTTGGTTGATCCTCCTGACGGTGCTAGACCCATCGAGTGCAAATGGATCTTTAATAAAAAGAGAGATATCGACGGAAATGTTCACGTCTATAAAGCACGGCTTGTTGCAAAAGGTTTTCAACAAGTTCAAGGAGTTGACTACGACGAGACATTTTCTCCAGTAGCGATGCTTAAATCTATTCGGATCATTCTAGCAATAGCTGCGTATTTCGATTATGAGATATGACAGATGGATGTCAAAACAGCTTTCCTAAATGGAAACCTTGATGAGGACGTGTATATAATACAGCCCAAAGGTTTTGTCGATCTAACCAATGCTGGAAAAATATGCAAGCTTCAGAAGTCCATTTATGGATTAAAGCAGGCATCTAGGACTTGGAATATTCGTTTTGATGAGGTAGTCAAAGGGTTTGGTTTTCATCAAAATGTAGAAGAAGCTTGTGTTTACAAGAAAGAAAGTGGGAGCTCTGTAGTATTTCTAATCATATATGTGGATGCCATATTATTGATTGGGAATGACATTCCTATGCTGGAATCCGTAAAGACTTCACTGAAAAATAGTTTTTCTATGAAAGACTTAGGAGAAGCAGCATATGTTCTGGGCATAAAGATCTATAGAGATAGATCGAGGAGGCTTATAGGGTTAAGCCAAGATACTTATATTGACAAGGTGCTGAAATGGTTTAGCATGGAGCAATCCAAGAAGGGGTTCTTACCTATGTCACATGGTGTACACCTCAGCAAGAATCAGCGTCCTCAGACAGCTGATGAGCGAGAGCGCATGAATAAGATACCGTATGCTTCGGAAATTGGGTCTGTCATGTATGCCATGATAAGTACTCGTCCACATGTCTCATTTGCTCTAAGTATGACGAGCAGACACCAGTTTGATCCGGGTGAGAGTCACTGGACAGCGGTGAAAAGTATTCTTAAGTACTTCAGAAGGACTAAAGATATGTTCCTAGTCTATGGAGGTGAGGAGGAGCTCGTTGTAAATGGTTACACCAATGTTAGCTTCCAAACTGATCCAGATGATTCACAGTCTCAATCAGGATTCGTATTTACTTTAAATGGTGGTACTGTGAGTTGGAAGAGTTCCAAGTAGGAGACCGTGGCCGATTCTACAACAGAAGCCGAGTACATTGCAGCTTTTGAAGCTGCAAAGGAAGGTTTTTGAATGAGGAAATTTCTCATAGAGCTTGGTGTGTTTCCATGTGCGTCTAGCCCATTGAATCTCTACTGTGACAACAATGGGGCTATCGCGCAGGCTAGGGAGCCAAGGAATCACTCAAAGAACAAACATGTATTGCGGAAGTTTCACCTCATTCGGGAGATCGTTAGACGAGGTGATATCAAGATATGCAAAATACATACGGATCTAAATGTTGCTGATCCTTTGACAAAGGCTCTTCCACAGCTTAAGCATGAGTCAAACATGAGAGCTATGGGTATTAGATATCTTCTAGATTAGCTCTATTTCTAGTGAATGATCATAGAGATGGTCGTATTATATCTATGACATATTGTTTATTCATTGAATATCCATGAAAGGCAACTTGTATTGATCAATAATTGTGTGAATTATTTGTGAAATTCTCTACTTGTATGGTTATTCATAAGATGTCCCTAATCTGATTTATTGATTAGCACATGTATTAGTTGATGACTATATTTCACAAGTCATGGACATAGAGATGTCAAACTAATAATGTCGGCACATATATGACATGAGCTGGATTGACCCAACGTGAGATGTTGTAATATTGTTCTCTGTTTCACAACATGTATGCTTTGTCCTAAGACCTGAGATTGTCGCATGTACTCAAGATGTGAATTGACTTACTTAGGGGCTATCAAACGCTATGCCGTAATTGGGTAGTTATAAAGGTAGTTTTCGGGTTTGTCAGGAAGCATGCTGTGAGACATAGTCAATCAAGATGGAATTTGCCCCTCTCTATGTGAGAGAGATATCTCTGGGGCCCTCGAGTGATCGGATCAAGAAATGCATGGCCGTGCTAGGTTAATTGTTAACCTCTTGAAGGATCCGACTCACAGGTTTGAGAAAGAGAGGTCAGCTTGGAGAAGCTAGACCAAATATCGTGAGGCAAAGGGAATAGCTTGTACATAACGTTGTGGTGGTTCGTCTGATATGATCTTTACGTGTGCATAGGAGTTGACATGTCTTGCTAGAGGCCGCTATCAACTATTGGCCGAGTAGGAGTACTCGAACCATGTCTATGTGCGCATGAACCCATAGGGTCACACACTTAAGGGGTTCGGAACATTGAAAAGCTTGACTAAGAGATTGTCTCTAGTGCAAGTGGGAGATTGTTGGATATATGCCCTAGAGCCAATTGGATTGGATCCACTAATGGGCCTACAAAGTGGAAGCCCATTAGCATGGCCCACTAGCACTAGAGGGACTACACCATCTATTAGTCCCGTATTACTAATGGACGAAGGGATGAGAGGTTTTCCTCCTCATATATACGTGGGAGGGGCAAAAGGGGGCGCCCCAAGCAAGTTGTGCCGCCCAAGCCCTAGCCGCCCCTCCCTGGCCGCCGCTCTCTCCTCTCTCGCCGCGCGCGCTCGGGTGCTGGCACATCGGCGCTCGGCGTTCCATCCTCGTACGTGTGGATACCTTGGAGGTGCTGCGCTTGGAGCACTGGGACGAACCGCACGTGCCGCAGGACCAGACGGACGTTCGCAACTTCACGGCACTGCTACCTCGACGCGTCTCTCTACACCGAGACGGTACCGCTGCATCTGCGCGTCTAGTGGTAACGATCTGAGATCTATAACTGCAGTTGTTCCTGGTTTTGGGGTACATGGTTTTAGTATTGTGCTAGCATAGCCTCCTCGAATCCCTTCAGTAGTAAGTGTCAAATAAAATAAATTTAGACCGCCCCTAACCTGTTACCAAATATTGGAAGGCTTCTAGGACTATTTGTGACACTCAACTATTAAAAAATCGTTGAAAACACCAATATAGATTTCTTTAGAAACGGGAATATATTCAATATTCCAGCCGCTGTATCAACAATGCATATAGCTGTTCATTATTACACGCAAAAACATCCAAGATGAAACAAACAAAAACACCAGGAGCTAGAAAAAGGTAATCAAACACCAAGTCTATTGCTAAAAGACCATCCATTTGAAGCAAAAATCTCCATGACTGATATTTCAAGCACACGGCACCCCAAAACAATTTGCGGCCGCTCTTCCTCCTTTAGCAACAAAGTCCAGAACCGGATACAGTGTGTCCCTCTATAAATGACCCGCATAGGAGTAACAGCTCGAGTGTTGTTAAAAATCATATCATTTCTGCTTAACCAAATTGCCCAGCATATAGCCGATGCTCCAACCAGGATTTTTTACTTAAGTTTCTTATTCACTCCCTGTAACCACCCATTAAACATGTGGTGAATGCCCCGTGGTGGGGTAATGTTAAAAGAAACTTGTACTACTCTCCAAATAAATCTAGCTATGTGACAGTCGAAAAAAAGATGTTGGATGGATTCATTGAAATTACAAGAACAACACTTTAAACTTCCTTTCCATCGTCGTTTGGCTTGATTATCTTTGGTTAGAACAACTCCTTTAAGTAAGTACCACATAAATATTTTAATTTTCAAGGGCAACTTTAGCTTCCAGGTTATACTATTATACGTCAAACTGATTGGTACAACAAGCGACTTATACATTGACCGAACTAAAAATTGTCCATTTTGTTGTAAAGACCACACAAAGGTGTCTTTATGGTCCATTAGTTGAACGTTTACAAGTTTGGCTACTAGATTTTGCCATTGTTGTAAATTATTTCCAACTAGTGACCTTCTAAAAGCGACATTAACAGGAATCGACCTCAGAACCGTCGCCACAGTTGCGCTCTTTTTGCGCACAAAATTAAAAAGGTCTGGATATTGATCTTTAAAAGGTGTGGTATCTAACCAAGCATCCTCCCAAAATCTAACTTGAGACCCATCCCCCAAGTTAAATCTACCTAGGCTCAAGACCTCATTCTTGATTTTCATCAGACCAGACCAAAAATGAGAATCACCAGGCATGTGTTGTACTTGCGTGATAGTTTTATGTCTCAAATACTTATTTCGAAGGAGTTTTTGCCACACTCCATCCTCATTAATGATTCTAAAAATCCACTTGCTAAGCAGGCATTTGTTTTGCAGATCAAGGTCTAAGATTCCTAAGCCCCCTAGTTCTTTTGGCGTACAAAGGACACTCCACTTTGCCAATCTATACTTTTGCTTATGTCCATCGTTTTGTCAAAAAAATCTAGACCTGTAATAGTCCAGTCTCCTTAGAATCCCACGAGGAACTTCAAACAAAGAAAGCATAAACATTGACAAATTACTAAGAACAGAGTTTATAAGAACCAACCGACCACCTACCGTGAGCATTTTTCCTTTCCACCCACTTAGTTTCTTTTGGAACCTTTCTTCCACTTCTTTCCGGTCTGAGTTTCTTAGCTTTCTGTGATGCATAGGGATCCATAGATATCTAAAGGGAAGGGTACCCATATCACATCCAAATATCTGTGAATATTCCCTCCCTAGATAACTAGCATCTACATAGCAAAACATTTCACTTTTGTGGAAATTAATTTTGAGGCCTGACAGTTGCTCAAATGCACATAACAAGAGCTTCATGTTTTTAGCCTCTTCCAGATTATTCTCCATAAATAGAATTGTATCATCTGCATATTGTAGAATAGATAAGCCATCATCCACCAAATGTGGAACCAGACCTCTAATCATCCCATTTTCCTTTGCACGTGCAATTAAAATTGCTAAAACATCAATTACTAAATTGAACAGAATAGGAGATAAGGGGTCCCCTTGTCTGACTCCTTTTTTTGTTTGAAAGTAGTGGCCAACACTATCATTGACTTTAATCCCTACAGTGCCCTTAGTAGTTATTTGATTTATCCACGAGTTCCATTTTGGTGAGAAGCCCTTCATGCGTAAAACTTGTTGCAAGAAAGGCCACTTCACCTTATCATAGGCTTTTTCAAAGTCTAATTTAAGAATAACTCCACTCTTCTTTTTTTTTATGTAGCTCATGGATTGTCTCATGTAATATAACAACACCCTCCATGATATATCTTCCAGGCATAAAGGCAGATTGAGATGGCCGAATCACCTTTTGCGCCACAAGATTTATCCTATTAGTTAAAACTTTTGTGAAAATCTTAAAACTTACATTGAGCAAGCAGATAGGCCTATATTGTTGGATCATGACTGCTTCAGCTCTTTTAGGAAGTAAAGTAATTACCTCAAAATTTAAGTTGTGTAGAGGTAAATTTCCTTGATGGAACTCAGTAAATAGCGCCAAAAGATCGGTTTTTATGATTTCCCAGAAATTTTGGTAAAATTCGGCTGGAAAACCATCTGGCCCAGGCGCCTTATTAGGCTCCATTTGGAAAATTGCTTCTCTAATCTCAATTTCATGGAAAGGATCAGAAAGCAATTCATTCTCTAGGTCAGAAACCTGGGGAATGTCACATGTATATGTCTCATCCAATTGAAAATTATTACTTTCTGGATCTCCAAACAAGCCTTTATAGTAGTTTGTTATGTATTTATATTGTCCGTTCCTGTATTTCGTGTAAAAAACCATCGGCGAAGAAACGAGAAGAAGCATTGAAGATGGTGTCGTTCACGACGGGGGTTTACCATCCCACCATTTTCTTTCGTGTTTAGTCTCGATCGATGATCCATCAGTTCGTTCCAGCGTTTTGCACGCGCTTAGCTAGGTTTTCTAAGGGAAGTCCCAACCCAGACTCTACCCATAGAGCTCATATGTTCAAGACTCTATTATAAGAAACCATAGCCTCCAATGCAAATTTTGTATCTTGAAGTCTATCTAATCCCATGACCCACTTGTCTCTCTCACAAATGGTCGATTTAGGTGAAGACTTGGTTTCTTAGTTAGACTTGGTTTATTCATTTTTTCCCTCTCTCTTCAATAAATGTTCTGCCATATCAGCATTTTGCTTACATAATAGCATAATTAATGACTTTAAACTCTCCGGTAGAGTCTGCATTGAGACTGTCCTAATAATCATATAATATCCATAAAAGATGTCAACTCTTCTCGTTCCGACAAAATAATCCACTCAAATAACTGCACAGACATTTATTTATCTGTAGCATGAACGTTCGCGGCAAGCTCGGAATCTCCTCTGCAGGAGAACCCTCGCGACCAACATGTGACCGGTTCGGCTCGCTTTCAGCGTAACGGCAGTAGATTTTTTTCTCACAGAATTAGCGCAGCGTAACAAAAATCAACAGACTTTTTAGCGCAGCGCAGCAGTTAGAATAAACCCTGCGTCGAGCGCGAACCTTGTGCCGCAAGCTCAGAACCTCGGCAGCAGCTCAGAACCTCCGCCGTGGTAGACTACATGCAACATTCACACAACATCAGGAAGGTGACAGTATTAATAACAGCTCAAATTATCTGTATCTGCAAATGCATAAGCATGGATGCAAACATAGTATAGTAGCATGGATGCTACGCATCTCGCTAAACAGACTCGATAAACTGGCTTAAACATCAAATCACTAGAAACATAATAAGAATGGTCCAATGATCCAAATGATGTTCGTTCAACCACCAATCCCACTGCTACACTCTTTTACTATCGCTACGATTTAAGCAAATTGACCATCAATGTATTCCTCCAGCTGGTCTTTATCAAAGCGTCCCGGCTGTAGTATCAATCTCAATATAGCCATGCTTCTCCAGCTCAGTTTTAACCCACTCCTGGATCTTTCTCTGGTCGCGGCGGCTCTGCTGCATGATGGCAACAGCCTGCTTCCTCTCTGCGCGGTACCGCGCCTTCTCCTCATCTGAGACAGGCATGTCGTCCATGTTGTCAGGCGTTGCGAAGACGTAGTCGGAGATGTCCCAGGACAGGATGTAGTCAATCTCCTCCTGTTCCAGCCTCCTCTTCTCCTTCTTCGTGTCTACCGCTGCAGGCTCATCTCCCTGGATGCCAACGCCACCATGCTCCTGCACCTCCTTGTCGCCCTTCTCCTCCGGCAGCCCCATAGCAGGCGAGTCCCCCGTAGCCGAGGCCGTGATCGTGATGCACCTCCTCAGAAAACGAGGCACCGGAAACGGTAATCTTTTGATCGACGAAGGAGCAGGACTCTGGGAGATCTATCGGGGATTTATTGCCCGATGCCTGACCTTGACGCATCACGCATCGCATACACCCTCTCGCCGTCCAACTTGGGAACCCGAAACAGAATTGTAATCCAATTTGGATCAGTATGTCTTATCTCCTGGTCGTATACGTATCTGAAGTCCGCTAAACATAAATGAATAGTTGCGGAGTGTTTAGTTGCGGCCTGAAAAACGCTTAGTTCTGCCACACAACACAATTGCAATCACAAATCGGTCACTACATTTCACGGGTTCACAAGATCCAGTAGCCCAAAATTAACAAAATCAGCAGCTGACAATAATGACATCATGGAGACAAGCTGATCTCCCATGCCTAGCGACGACACCCTTAATCGCACTCATCCTTTCATATCAAATCAAAATTCTAGGCTCCAAACACAAATTTGGTGAAACTACCCTACACACTAAGAAAGAAACAGTACCATCTGGCTACTGTCTGCAAGCTCACTACTACTCCCTGTACTACTCCCTGCGTTTCTAAATATAAGTCTACTCCCTGCGTTTCTAAATATAAGTCACTCCAAGTTTCTTGGAGAGTCAAACTTTTTCAACTTTGACCAAATTTTTTTTTTTTGACCAAGGTGGTCAGCAAGGGAATCCCCTATCTATTTTTTTAATAATTTTTATTTCAGACCCACTTAATTCGCTCCTACAGGGAGTCGAACCAGGGCCTGCTGAGTGCTACTCGGGTGCTGTAACCACTAGTGTTAGGATTCCTGATGCGTCCTGGTTTCTCCCTGAGGAAGTAGGGATGTCGAGGTGGAGGAGCAGAGCGATGGCGGCGGCGCAGGGGCGCCGTGACGTCGCGAGGGAGAGCGAGAGAGGTTGGAGACGAGGGACTTGGGGCCTCGGGGCGGCCCTTGAAGCCAGGCACGGATATATGCCTTGCTTGAATCCTTTGTCAAATAGTCTCGGGATACTTATATCCCAAATTACAAAATCTCTTAAGGAAACTACCTAATTAACTTGAGAGTATCTATAGAAATCCTAACTACTACGACGGCGGCGCGAATATGTGATCAGGGGCTTAGGCGCCAGCCCCTGTCCTCCTTGGCCGCCTTGATCGTCCAGCTGGGCGACCTGGGCCGGGCTTGGCTGAGCCGTCGACTTATGGGCCATAACAACTAGACTAAACACCCTTTCACAACTTTGACCAAATTTATACAATAAAGTACTAAACATTTATGATATCAAATAAGTACCATTAGATTATTCATTAGATATATTTTGATAGTGTAGCTATTCGGTATCATAAATCTTTGAAGTCATCTCTATAATTTTGGTCAAAGATAAAATAATTTGACTCTCAAAGAAAGTTGGAATGACTTATATTTTGGAACGGAGGGAGTATTAAATAGAATGATGCTTGTTTAGAGTACCTCTATCCATTCTCAGCAGTCATGTGTGAATGTGTCTTTTCATCTTTTTTTCACAATAGTATCAAACTTGTCATGGTTGGTTACTCCCTTTCCCTTCCATCATACTCCTTATTTGCAATCACCTGGTTGGTTCCGACAATATCTAGAAGCATAGAGCAGAGTCGTAAGACAGAAGCCTCCACGATGACCAAGACCAACACGGATGGATGCACTGTCTTTAAATGGGGGACAATCATACTGCGAATGGGAGGATCCCATTTCAGCCTGAAAAACAACACCTTAAATTGAGAGCTAACAAAATGAAAGACCAATATCGGTTTCCCTCCAATCAATAGAAGAACATTAATTGCGCATCTTTGTATCGAGAAGAAGACTGAGTATAAAAGTTCATGCAACACAGATTATGGCAACTCACACTGAGGCTCAGTGGCAGGAAATGTACAAAAAAATGGGGGAACAACCAAAGAAGCAAGTTTAGCCTACAGATACTGCTATCTTAACAGAGACTACCAAGGTGCTGCGTGACCACTTGAATACACAGCTGATCATCCTTTCTCGTTTCAGTAAGCAGCTCTGCCACCTTCAACCTCTATGACTTAATAGCAAGTGGCTATTTGAATTCTTTCCACAAGTGCCATACCAGCATAACCAGAGTGTTGGTCCCCTTCTTATGGGATCTTGGGTTGCAGGCTCTTGACATGCGCCCAGCAATCTTGTAGCGATGCCTGCTGGTGAATAGAAACAGACAGCCAATGGAAAAAAAACAAAGGACAATGGATGACTCAATGAACTGTAATTCTAAGGATCTATAAACAAGAACAAGAGCAGTAGAAATCACGATGTATATTTACTTTGTACTTAAACACCATTTTGTTGTCAAAATATGAGCAACAAACTATTGTGAAAAACCTTGAAATTCTTTCTGTGTATTACTGTTTCATGTAATATCTGACAACTGAGGTATGTTTAACAATGGTAATGTAGAAGGCAATCATAATTTTTTTTTTGCAAAACACTACTGTTTATTTAGTGTAATAGTTGAGCATGTTTAGCAATGGTAACAGTAAATAGGTATGCTTAATAACAATGGTAACAACAAAAATATTTGCAAAAGCAGTATAGTTTATAAAGTGTAATGGTTGAGAAAGAGTGGCATGAAATTGATATAACAAACATAACATCTGTACCAAATGTACCCATATTACTTCAAAAGAGAGCAAAGAAGAAGAATACCAAATGTACCATGAAACCAGAGCATATATGAACGCCATGTTGTTGATAAGACCTAAAAAATTTATATAACATCTGTCTGAGATTACCAAATTTTTCATGTGATCAATTATTTGTCAAGATTTGTACGATGAATAGTGTGTAGTGATGAGTAGCTTGATTATGAATATTTTGCTTGTTACCAAAGTTTTCTGTATCCTCTTCATGCATGTACAAAGTCAAACAGATCAGTAATGAATTGCTATGTAGATGATACTGCTGCATGATGGGCATCACAAAGTTCCATGAAAAGATGATGACAAATTCATAGTACCATGGTGTGTTAACCAGCAGCAGGTTAAAACCATGAAAAGATGATGACAAATTCATATATCCATAGTACCATTTTCTGCAATATGGCCTAAAACTTAGCACGTTTCTGAGACCGTTTCAGTGCTATCTACGAGCAGTATAAATTAAAATTGATCAGACAGAGAAATACTCTTTTCTATGCATCAACAAAGGGAATAGCTTCTCTAATCAGTAGCTCAGTACTTGAAATCAAAAGCATACCAAATAAATAAAAATAAAAGAAAGTAATAAAAAGCTGAAAGCATCGATAATGTGAAAGAACAGCTTTTAAGATGTCATAGCAAAGCAAACCATAGCATTCGATAGATGCATAATATAAATACTACTCCGTAGATATTGGTAACAGATTCAGCACACACATAAGCTACTTGAGACAGGACAGTTTAGGACGCCTAATTGCTCCCTTGCTACTGCAACTACCACTAAACAAATTAATCCGTTTTGATCTCGACGTAGCCCTGATCCAGAAGCTCGCGCTCGCACAAGGAGAACATCTCGGAATTGTTCTCGATCTCGACGTAACCATGCTCCTTGAGCTGGGCCTTTACAAACTCCTGCTTCTTCACCCTATCGCGCGTGATCTCCCGCACGAGAGCGTCGGATTTCAGCCTGGTGGCGCGGTACCTCTTCTTGACCTCATCTGAGACCGGCAAGTCGTCGATGTTTTCGGGGGAGCGCAGGACGTAGGGGCAGACGTCCCAGGACAGGATGTTATCGACTCGATCCTGTGGTAACACGGATGTTGTGAGTCGGGGCTCTTGTGAGCCCCGAATTCCGCCGCCGCCGCTGCCAGGTGGGGCCAAGCCCCCGCCGCTGGCGCCGCCCCCGGCTCCGGCGGCCTCCGCCGCCTGCGCCGCCGCCCGTCGCCCGCCCGCACGCTAATCCACGGATTCTTCTCCCCCGCCGCCGGCGCCGGCCTCCACCGCCCGGCCGGCGGCGCCCTCGCCGCCGGCCCCTCCGCCCCGCCGCCCGCCACCTCCGCCGGGCTAGCTGTCACCCCCAACCCCTTCTAGACCTCCAAGGCCGGCCACCACCCCAAACCCGGAACCCTAACGCCGGCGGCGGCGGCTGCTCCGCGCGCCGGGCCCACATGTCGGCGGCGGCGGGGGAATTCGGGGCTCACATGAGCCCCGGCTCCCCACAACATTTGGGGGTCCTGTGGCACCCGCCACTTCTTATTCTTCTTCTTCTTAACCTCGTCCGGCGGCGGCGGCGGCACCCCCATCTATCTCCGGGTCAGGGATTATATCCCTCCTCAGGTCTCGATCGAGGTTTTGATCGTCGGAGGGCTGTGGTTTTGGGGATTTCTTGTCCTTCAAACCGCCTGGATGATGCATAGCATGTACGTACAGGCACCTCGCTGTATTATATACAGTGCCTGGCTAGGCCAGCCATCGTTTCCGTGTCGAACTCTAGCTCGGAGACCGTTCGTGTATGTCCATGTATATGGATTGGTTTTACGGTAATGCTCTGGCTCTGTCATCCGATGGCTGATTTCCCTCCGGATGTACACTGGAACAATTTCCTCTACATAGTTTCCCCCACCGTCTATGCTCTATCCGTTCTGCTTCCTCCACGCAGAACCAAGACCTCCACGAGCGCAGAGCAAATCCATGTTTTTCATGTTGTCCGGCGTTGCGAAGACGTAGTCAGAGACGTCACAGGACAGGTTGAAGTCGATAAGATCTTCCGGCACCTCCACTTCTTCATTGTTTCTACCGCTACAGGCTCATCTCCCAGCTGGACGCCACCAGGCTGCTGCGCCCACGCATTGCGCATACACCCCCTAATCGCACTCATCCTATGGTAGCAAATCAAAATTCTAGGCTCCAAACACAAATTTGATATGAAACTTATTTATGCATAACAGGGGTGAAGCTCAGGCTTGTTGTCAGGGCTAGCAGACCCCAACGAATTTTAAAAAAACAGTGCAAAATTAATGTAACTACCTATTAACGCTTCGTTTTGACCAGTTCTATTATGCATAAGACCCCAGTGCTCGTTTGGTTGCTACAATATCGAGAAGCACAGAGCAGAGTATATTCCTTATTGGTAGGGGTAAAAGTGGTGAGGATAATTTCCGCATCCGATCCGCTCCGAATCCGAATTTTACGGATATGGAAAAGCATTTTTAATATCCGTGCGGATATGGATAATCCGAATCCGATTGTGTGTGGATGCGGAGTAGGATATGGTTTAAGCAAAATCCGATGGATATGGATTATCCGATATTTGAACGCGGATTATCCGAGGGTTATAATAGGATATCCGACTAATCTAACGAGTCCACCATGTTACCACACTACAATCGAACTCAACTCCAGTAACGAGATACACATAAACTATGTCGTGATTTATGAACTATAAAGATGAGTGTTTTTCATGTTACATTGCTAAATTATAGTTCAGTTTAGAAATTATTACTCACTATAAATAACTACATGTAAGGATGTATTATCCGACTTTTGTTAATTCGCATCCGCTCCGAAACCGCTCCGACTCCGCACCAGTTCCGACATCCGAAAAAATCCGCATCCTTAACCGCATCCGCAAGATATCCACTCCGCTCCGTATCCGACAAAAAAATATAGATGAGGATGTGGAAAAGCTATTATCCGCTCTGATCCGATCCGCTTTCATCCCTACTTATTGGCAATCACCAGGTTGTTGCTATAATATACAGAAGCATAGAGCAGAGTCATACGACAGAAGCCTCCGCTATGACCAACACATATGGATGCACTATTTCTAAGTGGGGGTTTTTTCAGCCGGCAAAACAACACTCTAAATTGAGAGCTAACAAAATGCAAGAGCAATATCTGCTTCCCTCCAGTCATTAGAACATTGCTCATCGCCGGCCATGCCGCGTCGGTCCCGTCCCTCCGTTCCAAGCTGTCGGCGGGAGAGGCTGCGCCGGCCCCGTCCCACGCGCCACGGGAGAGAGATGGAGATAAGAGATAGAGAGAGAGGTGGGACCGGAGAGAAAGTGAGGTGGGTGAGCAGAAGGAGACCGGGGGGGGGGGGGGGGGGGGAGGGGGGTCCAGTGGATAGGGTATGGACCAATGAGAGCTCTCTTTTTTTTATGACGCGGATTGCTAACGTGGCAATTTGTGCTTTTTTAACGGCTTTAGAATGCATTTTTGGATATTTAAATGAGTTCAAATGAAAAAATGTACAACTTCAAAGTATATATATCATCGAGCTCAACAACTTTGATATGAAATTTATTTACATTCACGGTCATTTAAAAATTTTAAAAAATTAAAATTTGAAATCGATGGCTTTGGTACGAAACTTATTTACATCCGAAGTCATTTGAAAGTTTTAAAATTTATGATTTCAAATTAGATGATTTATAATAATATTTTGAAGTATTAAACAATCTTATATATAAAAGTTGTCAACAACAAAGTTTTGTATTTCATCAAGTTGTGCAACTTTGGTATAAAGTTTTTTTCATATGAGACCATATACAAAAATTTGTATTCAAAAAATACATCTACTAATTGTCTTACACATAATCACACATATAGTTCTTTTGAGATGTTTTGTTGTTGTAAATATCGTCATGATAACATGTGTGAAATCATCTCATCTTTTATCATAGTCTTCACGTGTGATAACATCACACAATAACAAATTTCATGATTTTTAGACTTAATTTGCATTTTTTAGAATTTAAAAATCATGACCGCCTTCACGTGTGATAACTTCACGGTCGTGTTTTATAGAAAATATGTTCAAAATTTCTTTTTTATTTCATGGTTAAGGGCTTAATTTGGGCTAAATATCATGAATATAATTTTTCTACTCATTTTATTGTATTATTTGAATCATTTGTAGTTCAAATTTGACTAGATTCAAACAATTGTTTGAAATGTAAGTAGCTAGTTAAATATAGCAAACAAACATAAAAATGTACCAAATTTAACATGGAGTACCACAAGTTGTATGTAGAGAGTAGAAAAAAATTAGAGATGAGAAAAAGATTTATTTTTTTGCATTACTTTGCCGTGTGCCACAGAAAAAGCACACGACAAAGATGCGGGCACACGGCAAAGAGTAAGTTTCCCGTAGTGTAGTACGTACTCTGAAAAATCTTTTGTTTCATTTACTGAGGACTTAGTCTCACTCGTACAGTAGTATTTTTGCTAAACCGACGCTTTTTAAATGAAAAAATAGCGAGGGTCTCCAAGATGGTGCTCGTGGCGGCGGACGGCAGGCCGGCGCTTGGGTGGCCAGCGACGAACAACAGTCAGGACAGTTCTGGGCGGAGGACGACAGGGGGCACTAATAGGCCATGTTGAGATGAACGAGTGAAAAGTTTTTAGAATGTCACAAACAAAATGTATCATTGTAAGTAGTAAATGTAGACTATTAATAAAACAAATTACAGATTTAACCAGTAAATTGCGAGACGAATCTAACGACGGGTAATTAGAAAGTAACTAATCAATAATTAGTGGATGGTTACTGTAGCATTGCTGTTGCAAATCATAGATTAAATAGGCTCATTAGTTTCGTCTTGCCACATACATTCCATCCATGTAATGGATTATTTTCTCGTTTATATTTAGTACTTTACGCATGTAAGATTCTCTTTTAATGTGATAGGTGAAAAACTTTTTAGGGTGGCAGCGTGGCAGGCGAGAACATCTCCTGTACTCCCACCTCCTCGTATGCTCCCATACATCCACTTCTAAAATACATCAAAATGTGCATAAAAAATCAACCAAAAATATGTGAGGCCGCATGCTGCAAAGATAAATGCTCATGAAAAAACTGGAAAGGAACAAAATTGAATGCAAGGAGAAACAAAAAAGTGAAAATCAGCATGTTTATTGGGTCGGGTGCACTATTTACACAGGTCCACAACCCGCTTCTATTCACATGTTGATTTGTCTTTTTTGTTTCTCTTTGAACAAATTTTTTTTCATCCCCAAATTTTGCATGAGCATACATCTTTATATCGTATAACTATTTATATTTTTGGTTGATTTTCTCATCTACAATTTGACTATTTTCTTTATAAGTTGGGTGCATGGGAGTATGGGGAGGTAGGAGCACGGGAGATGTTCTCCGTGGCAGGCTGGCGCTTGGGCGGCCAATGACCAACAGCACTCAGGACTGTTCTGGGCGGAGGAGGACAGGGGGCACTAGAAGTGGCAGCCTGGCAGACGAGAAGCGGCGGGTAGGCTAGCGGTGCGGCGATGGAGGATAGCATGCCATGGCGGTGGGCTGGAGAGGATAAGCTCCGGATAGAAAAAAATAGGAAATAAATAGAACGAAAAATAGAGTGTATGACAGTTGACAAGTTGAGCTTATAAGTGACCGGTAGGACCTGATTATAACTATAAATACTGGTCAAACAGAAATTTGAAATGAACTCAACCTATTCAACCAAATACCAGATGTGTCGAACCCAAACTAGAAAATAGAGAGAGACCCAACCCATTCCATATGATCCCCAAGGCCAAAAACGTATGCTTTAAATGAAAATGAGTAATTACATTAAGGACATTACAATACTAGAGAGACATCGTATTAGCGCATATGCGCTGGCTCAAAATGGACTAGTGCATCATTCACACCGGCTTTAAGAAGGGCCAAAACAAACAATCATATAAACGTGCTGGTGTTGTTTCAAGCCGACACAGTGACATATATGTGTCGGCGCTGAGCTGCACTTGTACATATATTAATATATTTTAGGCAGGTTAAATTTAAGCCCACTCAATTATTTATTTAACGTAGTGATTGGAATTTGAAACAAATGGTTTGTGAATTTGAACAGTTGGGGATAGGATCTGTCTTCGTCACTAACTGAGTGTGACAACAAGTGAGAAGCAATTTTAAACTTCTTCATCTTGCATTGCAAGTTGCAGCGCTTCATCTCGATGCCTGTGCAAGCCGCCCCGCACATATATATGTACTACTGTTCTCGCACGACTTAACAATCGATTCATCGTCTCACTCCAAGCAAGCTTCTTTGCTTCATCTTCGCTCTCGATCGCTGTCAACTTCATTAGTCGTCCTGGCAAAGGTACTTGCATCTCCTCCATACTTTTCTTCTTTTACTGATGATGATGCCATTCATTAGCAGGGCAGCATGGCTGTGTCATCATGGATCCATTAGATCATCGACTCCAACCACATCATCTAGTATTTTCATATGTCGAGCAGGTATCGGGATGGTGTTATCATGGCCTATGTCACGAGGAAATGCTATGAGCCCTTCATCACCATGAGCATCGTTGTTAACTATGAGATGGACGACTATCATTGCAAGATCGTCCCAGACGACGATGTCGATCGGCAGCCTCTTCTACACGCTTCTTCCTTTGCGGGCGTACGTGGCTAGGTTTTACAGTCACTCATGCACTTGATGGGACGAGAATGTCACCTTTGGCGCCGTTAGGAGGATAAGGGAGAGCGACAACATCCACCGGCTGATTGAGGCGGGGCATTCGTACAGGATTAATTATTATTAGTTATTTTTATTTGAACTATATATGTAGCCTAGAACAAATAATTTTGTTCCTTTGAATAGGTAATTTGAGTTAATTAAATGTTTACTCTATTTTGCAGGTTAAATTGTGGTGTTTTCATATTTTTATCTTTTCTTAAAATTTTGGAAGCCATTCTAACCGGTTCAATTTTGAAATATTAAGAATGGTTGGTCATTCTAAGCGGCCCAATTTTCCACCGCTTACAATGATGGGCCTTTCTAAACGGCTAATTTTTCAACCCCTTAGAATGTCTTGAAATTTGTTATAATCATTTTGGCCCGACTATCCATATGCTGGTAGCGGACAGGTGTACCTCTCAATCAAACACTTAGGGCATGTACAACGGCCGTTTTTTGCCGCAGACATGCAAAGGAATTTGACAGAAACCCCCCCACGCGGCGGTCATCAACGCTCGGTCGTCGTCTCGTTCGGCAACGACCCGAGCGCGTGCTCCAAGGCCTGATCGACGTCTCGGCACGCATTGTATGAAGTGCTGTGGGGAGACGGCGGTGGCACGGATCCGGTGCGCACGGCCGCAGCCCGCAGGTACTCTCCTCTGTTCCTCTGCTCGGCGCGTCTGCGAGATCATGTGTGGCGGAACAGGGGAGGCTCCGCGGCGGTGTTTGGGCGGAGGTCGTCGGGGCTGGATGGCCTGGGGTGGTTTGGGTGGTGGTTGTGGCGGTGCTGGTGGGAGGAATCGAGCCGGGATGGCTCGACGGCAGCCGGGGCGACGGCGAGGCACTAGCACCGGAGCTTGATGTCATCCAGACTGCGAGGCACTAGCACCGGAGCTTGATGTCATCCAGACTGGAGACTGCCTCCACCCTTCTTGATTTCTCTCAAATCCAAACATAAACCTTCCTTGAATGAAAAACCAAATTACAAGCTGGTATATAGACTTCCAAATCTTGTATAAGTTGCTTGACCAAAGGATCAACACATCAATAACAATCGGGTTCTGAAGATTGGAGGAAAAACTCGAGCTCCAAATTTGTCTGTCAGTGTTCAACAAAATTCAGAAGTTCCAGTGTGATCTATCCATAAGTTCAAGCTCCAACGACATTTGGCCCGATGGAAGTCCAAGTATCAAAGATTCCATTTTGCATCTTATTGTTTTATACTTCATATATAAATATTTAAGAAAACTTTGTCTGAACAGGACCCTTTAATGCTGTTTTTCAGACTTGGAAATTTTTCTAAGTCCCCGCAGAAACAACTCTAGATTCAATATCTTGGCTCCAATTTACATATCCAAACCCAAACACAAACTCTTTTTAATCCTTCAACCAAAGTTTATGCTGGTATATAGAGAAACAAAAGTTGTATAACTCACTTGGGGCAATCGAGCTCTGAAGATTGGGGCAAAAACTCCACATTTGAACTGTCTGTCAGAGTTCTTTCTCGAGTTCAAAAACAGTGCCACTGATCGATATTGGGTAGCCCCAAATAAATAGCAAACCTTGTTTGTTTCCATTAAGATTTGGCATGGTGACAGATCAATTATCCAAGATTCCATTTTGCATGAATAAGGTGTACATTACATATGCAAAATTTGGAGAAACCATGCTCTGAACATGACCCTTCAATGCTGTTTTCCAGACTTAGAATTTTTCTAAGTGCTCTGAACATGACCCTTCGTCAGTAACCCTTATTGCAGTGCAACCGACCATCTTTGAATTCAAATTTGAGAGTCCAAATCAAGGTTTCTGACCTAATTGTCATTCCCGAATTGTTGGGTATTTTTTTATTAAATTGTCCAATGATTAAATCATGTGGAATATTTGAGTGTACAGTGCATTGTCTCATGCATGCAACAAAATGGCTACAAAGATCAAGTATTTACTAGATCATCATGGTTTGTGTGTCAAAGGATGCATTAAACACCCTGAATAGACAACAGTTGTCTGCACGGTTGTACAAGCTGTCTATTTATGTCGAACAGACAGCAGCCGTAGACACTGTTGTACTTGCCCTTATAGTAGAGTGATTCAAAAATTCATGCCTATTCATGTAATGGATACCATAAATGCTAGCAATAAATCTTGCATAGTAAGGCAATGTTTGGATTGGAATTTGCTGCCGTGTTTGTTTCCCTTGAGATAATTGAGGTGTTGTTTAATCTGTTTAGTAAGTTAATTAGTGTATTCGACGTGAGTTTGATGGAGTGTGGTCTGATTGGGGGGTAACCTCCACCTTCCCCTGGTGAAAGGGGGGAAGCGATTCCTCTGAAGTTGTTCGATCTACTTTAGAGGGAACAGCAAAATCAGTCTTGCGATACAGTAAAACGAGCTAGTACTGTTTACCGGAAAACTGTTCACCCTGTGCTGTTCATTGGATACTGTTCCTCGATCTGGACCGTCTATCTCCGATCAAACGGTTCCCATCCCTTCTACCTCTCCCTGAGGTAGAGATCCTCTACTTCAGAGGATCTCGCCGGGAAAGGGGAGGGCTTCACCCTTTGGCTTTGCCGAAAAGCTATTGTTGGTGTTGAATTGTTTAATTTTTCAATTTGTTCATGTTCGCTGTAGGATGAGGAACTCATCTGCTTGTAAAAAACTGCAACTGTGCACAAGTAACCTGTTGTTAAAGATAAAATACATGTCATCTCTTGTGGCCGGTTGATATAATTTAGCAGCCCACCACCAACCCACCACCAAAGTCGGCAGCCCAACTTCGATGGCCCACGTGAAGTTTTGAACCAACATCCACCATCGGGCCTGTCTCTCTCTCAGGCCTTTCTATATCTAGCTATTGACGGTCATGTTTTTGTGTCAAAATTTTCTCAGAATCTGAACATCACATTGCTCAAATGTGTATATAAGTTTTCTCTAGCGGTCATATTTCAATCTGGTTTAGCATTGTAGACAAAAGATCCGATGGAAAATGGATTATATGAGCACTTAACTTTGTGGAGTATTATTAAGAAAATCTCAGTTCATATGTCACGCTTTTTCTTTCAGGTTGACGTACTCGATTCGTACTCAAACATAGCAGACTAATTAATAAGTTCAATATACAGAACAAGGTTGTGTTAAACGATCACTACATTACGATCCCAACTTGTACAAACTTTGACATCGTGCCTATATCATTGTTTTTGTTTCTGAACTTTGACTCAGAGATAGAGAATTGAATGGTTTTGATTAGTTGGAAAAATGATATTGAACCCTTTGGTGTACCGTCATTGACGAAATTCATCCGACGTAAAGGTAAATTGTGTAACATGTATAATCCAAGTGCCTTTTATTTTTTTTAAAAGAAATTGAAGTTAAACACCTCAGCATGGGGGTACGTAAAGTGTCGCACGCAGATGCAGTCGAAATAAAGAAACAAAATTGGATTGCCGGCTTGGTGGGCTACTTGATGGCCCAAGCGGAACATGAGCCCACGGCCACGGTAATGAGTGGGAGAATAATGCTGGTTGCCAGCCCACATCCTCATCCGTCTGCCCCATTTGAGTTCGTCGTGCAGAAGGAACTAGATAAAGCAGCAGGAGCTAAGATTAGCCATATGCGGCGCGGCAGATGCCGGCCGTCGCTCAAAAACCTAATCATAGCGAGACAGTTTTGTGATAATCTACTACGACCTGCGTTGTGGTACGGCACACAAGGGCCCTGGCCAGTGGCCACCGCCCGGCAGTGCGTCGCTCTGATGGAGGGTGACGAGATCCGGAATCGTGGTCCCTGGTGGTGCTGTCCCTTGTGGGCACATTCGCGCCGGAGGTTAAGGGGTCGTGTGCTCCGAATTCCTTTATTGAAAGGTAATATATTAGTGCCTAGCACGAGGTAGAGTTTTAACTATAGTAGGGGACCAATTCAGGAGTTAGATTTATTAGCAATGTTGGCAATAGCCCTCTATAGCTCCGCTATAGCCCCGTTATAGCTTTTTGAGGCAGATGCCGCGATGATATTGCAAATATTATTGCTAATGCTGCTAACTCTGCTATAGTGTGAAATAGTGCCGCTAAATTCAATAGCCTAGCGCCGCTAACTCTGCTATGACTGAGTTATGAACTTATATACTTGTGATTTATGAACTATGAGTTATAACTTATGACTTATTGTGTATACCGTGACTTATTTTTATATGTTTACTTATGTTTGCACTTATGCCTGGACATATACTTATAAAATATAAGATAAAATTCTTAAAATTATAAAGTTTTAGCCTAAAGTTCACTGCTTTTTTACATACCACTAAAGGCAATAGCTTTCGCTATAGCTGCGCTATAGCTTACATAGCTTTTTTAGAAACGCCGCGCTAAATTCTATAGCCCGCTATTGACAACATTGTTTATTAGTAATAACATGCATGGTGATTACGCAGTTACTTTTGAGATATCAAATGTGGCTACTAGAAAGAGTGTTAGTCGTGGGCCCAAATATTACTGGCTCGAACAACTCACCGAAGGCATTATATATATTTTTAATTAAATATTAACGTTTACAAATGTACAGGTTTGTTATAATCTTTTTGACGTTTTCAATATTGGTTCTGCAATATATCTCTCCATCTGACAAGGTATCTCATATTGAATTGAACTATTAGTTATATGTGCCAAGGGAGCATAGTTCGGTTTGCACAAACGTACAATATAGCACACACACAAATATGTTTTATTGCATATAGAAATTTGTTGGTGTGATTGCATTTTTATGCTGGCATGAAGACATTTGGTCTATGAATGGTCCCTGGCCAGCCTGTGCGACAATCCACATGTGCTGCTCCTGCAGTATGAGAGAAAAAATTGGCAACCACACTCTATGCCATGAATGCTAATATACATTATTTTCTGCAACCAACAGTTAATTATTTAAGAACCAATGGAAGCAGGGGCAAGATTCTTTTTGGCCCAGCAACAACCATGCATGCGTGGCGAATGGTGGCTGTGGAATCAAAATTAGCCAGCAGCAACATGCATTTTGTGAATATATTTGGGTATTTATGTTTACCATTTTGTAGGTGAAATAGTACAGACAATGGCCAATACCATTGCTTAACAACATGTGAGATCGTCCGCGTTTGCATATTTTATAGTGTTTTTGTTTCGTGTACTTTACAAGAAAGGTAACGTCCTTCTCTGCAACCGTGATAGCTTCCCTGTACCAGAGAAGTGCTTTTTTGTAATATTTGAACTTAAGCAAATTTTTTTTGTAATAAAATGTGTTAGAGAAATTCTTATTATTTGCATTGTCAGTCCGGAAGTTTTTGGGTGGGGGGAGGGGGGGGGGGGGGGGGGGGGGGAAGGGAGGGGGTGCAAATGACAAAAGTTTTGAAGAATATTGGAGCTTGTTTCTGGTTGACAGATATTGTGTGCAGCATGCTGATAATATATAATGAAATTTGTAGTGCATCTCACTACTTGTAACTTGCAGATCATCGCGATCGAGGAGGTGAACCAAAATGATCCGGGCATGGCGTGATAGGTCATTGTCACTTGGGCATCCATAGATGGCGCCTCTAATTGATGATTAGTGTATGTTCTATTTGATTAGTTGGGGCCTTTTTTCTGTTTTTCTCGGGCTTGCCAATCTGCCTCTCTGGGCGTTGGCTAAACCTATTTCCTGATGTGTATTGAGGGCACCATGTAATTTCGATTGTCTCTCTCTCCCTCACTATATATATATATATATATATATATATATATATATATATATATATATATTGGAAGCCTAGGGCTTCTTATAAGAAACGGAAGCCCCGGCCAACCTAACCACCTTTTGGTTCAACCGAACCAGCTCTCAGCCTCCCCCCGCTCCTACCCTTTTCCAGCCTCCCTAGACCACAACCACCCACCGAACCTGATGTGATGCGGTCCCGCCTGCCACCTGGTCCCCTGCGCCCTCGACCACGCGCTCCCCCCCACCCACCCACCCACCCACCCACCCACATGCCAGACCTTCGCGGTGGCCCACTACGCCCCGACATACATCAGCCGATGGTCCCCACTAGCACGCTGTTCACGAGCATAAATACCTATCAAACATAACATATAAAGCTCCATGGCATATCAACATATACAAATAAGCATACAAAACTGTTCAACGAGCCTGGTTTGGTTACATTTAAATCATTTCAGTAGACACATATTAACAACGTATTCATATGCGTGTCATATCAACCAACAAATATGAGCATATCTACTAGTGAGGCATACAAATCTCATTGCAGAATCATATATTCTACCCCCATTGGAAAGACGACTAGGGTATGGACATACATTAGCCCTTTGTCGCCACTAGCACCGTGACCATGATCATACATACAAATCAAACCTGGCAAAAAAACATAAGTGTCATATCAACTTCTAGAAATAATCATACAAACATGTACATAGAGCCTTCTTTATGCATCTCCGAGGCATACAATATATGTTCCACTATCATATATTTTTCTACTCGAACCAGTCGCAGTGGGTGCCCCGTACTATAATCAGTATGGCATATATACTTTACTGTAAAAGCATGTAAACCTTATACAAAGACTATGGCAAGTTACACACGACACACGGTGTCTAAATTTATATGCTCTCGTTCCTAGGTTTGTATGATTGGTCGGTGAGTTAATATAATATTTCCATACATAATAGTCAATGATTCAGGTGCCGTACGTGCGGCGGCCGACAAAAGATCTTCTAGGGGGTTGGTTACGCCTGTCCTATATAACACCCACCACGTCCAATCATTCCAGTTTTGTCTGTTATTGCGTCTAGAAACCCTCTCCAGCCATGGCTCCTCCGCCGCCAGCCATGGATGCTCCGCCGCCAGGGCCCATCGGAGCTCTTCCGCCGGCGCCCATCGTCGCTCCTCCGCCGGCGCCCATCGGCGCTCCTCCGCCGGGGCGCATCGGAGCTCCACCGCCGGGGCCGATCGGGGCTCGTCCGCCGGCATCCATGGTATCTCCGCGCCTGGTGTCCACGCTCTTTCCGCCGCCGGCATCCATGGCGGCTCCTCCTTCTTCCGCCCTGCATCCTCTTCGGTCGTGGCCCACGGGAGCTTCGCCGCCGGAATCGAAAGGAGGTCCACGGGCGGTGGACACGCTAGGTCCGCCTTCAGATTCCATCGGAGCTTCCCGGCCGGCGCCCACGGCTCCCCCGCCGCCGGGATCCATTGGGGTTCCTCCGACGACTGCCATGGATCCTCGTCCGCCGGCATCCATGGGAGCTCTGCGCCCTGGGTCCACGTTTGCTCCTCCGCAGGGGCCCATGGTAGCTCCCCCGCGGGGCTACTTGGTTGCTCCTCCTCCGACGGAACCGCTACCGCGTGTGTCCACTACTACACCGACCGGACCTCCAAGACCGCCGTCGAAGACCAGAGCAGGACATCAAGAAAGCGCTACGCTCCATGGGGCTGCGTAACATGCTCCAGACATGGCATCGGTATCGGCGAGGACACCACCTTCCGCGCTGCGTCCTATCTCTTTCGATTTCAACACCGATGATGAAGCATCCCCATCGCCACAGCAGTTGTTCTCGACGCCAGAAGCTGTCTTGCCGGCTCCAGGACTAGTTCAATCTGTTCTCCAGCCGCCACGCAGTACCAAGCCAGCATTTTTTCCACATCCCCTTCCGACTGTTGCTGAAGGCGCCATGGAAATGCCGGGCAAGGATGTGACCCGCACCCACGTATGAACTATTATCCCAAGCTTCCTTATTTCCATTCTTTTTAATAATTAATATGCTGCCGTGGGGAGTAGGTGTGCTACCCAGCAAAGTTTGTATGCTGCCTTTGCAACTTAGTATGCTGCCTTGGGAAATTTGTATGCCGGCATGACTAGTTTGTATGCTGACCTGACTAGTTTTTATGCTGCTAGTCAAATTTGTATGCTGACCTGACTAGTTTTTATGCTCGATAGACAATTTGTATGCTGCATTGCCAAAATTTTTATGCTTCCTTGGCAAGATTTTATGCTAAATCTTTTTTTGTGTTGCCACAACTTGGTATGTGTTAGCTGATGTTGGGTGTTATGTTTTTTATTTCGCAGAATCCCAACATTAACCCGGCTTTGGTTCCACAAGTTGGTATGAGCTTCAAGACACCAAAGGAAGCAAAAGACTTTTTTGCTCAATATGGCCAAGAGGTGGGATTCGCCGTGAAACTTTACCGGTCAAGACCAGACTCCAAATGGGTGAACTGTCATCGGGAAGGTACATGCACCAGCCAGCCTCCAGCTGAAGAGCGTAAGAGAAAGAAGACTACAAAGAGATGCGAATGTGCACCTGCGATTCGCATGAAGAAGGTTCGTGGTGTAGACGGTAAGGTGGAGTCATACACAGTCGACTACGTCAATTTGATCCACAACCATGAGCTGCTGCCTTCCCCAACAATAACGCAGCAGTTCCATTGCAACAAACAGTTTGATTCACCAATGGTTGAACTGATTGGAGCCATGCAAGACACCAGATGTCCTAATCCCTCTATCGTTGACATGGTTGATAACTTGCATGATGGATCTGAGAACATACCCATGACTCTGAAGGACATTGCCAACATGTAAGCTACTTTATGTGCCTCCTGCAATCACTTTGATATGAATGTAGGCATTGCTGAATATATTTTGCTGTGATTTGTATGCTGCTTAGCAAAGTTTGTATGCTGCTTAGCCAAATTTGCATGCTGCCAGGGAAGTTTGTATGCTGCTTTAAAAGTTTGTATGTTGTTTAGACAAATTTCTATGCTTCCTCTGGCAAAATACAAATTTATTATAACCAATTTGCATGTGTCCAGCCTATAAAGTGTTGTATGCTGCCTAAACAAATTTGTATGCTGAGCTGACTAGTTTTTATGCTGGGATAGACAATTTGTATGCTGCATTGCCAAATTTGTTATGCCGTATATGGAAGTTTGTATGCTGCAATCACTTTGATATGAATGTAGGCATTGCTGAATATATTTCACTGTGATTTTCATCGGTTTCCATGCATATACCTAACTGTTATTCCATTTGTTTCTAGCAAAGCTGCACGGATGCGTGACAGTCGGTCTGATGACATTCCAAAGTTGCTGAAGTTCTTCACTTTCTGCAAAGAACGAAACCCACAGTTCTTTTGTGACTTCAAGCTTGGCCAAGACAATAGAATACAGAGTTTGTTTTGGTCACATGCGAGTCAGCAAGGAGAGTATGCTGACTTTGGTGATGCACTAACATTTGATACGACATACAAAACAAACATATACAAGAAACCACTAGGTATGTTTGTTGGTGCAAACCATCATATGCAGTGCACTATATTTGCATTTGCATTGCTTGGTGATGAGAGCACATCTACGTTTGAGTGGGTTTTCGAGGCATTCAAAAAGTGTATGGGTGGTCTGGCTCCAAGATGCATACTAACAGGTACGTGCATTTATAAACCATCATACCTTGGACTCCTTATTGTATGTTTCATTGACAATATCGACGAATTTGTATGCTACACAGACAAAATTTTTATGATGCCTAGGCAAGTTTGCATGCTTCATAGGCAAATTTTTACGGTTGCCAAATTTTTATGCTGCCTTTCAAAGATTGCATGCTGCCCTGCCAAGTTTGTATGCTGCCAGTGTAGTTTGCATCCTGCTTAAGAAAGTTTGTATGCCGCCTAGTTAAATTTGTATGCTACCCTCAATTGTATATGTCTGGTTTAGAAATCATAAACTTTCAGCAACTATGCTCAATGGATACAGTTTGTATGCCCCTTATGCATTTTAGCAGTATCAAACCATACATCATGACATACAATCCTAATGACATTTCTGTTTTTTTTTTTGTGCAGATCAAGATCCTGCCATGCCAGCTGCCATTGCGAAGGTCTTCCCTGGAGTAATCCATAGGTTATGCAAGTGGCACATCGTCAACAAGTTCATGCCCCAGCTCAACGAACTGTTTGCTAGGTTTGCCCGTATGGATTTCAAGGCCAAGTTCTACTCTGTCATCAATCATCCTCTCACTGTCAAGGAATTCGAAGATGCTTGGAAGATGTTGATTATTGACGAATTCAAGCTAGCTGAGCATGAGACCCTCAATACCATGTATGGCATCCGAGAGGAGTGGGTTCCGGCCTACTTCAAGACGGACTACTGTGGCACCATGGTTTCAACACAGCATGGTGAAAGCGTCAACCACCTTGTTAAGAAGTGCCATGTTGATGCTAACACACCACTGCATGAGTTTGCGAAGCAGATGATGAAGCTTTTGCAAAGGAGGAAGATGAGAGAGGGCGCCAAGACCTATGCTGGAACGGTACTTGCTTCCCCTTTTTTGGTCATGTTTGTATGCACCTCCCTTTTCACTCAGCTGGCGTTTTCTATATAATATGCTTCTGACATACGGTATATATGTTGTGACAGAGCCGCGTAGAGAGTAGCACTAACTGGGAGTTCAGTGCTGGGCTATCTCGTGTTTACACAAAGGCAGTCTATGCCAGGTGGGAGGAGGCTTTGAGGAAGGCCAGTGCATACAAAGTCATGCCTGATCCAATTAAAGGTGAGCATTCTTGGCTAGTGCAGCACACAAAACGGTCAGAAAAGATTGTGTGGGGACAGCACCAATTTGAAGTGACTGTGAACCAAGATTCAGGGGAGTTCACGTGTGAATGCAAGACATGGGAGCATACAGGTACAAAGTTGCTGCCTTTTCCAAAATTTAACTTTGTATCACTGAAGGTTTATATGTTCCTGAAAGGAAGTTGATATGTGCAGAGGCACGACTTTATACTGTTCTGACTTGCATTTTCCAGGGTTGTTCTGCCCGCACCTTTGTCGGGTTTTCATGCAGGTGGATCTGGAGAAAATTCCCAATCACTACATCTTGAAGAGGTATACAAAAGATGCTCGTCTAGAATTGCCTTTTGATAGGGCTGATAGAAAACTCGTCGGAAAGGATGGTGAGACAAAGGCGTATAGAACCAGGATGCTTCTCACTAAGTCAATGGCTGTTGTGCGACATGCAAGCATGTCCAAGGCAGGTTTTGAGAAGGCCATCGAGGTCCTTTCCCATCTTGTTCGAATAATCGCACCGATAGCACCGGACATTGGTGCGGAGGACAGTTGTGTCACCAGCGACGTCGAGGTGATTCCACATAGTACAAATCCCTAGTACATAGCAATTTGTATGTTGTAACGTTAACACCTTTTTCAATGCTAAATGTCATTGTTGCAACCAGGAGGACAGTGACAATGGCACAAATGCAAATGATGAACAAGATGGCGGCGTCCCAGATGGCGAGCAAGCATGCGAAGAACCGATGATGGCTGAGGATTCCGTTGATGGGCAAGGGAACGAGGTATACATTTCCTATACAACAGATTCATGATAATTTGACATGAGTAATTTGTTACTCTAGTTGCAACCATATTTTTATACGCTATAGTTTCAACTATTGTTTCTATTTTCTTTCAAACAGTCACGACCGCTTGACATAGAAGTAACAACTGATTCAGTCCATGGTACTCCGGCAGAGGTAGAATAATTGTTTGTTTGCCTCCCAGTACTTCATTACAATATATATGTCTCAGGTGTTAACTTGATATGCTCGTCGCGAACATGAAATTAGGGAACAAGCCTGATCATTGTTGAGAAGCATAAGCCCGGGGGAAAGGGGCTGACGATGCCCATTGTACCTTTTTGTGCAGATCCCAAGCAGGTTTGATATTTCTGTCACATTTTTCAATATTAGTTGTCTTTGGATGTTAATATGTTCCCATGTGTCACCTGATATGCTCACTCGTTGGCAGAATACACTCTTGGTGGGTGATGGTGTCAGCCTTGAACCACCTGACAAGGCAAAGACAAAGGGGAGGACAATCCCCGCATCGGAGGTCCGTGAAGTACAGCTTGGTGCCAAAGGTGTAAAGAAGAACAACAAGACTTGCTACACTTGTGGCATTGCTTGCGGTCACGATTCGCGCACGTGCCATCTAATTCCAAGGAACAAAGAAAGGCTGGACGCACTACGCGCCCCAAAGAGGAGAGGACGCCCACCAGGTGCAAAGAACAAGCAAAAGTCTCCTGCAATGGTTGATGATGCGCATCCAGGTGAGACCAAGAAAGGAACAATGGGACCTCGAAGAAGAGGTAGGCCACCGGGCGCGAAGAACAAAGTGCAAGCCATCTCAATCGTACCCGATGAAGGAGAGGACGATGGAGAAGAGGATGGACCTGCTCCACCAACACGACGTAGGCTGGTTCACTTACGTGATCTGGATGAGGAGTAGATTCGATATGACCCTGTCCTTATGAGAGCGATATGTGCTACATATGTATCCATCAGATAATTGTAGGATTCCATGGTCCACTTCTACTTGAGAATCTCTTCAGGAATCATAATTAACGATTGGTTCATCATCTCTCCGCTAGTTGCTGAAAGAAAATTTGGCTGATATGCTTGTTAGCACAGAGTGGTATGCCCTACTAAGATATGTCATATGTGCAACCCCGTCCAGTCAACGGCAGCATCCAAACTTGTTAAGAATGTCATACAAACTCAACCGCTTATTCTTTTCTGGCAAATTCGTATCCTTTCAATTTCAACGCAGTTTGGCGCTTTGAGAAACTCATTGGTGAGGAAATTAAGATTTGTTCTTCATATCACTAGTATTTTCCAAAAATAGTGTAGTTGATATGCTTGGTAGCACATTACTGTATGCCATACTGTATGCCATACTGATATGCTTGCTGGCACATTACTGTATGCCATACTAGGACATGGGCACCCGCTCCAGCAGGGGTAGCATTCAAATCCGCTCAGAATAGCATGCAAATACCTTAACAATGCATTTTGTTAAAAAAACAAAGTTTGTTAAAAAGATAGTTTTGTATGCCGCCTAGATAAATTTGTATGTTGCCCTGGGAATTTTGCATGTTTCGTTTTCAAGTTTATATTATGCCCAGCCAAAATTGTATGCTGCCAGCGAAGTTTGCATTCATCATGGACAAGTTTGTATGCTGGCTAAACACATTTTTATGCTTTCTAAACAAATTTGTATGTTCACCCGGCTAGCGGATTATACTTTAGCAAGCATGCTTCATAGGCAACCATAATATCTTGATGGATATATACATTATAGTACCATACAAACATTATGTAATTAGAAATCATTCTGCCACATAATTAGCTCCTAAGGCATAGAAGCACTGAACATATAATAGCAGGTTCATGCTTTTTGTATCCAGGTTCATGCAAGCCCGCACAAGACTAATAATTAAGTTAACAGTGTTCAAAAGATTGCTCCCCTAGCTATTCCTAGTCATCTCTAGCACTACTGGCGAAGTGCTTTGACTTCAGGTGGCAGGCTGTCCACTTCGTTAGCGCCGTTATACATGAGGTAGGTCAGTACGAGGCACCTTAGGTCACCAGGCATCTCCTGCAGACAACAATTAGCTATGAGCATACAAGACATCAACCTTTAGCATACAAAGCAACCAAATCTTGTTAACAGCAGTCAAGGAAATGACTTTTGACGTACCTGATTGATGCTCCTTGTCATAGCATGTGTATGTGGATCATAGTACTTCAGGAACATCATCGTGTAAAATGCACAGTCATTTGATTCCACCCCCATCTTTGGCAAATTGTCCACAACACGAAAGTCCCATCTACCAAACTTTGGGATCCCAATCTTTGGCCGTACCTCATGCAATATGGCAGACATTCTTGCGATAAACCGCAGAGCCCACTTGTACTCCTTGCCTTCCATTTTGATCTGCCTATTGAACTTGTTGTATGGATCGGTGCCTACCTGGTCGTAAGGCAAGCAGTCCAGTATTTTGACAACATCTTCTGGACCATTGACCACCATAAGGTACCAGTGGCCCCTTTCCACGATTGGCACATATAGCTGTGCAAAAAAAAATATGGAACAGTGTTCAATTAACAATTTAAACTAGCACATTGGCTGAGCATAAAAAGCATGCAATGTGTGCATACATACTGACACACTAACATCATGTAAACTAGCATATGTGTCTACCATCTGTTATATCCAGGAGCCTTTGTTCTAGAACATAAAAGCATGTAATTTTGTGCATACAAACAGTTACACTAAAAAAAATGTAAACTAGGATATGTGTCTACCAGATCTAAGCTATCCAGAAGAATTGTCTGAGCATAAAAAGTATGCAATGTGTGCATACAAACTGCCACAGTACCATCATGTAATCTAGCATATGTTTCTATCATCTACTCTACCCAGGAGCATTGTCGTAGCATACAAAGCATGCATTTTTGTGCATAAAAAATGTCACACTAACAACATGTACAGATAGACATCTGACTTTGCATGTCCAATTAATCTTTGAGCAGCATATTAACATGTTTTCATTGAGTTATGGCAGAAGAAAAGTTGAACTTACGATTTTGCATTTTTTCATGTCCTCTGGCAGTCTTTTCTTTAGCTTTTTAATCACCCTTGCCTTGTCGAAATTCTGGGCCTGAGGATCGTCGAGGTTGTACTGGCATTTCCAATTTAACAAGTTCTGTTCAATTAAAAAAGGTCACACCCAATTAGCCTATGCGAATGAGCAAAGTAACAATGGGCATCACTGAAACAGACACAAATTGGCATACAAACTAGATTCATTACCGAACATGTCGTATTTAGTATATAACTTCATCCATCTCTGAATTTTTCATCATTCTTCAGGCTCTCTGTGAAAAAATCCATAAATAGCTGCTCGGCACAGGTCTCGTCGGCAAACGAGCCAATAATACCCATTTGTTTTACAAATGTCGTCCCGCTTCTCATAAGGATCTCGCTGCGTTTGAAAGCCAATTTAAAGACAATAACATCAATGCCAACAAAATACGACATGACAATAATCCAATATAATCCACATATGCAAACTGTTCGCAGATCAATCAATCAAGATAGAGTAGTTCAGTGTTCTTACTCATCAAATGTGCAATTTGGGCTCATGATGACACTTCGTAACTCTCTGCATTTACCAATGTCAAAGTCGAAGCATGCAGGCTTTTGTCCTCCCACCAAATTTGGAATCATTACATCTTGGCTGGGTTGATTGGACTGTGCCGCATCATCATCCTGTGTCAAGATCAATGTGGTTACTATATACGCATGACAGGTCACAAAATCAGCGATTGGTATGCTGAATTCATTAGTAGATATGCTCTCAGACATAAGGGCAATACTCACGTTTGCCTGGGTGGAGATGCCAATTGCAGCTTCTTTTTGTACAGGAGTCTGGTCGTATATTGGCCCTTGTGTGTAAGTTGGTTGTTGCTGCAGAAAAAAGTAATAAAGCTTCTTTAGGTTTGCAAAGGAAACCACTGCAGCAGGAGTAACTATGACAGTACACAACAGCAAGAAAAGTATGCACAGTATAACACATATTTATGATACCAGAGCCAGTGGACTTCTCACCTCTGACTGATCGGTGATCTCAACTGAAGGTTCTTTTTGAACCGGAGTCTGGTCGAATATGGGCCCCTGTGTGTAAGGTTGGTGTTCCTGCAGGGGGGAAATGGAAAATAGGTTATATACGTTGGCTTTGTATTTGTAGCATATCAATGTCAAAGTTCATCACAAACTGTGTTACATAAAAGGGAACTAACTTGTGTTTTGTTTTGTGCGGCGCTCCCTTCCCCATGCACACCGATGTTGTCACCCATCTCCATTCCATCGTCCATATATGATTCTTTGTATATGTTAGCACATGTACGGTCCATCTCTTCGATCGCCGTGCTGTCCCCCTCAAGGAACGAAGCTGAACTTGGCTTTGTTGGTGTACCTCCTGCTTGAGTATTGCTCAGGTTCAGGAAATGTGTAGCTGGAATGATAAGATGTGATTGCAAAGTGAGCAGAAAGAAAAGGCATAAAAACTTGGAGATTGCAAGATATATTCTTACGCGATGTCATAGTAGAACATGAAGGAGAAGCCGGCGAGTTCTGAACATTGGTCCCCACATGCCGAGCTGGGGAGGAGATCTGTTGTACATTTTTGTGCAGCTTTGGCTGGTCAGCTGCTTGCTTCTGTGCAAGTTCTTGGTTGTACTTCTCAGCTAGCTCCTGTGTTTGCATCATGTCAACATCGTCTGCCACCCCTTGGGTATACTCTAACGTATTGCAGTCTGAAAATAATATGTCATCAACAACTCAGAAATTCAGCATAAAAACTTGCCTATGAAGCATACAAACTTATCTGGACAGCATAAAAACTTCTTTAGGAAGCATACTAATTTGTCTAGGAAGCACACAGACTTGCATATGGAACATACAAACTTGTCTAGGTAGCATACAAATTTCTCAGACAAACATGCAAACTTGGCTTGGCAGCATACAAAATTGGCAATGCAATATACAAATTTGCCTAGGCAGCATACTAAGTTGCATAGACAGCATACAAACTGATTAAAAAGCATCCTTCATTACATACCGTAGTCTCGACCGCCCCGTGTAGTGTTGACACATTGAGAATTCAGCGACTCCAGGTTGGAAAAATCCATGCTGTCAGTTGGCTCATCCTCTTCTAATACCTCCTCCATGTGAATAGCTGGTTAGGTCACATAAGCAGTCTTTAATTAACCACTGTACCTATCCATGTGAGCATACAATCTAAGCAGACAGATGCAACTTATGCATATTAGCCACAATACTTATCCAAAGTACTTATCGATCAAATAAGGAGCAAATAACATGTTACTGCTAGAGGACATACCATTATCTGCATTTTCTTGGTTCCCACCTTCATTTTGGATGTTTGGCACATCATCAGGTATTTGTTGTGTATCAACAGTTGTTTTAGGGTCTGTTAGGAGTGGGTAGTTAGGCTGGTTCTTTCATATAACACTAGGTTGCCATGCATACGACATATCAACATACCTTGTTGTAGCTGTTTTCGGCCAGCATTTTGACCGTCATTGCTTGGTTCTGTGTCTGCACCAACACCTGTCCCTCTGCCACCTGCCTGATCCCTGCCATTCCCTCCGCCAGCAGCACCATCGGGCGCATCACCATCCGCTCCTCCGCCAGCATCTGCATTGGGCACATCAGCATCGTCCGCATCACCTTCCCCACCACCATCCTGATGTTGTGCAAGCAACAACTGATCAATCATTTCACCAAACCCCTCTTTTAGCTGCTGCAGTTGTCGCACAACATCTTTCCGCGCTTGTTCCCATGTATTTGTTATAGATATCACTTGGGTGTCATAATGACAAAGCAGCTCATTTATTTGCTGAGCGATGTGTGCGGGACATGATCTGAGCCTCGATGCCAAGTACGGTCGCAGAGTAGGTACATAAATGGTAGGGCCCTGGTCATAGCAAGTCGTTGTGCGGCTGCGGAACTGGCAAAAAAAAAAACATAGACTGTCAGCATAGGTAGCATATTTAATAACCAAGGTAGCATATTTAGATGCACAGCATACAAACTATAACCAGGGTAGCATATCTAATAACCAATCCAATACGTCACTCACAAAAAGATATACAGTATACAAACGCAACACTGTCAGCATTTAAGCGAATCAAGCAAAAAAAATGAGTTGCTTTATAGATGCACATTTTACAAACTATACACAGTGGCATATTTACCAACCAAGCCAATAATGAAATACACAAAAAATATGCACCAAGTACTTACAGGACACAACCCCCATCTTCCATCTTTATAGTCCGCCTTGATCAAGTTTTCCCATCGTTCTTTGTCAAAATACTTTATCCGCGGAGTACCACAGTCAATTTGTGCAGCATTGTCATAAAGGTGGTCCAGATAGTACAGCTGTGCAAATAAAAGTGTAAACATTAACAGGCTGAGCCAACATATATAGCTGTTACAAAATTAGCCAACACTAGCTATCCATTTGAGCATATAAACCTTAAATAGTTATAACAAACATGGTTGCAATTCACATTAGGCCATTTAACCAGTTAGGATGAGAACCACTCACAAGAATGACTAGGCAGCAGCCATATACAGTAGGAACCTTGTTTTGTGATGTGTCCCTGCTATGCCATTTGCTAACAGACATGCACAGGTCATTGTACACCAGCTGGCACCAATCAAACTCATCGAAATGGTCCATCTCGAGTGTCCAGCATAGGTGATCATTGGTGATGTTAGCGCCTGTGCAAAACAGAAAACGGTTGAAAACAATGAGGAACAGGCACCTCATCGTTCGCCGGTCTGCACCACCTTTATCAACTTCTGCCTTCATCATTTCCCAAGTAAAGGGACCTTTTCCAACCCCAAGTTGCTGTCTGAAACTAGTTGCTTCAGCGACACCCTCAGTCCATGATGGTACACGTGGAAGGTTACCATTGTCACGAAGCCCAAGGATCTTGTGAATCACTTCCTTGGTTATCTCCAAGTTCTTGCCAGGGCCTGCTTTGATGGTCATGTCGTTTGGGTCAATAATATCCATGAGGTGATGTAGTAGACCACGACTCTCCAATGTTGGCACTGTCATCTCGAACAAAGAAGCAAAATCCTTCCGCTGGACGTACTCACGCTGCCCTTCATTCAAACTCTGCAATATACCAACCACTGTGCTTGGGCAGCAACGGCAATTCAGTTTGTGGGGTCCCTGAAATGGTTGTTAAACAGCATACATAGTTACATTTGGAGCATACATATCTTGGCACATAAGAATATAAACCAACAAGTCCTCATACTGACTGGCCAAACAAATACAGCATAACAACCTCATAAAGTTAGCATATAAACCAGATCATTCAGCAGGCAGGTCATGGGAGGCATACATAATTACTTTTGACCAAACAAATACAGCATAAGCAACATTATAAAAGCTGCAGAGATTTGCCAGCAGGTGTCCAAGCATAACAACCTCATAAAGTTAGCATATAAACCACATCATTCAGCAGGCAGGTCATGGGAGGCATACATAATTACCTTTGGCCAAACTCATACAGCATAAGCAACATTAAAAATGCTACAGAGATTTGCCAGCAGGTGGCCAAGCATAACAACCACATAATGTTAGCATATAAACCACATCATTTAGCAGGCAGGTCATGAAAAGACATACATAGCAGCTTGGTGAAGTAAAAAAGAACATATTCGGTAATCTCACCTTCTGAGCGGTCCTCTGAGTGCTAGAGCGGGCAGTACGTGGTGCTTGTGGTTCCACTTGTCCAGTGGGATCTGCTTCCTGTATGAACAAATTTTAACAAGCATCAACCAGTGTCAAACATTGCATAGCAGTGTCAAAAATATGCACACAAGGAGTATTTTTCTGTCACTCTGTTTTCTAGTACCTCAAATCTGACTGTCCGCGCACCACTCATCTGTCCCTTGTTGGTTGCTTCCGTGTGTCCTCCACGGCGCGCGTTTGTAGCTTGCGCCCCTCCTCCTTGCACTGATGAACGTGTCACGCGGCTTGACGATGCACCACCGAGAGTGTCAGACTTCCTTGATGTCTTTTTTGGTGGCATGAACGCGTCCTCGCTATCTTCTGAGCCAGGGGAAAGGTCTGCAGGTTTATTTCTTTGGGAGCCCCTGGTTGCCACCCTCTTGTAACCCTTCCTGCCCCGTGCACTCTGTCCGGCGGGGTTGACGTCTGCAAACAAGGATGGATACAAACATCAACCGAAACATACTGTGCATACAAACAAGGGTGTGGACGCTTGGGTGGACGAAAAGGTGGTTTTTTTACAGGGATGCATACAATGCTGGAACCAAATCAAATCTACAGACTCCTGAAGATACTAACTACACACAGGATGCATACAAACAACAAGGAAAGAGGTGATTTGGGAGAAAGGACGAATTTCCCCCATTATTGGGCAACTGCCATCCACAAGGCGCACCAAAAATTGCTCAAACCAAAAGGTCATGGGCTGAATGTACCTTGATTCGTGGATCCTGAGCCGCGCCCTCTGTCGCAGGTCGCGGCGTCCCTGTCCGCCGCCCGCCTCGGCGCTGCAAGAAGGGGAAAAGTTGGAAGACAAAAAGGTGAGGTTGGCGGTTTCCTTAGGGAAATCAAACCAGGAGGCCGCAATGTACCTTTAGGCGTCGATTTGGACGCGCCCCCGTCTTCTCCAGTTCCGGCACCCGTAGTTGACCCGCCGCCCTTACCCGCCGCCGGCCTCGACGCTGCCAAAATAGGGTTTTTACACGGGGGATAAGGAAGGGTTGTATGCGAAGCAGCAAGCAACGGGGACAAGGAAGGGGAGAGCGGATTTTTTTACCTAGATTCGTCGCTGGGTTTTTGTGCGGCAATGCACGACCGTCGTCTCCGGTGCCGCCGTCGCCTAGGCGGCCGGCCTCCATAACCGCGCACGGATGAAGGCGCTGCAGATGAAAAAAAGGCGGATTCAGTGGTTGAACGCTGCACAATGCATCCTGGAGCGGGGGAAGGAAAGCGCGCGTGGGGGATCACCTCAAACCGCGGTCGCCAGCGACGGAAGAGACGAGTGCGTCGGGGGGAGAGCGGAATGAGTGGGTGGAGAAAGTGGCGGAACTGTCGGGATCGGAGCAGCGGGGTCCTGTCCTTATCCCTTCCTTTTCTAGGGTGTGAGGGATGGCAGTTTTGTCCTATTTGACTTAAGAAGGAACAACCGCGCTCACGAACCGCCGCGGCCCATCGCAGGCCCACCACCGAAGCCGCGCCCATTCGCTCTGGACAAAACCGTACGTTGTAGCCCACGTGTGATATACATACCAGCAGTGGAATGCATACAAACTCAACAGTACATACAAAACTCGATTCAATAATATTTTTCCTTTTTCTAGACAAATACTAGCAGGATTTCATACTAACCCACATTATTATTTTGTTTTAGAGGAATCTTAATTCAGCTTCATGCATCCCAGTGCATACAAACCCACTAAGGATCGCATACAAATATCTTTGAAGTGCATACAATCCTCTTCTTGGAAAGACATGAGCAAACTAATTGGAAGATATGCTTTACATGACAGGATAATATGCTTTACGGCTTTTTCTAGCTGCGAGGAGAACATCTACTGTTCTTTGATATCATACAACTCTCTTTAGAGAGCATACAATTCCCTTTCTAGGTAAGACCTGACCAAACTCATTTGTTTTTGCATACATTGTTGGCGTGCATACAATCCTTTTTCGTTGCATACAATCCTTTTTCGTGGAAACCACTGGAAATATATGTTTCACGTGACAGGTCAATATGTTGTACGGCTATTTTCGATGTGCCAGGACAGCAGGCGCTCGGTTGATAGGTTGATATGCCTCTTTTGATAGGTCAATATGCACATGGCTCGAGCGTGGCGGTTGCTCTCCTAGCGGCACGATCTGCGGGGCCCACTCGTGGCGGCGAGGGGCGCGCGTGGCCGCGTTGGGACCGGCCCTGTAGGCCGCGTGGGGACCGGGCCCAGCCGGCGCACGTGTGCGCGCGGTACGCGCGTGGGGACCGGGCCCATCCGGCGCGCGGGGGCGCGCGGGGGGACCGGGCGGGGCTTCCTATAACACCTGGAAGCCCTGGGCTCCCAATAGTCGGACTCTATATATATATATATATATATAATTTTCAATTCTAGGAAAAAGCAAATACAAAAGAGGCTATACTGTCGGTACGGGTGAGATCCATCAGTATTACCATTTTACCAAAACTAGTCCTATCGGTTAGAGTTGGTCAATGTCGGTATGAACTTGCATTTATGGTAACGGTTTGTCTTTGTAGGCGACGGTGATCAAACGTTTCATCATCGGTTACAGAACCATCGGTGAAGATATCACTTTTTACCGTCACTTGGTTACCATCGTTTGCAGTCCCGACGGTATAAACTCTCTAGCACCATCTGTACAAACGCCAGATGGAGTAGTGCTCCTACTAAAGTTTAGTAAAACACTTTTTACTAAAGTTTAGTAGAAATGAAACAAACGGACCTATTAAAAGTGGCTTAAAGGAGTTTGCTAAACTTTAGCAAGGTTGGTTTCTCTAGCTGCTCAAGGAGGTGCTAAAGCCATCTAAAAGTGGTCTCCAAACCCCATTTGCACACCCTACCCCTCTTTTTTCTCTCGCCCTCCTGTGGTCCCCAACTGAAAGTGCAATAATTAGGGGTAAAATGGTATTTCAGAATGACATTTGTAAGAGTAAACAAACAGCAAATTGCTAAAGTTTAGCAGCCAACTTTAGCACTTGCTAAAGTTTAGCAAGGAGTATCCAAACGGGGACCTTAGATATATTAGTGGATTGGAATTCCTTCCTACATCCTTTTGTTGGCCGGAGGAAGCTTATTCTCCTATTTTCGATGCGTTAGCGCGTTAGCAATGTGAAATGCAACCAAAATCATTACTGGCTGTTTGTGCTCCCACTGACTGATGCGTGTGAGCTCCGGCTCCCGTGAGCGTCCCTGTTGTAAGAGTTAAGATCCATTGCAAGTATCAATAATAAAAGAGTAACACCCAGTTGAAGCAATTCTATATATGTTATTAGAGTCTGGCTTTTTGTTAGACAACAGCATGACATTATGATGCGATCAACCAAGTAGCAGGCCATGATGACCACTCCAAATCTGTTGTTATGCCTGCGGGATGCAGCCGGTCTGACCATATTAGTCCATAACAATGTGTCAGCGGGAATTTCTGGGCCATGCTTATGCTTGGCTGTGTTATGCTGATGTGACATATATAACTTATATATAGTACGTACAAGTTAGTATTAATCTAACAATGAATCTTGCCAGTGGTGAACAAATGAAAGGCTGCGGCAATCCAAAACAGCATCTTTTTGGTTTGTTTGTATTAATTGGTTGCCAATGAAAACACTGTAGAATTGTTTGAATTAATTAGTTGCCAATGAAAATATATCAACTTGTTCCAAAAGCTTACAGTTATCCATGTGCACTTGTACAACATCACGCAAACCATCGGATGCTACCGCCCACCAAAACAACCTATCCACTCATTCTACAACTCAAAGAATTTTCGGCAGAGTCGCGCAAGATATCACGGCCACTCCTGGCATGGTGGCCTTCGAGGATCAGGGAGAGTGACAGCTTTAATTCGCTGATTGAGGCATGGAAAAAGTAATTTCGTGCCTGTGAATTCGTAATTTCAGTTTACTGAATGTTTAGTTTATTTTGCTACTTAAACTGTGGTGTTTTTGTATTTTTATCTTTTTTTTTAAATGGAAGCCATTCTAATTGGCGCGATTTTGAACCTCTAAAATGGTTGGCCATTCTAAGTGGCCCAGTTCTCCATCTCTTACAACAACGGGCCTTTCTAAATAGCTAATTTTTTTACCACCTAGAATACGCCTGGTGTTTGTAAATATGAGAGCGTGCCACCTCCTAGCACTAACCATGTCCACTTCACTGCTGCCATCCACAACCCCTCCAATGACGCCCACCGCTACTCAACGGTGCCGTACGCGGAAGAGGAAGTCAAGGCTGTCGCGGCTTTTTGCAGTCGCAGTGATGAGCATCACTGAGGTGGTCCTCCGCTCCTTAGCCGCAGTCGACTTGACCGAATCCATGGCGGAGGTGTGGAAGGCCCTTCCCTCCGCCACCCATGTCTTCCTAGATGTAGTAGTCGTCATCGTCATGGATAAGTATTCCGTGCTTGAGGTCCAAGCTAGATCCGCAGCCACGAGGGCCTCCTTGGCTGTGGAAAAGGCCCGTACTCATGTGGCATTGGAGAGAAAGCTCATCACGAGGCATCGGTGCCTCCCCTTTGACCATGATTTCCATCACCATGGTGGTGATGGCGGATGCGCTGCTGGTGCCATCGCTACCGTAGTGTAATTGGGTGATGTAAGCGTCGTGATTATCTACTTTGTTATGAATAAATTGCCCATATTGGTCAGACTAGGCTTTGTTGTTCGTTCTGCATGTACAATTACTTCCACTACCTATAGGTGATGAACTGCTGAGTTGATGATTAGCCTAGCTACTTCCACATGAAGATTAGCCTAGCTCTAGTTGATGGTTAGGGAATGAACTCCCAGTGTCTAGTTATCTATTCTATATATGTATTTTGTTTGTTTCCAGGTATCTTGTTTGTCTCTGTTTATATCTTTGCATAAACTACTAGTGATGAACTGCAATCCCTTTTTTATATCTCTAGATGGACTGTAAGTCTATTGAATTAAAATCACTATGTCCAAGTGATGTTGAATGTAATGAGTCACATGTATTGTTCTGAATGTCTAGCATGTACACGCTCACATTCAATTGAAGATGCATCTCTTGTGTATGCAATTCGTTTATAATGATGCATATCCAGTTGATTTTTTAACAGCATACAAGTATTCTAACTAGCGCTAATCCAAACCGCTATTTATAGGTTGACAAACATGACAAACTACTTAAACACTGTTGTTACTAGCACACTCAAACACATCGGCGCTAACAAACACCTAGATTTTAGGCTCTCAAACGTACCAACTTTTTTTAAAAGCCGCTTAAAATAATGACCTATTCTAAGTGGTGTAGAATTAAGCCGATACATTTATCGTGTTTTTCCTGCTGAGTTTAATATCGGCACAAATAATGCACCCTCAATCATACCGGACCCATGGTAGTGGGCTGATCACATGCAAAAAATGAGGGTTTCGCCCAAGCACTTTTGATGGTTTGTGCAGTAGTGTTAAGTATAATTCCCTACATAAAGGACAAGGAATCATAATAACGTGCCTTGAAGTGAACTGAGTTCTAAGACAGAGGATATTCATTTATAATTTTGTTTGGTTCTTCCTTCTTGCCGTAGCATTCTTATTTCGATCGGGCACCATCCCTTGTTTTGCTACATGTAAGGTCACTTATCAAAGTTTATGCAGTGAATGATAAAGTTCATTGTTTGGTCACATGAGCTCAGCCTGTTATCATGGTAAACAATTTTATGTATTAGAAGTATAGCGGTGTGAGAAATGTCCCTGTTCATTGTTGAGAAATCTTTCATGCAAACATCAGTACATAACAACACTACATTATTGATGATAGTCTTAGAATGGAGGCTACTCACATGCATATTTCCAACATAAAGACGAACCTGCTTATTTAATCTCTCACTTGTCACGGAATATGCTTGTAATTTCTTGTGTTTCAGTACATCAACTAGCAGAATTAGATTCGTTCCAATCTGTCTCTATGGTCCCAATGGTCATATGGCAATGGGCCAAAAAAATAAAGAGAAAATAAAGCTCCCACACTATGTTCTACTACCTATAAATGAGACAATTCCTTTGCTCTTCTTGCAGCGCACTTACCGAAAGCCCCTTTCTGAACATCCTAGCCATGGCTTATTATGCAATTGCTCCTCTTTTGTGCACACTAATGCAAACCGAGTTGTACATGCATCTATACATAAAGGAAGTATATACCGGACCAGATTCCAGCAAAGACCATACACTAGTGATCAATGTAAATCCCCCTTTAGGATTTGGTAACGTGGACGTTATTGACTGGCCCGTTACTGATGGACTTGGTCCCGATGCAAATATTGTTGGACGTGCGCAAGGCGTACATATCCAATCAAGTCAAAATGCTGTCTATGGTTGGTACACCTCGTTCAACCTGATTTTCCAAGATACAAGGTACTTAACTTATCTGTCATCTAATACATATTATTCTCACTTTTATAATATATTCTCTCATGTAACTTGAACTTGATTTCCTTCTACAATATTTTTCCTATGCACTGTTTTCACTCTTCGCAATGAATTAAATGTATGTGTCAAAATGTTATGGCAGCTTAATCCATACCCAAGGATATATCATGTACTAATGCAAGAGTTACTTTGCTCTCTATTGAAAATAAGGCTCTAAACCTTTAATTTCGCCAATAAACTAAGGCTTTAAATGCAGTGGCGGAGCCAGGAATTCTTAACAAGGAGTGCTCGATCAATGAAGTGATGCTGCATTGATAGAAAATAGGTTGAAACTTTTAAATGTTAGGCTCGTCTTTCTCCTTAGGGATACATGCGGTTCTATAATCAACTGCCAGGGCTTGAGCCCCGGCAGCATCGGGCCTCTGGCGCTGCACCAAATTAGATAAGATTAATTACTTTGTTATAATTTTATTTCTTATATTAGGCAACTTCCACCAATGGAATCTAGTTTTTTTTTTAATTCTAATTTTTTTGTTTCCTCCACAAAAATAGTCTTAGTGGGCTGCATTAGTTCTTTCCGTGAGATGCTATGTTGTTGGCACCATATACATTTTCTTCAAATGTTTGCAGACCTTACATCATCTACCATTTTTGTGCACAAAATAGGTTCGGTGGGTCTATGCTTCAAGTGATGGGGATGACTCCACATTATTTTGACTGGAGCATTGTTGGAGGCTCTGGAGAATTTACTATGGCACACGGTGTTGTTGAGCATCAAATAGTCCAAGAACTCAGTGGTGTTTGGAGGACTTATGAACTCAACATACATGCATTCTACACTCCAATGAACTCCTCCGTGGTTAGTAAAGTCCAGGATCTGTTTGCTGGATGATTTAGTATAGATAATTTTATTGTCTTGTGCTATCACTAGTGGTTATCAGTGGCGGATGCAGAAACGCACCAGGAGGGGCTCTCCTCTCTTCTTCTTCCTCCAGACCCCTCTTGCCTTCTTCCTCCAATTTGGTGGTTATCATATTCTATTTCTAACAAGACATAACCAGGGGACTCTGACATATTTATTCTAAAATCTAATTAACATTTGGCAGATAATATTGCCTCATCTTAATAGGAACGTACTACAAAATTTAATGTAGTGAAACAGAAATATACACTGAGTGGAAACCACCTTTTCAATGGAATAGTTCAAACAATGTTGTCACTTATCATTATGGCAGTCCCGACCCACAAACTATATTCACCAGTTCTCATAGCTGCCATATCAGGAAGACACCGACACATAGAAACTATAGCACCCAACGCATCAAGTCTTGGTGTGGACCCTTAATCAATTCTATACCCTTCTCTCTTCTCTTGTGTCACTCTCTATCTCTCTCCACGCTGTGGCGGCGAGCAGAGTAGTGACCGCCGCTCTACACAACAAGGGGCTGGCGACAAGGCCGGCGCATGGCGCAGCTCCGAGCTCAGGGCGGCTGGTGGCAGCCTGGCAGGTAGCGGCGGCGCTCCACACTACCAACGGGCCGATGCAAACGACACGCTAGTAGCACCATCGCGGCTGTGCGTTGCGCAGCAGCGTGGCCAAATCAAGCTCTAGGCGGCATGGACGGTGGACCACGGCTGCGTCGGCGAAGAGCACACGCACGGCACGAGCAGTGGCGTCAAGATCCGTAGGGGCGGCGGGGACCGAGCTCTGCACCGTAGCTGGCTGCAGCTGTGCATCACGCGTGAGTGGAAGTGGGCAGCGTCGGTAGCGAGCTTGGGGCGGCCAAGCACAAGCTCAACTGCTCAATGTCCGCTGCCGAGCGACTGCAGGCATAAGGGATGGGGCCATGACGAGCTCAAAGTGGCTGCTGCTGCAAGCTCCGCTTGTAACACAAATCAAAGGAAGAAATCGAAGTCCTGGAGTTCAACTTGAGGTCCTATGTCCAAATCAAAGCACGGGAGGAAGAGGTACCAGAGTTCGCATCAAGTAGCACCAGAAGCGACGAGGTCACAGGCTAGCTAGGAGCTCGACGCCGGCGGGGCAATGCTGGGGCAGACGCGGGCAACACATGCGTGAGCGGTTTGCGGCGAAGGCTGGGTGGTCGTGCGCGAGTGGCGGCTTCTGGCAAGTATGGTTGCTGAGCCCTCCCAGTGATGCAGAGTTAGTGCGCCGAGCTCTCTAGCAACGGAGCAGCGTCAAGCTCCCTTGCCGTGGTGCGGCAGTCTCGAGGTGGTGAGGCCCACAAACGTGTGGACAACAAACGCCAAAGCGTCCCAATGCGGAATCGATTGTCTTTGCACGTTGGTCGCCAAGCCAACTCGTTTTCCCAGATCAGAAACGGTCCCATTAATTCTGTCCCAAATAAATGTTACAGAAATGAAGGATTATGACTGCCCTTATTATTATGATATATATTTAAGTATTTACGATAGGACCCTCAGAGCAGAGCTTATGGTTATGCCCGCTGCCAGCGTCTTGTGAGGTGACCTGACCCACGATGGTGGCGGCTCTCGATTGGTCTTTGCCGGCTATGTGCGAGTGAGCCGCGAGACGTCCGTTGCTCTCTCTTTGTTTCTCTTTCTTCCACATTAGAATACGCCGGCTTCTCGCCTACTACTAATACTTGCTCTCATAGTGGTACATTTTGCGGGCAGTCATGTCATTTATGTCGGTAACCGGGCCAAAGGTCATATACATTGCTGCTACACACTAGACTTTATGGCTATATATTGCCAAACATTACCATTTCATTGTGTGGGGGGACCTACGTAAATTCAGCATTTCCTAATTTAATTTTACATTTTTGTCGGACCACATGACTAACAATTCCTTCCCTATCCCTCAATATATTTTATGCAGTTTGGTTGCAACTCGTGGCAGCTCGGTCCTTGATGTGTTGGGAATGCGATGTGAGCTTGATGTCCACCGAAACCAAGAGATTTCCAATGTGACATTCATTTACATACTCTTGTTTGTTCATGTCATTGTACTCGGAGATAAAAACTACTATATATATTTGTTTTCCCGTTATTGTCTCTAATTTATTTTCAGCTATCATAGTATCATCATGTACTTTCTGTTGACACTAATTTGTGTCGCACACTGAACACGCACCTGTGTGCCTTCGACGGTGAGCGTGTTACGCAAGACACGCTGCCGAAGGACTTAGAGCACTGAAGAGCAACACGCCCGGGAGGGACCCCGTCTGGGCGCGCGGAGCAATGGTGTGCCCTAGGTCGGCTGGCCGCCCCTAGAGTGTCGTTGACGCCATGGAGACGCTTCACGAACAGCAATAGAGATTGGAAAAGTAGGGTAAAGAAGAAAAGTAAAAAGGATAAAAGTATTTTGATAGAACAGCAATCGTTTTTAGGGGCGGGTGTAGCTAAGGAACGAGTCAGAAACGAGTTAGGAAAGCTCAAAGGGAAGCGGAAGCGAAACAAAAAGGAGCTGCTCACTAATCACTATCTCAACAAAAGCTTTAATTAACCTCAAGAAGGATTAACCAAGTAAAGCTCCTTAGCTACACAAGCTCATCATCTGACGTGATTAGGCGGGGACAGGATTCGAACCTGCAGTCTTCAGGTCATGAGCCTGATGAGTTGACCAATTCCTCTACCCCGCTTCTTCCTCCTTCGCTAGCCCTATTCCTAAACCTATTCCTTGCATACGAGCGAGGCCCACGCAAATACTACGTACGATTCGTAGTCCTACGTACGATATTAAATAAAAACTACGATTGATTCCCACGAGCTAAAGGTCAATACGAGCGTTGCACTAGCGAAATCAAAAGGATTTGTATCCCCACGCATCCTGCTTGTACTGCACACGACCAAAACAAAAGCTAGCATATACATGCCATGCTATAGAAACAGTAATCCACCAGACTAATCAAAGAGCATCGGAGACTAGCTAATCAAGGCCATAGGAAATTAGTTTAACAAAGAACCTTGACCAGACAACAAGTAACGATGAAACACAGGGCCTAAAATAATTAGCTCACTATTCATCTGAATAAACAAAGCAAGGCATTGCTGCAAGAAAAAGGCACTTAAAAAAACACTCGCTGAACTCCTGGATCGAAGCACAGGTGACCGATCAAAACAAGCTCATTTATGTGCTACTGCAATCATCAGCCACGCGTGAGAATTAGAACAACACACGAGCAGAGCGAAGTTGTTACCTTGCTTCTCACCTAACACGGCTTCTGATCAGTCGATGTTTACCTGCTGGACCTTGAGCACACACAGCTGCTCACCTGGGAAAAAACGAAGCTTGAGCTGCTGAGCGCGCGTGCGAACACAGCAGCAGCGCTGGGGAGCGCGTCGCCTGCTGCACTGGGCTGGGCTGTTGCGTTGCTTGCTTGTCTGATTCATGCACTTGACGCTGAACAAGCTAGGTCGGATGCTGTAGCTGCTCTGAACCGGCCTGCACAAAAACGATCTCACCTGCACTTGTGCTGCTGCGCCGTTTGCTGTGCTGGGCCACACGAACTGTTGTTCCGTTTGGCCTGCTGGATGACAGGACCGAGCAACACGAGCTAGGCCACTCGAGCACGACGAGCTGGGCCTCGAGCACGCGCAAGCTGGGCTGCAACTTGCTCGGCCTGCTGGCCGTCGAATGCACGTGCGTCGATGCGTGCTCGTGCACCTCGCGACCAAGAACAGGATGAACACAAGAGAAACCGAGTAACTTCAAGCGAATTGATCTCTCTCGGTACACAACGGATCGAGATAAAAATTAGGCTATAGATGCACCTTGACAAGACCTAAGGCCAGTCTCAGTGGGGGTTTCATCCACAATAAATAAGATGCCACATAGACATTTTTGATGACATGGCAACAGATTAATGAGGAGAGAGACGACCCGTTTCATGTTCACCACACCCGCCCGGTCCCGGTCCGGTACACGAGACGATGAAACTCGCGTTGAGGGCGTCCTCGTTTCATCCGGGATCCGCGTGCGCCGGCGCTCGCTCCGTCTTCCTCCCGCGCGTGCCTTCTTCCTCCCACGCTCGCTCCTCCCGCGCGCGGCGCGCGCCTTCCCCTTCCTCCTCCCGCGCTCGCTCCTCCCGTGCTCGCTCCTTCCCGTTTTTTTTTTTTGGGGCTATATATGGAAGGTCTCGATCCAGATTTGTTTTGTTTCCACCTCCAATCCTGTGTCCTCCGCCTTCCATTCTTCGACTGTGTGGCGGTGGCACTTGAGATTGAGAATCGATGGAGGGCAGGAGGAAGAAGGGCGGCAGCGGCGGCTCAAGGAAGAAAGCTGCTTCTTCCCCCCGAGATGCTGCTCCCCCAGATGTTGCTTCTTCCCCCCGAGATGATGCTGCTCCCCGAGATGCTGCTGCTGCGGTACAATTTTTTCTCATGTCTTCAGTTAAATTGTTCTAGGTTCTTCAGTAGGCAAATCTGAGGTCGCCCCGATTTATTATCTGCTTGCCGCCGGCCGCCATGGGCCGCCGCTCTGTGCTCTGCTCGTTCGCTGACGACGCCTCGTCGGCCATTTGCTCCATGCTCCAATCTTGCGTGGAATCTGAAACTAGCTGCTACTGCTGAAGAATTATTCTTTATTGGCCTCTCGATCGCTGCTTGTAGGTGATCAGCTACCTGCAGCTAGCTACTACCACGCCTGGTTTCAGGTTTGCAGTTTGCTTTGTAGAGAGATGAGAGGACCCGAAGCTGGGGGATACGCTAACGTAGGAATTGTAGAGCAGAGAGAATAATTCTTTTGGGTTAATGGAGGCTTGTGGAGGGGTCTCTGAAACTATGATGTTTCCTTTGACAGGATATATGAGCTTGCATATATGATGTTTCCTTTGATAGGATACTGATAGATGCAAATCAGCATGTAGAGGGATTTTTCTGACAGGATACTGATAGTCTCATGTAGAGGAAATTTTTTTCTTTAAAATGGACTTTTGTAGGATAGCTGATGTAGTTAGGATGCACACAAAATTTTGACAATATGTAGAGGAATTTTTTGACAGTATGTATAGGAATTTTGTTTGACAGTATGTATAGGAATTTTTTTGACAGTATGTAGAGGAATATAGTTCTGAAAACATTTGACAGGAACTTAACCCGTGTGCTCACACTTTATTTATGCAAATTGTAGGGGTGGTTATATGAATTTATTGCAGCAAACACATTTTCCCATTGGTGAAAATTCTCATTTTGTATGGATCATGGCTGCTTATATGGTTCCTATTTCAGATGGTGGGATGATGGATACTGGAGAAACATAAAGGCACATGATCTTGTCAACTGAATGTGAAACAAACCGATGTATCACCTATCTATTTTATTTTGGACCATGTTTTGGTCACTTATCTTTTTTTTGAACTGCATGTGAACTGAATGTATCCCAGATTGGTATTTGAATTTGTCTTACATTGAACTAAGTTTGAATGTATCCCAGATTGGTATTTGAATTTTTTTGTACTGCATGTAAACTGAGTTTGTACTGTCACAGTGCTTTACTTTATCTCTGAATGTGACTGTACAATGAGTTGGTCGACTGATAATGAATGTGAACTGACAGCCCGAGTGAATGTCAATTACAAAAGGCTATAGAGTGCTTGGCACACTTGATCATAGCCAAATCAAAAAATTAAATGCTGTATATTGTCTATGAAACTGTGCCATGACACTGTGCACTGAGAGTCACAGTTTCATCCCATCCAAAAGCTGATGTGGCTGCGTGAGAAACTGTGCCCATGACACCGCCACAGAGACTGGCCTAACAGATCGAAAAGGAAAGTCTCGAAAAGATCAACAATCCATCTCGAATTTTGGTAAATACCGAGTGCCTTCCACAAGAACCGGTTTTGAGAAAAACTTCAAATCCGAACCAAATTCGTGAGGGATTGGAAGGGGGATCACATCAAGATTGCTCACAACGATCCTAGCAACAAAAGCACCCAATCAATTTCACGAATTTCGCAGACAAAACGCACGAGCGAAAAATCTCTCAAAAATATCTCAGAAAATACCGAAAATAAGAAATTCGAGATTCAAACGGGAGGAATCAATTTGGCACGAAATTGAACTTTGGATTACTTCATCATGTTCGGTTACAAGCCACTTGCTAGCACAAACAAAGCTAGAATGCCAAAAAGATCAAATCAAATATCCCTCCTCTCTCTCTCAAACCCTAGAAAAGACCCTCTCACAAACAAATGAGATGTCCACTACCTATCTTCTCCAATGGATGGCTACCCACAATAGCCACTCCTCATATATATATAGCGCCCTGCAAATGTCCAGAACGCCCTTACATGAAGCATACAACAAAATACCCCTTAGGGGCAAATTTGACATTTCCGCGAATCTTTTTCCGGCTGGGACACCTTCCACCGCAAGCTTGCTTCCCTCCGACGCAAACCTTTCGATCACGCCGTGTGTCCTCCGGTCCAGGCTCCTTGACGCGCTCGGCTCCTCCTGATAAGCCGTTACCGCCACGCCAAGTCCTCGGGCTATCCTGATGATTTTGTGGCCAAATCACCAAACCCCGCGTACAAGCTTCGGTTGTTAGCCGCCACCTTGCACCGGCTTCACGTCCGCGTACGAGCTTCGGTTGTGAGCCGCTACCTCGCACCGGATCCACGCCGCCTTGCTCGTTCTTGCCACCATGTGAACCGCACTTGATCCATCTGGCCACCGGGTCCCTCGAACCAAGCCTACTTGTCTCTCCACTCCCTGGAGGCCGCCATGGCTAAGACCTTTCGCGCCTGTTCTTCACTTGCACCAATGCAATCAAGCCGCATTCTACACCTGCAATACTTAAGTCAAGGCAAACGCCAGTCCACACCACGTTGTCAATCACTCATCACACCAGGAAGCGACCATCCACCGGTCCTTGGACACACCCGGTCCTCAATCTCCCACTTAATGAGTACATTGGCAACACACATAATCACGATAGGTATAAAAGGAAAACAGAAAAAAATCGAAAACAAAGCTCAAGCAAGTGACAAAAAGCAAGAACCAGCCGAGAACAAAGTCACTCACAAGAGAAAGCTCTAGAAAACGCCGACCCTTCAATAAGAAGCGAAAAGGGCTGAACACCATCGGCAAAAGAGCAAAGCATAAAGCACAAAACACAAATCTCCAAAACACTTTTCAGGATACAAAAAGCACTCCCCCTGCACAGATGCAAACAACCCCTGAACAAGTGAATTTGTGCGTGTGAAAATGTGTCAAAAAACTTTCAAAAGCGACCAGCATTGTTTTCCTTCCAGAAACTCTTCAGAAATTCTCCCCCTTGTTGACAATGAACAAATCAAGACGAAAATGCAAAAGATGCAACTACAATCTTCCCCTGAAATGTGCAATGAAAATGCCAATCCAACGTTCAAATTCAAACTCCAAAGCTCCCCCTGGAATGTGCAACCAAAATGCAAATCCAAGGTTCAAGTTCAAACATCAATCTTTCCAAAATATGCACAACCAAAGTGCCAACACAGCAAACTCACAAACTCATGCAACCCAAAAGCAATAAGCAAAGTCTTCTCCTTTTCAAATCAAAGCCTTCTCCTTTTCAAATCAACTTGTGCGATTTCTCCAAAAGAATCAAGCCAAAAGATATCAATATAAGGAGAACCACACTTCACACCAAATCAGAACATGAACTCCAAAGCATGAATGATATGATATATGGTGCAAGAGGAAAGCCAACCTAACAAGCTTCACAATTAGACCACAAAGCACTTGCAAGTGCTAGGAATTGCAAAGCACTCTAAGGAGTAAACAATATAGCTCAAAGGCGCACAAAATCTCAAAGTGATACTAAGTCACAAGCACCGGGAGCAAACCATTTTATCAAGTGTTCATCATTATGTAAAACATGTCACCACATGAGCAAGAACTAGTCATGGATAGCGCAAGCATAAATGGAAACTAGTTCTATGTCAAAACTCATATAAGGTAACCAATTTTCTCATCAAAAGCTCATTGTAAGCACCTTGAAAGCACCAAAGCCATGCCTTTTACTTCATTTCTTACAAAGCTCGTTCAGACCATGTGCCTTCTTTGGCAGACAATATGTAACAACATAAGCATTCAAGTTTTAGCATGGACAAAACAAAAGGAACTTGATTAGCAACTGATTATTTTATTTTGAAGTTCATAAAAACTCAAATTCACATGTCATGCCTTTGCGGCATAAAGAAGCACTGGCTTCCCCTCGGATGCAAACGAGGCTAAACACTCACAATGAGAAAGTCTTTGACCCGATTGAAAAGAACATGGGTCCCAAACTTGAGCTGAGACACAGAACTACCATTCATACGAGAGCTACACAGTTCTAGTCAAAAGCTCATGAGTGAATGGTGATAAAGATCATTAGTCAAGTTAGTTTACACCATTCCGAAAACAAGTTAGCTCAATAGATTTTATGTCAAAGCATCAAAGTGAGACTAAGCTTGCACATCTTGCCACACATTCACAACTCAAAGTGCACGTCCACACAAAGCACAAGAAAATGCTAAGGATATACAGGTGAAGCTCAACTATACAATGCAAGATGCTCATATGATACATGATGCAAATGCAACTCTAAAAGAGTGAGGACTCAGCTCAAGATCAAGAAAACACATGAGGGTCGAACCAATCAAGAAAAACTCCATAGCCAATGAAGAACCGCCAAGGATCCCAATTGAGTACCATAAAAAGATACCAATTGAAGGATCAAAACTTGATACCACTTGAAGAAAATGAAATCCAATTGAAAGTCCAAAATGTGATACCAATTTAATGCTCAAAAGCGGATACCAAATCTCAAAGCAAATCCTTGGTCCAACTCCCCCTCAAATAAAGCCGAGCTCCCCGTCAACCAAAGACGTCTAGCAAAATAAAACTAGAAAAGGGTGTACAAAAGCAAATGTAAAGCTGCAACATGAAACAAAAGGAAGAAAAATCCCAAAGGAGCAAAATGCAACCCAAAGACAAGGTAAGCCCAAAACAAGATAAACCACAACTCGTGCTACAAGAAGCAATGATGATACAAATGTGAGGAATTAAAGCATTGCAACACGATATCGATTATATGAATAAAAGCTCGGGCTAACGACATGTCAATAAGGTGCAAAGGATCTACACAAAGGATACCAACTAAAAGGATACTAGATGAACAACATGCCATGAGCAATTTGACTCATATGAGGAAACATGGCAAGGAGTTCGTATGGATCACACACACTGTCATATAAAGGTGACTAATCCACCAAGATATATCACAAAACTAGCATACCAAGATATACAAGAAGATCATACATGCAAAGAAAAAAGGTGGCTAGCCTACCATGGTATATACACATCAAGCAACATACACAAGCAAGCAAAATAGTGTACAAGAGAGAAGCTCACTATACAAAGTGTGCAAAGGCCACATCGGGGCCATCCAAAGGGTGTGGAGACCCATCAAACCTTGATCATGCAAAAGACCAAGAGTCACCAAGCTCATGTTCTCCAACCCGCGTCCTCGTACCTACACATCAGAGGACAAACAAACCCGAGTCTTGGATCTCGAAGGGTTAGCAAGCATATACTTAGGAACCCAAGACTTGGTCATACGGGTAAAATATATACTCAACTTATCACGTGGGTTAGCATGATGCAAATGTCGGTTCAAACGAGAATGCTTCGGAACACACTTGAAACCATACCTCAAAGTAGAAAATCGAGAAGAAGAACGAGTGCTACCACTAGCAAAAAGGCAACGATCCCCCGATGTCTTTGAAGAAGAACCATTAGAAGCACCATGAAAATCATGTCGTGGACCAACACGAGAAACACTAGAAACATGTCCACGATCACGAACTACCCCACTAGAAAAAGAGTCATAAAACCCATCAACAAAATGCGGCTTCTGACAAGGCACACAAGTGTTCATTCCATGAGGTGGGCTATGAACAACCAAAGGCCTAGAAGCACGAACTCGCCGCATGCGTCTCGCACGCCTATAACAAAAGCTCTCTTGGTGCCCATCCTTGTCACAGTAAGAGTAATGGTACAAAGGAGGCACGGTCTGACAGGACAAATCACCATTCTCATTCAATCGACAAGTCCCTTGGGGCTTAGAGCAAAAACCTTCAATATCTAACTTTGTGCCCAGATTAGGATCACACGTGCCATGGGAAAGGCTACGTGGGTTCCTAAAAGCTTTAGCGCGCACACGTCTCTCATGTTTGATACGACGAAAGCAAAACTCACAGTATGCCCATCTTTCTTGCAAAAGGTGCAAAGGAACTTCGGTTTGGGAGCATGAGTTCCGAAAAAGTGAGAAGCACCCTTGCCACTTGAATTATCTTGGACAACACCGGAAAAATCAACAAGCTTAGGAATAGCTATGGGAGTGCTATCCAAAGCACCAACACAAGCACTAACATGTAAAGACTCACGCTCAGCACAAGAAGTCAACTCTGACTGAGAATAATCAATTTTGGAAGCACAAATGTCAGAGTGACGAGAATCATGAGAATCCAAAGACTTAGCACAAACACTCTTGCATCGGGTGAGCAAAACACCATTCTCAAATTTCAGCCGCTCACAAGTACCACATGGAGCATTTTTCAAATTAGTCATCTCCTCCTCAATGCACTTGGCATATGTGGTACGCAAGAGATCATTTTCTTTCTCAAGGTTGGCACTCATCTCCTTGTGCTCAACCAACTTGGCGCTCATATCATCGCACATCTATTTCAAAGTCAAAACTTCACTTTCTAATCCAATGCATGATGTGCAAATGAGACCACATGAACAAATATCATCATTCACATCAAGCAAATCATCATGAGTATCCAAATAAGTAAGGCAAACATCACCATCAAAAACCAAAGAGCAAGTGCAACACGGCGTGGACTTCATCTCACAAATTTCTGCCTTAGCATGCTCAAGTTCATCCAAACAAATGGTGTGAGTCAATTTCAATTCTTTAATTTCAGCATGCAAAGATTCACAAGAAGCACATGGTAAAGAAGCATTTGACTCCAACAAAACAATCTCATCTCTAGCCTCATCAAGATCAGCTTGCAAGAAATCACATTAAGGACATGGCTTAGAGGCATTAGATTTCAGCAAGTGATTTTCAGATTTCAACCAATCCCAAGCAGATTTCAAATTGGCATTCTTTTTAATTAAGTTATCACAAGAATTGCATGAAGAAGAAAAAGCATTTGAATTATCAAGTTCAAATGTGTCAATTTTCTTCTTAAGCTCAACTATGATCTCGCCATCAGCACAAAGGAGAGTGAACAAGTCAATTATACATTGAGAGAGTTTACTTCTACTCATCTTGTGAAGCTTGCGTCGAAGATCGTTTTGTTGATGCACTTCTTCCAAAAGACGCATAAACGCCATCTCTTCATTAAGCTCATCACGCTTCTCTCCACCTGAGGACAAAGACACACAAAAAGAAGAGCTTGGTGCCATAGCTCAAAGCACCGGCTAGGATTAGTCAAAAGCAAAGCTCAAATCTCGAAAACCAAATTCGGAAGCAAAATCGCCTTCTCCCTTGTCGCCCCGTGGATCACAAAGCCAATAAAGTTGGAGTGATCCTTAACCGGCTCTGATACCAATTGTAGGACCGAAACGGGCGACCAGAGGGGGGGAGGGGTGAATGGGAGCCTTTAAAAAATTCTCCGATGAGAAGAACAAAGCATATGTCCCGATTACGACCCGGCGCACCTCTCTTCTCACCGTCAAGTTGACACAAGTCAACTCGTGACAAGCTCACTCTAGGAACGAGTCAGGAAAGCTCAAAGCGAAGCGGAAACGAAACAAAAAGGAGCTGCTCACTAGTCACTATCTCAACAAAAGCTTTAATTAACCTCAAGAAGGATTAACCAAGTAAAGCTCCTTAGCGACACAACTGTACTGCACACGACCAAAACAAAAGCTAGCATATACATGCCATGCTATAGAAACAGTAATCCACCAGACTAATCAAAGAGCATCGGAGACTAGCTAATCAAGGTCATAGGAAATTAGTTTAACAAAGAACGACCAGACAACAAGTAACGATGAAACACAGGGCCTAAAATAATTAGCTCACTATTCATCTGAATAAACAAAGCAAGGCATTGCTGCAAGAAAAAGGCACTTAAAAAAAACACTCGCTGAACTCCTGGATCCAAGCATAGGTGACCGATCAAAACAAGCTCATTTATGTGCTACTGCAATCATCAGCCATGCGTGAGAATTAGAACAACACACGAGCAGAGCGAAGTTGTTACCTTGCTTCTCACCTAACACGGCTTCTGATCAGTCGATGTTTACCTGCTGGACCTTGAGCACACACAGCTGCTCACCTGGGGAAAAACGAAGCTTGAGCTGCTGAGCGCGCGCGTGAACACAGCAGCAGCGCTGGGGAGCGCATCGCCTGCTGCGCTGGGCTGGGCTGTTGCGTTGCTTGCTTGTCTGATTCCTGCACTTGATGCTGAACAGGCTAGGTCGGATGCTGTAGCAGCTCTGAACCTGCACAAAAACGATCTCACCTGCACTTGTGCTGCTGCGCCGTTTGCTGTGCTGGGCCACACGAACTGTTGCTCCGTTTGGCCTGCTTGATGACTGGACCGAGCAACACGAGCTGGGCCACTCGAGCACGACGAGCTGGGCCTCGAGCACGCGCAAGCTGGGCTGCAACTTGCTCGGCCTGCTGGCCGTCGAACGCACGTGCGTCGATGCGTGCTCGTGCACCTCGCGACCAAGAACAGGATGAACACAAGAGAAACCGAGCAACTTCAAGCGAATTGATCTCTCTCGCTACACCACGGATCGAGATAAAAATTAGGCTATAGATGCACCTCGACAAGACCTAACAGATCGAAAAGGAACAATCCATCTCGAATTTTGGTAAATACCCAGTGCCTTCACAAGAATCGGTTTTGGGAAAAACTTCAAATCCGAGCCAAATTCGTGAGGGATTGGAAGCGAGATCACATCAAGATTGCTCACAAGGATCCTAGCAACAAAAGCTCCCAATCAATTTCACGAATTTTGCAGCCAAATCGCACGAACGAAAAATACCTCAAAAATACCTCCGGAAATACCGGAAATAAGAAATTCGAGATTCAAACGGGAGGAATCAATTTGGCATGAAATTGAACTTTGGATTACTTCACCATGTTCGGTTACAAGCCACTTGCTAGCACAAACAAAGTTAGAATGGCAAAAAGATCCAATCAAAGATCCCTACTCTCTCCCTCAAACCCTAGAAAAGACCCTTTCACAAACAAATGAGATGTCCACCTCCTATCTTCCCCAATGGATGACTGCCCAAACTCCTCATATATATAGACACCCTGTAAATGTCAAAAACGCCCTTACATAAAGCACACAACAAAATACCCCTTACGGGCAAATTTGACAATTCCGCAAATCTTTTTCCGGCTGGGACACTTTCCACCTCAAGCTTGCTTCCTTCCGACGCAAACCTTGCGATCACGCCGTGTGTCCTCCAATCCAGGCTCCTTAACGCGCACGGCTCCTCCTGATAGGCTGTTACCGTCACGCCAAGTCCTCGGGCTTGGTTTTGAGGCTCAAACCAAGAAACCGTCCTCCTGATGATTTTGTGGCCAAATCCGCGTACAAGCTTCGGTTGTTAGCCGCCACCTTGCACCGGCTTCACGTCCGCGTACGAGCTTCGGTTGTGAGCCGCTACCTCGCACCGGATCCATACCGCCTTGCTCGTTCTTGCCACCATGTGAACCGCACTTGATCCATCTGGCCACCGGGTCTCTCGAACCAAGCCTACTTGTCTCTCCACTCCGTGGAGGCCGCCATGGCTATGAGCTTTCGCGCCTGTTCTTCACCTGCACCAATGCAATCGAGCCGCATTCTGCACCGGCAATACTAAAGCCAAGGCAAACGCCAGTCCACACCATGTTATCAATCACTCATCACACTAGAAAGCGACCATCCACCGGTCCTTGGACACACCCGGTCCTCATGCTATACTCGGGCCCCACCTTAAGAAGAAGAAAGATCCTGACTGCCCCACGATTTCATGCTCCATTGGAGGCCAAGATTTCGATATTGCCCTATGTGAGTTAGGGGCGAGCGTCAGCGTGATGCCCAATGTAGTTTTTGACCACCTTAAACATATCTCGCTTGTCTTTACGCCCATGTGTTTGCAGCTAGCGGATCAATCGGTCCGCTACCTCCATGGAGTCGCAGAAAATGTTCCGGTCAAGATCAGGGATTTCTTTGTCCCCGTGGGGATGTTCGGAAGCCGGAGCCAAGATGAAGGACCGATCAGGCGACCAGAGAGGGGGGAGTGAATGGGAGCCGACAAAAATTTCATTCCCGAATCCGGCTTTCATCCCAAAATCACTTCCAGAACCTCGCAACACGATCTCGCCAAGATCATGTAGCAACTGAGATGCTACTGACCCTAGCAACAAGAAACAAGCAGCGGAAAAACAGAAAGAACCTCGATCCAAAAAACTTTGCAAATCTGTCACTGGGTGTTTGTACTCGGCACTGCCGGATTTCAAAACTCGGCACTGCCGGGTACATGCAAATCAGCCCAGCCCTCGAGTGTATGTACTCGGCACTGCCGGGTTACAAAACTCGGCACTGCCTAGTACATGCAAGACATCCCAGCCCTCGAGTGTATGTACTCGGCACTGCCGAGTTACCAAACTCGGCACTGCCTAGTACATGCAAAACAGCCCAGCCCGAAAGTCAACTCTTCAATCTCGTGAATGGATCTCCCAAACCGCTTGAGCTCTTGAGACGAAACTTTGGGGAGATGATATATACCTCAAGTAGAGGGTATGCCCCAAAAATCTCGGCCTCTAACTCCCTAGAACTCCCGGAATCTCAAATCTCACGAAGAACAAACCCACCACGAGTTCATCCCGAAATCTTCAAATCTAGAGCGATTCCCGGCGTTTGGGGGCAAGAGATCACCAAGAAAAGAGGCACAAGGCACTCATGTGTGATTCCTCCAAAAAATCCGAGAGAAAACTCCCTAGAAATCGAAGAACGAAAATCCCCCAAAAATGGCTCCAAAAATAGCTCCGAAAATAGGAAAAAGAAAAAGAGCTCGGGGATTCAAATCATGACACAAACTTGAATAGATTAAAATCCGTCAACCAACCATGAATTCACCTATATAAACTAAAATGGATTAAAGAAAATAGTTCTCGGTGGAGAGTATGACAGGGAAATAAACAAGCCCAGAGAGATCTCATGAAAGGATGACTAGCACCCCTATATGTAGTCCAAGTGGTGGAGTCCTAAGTACTAAACTACCCCTAAGCGATACATACCCCTCAGGGGCAAATTTGTCATAGTCGCGAATATTCCTCCGCCTCGGACCGCATCCGCCGCAACCTTACTTCCCTCCGACGCAAGCTTTGCGGCCACGCCGCGTGTCCTCCGGTCCAGGCTCCTTGACGCCCACGGCTCCTCCTGATGGGCCGTGCCACGCCAAGTCCTCGGGCTTGGTTTTGAGGCCCAAACCAAGAAACTATCATCCTGATGATTTTGTGGCCAAATCACCAAACCCCGCGTACAAGCTTCGGTTGTTAGCCGCCACCTTGCACCGGCTTCACGTCCGCTTACGAGCTTCGGTTGTGAGCCGCTACCTCGCACCGGATCCACGCCGCCTTGCTCGTTCTTGCCACCATGTGAACCGCACTTGATCCATCTGGCCACCGGGTCCCTCGAACCAAGCCTACTTGTCTCTCCTCTCCTCGGAGGCCGCCATGGCTAAGACCTTTCACGCCTGTTCTTCACCTGCACCAATGCAATCAAGCCGCATTCTACACCTGCAATACTTAAGCCAAGGCAAACGTTAGTCCACACCATGTTGTCAATCACTCATCACACCAGGAAGCGACCATCCACCGGTCCTCGGACACACCGGGTCCTCAATCTCCCCCTTGATGAGTTCATTGACAACACGCACACTCAAGATAGGTATAAAAGGAAAACATAAAAGAAATAAAAACAAGGCTCAAGCAAGTGACTAAAAAGCAAGAACATGCCGAACACAAAGTCACTCACAAGAGAAAAACTCAGAAAATGCCGACCCTTCAATAAGAAGCGAAAAAGGGCTCAACACCATCGGCAAAAGAGTAAGGCACAAAGCACAAAGCACAAATCTCATTTTTTAGGAAACACAAGGAGCTCCCCCTGCACAAATACATACTCCCCCTGAACAAGTGAACGAATGCATGCAAGAAACCCAGCAATTTTGTTTTCCTTTCACAAATTTCTCCCACTTGTTGACAATGCAGGAATCAAGGTCAGAAAATCCCAAGCTGCAAAAACCGGTACTGCCGAGTTGCAAAAACCGGCACTGCCGAGTATGCACAGGCAACACAGCAAAAATGCAAAAATGCAACTACAAGCTTCTCAAATATACAATGAGCACTACAAAATGCTGCAAGTTAGAGAACAGACAAGTTAGATAGTTCATCAGGTTTACCAGGGCATTGCCATCAAGAAGGTAAAGACATATAGCCATTTGACAAAGCCATGATCAAGTTGTTCAATTTTATCAAAAAGCCACCACATGAGCAAAGTCCTAAACATGGATCATTCAAGCACAAATGAACTTCATCTCACCAAGATTAAGCAACGACAAGCATTCTTGACAAAAGATCATTACAAACGCCCAAATTCTATCTCATGTCATGTCAAAGCACGGAGCCATGTGTTCACTTCTCAAGGGAGACTTCTCCGGCAAACAACATGCAACCGCTTAGCACCCATGTGTGCAAGTGTGTGCAATGGTGAAAGCATAGAGACATGAGCATAAATTTCTTCAAATATATCTTTTTCTCATCTTTCTTCTTTCATGCATAGACATCTCATGTTTCAAGTTTTTAAATTAAGCATGGTACATGAAATGTCTTTGCGACAAAAAGAAGCTTATGCTCCTCCACAAGATAAAGCATGGGCTAAACATTCACAATGACAAAGGTCTTTGACCCAATTGAAAAGAACATCACATCCTAGTATGATCTTAAGCAAGATATAGCCATTTCGGCTCAAACAAGACATGCAAAGGCATTTACTCATGGGTGAAAAGAGTTTAAGTTCAGTTTGTCATTTTACTTCAAAAGATTGACTATCTCAAAGGAATATATATCAAAACCATCAAGAGCATAGCCATCCATACAATCAATCCCTAGCCAGCCTACCTAAACTCTAAAATGTAGCAAGTTGTAGCAATCACTGCATATAGGAGAAGCTCATCCTAAGATATGATACAACTGCAGCATGATATATCACAAGATGCAAGGATGAAAACTATACATCAAGATACAAAGGTGAAAGATATACATCAAGATACAAAGATGGACAAAATCAAACCAAATACAATAGTGTACATATGCTACAATAGAAGCCTCCAAAACTCAGCTCAGAAAGGCGCACACACACCAAGTTCTCCTCGCAAGCGGGTGAAGGTAACTTGGTCAAGTGGTTTTGTGAAAATGTCTGCAAGCTGGTTTTGGGTAGAAATATGGGCAAGCTCAAACTCAATACACAAGCGTGATCAAAGCATAACCATAAAGCTCCCCCTGGAATGTGCAACCAAAATGCAAATCCAAGGTTCAAGTTCAAACTACAAGCTCCCCTTGGAATGTGCAACTAAAATGCAAATCCAAGGTTCAAGTTCAAACATAAGCTCCCCTTGGAATGTGCAACTGAAATGAAAATCCAAGGTTCAGGTTCAAATTTCAAACTCCCATGATATGCACAACCAAAATGCCAACACTGCAAACTCACAAACTCATGCAATTCAAAAGCTATAAGCAAGGTCCTCTTCTTTTCAAATCAACTTGAGCAATTTCTCCACCTCAAATAAAGCCGAGCTCCCCCTCAACCAAAGACGCCTAGCAAAAGAAAACTAGAAAAAGGTGTACAAAATCAAATGGAAAGCTCCATCACTAAACAAAGGAAGAGAAATCTCAAAAGAGCAAAATGCAACCGAAGGACAAAGCAGACCCAAAAGATACCAGCTAAAGGATACCAAAAGGACAACATGTCATGCACAAATTGATACATATGGGAAAACATAGCAATGAGTTCATGTGGATCATACACTATCATACAAAGGTGACTAGTCCACCAACATATATTACAAAGCTAGCATGTCAGGATATACACATGAAAATTATACATGCTAACAAGAAAGGTGGCTAGCCTACCATGGTAAATACACATCCAATCAACGAAGGCAGATGTACATCATGCTAAACGAAACAAAAAGGCAAAATACAAGCACAAAACAAGACAAAGATACACAGGTGAACACAAGAGTGTACAACGGATATACTCACAATACATAATGTACAAGGGCCACATCGGGGCCATCCAAAATGGTGTGGAGAACCATCAAACCTTGATCAGGCAAAAGACCAAGAGTCACCAAGCTCATGTTCTCCATACCTCCCACCTGCACAATTAAAAGCGAGAACGAGAACGAGCGAACAACTCAACACTGGGGTTAGCACAGAAGGAGTTAAACCAGTGTCGGGCCATCTGCTCAAAAGAGGGGTTAGCAAAATCAACGTCACTACGTGGAACCCTCTCGTCTCTCACCGTCGGACCTCTAGAACCACGCGGGGAAAACGCGGCCTAGACTCTCTCCTAGCCTCAAAGCTACGGTCAAACCTCCCTGCACCAAACTGACCACGAGCAGGAGGCCGCCTAGCGAACTCACCACTAGCTGGAACACGACGACTACCAAACGAAGGATCTGTACACACAAAAGCCTCTCCTCTAGGCAAAGGTGAACGAGACACAGAGACACTAGGGAAGAGTGGTACCTGTCCCTGTTTCCCATCTGCTTCTCTCGTCTCACCTTCCTCTTCTTTCTCCAGCAAAACTCTTCTAGGTGACCATTCCTTCCACAATGTTCACAATCGAAGCGGACTGGTTTTGGCTTTGGGGTTTCTCTCGGCTGTGGCTTCTCACTTCTCTGGTAACCCCCACTCCTCACAAAAGTCACTCTCCTCTGGAAGTTGTTTGTCTTTGGTGGAAACTTGGGAGGATCTGGAGTGGTGTAAAGTTTGTTCAACATGTGGTTGGGCTTAGGTGTGAAGCTGTTCTTTGGTGGAGTTCTCTCTGGTGGTGTTGGGATGTTTGAGGTGGAACAGGCTTGCTCTTTCTCTTTCTCACACCCACTCTCATCAAGCTTCTCAGAACCCAAACCACGACCATCGGCTCTCTTGAACCCAGCAATCAACATCTTAATCTGAGGTTCACGACCGGACAACCAACCCAAACATTGACGCAACTCATCATTTTCATCTTGCAAGCGATCAACAGATTGTACAAGCTCAACATTCTTCAAAGCGATAATATCACAAGCAGGGCAAGAATTTGCAATAGGAGATTTTAACTGAGCCTCAAGCGAACTAATCATGGTACGAGATTCAAGCAATTAAGCATGTAAAGCAGGACAAGAAGTACAAGCACCTAGCAAAGAAGGTCTAGACTTCAACTCAGCAATCTCAACCCTAGCTCCTTCTAGTTCATCAAGGCATGTTATGTGTTTATCCTTGAGAGCAACCAAATCAGCAAGATGCACATCACACACAGAGCATTCAAGTTCATCAGAAACAGTAGAAGCATCTTTCAGCACACCTATCTCAGCTCTAGCACTTGCCAACTCAGATTCAAGTTAGCCACTTTCTTGCTAGAGCCACTAAGCAAAGACTCAAAATCCATCGCCTTCTTTCCAGTCTCAGAAAGTAAGGCCTCAAGCTCAGCTATTCTTTCCTTTGACTCTCCTAGCAAAGATCTAAACTCTCTTTTCTCCTTGTTGGTCTTCCTAAGCACATCATCACGGTTATCGACCAACTGCTCTAGCCTAGCAATCTCCTTACGCAAAGAGGCAGGATCGGTCAATACCTCATCCTCGGAGTCGTAGTCGGAGATGTTCTTGTTGTTGAAGTCATGTGCCATGGTGCAAAAGTTCATAGCGGCGCAGGAAAGCCCGTTGAGGTTGCGGTTCATGTGCTTCTTCTCCTTGCGGTGGCCGCGGTCTTCCTCCTCGCTGCTTGAGCTTGACGAGGTGTCGGTGTTCTCGTCCTTGTTCTTGTGCTTGGAGTGGTACTTGTCCTTGGAGCGGTGCTTGTGCTCATCTCGTGGGCGGTGCTTGCGTTTCTTGATTTCCTCCGGGCACTCGGCGATCAAGTGGCCCTTCTTGCCGCATCTGTAGCACGTACTCCCCACGCGCCTTGAACCCTTCCGGTTCTGGTACATGCGCTCGAACCTCCTCGTGAGCAACGCGAGATCCTCCTCGCTCAGCACCTCAAACTCCTCATCTGGAAGAGACACAAGAGAAGACAAAGCAAAATGTCTGGAAGTATTAGCATGTCCATTACCAAAGCCACCGACTAGAGCCAGACTATGAGAATCAGTCGGACTCTTAGCCTTGGCAAGAAACCGTCTATCAACCTCAGAAGATTTCAACTTGGAGAAAAGCTCATCAACCACCAAAGTCTCATAGTTAGCCGACTCCATGATAGCCTCAACCTTCGCTCCCCACACGGTCCGATCAAGTGATTGCAATAGCTTGATAACTCTGTCATGATCCGTGTAAGGGAGGGCGGTGATGTTGGCCTTCATGTTGTTGACTATAGACGTGAAGCGCTGAAACATAGCATCAACCGACTCGCTAGGCAACTGCTCAAAATTCTCATACTCTCGACGGTACATAGAGAAAAGCCTAGCCCTTCACATGGCTATCACCACCGTGGGCTACCTTGAGCTTCTGCCAGATCTGGCTAGCTAGGTCCTCGCCCAAAACTCGCTCAAACTCCTTAGTCGACAAAGCACGAACAAGTAATCGACAGCTCTAGCGTTTGCCTTAAACTTATCTCTTGCATCCTGGGCATCTAAGTTGGTGGGATTGACATAGTGTTCATCATTGGTCACATCCCACAACAACTTTCCTTTGCCTCGCAAGAAAGCGCCCATACGCGCGACCCAATTCGGATAGTTCTTCCCATCGAAGTGTGGAGGCCCGGAACCCCGATCTTGGTACGCCATCTTTGGATCTTAGACTGGTTAGAGTCGCAAAGACCCGTAACCGGCTCTGATACCAATTGAAGGACCGATCAGGCGACCAGAGAGGGGGGGGGGAGTGAATGGGAGCCGACAAAAATTTCTTTCTCGAATCCGGCTTAAATCCCAAAATCACTTCCAGAACCTCGCAACACGATCTCGCCAAGATCATGTAGCAACTGAGATGCTATTGACCCTAGCAACAAGAAACAAGCAGCGGAAAAACAGAAAGAACCTCGATCCAAAAAACTTTGCAAATCTGTCACTGGGTGTATGTACTCGGCACTGCCGGATTTCAAAACTCGGCACTGCCGGGTACATGCAAATCAGCCCAGCCCTCGAGTGTATGTACTCGGCACTGCCGGGTTACAAAATTCGGCACTGCCTAGTACATGCAAGACATCCCAGCCCTCGAGTGTATGTACTCGGCACTGCCGGGTTACCAAACTCGGCACTGCCTAGTACATGCAAAACAGGCCAGCCCGAAAGTCAACTCTTCAATCTCGTGAATGGATCTCCCAAACCGCTTGAGCTCTTGAGACGAAACTTTGGGGAGATGATGTATACCTCAAGTAGAGGGTATGCCCCAAAAATCTCGGCCTCTAACTCCCTAGAACTCCCGGAATCTCAAATCTCACGAAGAACAAACCCACCACGAGTTCATCCCGAAATCTTCAAATCTAGAGCGATTCCCGGCGTTTGGGGGCAAGAGATCACCAAGAAAAGAGGCACAAGACACTCATGTGTGATTCCACCAAAGAAATCCGAGAAAACTCCCTAGAAATCGAAGAACGAAAATCCCCAAAAATGGCTCCAAAAATAGCTCCGAAAATAGGAAAAAGAAAAAGAGCTCGAGGATTCAAATCATGACACAAACTTAAATAGATTAAACTCCGTCAACCAACCATGAATTCACCTATACAAACTACAAAGGATTAAAGAAAATAGTTCTCGATGGAGAGTTGAAAGGGAAATAAACAAGCCCAGAGAGATCTCATGAAAGGATGACTACCACCCCTATATGTAGTCCAAGTGGTGGAGTCCTAAGTACTAAACTACCCCTAAGCAATGCATACCCCTCAGGGGCAAATTTGTCATAGTCGCGAATATTTCTCCGGCTCGGACCGCATCCGCCGCAACCTTGCTTCCCTCCGACGCAAGCTTTGCGGCCACGCCGCGTATCCTCCGGTCCAGGCTCCTTGACGTCCACGGCTCATCCTGATGGGCCGTGCCACGCCAAGTCCTCGGGCTTGGTTTTGAGGCCCAAACCAAGAAACCATCCTCCTGATGATTTTGTGGCCAAATCACCAAACCCCGCGTACAAGCTTCGGTTGTTAGCCGCCACCTTGCACCGGCTTTACGTCCGCTTTACGTCCGCGTACGAGCTTCGGTTGTGAGCCGCTACCTCGCACCGGATCCATGCCGCCTTGCTCGTTCTTGCCACCATGTCAACCGCACTTGATCCATCTGGCCACCGGGTCCCTCGAACCAAGCCTACTTGTCTCTCCGCTCCTCGGAGGCCGCCATGGCTAAGACCTTTCGAGCCTGTTCTTCACCTGCACCAATGCAATCAAGCCGCATTCTACACCTGCAATACTTAAGCCAAGGCAAACGTTAGTCCACACCACGTTGTCAATCACTCATCACACAAGGATGCGACCATCCACCGGTCCTCGGACACACCGGGTCCTCACAAGAACTCTCTCATTCTTGGGAGACCGTTCTTGAGTACTGCGAATGCAAACATTGACGTGGAAAAAGGGACCATCCAACTAAAGATCAATGGAGAAACTGAAAATTTCTCCTTCCGTCCTAAAGAGACCCCTCAACAAGTCAATATGGTCGGAGAAATCAGAAATCCCAGGATGCCAACCTTAGAATCGCTCATGAGAATGGTGGAAACCTTCGCCACCAAAGCACTGGAAGAGCAAGCAAAGCGCGACAAGGAGGTTGAATCCAAGCCCCGTCTGGTCCGAAAGGAATGGCGGGTAAAAGCAAACCCGAACGAAGAATCGAAGAGTTCCACTCAGGACGTAAAACTCGAGCCCTCGCCATAAGGTATAATGGTACGTATCCATGCATTGCATATAGAATAGGTTTTTCTTTTCCTTGCATTTCAATTCTTTCATTCAGCACATCATGTTTAATTTTCGAAACTCGCATCCATATTTTGTTTACACATTGCTTAGTACATAAAAAAATATTTTGGCCAAATTTCAGGCCGGCCGGCCCGACCTGTCATCAATTATGGCCAGATCACAGCAGCAAGGAATCTGCATTCGTGCATGGGCGTAACACGTGGAAGATAGAGCAAAATGGATCCAGCACCAGGCCGAGCGGCCCCATGCAGGCCGGCCGGCCTCCCTCTACCGTTGTTGTCTCGTCTTCACCTACCAGGGCACGTTGCACAGGAAATAGACCACCGACGCACGGGATGGGCACGACTGGAGCCATGTGCAGGCCGATCGGCCTCACACAGGCCGGCCGGCCTCCCCTTGCTGCGCCTCTATAAAAGCCGAAGTCCAGCACGCCGAGCAACTCACCCCAAGTGCAGGTATGCAAGCTTCCGCAACACTGCACTCTTCCTCTGCTCTAAATCTCGAAATTCTCTAAGCAAGATTAGAGTGCAACCATAAGAAAATTCTGCTGAAATTCATCTTTAAAATCTTGTGTGAGCGAACTTCTTCCGGTTGAACGAGAACTTTTGTGGTGGTTCTTACCCCACAAGAACGACTAACCAAGTTGTGGTGATTAATCTCCCACAAGAACGCTTAACTGTTGATTTCCTAGCCCTTGATTTCCTTCGGGTATTGTAGAACTAACCTTTTGCAGGAACAATGTGGACCAAGACGAAAGCGAAGGCACGTGGAGTGGTAACCAAGTTCAGCTCCTCAAGTTCCCGATGCTCTGAAGGATCATCTGCTTCCTAGGAAACGATGTCTGTTGATTCAACTCAACAGGACACAGTTTCCTAGGAGAGCGAGAGGCAAGAGGTGCCCCGGAGCAGGCTCCGTATCCGTATCATGACCCGAGTCGAGCACATCATCGCCAGGTCCGAAGAAGAGAGAGCAGTGCTTGACAAGCTCCAGTGCCGCGTCTTCACTCACGCCAAGTACTTTGACGCCATGCTGCTAATAAAGACCGGTCTTGGGGGAGACATGGAACGGGCGTTCAACAATGCCGGATGGCAAAAGTTCTACCCCATCTCAGAAACAGGTTCGCATTTTCTGACTATGGAGTTTCTGATGAGTTTAAATGTTGAGGTTCTTCCCAATGAGACAAACATTCGTTTTCGGTTTTTCAATGAGGATTTTATTTTGAGCCCGAAACAGCTCAGTGAGGCTCTTGGTTTCCACAAGAGATGCATCATTGACGCTGACCTTTTGGTGACTAACCACTGGTACAACCGTGCCCAATGGTGTGATAGCATCACAAAGTGAGCCTCTCTCTAGGAAAACCAGCATCACTTCTATCCATAACCCCACGCTTCGCTTTTTGGCAAAATGGATTGCCAAGGTGGTTCACCCGAGCGCTGATTTGCATCTTTGCCTTTTGCCTGATTTGGAGTGCCTTTATGCCATGGTAAAGAAAATTCGTTTCTCACCTGTCATGAGCATGCTCGATGACTGGCAGAGGTTAGTCACTGGCCGAGCTACAATTGACATAACCTCGCTAGTCACCCGCATTGCCACCCACGTTGGTGCTTTTCAGGGTGCCCAAGTTGCCTTCCTACCCACTTCACATGAGTATCAATCTTGCATTGGTTTAGACCACTTTACCTAGGGCCACTTGATGCGCGAAGGCCCTGGCCATACTCTTTTTATGTGCTACCCCGGTTTCATCGATGAAGTCGAGCTTCCATGCCCGGCTCTTTCGTTGAAATCGGTGAAAAGTCTAACCTTGCAGCTCAGGAGAAGGAAACCCGCTCGCCGCAGTGTCGCAGGACACATGACAGGTGGCAGGCGAGCCAGGCATGATAGCGAAGCCGGAACATCTACTGCACCTCAACTGGAGTACCAGCATCAGCAGCAGACCGAGTATCCCACTGCCCATATGAACTTTGAGGAAACATTCAACTTCTACCAGGAGACAGGACCGCAAGTCGGACCATCTCCGTCCGCGAGGTATGACTACGAGAACCCGGTCGCCCGGGGAATCTCGGAGCTCAGTGCCAGGCTGGACTCGGTGAGCCTACAACAGCAGCAGATCAGAGACGACCTCGCACATAACACCGACCTCACCCAGCAGAACTGGGGGATGACCACATCCCTCCAGACCGACCTCGGCGGCTTCTTCAACTACATGCATTACGACCCCGACCAGTACTACCAGTGAGCTTCGTTGAACCTTGGGGAGTCCCTAGTAAGTTCGGAAGTACCCCTGTTACCTTGCCTTCCCTTGCCGTGATAATAATAATAATAAATAATAATAATAACTTGAATAAATATTGAATAAAAGCTCCAAAAGTCTTTATGTATGGAAGCATGGTTGATAACCTTGGAAATGATGAATAGTTGCTCTGTTTATGCTCTCTAAGTGCCTCGTGCTTAATCCTTTACTCTTTGAGTATTTGAGTTCGTTGGCATTTAAGGATCCATCATGATTAAACTGTGGGAGTAGAGCACATGTTCATTGTTTAAGTTGTTGTGAGTTTTGATATGGTTTGCTTCGAGGTATAACTGCATGCTTAGTAAGGAACCTCTCGGAAGTTTATATTAAAAAAATGTTACACGGTAAATCTTTCCCGATGGTTTAAATGTCCTATCCAGAGCCTAAACAATTATATCTTATGTGCTACCATATGCTATCTTGAGTTACTTTGAGTCTTGTCAAATGGTGAAGTCCGCTTGCAGAAGGCACTTGTCGTCTACTGGTCTTTTCCATCATACATCCACCTCATTGATAGCCTCAAACGTCCGACTAATCAATTTCCCGCTATGGGGTTGATGTCAACCGTCGTCGACATACACTCGCAACATCCCCATCACCAAGCTCATCTCAAAGGTCCTCAATTACTCCATACAAAGTTGAAATCCTATCTGTTACCAAAATGAGAGAAGAGATGCATATATATAAAAAAAGAGAAAAGTTGGAGACACATGCTCCATCCAAAAAAAAGAGCATCTCAAAACTATGAGAGAGAACAAGGAGTTCCAAGACCTTTGAGCATAAACACCTTCTCCCTCTCCACTTGAAAACCCATGAATTCCAAAGACCAGAATTTGACGAGTGCCATTGCTCGCGAACCACTCTTCGACTCGACAACAGAAGTAACCAAGGTATGCCACTCCTACCCTACCTATAACTCCACTTCAGCCTTAGAGTAGGGAAGGTCGGTCACTCTTGACCGAAAGTGTGGATTAAACACCTTGAGTGACTCGAGAGTACCATCGGGGAATGATTTAAACCACCTTTTGAAAAATTCATATCTCCGAGATGGAACCTGAAAAGCTGCAGGAAATACTTTGAAAACGACCGTTCAGGCTCTCAACAGCCCAAGGCGTGAACCTTTGCAGCCCCACGTTTAACTATGGTATGAGTTCTCTTTTAAGCGAACTTATTCAAATGATTCGTTGAGTTTTGGCTTAAGCACAAGGTACCTAAAGGGTATACACATTGAAGCAACTCCTGACCCGTCAATCCTAGAGTTTTAGCCTTGCTCGAGGACGAGCAAGAGTCTAAGCTTGGGGGCGTGTTGACGACCATTATAACTGGGTAGTGACCGTCAACATATCGGTAAAATGAGGATGATCATACCATGTTCTATACACAAAAGTGTTTTTACTGACCAATTCCACAAGTTTTGGATGAGTTGTGCTTGCAGGACAAATCAGGAGAAACCAGGGCCAAACCTGGCTCAGAGCCAGGCTGGCCGGCCTAGTCCCAGGCCGACCGGCCTCCCTTGGCCAAGTCTGGCCATATCACTGATCCACAACCTAATGCTAAGCATCCAAGATGATCAGGAGACGTGCAGTTGATGTCGGTTTGATCCAAGGGACCGAAAGGCCTAGAGTGCGAAACACATGGATTGAAGGGCCTACCAACCTAGGATTCCCGGACAGCCTTAACTAAATGCAACTAATACCGACTTCAGGAGAGCATCAAGACCATTCCTGCAAAGGTCGGTGCCAAGTGGCACCAGGACCAGGCCGGCCGCCAAGTTTCCTCCTTCGCGTGAAGCTTAAGCAGGACTTTAGCTTGCTAATGACGCTGGGATCCACCCCCTGGAGGCTATACAAGGAGCGCTCATCCACCTTGGGAGATACACACCACACTTCTCAAGTCTATACTTGAAGGGAGCTCTTGTATCTTTTCTATTTCTTAGATTAGGATTAGAGTTGGGAGTAGAGTCGAGTCGAGCTTAGCTCGGATCTTCGGAGTCTTCAGAGTTCTGGTAAAGCTCTTGTATCCTTTCCTTCATTTGAAGAGTTTATCAATATAATTACTTTCTTATTTCAGAGCTTAAGTTATCTTTTATCTTTCTATCTTGCTCTTCTTTGAGAGTAAAGATCTTGCTCTCTTTAGAGTAAAGTTCTATCCCTCTATAGTCTTAGTGTAGAGTTTAGTTTAGCTCTACCAGGCATTATCTCGTGGGTTTGCTCGCCTTGACCGGGCCGTAAGATGCCTTAGGGAGGACGGGGATTTCTCTTGACAGGCCTCAAGAGAAATCTTAATCATCGAGTACGGACGTGGTATCTGGCTTGTTGATTAACTAGGAAGTGTGTTGCACCCCACGAAACTGCAGTGGTAGGTGGCAGGTGGTGACAGTCCTGTCCGTCCTTCGTAGTCCACCATGTTCGGGTGTATTCATAACAGTAGTGCTGAGCCCGGAGAACCCCGTCTCTCACCCCATTCTGAGGTTCTCCCGCTCTAGCTGTCGAAGCGAGCTCTGTTCCCGGTATCTAAGCTAGAGTCTAGGTTAAGGCTAGAGTGCCTTTTGCTCTGAGTTAGGAAGTGTCTAGGTCCGGTCTCTCCCAACGTCTTTCCTTTTCTTTAGAATTAGGTGCTCCTGTGTGTCGCTGGTCTTTTAGACCTTCTATCCGGTCATTTATTTGACCATTATCCCCAAACTTTAGAGTTTGTGCCCCTGGGTTTTGTGGCTTGATATTGCTGGCAAGATATATCATTTCAATCTTCAATACACTTTAACCATTCTGCTTCCCTGCGGAAATATAAATACGATACCCTGGGTCCCTAGGTGAAGTGCTACAGCGAGATATATTCTGTGCACTTGCAGAATCCTTTTGCATACATCGATATATCTTCGTGCTCTTGAAACATTGCTAAAACGTGACGCTAAGGAGTGCCAACACACCTCATTGTAAGCGGCTCAGTACGGGGCGCTTAGAATGGCAAATAAAAATAAAAGAATTGAAAAAGTCCAAATCGAAAACATAAACATATAAACCAGCCAAACCAAAAAAGCCCTAATAGAAAAAATAAACATAAACACATAATTAAATAATTACACACATATTAAACTACATTATTATTGAAAGCACACAGTTAAATTGTTCAGAGGAACAACTTCTTCATCATCATCACATAAAACAATTAAAAAAACTGCTGGGGGCGGATGTCCCTCGCCGTGGCCCTTGTCGTCAGATTCTGCGTCTCGTTGAGATGAAGGACTCGACGGAATGTCACCCGCTCACTCAACCACCACCCGTCATGGCCGTGGAACTTCTCCATGTCCTCTATCGATGGCAGCCTCACGAAGTACTTATCGTTGATGTCATCAGTGTAGGAGAAATTCGCCGCCAGCCAGTCCCCTAGCACGGAGTGCACCATGTTGGCGACGACGACGTTGGGAGTCCTGCCATTCTTGGTGACGAACACCACCACCACCTGCGGCTGATCCCGGCATAGACGAAGAGCTCCTTCATGACGCGGTGGGAGACATCCTCTCCTTCCACCGCCGAGCATGGCCACAAGACGAGTTGGGGGTAGCCGTCGGGCGGCCTCGGTGTCCTAGTGATCTCCATCGTGCGCCGCTCCGCTTACCCGCAAACTTTGAGTTTTGTGGAGAAAGTGGGAGAAGGATAGGAATCAAGATCTCGAGAAGACCCAGAGTATATATAAATACGCTGGCGATGATCGTTGACAAACAACATGTATCGCAAGCAGGCAATCGAAGAGTCCAGACTGCCGAAGGGGCCATCGTCGTCGTCAAACTGCAATAACTGCACGTGCTGTGACTCTGCGCGCGCGCTGCAACTTTTGATTGATGATGGTTCAAATTCCCAGGTAAAGCGGTTTATTTCTGTACTGATTCAAAAAGAAATATTGTAAGCGGTATATTCCACACCAATTAGAATGAATGCTCATTCTAACCGGCTGTTGTTTGGGCCGGCACGTTTACTTAAACGAGCCAACTTAATACTAACACCGGCGCATTTGAGGCCCTTATCAGAGCCGACACCTTTATAACCGCTTCCATTGACTTAAATGAAGCGGGGGTCTTGGCCCGGCGCAGATGGGCCGATGAGGTTAATGGTTTCTGCAGTAGTGGACTAAGATTACATGGCGACGAAGTTCTCGGTCGGTTGAAGCCGGCTATGATAGTAGTGTCGTGCCCCGATGAGACAAGACGACTAAAAACTGAGACGACGGAAGGCTGTTAATGCAAGCATCATTTATGCAAACACCGTAATCGTGGAAGATGCGCCATGATATAATGTCTAGTACCGACGAGGCTAGAGGTGAGGCCACGACTCCACCGACATGTCCTAAATAATGGGATTCGACATTTTTTTGCCGGGCACTGACGAGGCGAAGGCAACACACATACACCCGTGTTTGATGAAGCTGGGCTATATGACTGGGCAAAGACAAGACAAAAGTCACCCCTTCATTAACATATTCTTCCGTTTACTACGGCGTGATGATGGCGATATCGTGTCCGGTTCTTGGCGAAACAAAGTCACCCACATCACACGCGTTCCACCCACAGTTATTTCTACGCTCATGTCCATAAGGACGATGAGTAGACTAATATTTGACGACGACCATAAAAGTGTAGCTTAATCGGAGGTTTTTCGACGACTCGTTTTGCGGATGTAATTAACCGGTCGTGCCAAATAGGCCTCGGGAATCGGTGAACTATGCAATGTCTAAAAGTTAGACATCTCCTTAAGCATTGACGCATAAGGCAGATGAAGACAATCTGACGCGAGTATGTATTTTGTAATTTTCTAGAAGATCAAGACTAATGAAATATGTGTTCCCGCAAATCTGTGCATTTGTCCCGTGTGCAACAATTATTCCTTTTGTTTTCATGAGAAATGACTTGATCAAATAAATTGTGGCAACCTTCTTCTGAAAGTCTCGAGATCACCTGTATCAGTCTCTGGATCAGTACGCTGATACGGATCCCATCACAGATTAGCATGAAAAGCGATAAATAACGTATAGATAACTAGCTTTATACCTTTTTCTAGCGGAAGGCGGGGCCGGCACCCATTCCTCAACTGGAATGAATCAGAGCACACCTTATAAGACCCGTACCTGTATATCAACGATGGCAAGACTGAGTACAACGGTACTTAGCAACTCCGTAACCCAAGAATTAAATGATATGAGGGGTTTTGCAGAAAGCTGGTTTTTAGGCTTATAATTTTATGCAGGTTGGAACCTGGAGGGGAAACCGCCCATCCCTGCCAGTTTCCGGTGATTATGGCAGCGATCCTACCGATCTTGCAATCACAGCTTCCCAAGCAATCACTATAGTTTGTTGTTGGCTAATCGAGGAGAGCTTTGACCTAACGGGTTCTTAACCGAGAACCACGGCTATTCCAATAGATTATACACTCTGCAAAGGTTTGTACTCTATAACTGTATGGTCAGATAGCCGTACCATGCCCTTGGCCGTGCTATCCTACGAGATTCGTACCCACTGGCGTCCATTACTGGTCAACGTTCCCTAGGTCCATCCACGTGTATACTGGGGTCCGCGCAGGGGCCACCATCATCCGCCTCACGGATATCAACCCATGTATGCGCATAAATAAATAAATAACAGGGCCTCCGGCCCTCAGGGTCCTCGACCCTCCGGTCAACCTGTGCCGACCAGTCCCAGCCCTCTGACTGGGTCTGTCTCCAGTATACCCGTTTCCTGATTTGACACGTGCACGACTAGGCACCAGGCGCTACCTGGTTTTCGCCTATCGGCACACTGCACCAATCATACGGCTCCTGTTGGATGGATTAATAGGTTCAGCTAGTGGGGTGTAAATCAAGGCCTCACATTACAGGTCATTCCCGAAGGCTATGTCCTTTTTGGCCCGTATAGTCGAACATGGTGTAGGAAAGACTTTTTCTTCGAACTGATCCTTCATTGACTGAGATAAGCTTCCGATTAGGTTCATACTGAGAGTATTCCGAAGGTATTTGGGTAGAGGGGTGTTGACGCAAAAATCGGGACTTGACAGATGCGTCAGCACACGAGCGAAGGCGTGGCCTTGAAATCCGAGGCGTGCCAGTCAATCTGACCTGTTGATTGACAAGGATAAAATCGGACGTTAAGAAATAGCTGATTAACCGATTCTCTTGTTAGTAAAATCGAACGTCAAAGGACCAATTCCGATGTATAGTGAAACAGCACGGGAAGCCGATTCCAACGATCAAACAGCAGAGAGCCGATTGATAACTAAGCAATAAAAGACAACCATAAAGTAATCCGATAGAGCTTAGTGAAACAACACTTAGAACAAGATTAATCAGCTATTAGATAAATCTTAAGATTAAACCTTTGACAGAGCCGATTAGATAATATTCTAAGCTGGATAGATGGTGATAAAAGCTAAAGTAACAAGAAAAGACTTGTAGATCTAGCAAATATCGATAACTGTCGAATAAATCTAAACGAAGCAACAGCGATGCGCCCGATGCTAAATCCTAGATTTTACTCAGTAAAAGCGAAACTCACGAGCAAGCCTTGGAGATCTGGATCGCCTTGACTAGCTCAGGAGAACTCGTGAAAGAGAAAAGCTTGACGAAGTCCCCGACTTGAAAGTAAATCGCGTAAAGTACATGCAAAGTAGTAATGGTTTTGTTGTATTGATGTGTATGTAAACTCCTCACGACCCTCAGGGCTTATATTTATACCCTGGAATTACAAACTCCTAGTCGATTACGACATCAACCAAACTTGACGCAAAAGAAAGAAACTATTTAACTAAGACTCTTAATGATGATAGAAAACTTGTCCACAATGGCCCAATTCAGCCCAAAGCTCACGGCGCCCTTGATTAACCTTCTGAACCCGATTTTGGAGCCTTGAATCCGATTCCGATCCCATCATAGTTCAATCCGATTTCAATTCAAACTCCGTCATTGACTCTGACTCAATCCTTATTAAATTTCCTCAGGCACTGGCTCCAACACGTGTCAAAAAACATCATCAACACATGCCCCCCAGTTTCGGGATAAGATGACCATGTTGTCCCAAAATTCTCGGACCCTTTCGATTTGTTACCGTTTCACACGGAACCCTGATTTTCACCTGACCACGCGAAATTCGCCATTTACCCCTACAGGCAAGGCTTATAAATAGTTCGCCTCTTCCTCCTTCCTTCAGCCGCCGTTCCTCCTTCGCCATTGCCCTCATTTCAAGAGCTCTCAAGCGCAAGTTCCAAGGAACCTCACCGGCGACTTGTCTTCATTGATCTCTCACTCCAACCACCATCTTCAAGCGAACCGCCAACCCCGCAAGTCGCAATGGCTTCAAGTTCTTTCGCCCCTCAGGTAACAGATCTCAATTTCATTTTTTCGTTCTTCGCTGTTCTTCCCGAAGCGTTTCCATGTCTTTCATAAATTTAAATTTCTTTTCCTTGCCCTTTTTCTCTAGGGACCTGCAAACGAAGTCACAATCCCCATCCCAGAGACTCCTGGCCTCTTCATTCTGGGTCCGATTGGTAGTGAAGACCCAACCGATTTCATCAACTTAGAAACCAATCGCCTCCCCTTCAAGAACCTATCAGATCCTCTGTCCTCATGGAAAGATGCTTTCCGATCTTGGCCGACAGTAAACACAGGATGGAAGAACCGGTACCTCCGAATGAGCAGCAAATGGGCCGATTGGGAAACTTATAAAATCGATCAATGTCTCACTTTATCCTTATCGGATATCAAGAAGAACGAACCGCTCTTGATAGCTGCTTCCCATTTTTGGTCCGATGCTCTGTATGCATTTTTATTCGGCCATGGTCTGATGTCGCCCTCCCTTCTTGACGTGGTCATGTTGACAGGCTTAAACATCACTTCAACGACCAGATTCGATAGCCTAGCCAAACCTTCTCACATTATCAAAGTGGCCAAATTAGGTTGGAAAGATTACATTTCCACTTACTCAAAGAACCAAGGACCGATTGACCACAAGGAGTATTCAGCCTTCCTTGCAATTCGCGAATAAATGTCGTGTCATAAATATTCTTGACTGAAAACCTCTATAAATAGACACACCATACAAATCCTTCCTCACACATCCAACGCAACTCTTTGTGAGAAAATCGCATCGTTTCAACAGGTAAAGATTTACTGTCTCTGCTTAACTTTTAATATTTTCTCTTATATCAATCCCTTTTGAACCATTCAGAGACTTGATGGAATCATTGCATCGCTTCAAACTGGAAATCCTTTATCTGTCCATGATGAAATTTTCCTTCAAGCTTATGATGGAGAAATCAGAGAAAAATTTCCAGATGATATAGTCCCAGTACTCCGCTCCATCAACTCCAACTCCCTGCCACCAGGAGGAATTCTAGAGATTCGTCGCAGAATTCAACTTCTCCAACTTTCTCTCCCTCTGCTCGAGCAACAATTATCTTCCTTGGAATCAAGAGTAGAGCTAAGGAAAGATCTGCAACATTTGATAAACATCACTCGAAATGACAGAGACAATACCGCCAGAGTTCTTCAAGAACAACAAAGACTTGAAGCTTCTTCATATAAACAACATGAGGGTTATCTGAGAGCAGTAGAGATTATCCAAGAGTACTTAAACTCTTTGTAATTTTATTTCTTTTATTTTTTGCACTAAGGGCGATGCATGTCACATCGGCCATGTACCATCCGATTTAGATCCAAATCGGATTAGAAACTTTCGAAACGGACTCATATCCGATTCGTTCATCCTTGTATGCTTTTTCTTATTCTCCCGATCAATAATCGGTTCATTAATTGACCCAAATACTAGTGTAATATTTCTTTAAATATTTTCCATTCAGAGCTCTTGTAAATATCTCTCCTTCAAGTGTTTCCAGAATATATGCATTGCCTGACGCACAACGATGAATCCGATATGGTCCTTCCCAAGTTGGAGACCATTTTCCAAATTTGGAATCTTTTGATCCGATTGGCAATACTAGTTTCTAAACGAGATCTCCTTCAATAAAGCTTTTAACTTTTACTTTTTTGTCATACCTTGGAGCCACACGTGCCTTGTCTTTCTCAATATTGCTCAAAGCTCTCAACCGATGACCTGCTAAATCTTCTAACTCTTCCTTGATTAAAATGTCATAATTTTCAATCGTCAAATCATCCTGAAGGTCGATGCGCCGAGATCCAGTTTTAATTTCCCAAGGCAAAACGGCATCATGACCATAAACCAACTGATAAGGAGACAATTTTGTGGCACCATGACAAGCCATCCGATATGCCCATAAAGATTCACTTAGCATAACATGCCATCTCCTAGGATACTCTTCGATTTTTCTTTTAATCAATTTGATTATCCCTTATTCGAAGATTCCGCTTGACCATTGGCTTGAGCATAATATGGAGAAGAATTTAATAACTTAATCCCCATGTTTGATGCGAACTCTTCAAATTCTCCAGAAATAAACATAGTTCTCTGATCGCTAGTTAAAGTCTGGGTAATACCGAATCGGTAAATAATATGCTCTTTAACAAATTCAATCATATCAGCCGATGTCACATTTTTCAAGGGAATAGTCTCAACCCATTTAGTAAAGTAATCAGTCGCCACTACTATAAACTTGTGATTCTTACTTGATGGTGGATTAATCTGTCCGATCAAATCAATTTCTCATCCTCTGGACGGACACGGCTTAACAATCGGATTCATAGCCGAAGCTAGGGCTCTTTGAACATTGCCAAATTTCTGACAATCTTGACAACGTTTATAATATCAGAAACAATCTTCAAGAATGGTTGGCCAAAAATACCCGTTCTGTCGGATCATTCATTTCATTTTAAAAGCCGACTGATGTGTCTCGCAAACACCTTCATGAATTTCACCCATCAATTGTAGGACCGAAACGGGCATCAGAGGGGGGAGGGGGGGAATGGGAGCCTTTAAAAATTTCTTCAAAGAAACTCGACCTATGTCCCGATTGCGACCCGACGCGCCTCTCTTCTAACCGTTAAGATGACACAAGCCAACTTGTAGCAAGCTCACCCTCGGAACGAGTTAGAAAAGCTTAAAGCGATGCGGAAGCGAAACAAAAGGAGTTGCTTACTAATTATCGGCTAAAACAAACTCTCAAAGAAATATCCAAGTGCAAACCGTGATACTCAAAGCACTAAACAACTTTTATGCAATTCAAAGGAATAAACTAATAAAATTACCAAGCAAGAAAGTCTAACAAAAAGATCGGCTCACTGTTTATAGAGAGGACATAACAAAGCGCACAGGAGCTGAACACTAGCAGACCAAGCTGAAAAGAGATAAACAAGTGATACTAGAATTGATGACCGACACCGACTAAAAGCTAAAGCTTTGCAACACTGATTCAAGTCGACTGTAGCTAAAACAAGAAAAGCATCTGAGGGATTAAATCACAGTGGACACATACAAGCAAGAAATGGATAAACAATAGGAGCAATCATTAGTTTACTATAGCATGAAAGCAACACTTCACGTATCTGAAACTTGAAGCTTCGGTGAACTGCTACCTGACGGGCTGCTCGGCGCTGCTAGCATCGGATGCCTACGTCATCTTGTGACTCGTTCGTAGAGAAGGAAAAATCCCGTTGCAACAAGACATGATGTTTCACGCAACATTGGAGCGAAACCTTTTCTGAAATACAAAAAATGAATGAAAAAGATCTCCAATCGAAACATCAGAGATATTAATGGTAAATCGCTTTATTTACCTTCGAAATTACTGCAACATTAATAAATAGCTATTGCAACAATCAAAAAGAGCTATCGCAACATACATAAATGGTCATTGCTCCATTGAAAAAGGGAAACATCTTGCAAGAGACTCGTACATCGACAAGACCAAATTCAATCCCCCACGCATCCAAAACTAGCACAAAACGTCCAGAAATTCACTGCAACAATGCAATTTATTCTTGAAACATCTGGCGAAACATACTGAAACATTCAAAGTAACATATTACAACTAATTAACTTACTTCTTGCAACACATTGGATGAATGTTGGATGAAACAGGGATGGCAAGTGGAAACTGACGGGGCTTGTTACCCAATTCCCACCTGAACTAGCTTGCTGGAGCTCTGGACATGAAGAAGGACGATGGAGGACAAAGAACGAGTGAGTGCTGGGAGCAAGGGGTGAGAGAATCGTACAAATCTGTTTCATGGAAAACGAAAAGTATGACTGAAACATCCCAACCAAACATGAGCAACATGCAAAAAGTACTGATGTAACATTTAAAACATGAATATCGAACCAAGAATCCAAAAAAAAAAGGAACTCATGTTGCAACAATCAAAAAGTATACCTGCAACATCTAAGATGAACTATGGAGACAACCACCCAAACACAAGGATCTATCACAGGTAGTCAGGGATGGAGCTCCAGCCATCGAAATTGACACCTCTAGGCTGGCATCAGGCAACCTTTGAAACTAAAATCAAAGGTCCACTATCGAGATCCATGTTGCTGAATTGACATCCTACCACTAGGATAAATCTCCTTGCCACCTGATTTAGCACATATAGCTAGGATCTGAATTCCTAGTTTCAGGATCCCTTGTTAAGAGCCAATGAACTTGACGAGGAGCTCGTAGGTGCCAAAATTGAATTGGATTGCTGCATCTTCCCAAAGCGACGATGGCTCCGGCGTCCAAACGGCCGCCAGCGGCAGCTGACCCATCGACAAAGGTGGCCGCACGCATTGCGGAGTCAAGTTGAAGCTGACGACGTCTTCGTGGAGAAGAGCAACAGCGCTACCTGCGAGCTGCCATTGAACGCTGGACACCGGAGCGAGAGAAGGAGGTAGCGCCACCTGCGTGCTGCCATTGATCTGTAGCTTTGACTTGATTCGGGGTGTTGCAGGGCAACAATGGCGGAGCTGGCGGGGGACGGGGGAGTCAAAAGTGAGGCAGAGGTGTCTGCGAGAAAGGATAAATCGCCCTTTAAAAAAAAAGGAGAAAGCAGTTATGTGATTTGGCTTCTGCCACGTTGCCGTCCGGCGAGAGACGCGCGTCCGGACGCCCATGGAGGAGCATTACCGAAAATAAAAGACCGATACCTGCGCCTGGTGCTGGAGTGCTGGCTGTCGCCCGAGACCTGCTGCCGTGCTCTGGACTGATGCTGCAGCGCCGCTTGCTGCCTCCTGGACCAAGCACGGCCGTGTACGAGCGTGTACAGCAGCAGAGCTGAGCGCACTAGGCCTGAAGCTCCCACGACCGTCTGCACACGAGCTGGATTGCGTGCGCACCTGGCCAAGCGAGCAACTTTCTCGTCGACTGCTTACGCGTGGGCCGCGCCAGCTGCTGGATCGGGCCGCACCGCTCCACAGGCCGCACGTCCTGCACGCCTGATCCTTCCGCTCGCCAGGACCTGAAAGTCAATCGAGATCGACCACGAGAAGAACAGGGAACAAACAGAGGCAAGAACTCGAGCCTTCGATCTAAAATTCCTCCCTCAAAACACCAGGGATCGGAACAAAACTCGAGCCATAGATGCACCACTAAAAGACCCAACAGATCCAAAAAGAAGATCTTGAAAACATCAAGAAACCATCTCGAATTTTGGGAAAAACCGAGCTCACATCCAAGAACACGGTTTGGGGAAATCTTCAAATCCGGAGCAAATTCGTGAAGGATTGAAAGTGAAATCACACCAAGATTGCTCACAAGGATCATAGCAACAAAAGCCCCCAATCAATTTCACGAATTTCGCAGCCAAATCACACAAACCAAAAATCCCTCAAAAATACATCCGAAAATACCGAAAATAGAAAATATCAGATTCAAACGGGAGGAAATAATTTCGCACGAAATTGAACTTTGGATTACTTCACCATGTGCGGTTACAAGCCACTTGCTAGCACAAACAAAGCTAGAATGACAAAAAGCTCAAATCAAAGAGTCCTCCTCTCTTTCCCTCTCTAACCCTAGAAAAGACCCTCTCACAAACAAATGAGATGTTTACCACCTGCCATACCCCTTGGATGGTTGCCCACAATAGCCACTCCTCATATATATAGGTGCCCTGCAAATGTCCAGAACACCCTTACATGAAGCATACAACAAAATACCCCTTAGGGACAAATTTGACATTTCCGCGAATCTTTTCCGGCTGGGACACCTTCAACCGCAAGCTTGCTTCCCTCCGACGCAAACCTTGCGGTCACGCCGCGTGTCCTCCGGTCCAGGCTCTTTGACGCGCACGGCTCCTTCTGATGGGCCGTTACCGCCACGCCAAGTCCTCGGGCTTGGTTTTGAGGCCCAAACCAAGAAACCGTCCTCCTGATGATTTTGTGGCCAAATCACCAAACCCCGCGTACAAGCTTCGGTTGTTAGCCGCCACCTTGCACCGTCTTCACGTCCGCGTACGAGCTTCGGTTGTGAGCCGCTACCTCGCACCGGATCCACGCCGCCTTGTTCGTTCTTGCCACCATGTGAACCACACTTGATCCATCTGGCCACCGGGGCCCTCGAACCAAGCCTACTTGTCTCTCCACTCCCTAGAGGCCGCCATGGCTAAGACCTTTCACGCTTGTTCTTCACCTGCACCAATGTAATCAAGCCGCATTCTAGACCTGCAATACTTAAGCCAAGGCAAACGTCAGTCCACACCACGTTGTCAATCACTCATCACACTGGGAAGCGACCATCCACTCGGTCCTTGGACACACCCGGTCCTCATCAGTACTTTAGCTTCTTCTGAACCGATACATCTGAGCAATACCCCATCGAGAGTCCGATAATATAGCTTATCTTCCATCAAGACATACTTGATTGCTTGCAATCTTATTCGCCTATTGGTTCTTTTAGACGAATCTTTCAAATAATCAAATATCTCACTTCTCCAATGTTGGCGGCACAAACGCACACCAAGATCCACCGCAAGCGCACGAATCGGTTGTAGCTTTTCCCTTAGAGTACTCCCCCAAGATTTATCAATCCGTGGAACAAGTGGGATGTTTAGCCTTCACTTTATACTAATCTTACTAACAAGACTGGGTTTATGAGTTGTGTAGAACGACAATCTAATCTAGGTTAATCTAAGAAGCAAAGGTGGACACAAGAGAACAAAGATTGATACAAGAGAGCAACAAAGATAGATAAGCATTCCCTCTCTAGGATCTAGGTTCATATGAATATGTATCTACTACACAGATAACGTAGCCTTCACTAGCATCATAGCGGTTATGCGGTCGCTCGGCCTTTTCCCTCCCGTATACTGTCACTACACAAGGGTAATCAACGCCTCGCTAACACATCTATATCAAAGCATCCGTAGAGTTAAGCTAATCACCACGATTACCACAAACACCACTAAGAACATATGCAGATCTCACACATGTAAATGAAGCATTGCAAAAACATAGACCATGAAGCATTGATAGGCAAAATGTGCATGTAGAGGTTACATATCATGGATCCATACAATCCTAGGGATGAACAGAGGCATTACCCCATCATCTTACAAAGATTGATGCACAGAGGGGTGATGGAGACTCCGAGGAACGTTGTCACCGAAGATGGCGGCGAGGAGGCGCAGCAACTCCCTAGACCAATGGCCTAAGGGCTCCCATGATCTCCTTGTCCTCCGCTGGTGTTGATCGCTGCGATGAACTCATCTAATCTCTGTCCCTCATCTTGTGGTGGCGGCTAGGTCAAATCTCGTCGGTCCCCTCATCCCGGTGAATGGACTTGAGTACTTATAGTTGTTGACGTCGGTTGCGGCTGCCTTCGGGGCTAAGCTTCTGAATAAACCCTAGGAACGTCGAGGGCTACCTTCTGGTGAAAGGGGACGCCGATCTGGGCCGAAAACGGGCCAGGCCGCGCGGCCAAGAGGGCCTTGGGCCGCGCGGCACACCCCCTAGAGGCCTCAAATGTCCTCGGGCTTCACAGGAAAGTTGTAGATCTTTTCGAGCTATGCAATTTTCTTATAAAAATTGCCCAAATCGAAGTCCGGATGAAGGAGATATGGCCCAAACAAGTTCAGCATCTCCTGCGGGCCTTCAGTCCAATGTTGGTGATTGTGTCTTTCGTCATCCAAAATCCGGGCCCAAGTCTAACTTGTATAAAAACCTCCATTTATGTCGTATTTCCTACAAAAACATAATATAGTCCAAAATACAACACACATGTGGAAATAGGGTTATTTCAAGTGCCAAGTGACGGGTTAGTATAAGAATTAGTCCAAAACCACCACCTAGATGGCACTAAAAAGGTGTCATTTAAGAGCGCCAACAATCCCCCCATGCTTAAACCTTGCTCGTCCTCGAGTAAGTCAATTTTTGCTTAAAGGGAAATCAGTGTTACCTTTCAATATTATCCCTGCACTTAATCATACATAACAAGACGTATTGCTCTCTCTTTAGAATTTAACATTAAGGTTCAAGTTATGACCGGCTTCTTTTTCGTTGTGGAAGATAGACTATCAATAAAGATCAAGCCACAATAATAAATAAATGTAATGCTCTCAAGCTTAAGTGAACTTCAAACCTTTACCTTGTTCCATCGTGAATAATTTTCAAAAAGAAGCATATCCAACATAAGTGAGGTTCTCTTGCAAAAGTTCATGGAAACACTCATCTCATCAAGTCGCTCAAACCTAGAAAACAATCCTAGCAAAACATTATATATGAAATATTGTCAAACCAAGAGAGAGATCTATTGGATTTACCGAGACTAGTCAAAAAGGCCATGAGAAAACAATGTCTTCTGGAGAGGGAGAGAATGGACACACACTTTTAGATGGTAGACATGTGTAAATGGCAAATGGTGATCCTGAGGCACAAATGAAGTCCTCGTTATCGGATTGCACATGTTTGGAATAATTGAGTATGGAGTATATTTTTCTAGGCATTAAGAATTTGATGAAACAGAGAGAACTAAAGAGAACTAAGGAGCATATTTATTTTATTTATTTCTTTCTTTTATTTTCTTCTTTCTTTCTCTTTCTTTCTTTTCATTTTTCTTTTCTATATATTTTTTCCTTTAAATGCTCCTTAGAACCTTTGTAACATGATACCTACTCAGCGGTGGTCAGAGATGATGCGATGACTCTCCCCCCATGCTTGAACGATTGCTCATCCTTGAGCAAGGGAGTGGGAAATTAAATCACCGCTGAGTAGAGTATGAAATATTCTAATCTTGCAGAGAATGACTTGAATCTTCACGAGAGACTTCCACAAAAATTTTTGAGGCTACCAGAGGCAAAAATGCCTCTGGCCGCGCGGCAAGGAAGGGTCCTGGCCGCGCTGCCTGGGCCGTTCCTCCCTTTGTTGCTTCTAATTTTTCTCCAGTGCACTTGTAGATGCTTCCCAAAGTTATATACTTCGTGAGGTGCCTTTGTTTTATCTGAAACTCCGATGAATAAATCTCCATACTCAATTCTTTTGGGTTGTGATCAAGGAGGTAATCACAAAGAGATGTTTTGGGTTTAGGGTGGATATCTAGCAAAGTTTGTGATGTTCCCAGTGTGGAAACTCACAATGCATGGATAGATAGGCTAGCAAAGAGAAGTTACACAAAAACGGAATGGCCAGCTTCTTAATCTCGTACCAAAGAAATCTATCTTGATCCAACTCATCAAAATATATGTTTGCAATCTAAGGTTTCATCATGAAAGAGCATGGATAAATATATAGGCTTTGGTAGGTAGAACTTTGCAAGAGTTTCACTAATGTAGATAACATAAGTGTTTGGTTTTAATAAAAACAACACAAGGCATCGGTTTATCCATAAACTTAAATCAAAGAGCAATGAAATGTATGTGGGTCTTAAAATAAAGTCATTTAACCTCCACAATTAAAAGAGCCGGTAATTAATTCGATTTAAGATCATGTTGTAGAGAGCAATTAGCCAAGACATGTATAACATCGTGTAGGTAAAATAAAGCGGCAACTTCCATCATTTTTCCATAAGCAAAGACAATATAAAACATCGAGGTGAGCACATGGTCATGCCTATTTATTGAAAACAAAATAAAAGAAATCTAGGTTGTCCTCCTACTAGCCATGTTATTGTTGAGATAAATACAAAGGTTTTCTACACTAAGGTCGATGGCATGTATATGTACAAGCATTTAGAAGGAAAAAGGAAGGTCCATGAAGATGTTACCGTATTGTAGTCTTTCGTGGTTTGTTTCTATCAAATTCATGTATTGAATGCAGCATACTTGTCTCCTGATTTTCCAATGCTCCTTAGCTCCTGAGTTTGATCATGTGTGCTTAGTTGAACCGCTGCCCAATTTTCTCATCAACGTCATCTCCATCTCCTTCATTTTGTTGTCATCATCTTGTTGCTGCCTCTTGTCCGTGGATTTTCTTCCCTGTACAGAATAAAACATATACCAAAATATAGTTTTATTGAAAATTTTATGAAATTACCTTTCCAACGTGTGGTCACTCATCAAAAACGGAGTTGAAACGAGAGAGTTATGCCCGTTTTGCTTCGGCGCTGCGTGCTGTCCAAAACTGATTTTCAGGACGTGCGACGTTCGGTGATTTGGCCATAACCCTTTGTAGGAACCTCCGATTGACTTTCCACTTGATCCGTTGGAACGTAGACTTCATGGGGCCTCTAAATATCTAAAAATATTTATTGTTTGTTTCTGAGGTAGCACTAGAGTCTTGACGACAACAAAATTCCCTTGTGCATCGCTGCGGAGATGTTTATGCTCTTGATCTTTTTCTCTTTAGGCATCGTGTTCAGCATCCGAAGGTGCAAGGCCTCCCCCATGCTTAGCATTTTGCTAGGCATGAAAGAATAAGACAAAGCATCATATATTCTTTGTGTGTCGCTTCATTCTTGTTATTCCTTCGATTTCCTTTTCGTGAGAGCATTTTCATTTTGCCTGCAAAATATTTCAAGTGCACATTCTCCCCCAAGGTGACGGTTGGGAGTAGAAACAATTGCCAACCTTCCAACAACACATCCTAAAACTCTTAACTTGTGGCATAATTAGTCTAGTAAAAATAAAAATAAAAACCTAATGGGTGTACGTGAGTGCAAAGTGTATATGTGAATGAGAGGAAAGCATATAAACAAAGACAATGTTTACGCCTAGTTCTAAACACCATGTTTACAACTAGGTTGCTGAATTTCTCCATAGCCATAAAAACTTATTAACCAAGGTCAAAACACTGTGTCTATCCCAAGATTAATAATTCTTATAGCACAAGAAAAATAAAGCGCATAGCAAAGTTTATAAACCAACCAATGCAACATGAAAAGCTAGCAAGGTTTATTGAATTGAATGATGATGGTCCGCAATCAAGTTTAAACACCATGTTTACACAAGATCACAATGTGAAAATGCCAAGCTTGAGCACTATCATGGATATGAAAGCATTCATCATTAAGTCTAAAGATCAACCAAGCCAACTATATGCAAAACATGCAGGGCTAAATGCAAAGAAAGCACGAGTGAATCATATGATGACAAAATGCAATGCATGCGAGAAAATAAATATGAACATGAGCATGGTGGTGGTCTAAAAACTAGATTAATTAGCCACAAGTCAATCATCATAGGATGGTGCTATTATTTATTGTCTCTAGGAAAAAGAAAAAGAAACGGGTTGCCTCCCGAAAAGCGCTTCATTTAAAGTCATAGAGCTCGACTTTCTCACATACCTACTCATCATCATGAAGCCATGGTCCTTTATGCAAGATGTAAAGGTGTTCATGCATCTTTCTTTCACTCCTCATACTGAACATGATCATTTAATGGAAGGCTTGTCCAAACTATCATCTCTTACATCATCGTCGTCTCACTTTTCATCGCCCTGCGTTGCTGCCTTCTTCACGATTTTTTCTTCAATGTACAGAACTGAAGATGTGCCAAATTAATTCTCCATTGCACAGCCCACAAAATTGTATTTCCAACAAGCCTTCATTTGACCAAAACGGATTCCGAACAAGAGAGTTACGTCCGTTTTACTCCGGCGATGCAATCTGTCCCGAGCTGATTTTAGAACATGCAACGCTCAATGTTTTTGACATAATTCCTTGTACGGACCTCCAAAATTGTTGGTTCTTGATGCGTTGGAACGACAAGTTAATGGACCTTCTGAATATTTAATTTTCTTGTATTGCACATCTCTGAACAGGCCCACAAAATTGATGAAAACAGCAGCTTGAGTTCTGAAAGTTTGGAGACGTTGATGATCTAGCTTGCAACTCATTGGGCATGACTTTTCTCCACATGATTTGAGTCTCATGTCCTACATGGTTAGTGAAATGCGGGCTTTCCCCTAATATGTGCTCTTTTAAGGTCATTAGCTTGACCCAACGCAAAGCAAGATCGAGATTTACATAACTTATTGTAAACATATGCATCCATAATCACAACCACAATTAAATTGTAGCAACAAAGCATGTTGTAATTAAAAGTAGCATATGTTTCTTGCATAGCGCTTAGCTCTTCATTAGGCAAAGGTTCTTCAGGCAAAAATCAATATGTTCAAACACAAGTATTGCCTCTTTATCATTCTCAAGAAATTCTAGCCTATCATCATGTTTATCAAAGGAACAAGGCATAGAATTTATGTTGTCATTCATGCTATTGGTTGAACAAGAGTGTTTCAAAAGTTTATTACCAATACCAAGAGTATCTTGAAAGTTTAATGTGTACCTTAGCCATGAAGTCTTTTCAACAAGAGTGGTTTTTGGTTCGTTGAGCACTTCGTGTCTTGTCTCGCTAGTGTATAAGCTTCAATAGAACACAAGCTATGAATTTGTGGAGAGGAGGCCTTTAGGTGTGTTGAATGTCTCTGCTTCAATGCATCTCCCTCCCAATAATTTTCTAACTTGAGTCCTATTTCCTCTAGTGTATCCTTTAAACCACTAGCTCTTTTCATTATCTCCTTGGCAATGGATTCTTGCCCAAGGTTGTGCTCTTCTTCAACTTGATCGATCCATCCTTCATCTTCTTCTTCTCCTTCTTCTTCAAACATCTTTTGGATTGATTCTCCACTCATCTCTTGATCAAATATATCATCAATTATTTTGGGACGCGTCGGTGCTTCTCATTCCTTCGGTACTTGACTAAGTGGCCAAAATCAATTGGAATCCAATCAATTTGTTCGAATTCCACCAACGGTTTAGCATTCTCCAAGGTTCGGCCTACATTCATGTTAGTTTCAACATATTTAACACACGGAATGACTTCTTTACCTTAGGAAGTGGTTCTTCAATCTCTAGTGTGGTCGGTTCATCTTCCTTGAGCTTTGGTTCATCATTTTCAAAAATTTCAGCAAGCATCTCAGATCTTGCTCTTGTCGTTTTGCTCCTCTCGACGGCGTCTTTCCCAATCTCGTTGTATTCTTTCTCCATTGCATACCCTTTGTAAGATTTGTGCAGCTTCTCCAATTGTTTTATCCATTATATCACCTCCTGCACACATACTTACAAAACAGGCAGAGTTAGGGGTTAGTGAAAAATAAAATGTATGCAACATCACATCACCGGAAAATCCTAAGTTCGGGCCTTGCTCGAGTAGTTCATTAAATCGGTCCCATGCTTCATCGATTCCTTCATCCTCTCCTTGCTTGAAATTGATCACTTGCCTCCTTAAGTGTTGGACCTTGCTTATGGGGAAGAATTTTAAGCAAAATTTCTTCACAAGCTCATCCCAATTTCCCTTCGCTTCAACGGATGCAAGTGTATGCCATCTACGCGCTTCATCTTCAAGAGAGAATGGAAAAAGATTCCACTTGAACCAAGCGGCCGGAACTCCTTCTTGTTGCACCGTGTTGCATATCATCGTGAATCGCTCAATGTGTCTATACGGGTTGTCATCCTCCAATCCTCTAAAAGGTGTTGTCGCCACAAACTCGATGATTTCAGGCTTCAATTTGTAGTGGGTTGTAGCAAGCGTCAAATCTGATTTTTGCATCTCAAGATCCTCCATTGACGGCATTGCTAACTCCCTTAGCGACAATTCTTCGTTCTCCATTGTTGAGGTGAACCAATCCATCTAGGCACTGAAAAATAAAAAGAAAAACACAAAAAATTCTACACAAAAGTTAAGTGTTAGCGGGTTAGCAAAACTAATACAAAGTTTAAGCACAACAAACTAACTTGTTCCCCGGCAACGGCGCCAGAAAAGCTTGTTGGCGGCACAAACGCACACCAAGATCCACCGCAAGCGCACGGATCAGGTTGTAGCTTTTCCCTTAGAGTACTCCCCCTAAGGTTTATCAATCCGTGGAACAAGTGGGATGTTTAGCCTTCACTTTATACTAATCTTACTAACAAGACTGGGTTTATGAGTTGTGTAGAACGACAATCTAATCTAGGTTAATCTAAGAAGCAAAGGTGGACACAAGAGAACAAAGATTGATACAAGAGAGCAACAAAGATAGATAAGCGTTCCCTCCCTAGGATCTAGGTTCATATGAATATGCATCTACTACACAGATAACGTAGCCTTCACTAGCATCATAGCGGTTATGCGGTCGCTCAGGCCTTTTCCCTCCCGTATACTGTCACTACACAAGGGTAATCAACGCCTTGCTAACACATCTATATCAAAGCATCCGTAGAGTTAAGCTAATCACCACGATTACCACAAACACTACTAAGAACATATGCAGATCTCACACATGTAAATGAAGCATTGCAAAGACATAGACCATGAAGCATTGATAGGCATAATGTGCATGTAGAGGTTACATATCATGGATCCATACAATCCTAGGGATGAACAGAGGCATTACCCCATCATCTTACAAAGATTGATGCACAGAGGGGTGATGGAGACTCCGAGGAACGTTGTCACCGAAGATGGCGGCGAGGAGGCACAGCAACTCCCTAGACCAATGGCCTAAGGGCTCCCATGATCTCCTTGTCCTCCGCTGGTGTTGATCGCTGCGATGAACTCATCTAATCTCTGTCCCTCATCTTGTGATGGCGGCTAGGTCAAATCTCGTCGGTCCCCTCATCCCGGTGAATGGACTTGAGTACTTATAGTTGTTGACGTTGGTTGCGGCTGCCTTCGGGGCTAAGCTTTTGAATAAACCCTAGGAACGTCGAGGGCTACCTTCTGGTGAAAGGGAACGCCGATCCGGGCGAAAAACGGGCCAGGCCGCGCGGCCAAGAGGGCCTTGGGCCGTGCGGCACACCCCCCTAGAGGCCTCAAATGTCCTCGGGCTTCACAGGAAAGTTGTAGATCTTTTCGAGCTATGCAATTTTCTTATAAAAATCGCCCCAATCGGACGTCCGGATGAAGGAGATATGGTCCAAACAAGTTCAGCATCTCTTGCGGGCCTTCAGTCCAATGTTGGTGATTGTGTCTTTCGTCATCCAAAGTCCGGGCCCAAGTCCAACTTGTACAAAAACCCTCCATTTATGTCGTGTTTCCTACAAAAACATAATATAGTCCAAAATACAACACACATGTGGAAATAGGGTTATTTCAAGTGCCAAGTGACGGGTTAGTATAAGAATTAGTCCAAAACCACCACCTAGATGGCACTAAAAATGTGTCATTTAAGAGTGCCAGCATCCAATCATCATCAGCCAAATCGGACTCCAATATGTCCTGAATCCATCGATATCCTGAAGCACTTTGAGCTAACCGATTAGCTTCATGATTATGTAATTTCAGAATATGCTCGATCGTTACCATCTTAAATTCCTTCAACAATTGGAAACACTCATTACGATATCCTAAAAGGACATCATCATTACATTCATACTCCTTAGATAGCTACTTTACAACTAACATCGAATCTCCAAATATCTCAACAGCATCAGCTTTGATTTTTCTTAATAACTGCAGACCTTTAAGAACAGCTCGATACTCAGCTTAATTATTAGTAGCAGTCTTCTCAATTGGTAGTGCAAAATCGAAACTTGCCCCCCGAGGCGAGATGAGCACGGCACCGATGCCAGATCTGATTCCACAAGCTGACCGATCAAAGAACAAAGACCAAGGAACTGGCTCCACCATAGTCTCATCTGATCCACAATGTTGAGTAACGAAATCAGCCAATACTTGACCTTTGATGGCTTTAGCCGATTCATAACGCAGATCAAACTCCGAAAGGGCCAATATCCACTTACCGATTCTCCCATTCAAAATCGGTAATGATAATATGTATCGGACTACATCATCTTTGCTAACAACAATGCATTCAGCCGATAATAAATAATGCCTTAATTTAGTAAAGAGAAATAAAGGCATAAGCATAACTTTTCAACAGGAGAATATCTTGTTTCAGCATCCAATAATCTTCTACTCACAAAATAAACAACCCGTTCCTTTCCTTCAAACTCCTGAACTAAAGTAGATCCGATTGCAGATTCGCTAGCCGATAAATATAATTTAAACGGCTTACCTTTCTGAGGAGGAACCAAAATCGAAGAAGAAGTCAGATATTCTTTAATTTTGTCTAAAGCTTCTTGTTGTTCCTTCCTCAGACAAATTCTTGATCGGCCTTCAGTTTTAATAACAGAGTAAATGACTTGATCTTACCAGACAAATTGGATATGAATCTTCTGATAAAATTTATTTTGCCGATCAATGATTGAAGTTCTTTTTTATCTCCCGGAGCAACCACTTTATTAATCGAACTGATACTTTTTTGGCTAATTTCAATACCTCTTTCACGAACCATAAACCCCAAAAACTGCCCAGCCGATACTCCAAAAGCACATTTGAGTGGATTCATCTTGAGACCATGTTTTCTCGTACATTCTAATGTGCGTTGCAAATCGGACAAATGACCATCATAACTCTCCGATGTAACCACCACATCGTCGATGTATATTTCAACAATCTTTCTAATGATCACATGAAAAATATAATTCATGGCTCTTTGATAAGTGGCACCAGCATTTTTAAGCCCAAAAGTCATCACAACCCACTCGTATAATCCGATATGACCAGGACACTGGAACGCAGTCTTATGAATATCTTTGATTGCCATCAAGATCTGATTATATCCAGCGTTCCCATCCATAAAACTAATGACCTTGTGTCCTGCCGCCGCATCAACTTGTACATCGGCGATTGTCATCGGATATCCATCCATCAGAGTTGCTCTGTTGAGATCTCTAAAATCAATGCAAACTCAAAGCTTTCCATTTTTCTTGTATACAGGAACAATATTTGAAATCCACTCGGCATAAAGGCATTGTCTGCTAAATTTAGCATCTATAAGCCGAGTAATTTTTGCCTTGATATCATCTAGAATTTTAGGATCAGAACGGCGAGACGGCTGCTGGTATGGCCGAAACCCTTGTTTAATTGGTAACCGATGTTCAACAACTGATCGGTCTAAACCAGGCATCTCAGAATAATCCCAAGCAAAACAATCTTTATATTCTCGTAATAAAGCTATCAACTTGGTTTTAAACTCAGGATCTAACTTAGAACTTACATACGTCGGCCTAGGCTTACTACCCGAGTCGTCAACAACGTCCTTGGACAGGGCATTGGCGATGGGCTCGACTTCATGAAGCAGTCTGCCCACGTCGTCTTCAGAGGTACCGGCAGCATACCCGTGGCCGAGTGGCTCCAGGTCTGACGCCGGGAACAGCGACTTGAGCACTGCCAGGACATGGCCACAGCTAGCTTGGCTGATGGAGCAGAGCTGTCGCCGGAAGTAGCGCGGGAGCGCCCGAACGCGGTCGAGGATGGAAGCTGAAGACGATGACGCCTCCGGCTCGATCTCCTCCGCCACCACTCGGATAGCATCCTCCAGCGCTGTCTTCTCAGCGTGCAGCGCCTCAGCCTCGCCTTGCAGCCGGGCCACCTTGGCAGTGAGCTCTGCGAATTGGGACATAGTCCGATATCGATAATCTAAAGAAGGTTAGATCTGAATAAATTTTCATGTCTGACAGAAAAACAAATAAGGAAGAACATACCTCTAAGCTCGTGCACGGCCTGGGCTTCGTTGAGCTTAGCCTGCTCTACCTCCCCGCATAAATCGCGGGTGGTACGCTGGGCTTCCTCCAACTCAGCCTGTCGCTCGACTGCATCAGCTTCGAGCTCAGCCACTCGGGCCACCAAGGAGTCGGCCTTAGCAACTGCAGAAGTTAATTCTTGGATAACCAAGGCTTTAGCCTCAGCATCAGCAGCTAAGTCCTGCAAAAACAAGTCAGAAGACAATATGAATCAATATGCCAATGGTATTTGATATCAACAAGATAAGAAGTTCGGGAAGTACCTTGGCTATATGGCCCATGCGACGATGAAGGGACAGGAACTCCTCCAGAGGAGTCAGGGGAGCACCACCACCTTGGACGCCGACCGCCGCAGAAGCTATTTCGACCGTCGCAGTCCGGGGCTCCTCCACTGCTGCAGTCGGTTCAACTGCAGCAGCATGCTGGGGGCTGCCTTGTGGGACCGGCGGAGGAGTCGGCGACGCTGGTACAGGACTCGGCGGTGGCGGGGTTGGCTCCCGCTGCGACTCGGGTAGCGGACCCACAGGCTGATCGCTGAGAAGATCAGCCGAGTGGATCGGCACTTCTGGAGTTTGGATTGTTGGGGCTGCGGTCTCAATCGCCGACTGAGGCGGAGGACCCGAGAAGGGGACCTCAGACGGCGTGCTACAAAAAGCATTTATGGATCACTAACAAAGAGCATAAAGGAAATCAAGACAAGACAAGAATACTTACAGAGTAGAAACGCGCATTCTCAGGCGCTTTCCTTTCCGAGTCGGGGAAGGGAGGTCCCTCGGACTTGCAGCGCTCAGAGGCATCACTGCAAGGGGAGACTGCTCCGAGCTCGTGATTGGCGGCTGGAGAGACGGCTCGGCGATGCCAGCTTCATCCTTCTCCGAGTCAGACGACTCAGATATAAGGAGCTGCCGGCGGCTGGGCACATCCCTGAACACGATCCCTGTGGAGATCTTCCGCTTCTTCAGAGCAGGAGCAGCCTTCCCACCACTCGGAGATTGCACATCGGGGGAAGGAGAGGATGACAGAGTGATATCCGAGTCATGCAGATCACTCTCACTCTCCCCGACTGCTTCTTCAGATCCAACGGCCCTGCGCCGACGAGGCTGATCCACTCCCTTTGGCATCTCAGGCAAAGGAGGGATGGATACAAAGGCAACTCGATCCTGCAAATATTGGATTCAGTTTTGAGATTACACCCAATGGGTGGAATTGAAATAAAAACAAGAACAAACTGACTAAATACCTCAGGGCGTGGATTTCCCAAGTTGAACGCCGGAGGACAGTCAGTAGTCCTCAGCGACGTTCCAGGTGCAAAGAATTTGCCAAGCCGAGCGGCGGCTTGGACTTTGTCGACGCGCTCGGGGGCTTCGCGCGTGTTGTCCCCCTCGGCGTAATATTCATACGCCGGGTGAGCCCGCTGCTTGAGGGGCTGGACCCGGCGTAGAACGAAGTTGGCTGCCACTCCGACGGCAGACAACCCTCTGTCCTTCAACTGGGTAATAAGACCCAGGAGCTCCCGAACCTGGTCCATTTCACTCTCCTTGGGAAGAGCGGTCCAGGATTGGGAGGGGACAGGACGAGAATCGATTTCTGGAGAGATGGCAGGCGAGTGGTTTCCCACGTAAAACCACTCGGACTGCCACCCCTTATTGGAGGTAAGGAAAGGGATGTCAAAATACTCCCGAGTTCGACCCTCGCGGAGTTGGAGTCCGGCGCCCCCGACTACTAGTGGGCAGTCGGTTCGGGGATAAGGCTTAAGGAGAAAAAGATGAATGAAAAGATTGAAGTGAGGCTCTATCCCAAGATAGGCCTCACAGAGGTTGATGAAGATGGCGATGTGAAGGATAGAGTTGGGATTCAATGCGCAGAGGCAGATCCCATAGTAATGCAGCAGCCCGCGGAGGAAAGAATGCGCGGGCAAGCCAAGACCACGAAGAAAGAAAGATTCGAACACCACCAAATCAGAGGAGTTTGGGGTGGGGAAAGACTCACCGGCGGCGGCGCGCCACTCGGCGGTTTGCTGGTCGGGGAGGACGCCATCCATGACGTGCTGCTCGAGGCGCCTGGTGGAGGTGATGGACTCCCTCCACTCGGCGGCCCGATCCACGGCGACCTCGGCGACGGCCTTGCCCTTGGACGACCGGGCCCTTGCTGGTGACTTCTCCTTCCGCTTCGAGGCTTCCTTCCTCTTGGGCGCCATGGCAGCGAGTGGTGATGAAGAGCGAGGAAGAAGGGTGCGGGAGCAGATCTAGGGTTTTGCTCTGGCGCAAAGGGAACTGGAGCGTCGGGGAAGGCAAATGGCAAGTAAAGGAAGAAGAATGCGGCGGGGATGGCTTATAAAGGAAGGAACCGTTCCTCCCGCGCGCGGCGCGGCGCTTGTCTCGGGAACTCAACCGACGCAGGCACGTCCCGTCGCTTTGAATTCAAAGATGCGATAGGGAATCGCGATATCTCGCGATATCTCGCCTTCCGTAAGGCGACCGTTAGGGACGCAACGGACTTTTAGGAATAATGGGCCTAATGGGCTGAAAAATAGCACGACCTTTCGGTTCTGTTACGATAATAAATCTGTGGGTTCCTGAGCTAGGGTTCAGGGGCAGAAACCACTCGGTCGTGAGGCTAAAATTAGTCGACGACCAGACTTGATTTTGCAATTAATATTGCGACCTCGCAACTGATTTTTTACGTAAGGCATGCGATACTATCGCTAAATTGACTCAGAAATTTGGGTCAAATGCTGACAAGTATAAGTCTTGTGAGAAGATGGCTTACCATATGGTCAAGCTGAGTCGTGGGACACGACTCGGAAGTCATGCCGAGTTCAAAGAACTTGAGGACAAAATCCTTATAAAGGGGAAATAAAAAAGCCCTTGAAGGAAAAGATTATCTAAAATCCATGTCCAGAGGCATGGGGGCTGAAAAATCAGTCGTAATTCATAGCTTTCAGAGTCTTGACACGATCATGCTGAGTCGTAACAAGACTCGGGGGCTACACCCAATGGGTGCACCTGGAGGTGCACACCATTGATGGATCAATTTCAAAAGAGATTCATAATATTTATTTTTGACCCTCGACCAGAATATTATATTCTGCTCAAGGCTCGGGGGCTACACCCAATGGGTGCACCTGGAGGTGCACACCATTGAAAATCAAGATACAGATGGATAAAAGTTGAAGACCTTTGGCCAATTTCATTCTAAAATTGCCCAAAGCCCGGGGGCTAAGTGTATTCACTTCGCTGTCGCGTCGTGAAAAAGAGCACTCCTTCCCCTCACTTTGACTGAAATTGAAGAATTGTTTTCAGGAACGTCTGAGAAACCACTCGGATCTTCCTTGAAACCACTCGGATCTTCTTCGAAACCACTCGAATGAGATCTTAGATGACTTGGAGCACTCGAATCATGCAAGAAAAGATGGAACAATTGCAGCCAACGATCGGCCAAGAAGTGCTCGGGGGCTACTGTGGGGGATATAGTACCAGGGTACCTCACGAGCAAGCCTGGCAGCCCACCAAAAGGGGGCGGCCCATCTCACCGTTCCGGACCTGAAGACGTGCGGGACAAGTCGGCGCACGGAGGAAGGATCTGGAAGGAGAAGTCCCAGTTGGAATAGGAATTATTGTAAAGAAGGAAAGATTCTTAGAGATAGGATCGGATACAAACCGACTTGTAACCCTGCCCCCCGATATATAAGGCGGGCAGGGACCCCCTCAAAAACAACTAACCACAGCTGAACACATCTCATAACTAGACACCACATCTCAACAAGCAATACAACACCCCAAACAGGACGTAGGGTATTACGTCGAGTCGACGGCCCGAACCTGTATAAACCCTTGTGTCTGTCCATCCTAACCATCTTGCTTCCGATCTTTGCGATCTTCCCTACATTACAAATCACTTCCGTGGGCTACCCCGTGGAAGACTGCCGGAGATAATATCACCGACACTACCATCTCCTAAATCTATTTCTTCTAATTTATCAGCCGACGTAAATCCATAGCCTAATTTTCCATCATCTTCTGCATCCATTAAGACAACTCTTTAGGACCGACTGCTTGGATCGGTTGTAAACCAAAATCGGACAACCTAAGAAAATCAAGATCAATAGCTACTCCCGATATGCAAGTCACTTCATAACTCCATGGGCAGACTTCAGCTGTTGCAATACTGAATGGAGCATCGGCTTTTACTATTTCTATCGAATCTCCAATCCATCGAATCACACATTGATGCATTGTAGATGGAATGCAACAGTTAGCATGAATCCAATCTCGTCCCAAGAGCATATTATAGGAACTCTTGCCATTAATGATAAAGAAAGTAGTAGGCAAGGTTTTGCTTCCGATTGTCAGATCAACACAAAGTGCCCATCGAGCTGGTGAAGTTTTCCCTTTGAAGTCTCTAAGCATCAAATCGGTCTTCATCAAATCAGACTCTCCCTTACCGAGTTTTCTTAACACGGCATATGGCATAAGATTAACAGTAGCACCACCATCAACCAACATCCTAGTCATCGGAGTTCCATTAATATACCCTTTCAAAAATAAAGGCTTTAAATGCTGTCGGTCTTCCTCTTCTGGTTTTTCAAAAGTAGCAGTCGCTGGCTCTAACGTGAATTAAGCAACCCCATCTTCGACATCCGATTCTATGACCTCATCCGATGCCATAAATTCTCTTCGCAAAATAAATGCCATAAGTACATCTGCAGTCGGAGCATCATCCCGATCACGATCTTGAGCCCTCACGCGCCAAACCCGATTCCGGTTATCCTTATTATTAGCCCGACGCTGTTCTTCCAATTTGATTTGTCTCAACCTTTGAGCATGTCTTTTTTGAGACTTAGTCAATCCTTCAGGACACCACTGAGGTTGAGGCTCTTTGAATCGATGAATCGGCTGTCGATCGTGAATCGGTTCTCTTTCAGGATCTCTTCGCATGATTTCATCATCAGGGATCCGATCGTTAGCCATGTCTTCAATTTCTTGGCTCATATATGGCTTCTTTCCCAATCGGTCTCTTATATCGACTCTACGGCCAAGTCTTTCATGAACAGGAATACGCCGATTTGAATTATCTTGTCGATCTCTACTACCGATCGCCGATTTCTCATGTCTGATCGATTCCAATTTTCTTGATTTTGAACATCAAATGATTAGGTCTTTCTTCAAAGCACGGCCATTTTCTTGGCCGAGTGTTCCAACCTTGTCCATTACATTCCAGACAATTCTCAGGAGTTGGCAATTTAATTCCTTCTTCCCAGCAATAAATGAAGAAAGGGCACCTCCAATGGTCAGCATTACTTTGCCTCATCTCTTCTTTAAATCTAATCTGCTCATTTTCCCTTTGAAATTTATTGATGAAACCCCGGGAGGTAATTCGCCTTTCCTGACTTTTAGAACTTCCAGCTTCCTCCGATCTTCCTTTTCCTTTTAAATCAGACATAGAAACTTGGACTTTAGGATCAACAGTTCCCTTCTCCTTAGCCAACTGTGAAGTAAGAACCTTCTTGGGAACAACTTCTTCTCTGGATATTTCTACCATATTAACAGGAAAAGGATGTTGATCAATTTTCATCGGCTTAGTAGGCTTCTTAGGCAATTCAAACTTGATCTTTCCTTGTTCAATAGCCGATTGTAACTGCTGACGGAAAACCTTGCAATCATTTGTGTTATGAGATGTAGCATTATGAAACTTGCAGTAAACCATCTTCTCAACAAGGGGAGAATTTCTGGAGCATTTTGCAAGGGGGAGAAGTTACTGAATTTGTGAGAAAGTTTTTTAGCTTTAATTTGTTGGATTTGTGTGAGACTTGATGAGAGCTTTGCGAAAAGGAAGTTTTTGAAAATTTGTGAAGTTTCTGAGGGTTTGAGTATTGGAAAACATTGCCGGCATATTTGGAAGGTTTTCTAGTTGAAACGGCATCGTTGCGAGCTTTTGTGTGAGACTTGCATTTTGAGGTTGCCCATCTGTCAGGGGCGGTTAAACCGCCCCCCTGGGCGGTTTAACCGCCCCTGTGCTGAGTGCACAAGTTTTGTGGATTTTGAGCATTTTCGAGTGTTTTTCGCACGCACAAGTTCACTTGTTCAGGGGGAGTTGCATCTTTGCAGGGGGAGTGCTTTGAGTATTCTGAAAGTGAATTGGAGTTTGGAGATTTGTGATTTGTGCTTTGTGCTTTTGCTCTTTTGCCGATGGTGTTGAGCCCTTTTCGCTTCTTATTGAAGGGTCGGCATTTTTCTGAGTTTTCTCTTGTGAGTGACTTTGATTTGGCTTGTTCTTGCTTTTGGTCACTTGCTTGAGCGTTTATTTTTCGATTTATTTTACATTTTCTTTTTATATCATTGATTACTATGTGTGTGTTGTCAATGCACTCATCAAGGGGGAGATTGAGGACCCGGTGTGTCCGAGGACCGGTGGATGGTCGCTTCCTGGTGTGATGAGTGATTGACAACGTGGTGTGGACTGACGTTTCCCTTGGCTCAAGTATTGCAGGTATTGAATGCGGCTTGATTGCATTGGTGCAGGTGAAGAACAGACGCGAAAGGTCTTAGCCATGACGGCCTCCGAGGAGCGGAGAGACAAGTAGGCTTGGTTCGAGGGACCCGGTGGCCAGATGGATCAAGTGCGGTTCACATGCTGGCAAGAACGAGCAAGGGGACGTGGTTCCGGTGCGAGGTAGCGGCTCACAACCGAAGCTCGTACGCGGACGAGAAGCCGGTGCAAGGTAGCGGCTAACGACCGAAGCTTGCGCGCGGGGTTTGGTGATTTGGCCACAAAATCATCGGTGGACGGTTTCCCTTGGTTTGGGCCTCAAATCCAAGGCCGATGACTCGACGAGGCGAGTTTGGGCTGCTGGGCCAAGTGTGGCTGGCAGGGACGGTTTAACCGCCCCCCAGGGCCGGTTTAACCGCCTCCTCCTGGGCAGGCCCAAAATCGGCGTCGAGGAGTTTCGATCCGGAGGACACGCGGCATGACTGCAAGGCTTGCGTCGGAGGGAAGCTAGCTTGCGGTGGAAGCTGTCCCAGCCAGAAAATATCTGAAACCGAATGTCAAATTTGCCCCTGAGGGGTATGTACCACTTAGGGGTAGTTTAGTCTTTAGAGCATCACCACTTGTAGTTTCCCTTCATCCCTTCCACCTAGAACTATTTCGAATCATTCGTAGTTTGTATAGGTGAATTCATGGTTGGTTGATTGAGTTTGTGCTGCTCATCTTTGTGCCATGATTTGAATCCACGAGCTCCTTTTCTTTTTCCTATTTTCGGAGGTATTTTCGGAGCTATTTTTGGGAGATTTTCGTTCTTCACTTCCTAGGGCGTTTTCTCTCGGATTTCTTTGGGGGATTCACGTATGAGTGCCTTGTGCCTCTTTGCTGGTGATATCTTGCCCCCAAACGACGGGAATCGCTTTGGATTTGAAGTTTTTGGGATGAACTCGAGGTCATGGTGTTCTTCACGAGATTTGAGATTCCGGGAGTTCTAGTGGGTTAGAGGCCGAGATCTTTGGGGAATATACTCCACTGGAGGTGTACATCATCTACCCAAAGTTTCGCCTCAAAACTCCAAGCCGTTTGGGAGATCCACTTTCGAGTTGACTTTTTCCCGAGAGCACCCAGCCCAGGGAGGTTAAACCCCCCCCCCCCCCCCCCTGGTAGGTTAAACTGCCCCTAGGAGGTTTAACCGCCCCCTAGGAGGTTAAACCGCCCCTGGCAGAGAATAGAAGGTTTTGTCTCGTTTTGGTTCGGTTTGTGTTCGTTTCGATCGATTTGAGTTCCGCTGCGTCATTCTTGTTCCTAGGGTCAGTAGCTTGACAGTAGCTACGTGATCTTGGCAGGATCGCTTTCGGAGGCATCGGAGTTGATTTGGAAAAATAGCCGGATTAGTTGAGAAGAGTTTTTATCGGCTCCCATTCACCTCCCCCCCCCTCTCTGGTCGCCGTTTCGGTCCTTCAAACGTGGTTCCGGTGCGAGGTAGCGGCTCACAACTGAAGCTCGTACGCGGACATGAAGCCGGTGCAAGGTAGCGGCTCACAACCGAAGCTTGCACGCGGGGTTTGGTGGTTTGGCCATAAGACCATCAGGTGGACGGTTTTCCTTGGTTTGGGCCTCAAAACCAAGGCCGAGGACTCGCGCGTGGCGAAAGCGGGCCGTGGGCTGCTCACCCAGTTGGGCAGGGCCCGTGAAGGCGTCGATGAGCTTCGATCCGGAGGACACGTGGCGTGACTGAAAGGGTTGCGTCGGAGGAAAGCAAGCTTGCAGTGGAAGGTGTCCCAGCCGAAAATATCTTCGATTCAAATGTCACATTTGCCCCTGAGGGGTATATATCACTTAGGGGTAGTTGAGTCATTAGAGCACCACCACTTGGACTATAAATAGGCCCCCTAGGGGTTGGTGGCTGTTATCTATCTCTCTAGTTTATTTTCCCTTGCACTTGAACTATTTTCCTTTAGGTTTTCTTTTCTAGTTTTCCATAGGCTAGCCAAGTGCTTCACCGGAGAAATCTTGAAGAGGGTAGGATGAAGGGAGGATAGCTAGCCTCTTTGTAAAGAAGTTGACCTCGTGATGTATGGAAGATTTGGCTTTCTTTCATCTCTACTTGTGTGATTTCTTTGTTCATCTCGTGGCTCCTTTTGGTCTCTTTGCTAGATTTTTGATTTCTTGTGTTTGAGGCCGTTTCTTTGTGGGATTGCTTGGAGGATTCACATATGAGCTCGTGGAGACTCTTTTCCTGGTGATTTGCCCCCACAAAACGCAAAGAATCGCTTCGGATTTTGGGATTTTGGATGAACTCGAGATGGAGGTGTTCTTCGTGAGATTTGAGATTCCGGGAGTTCTAGTGAGTTAGAGGCCGATAATTTGGGGCATATCCTCTACTTGAGGTGTATATCGTCTCTCCAAAGTTTCGTCTCAAGAGCTCAAGCCGTTGGGAGATCGGGTAATTCGTTTTTTGGAGTTGACTTTCGGATCCCGTGCTCCCAGGTCAGGCCGGCTTAAACTGCCCCCAGGGAGGTTTAACCGCCCCTGGCTGGGAAGAGGTGAATTGGTTTCGTTTCGGTTCGATTTGCTTTATTTGGTTTCCGCTGCTGTGATCAAGTTCCTAGGATCAGTAGCTTCTCAGTAGCTACGTGTTGCGAGGATTTGGAGTTGAGTTGGGAGAAAAGCCGGATCTTGAGAAAAATTTTTATCGGCTCCCATTCACTTCCCCCTCTCTGGTCGCCTAATCGGTCCTTCAGATCTGAATCTCTGTTGGTGCTTGCTTTCCTTCTCATATCTGAATTCATATGCCTGATAAATGGATTTCTTGCGGCAATTAAAACAGTCGCCAATTCTTAATGATTAAATGTGCTCCTAGAAAAAAATATCGGGACTTTGGTCTCTACATAATAACTGACTGATCACTTCCAGTTCAGTGCTTCAGTGTCATCTTATTTTTTTTTGCCTAAGCTTTGGTGCCATGAGTGATGCTATATATTCTCCAAGATGCCAAACTGCTTGTTTGCAGGACGTAGGTACTGATGAAGCAGCCTGGGAGCAATTTCCATCAGCGGCCAAGTCGCCCGCGTGCGTCCATCTTTATGTGCTGTGGATGCGAAGGTACTGAATTCACTAGTTCTTCCTCTTAACCATGCATTTTTGTTATTACTTACTTTTTGCAAATAAATAACACTATATATGTTGAAATTTACTTCATGACTCCATGAATATGCCAGAATCCACGACTAAATAAGTGCATGCTGTCACTACATCCGTTGTTCCTCCGTTCTAAATTAGAGGTCGTTTTGACTTTTTTAGTTTCATAGTTGCTATGAATCAAGACATAGTGTTTATTTAGATGCATAACAAAGATAATGAATCTAGAAAACCCAAACGACTTATAATTTGAAACAGAGGTAGTACATAAATAAATAATTTGTACCGTCAATAATAAGTACTACATTGGTTCCAAATTATAGGTCGTTTTAGCTTTTGTAGATTCATATATTTTCCTATAAATCTAGACATAGCATTATCTAGGATCATAACAAAGATGATTAACCTAAAAAATCCAAAACAACCTATAATTTGAAACGGAGGTTACGGAGGTAGTATGACATTGGAAATTTATGATACATAATATACGAGACTAACTAGCCTCGTGAGAACTAATATAACGCATGAAGCCTTTGTTCGAAACTTTCAATTAATAAAAGTAATAAAGTGGAAAAGTCAAGATCTGAACGGGCTAGCTAGGAACATACCTGTGGACTGTGGTTGCGTTCTTGCACTGCTACAAAATAGAGAGACGACTACAAAATAGAGATATTCACAACGGGAGAATTGGGCTTTAGTACCGGTCACAGGGCGTGTTAGTACCGGTCGCTGTGGCCGGTACTAAAGGTCCGGTACTAACGTGCCGCACGTTAGTACCGGTCACGGCCAGCCAGTACTAACGTGCGCAGGTTAGTACCGGCTGGTAATGCCAGCCGTACTAACCCACGGCACCCCACGCGGGGCCTGGCGAGCGGTTTAGTACCGGCTGATATTACCAGCCGGTACTAACCTCCTTTTTTCTTTTGTTTTCTAATCTTTATGGTTTTACACATATTTGTATGCGTATTTGTACCGAATGCGACTACGTACCTGTACTACTGCATTGCATGTATTTATATTACGACGATATCGTATTAATATAATATATATACATACATAAATATATAGAGTTTACTACCAATACTTGAAAAGTCCAACAAAATACAAGTTTTATTCTAAATATTACAAACTAGAAACGTATGCCAACATATTTATCAACTGCTGCGACGCTTTCGTAGGGATCGCCATGGAATTCGCCGTCCTTATTAATGACTTCATCAAGCAAAATTCGCAGATAGATTCTTGAATTGCCCTGACCCGAGCTTGTTCGATGAGATCTTCTTTCATGCACCAACGCTGTAACATTCTTAAATGAAAACATGAGAACGAAAAATAATAAATTATAATTAATTACCTTAATTGATTGTGCTCACGTACCTCGAATCTTTCCGGTGTCATTTGCCCCTTTTCAATTACAAAGTCGTCGATCCACTCGCATACATAGTATCCACACAAGTTGTTGCCTTGCTCCTGTCTCATGCACTATGCTGGAAAAATGGCCGGGTTACGGTATGGATTAATAAAATGTTCATTACGATCTTCTTTGTGCCACCGCATCAACTTAGCATTATCTTTGTTCTTGAACAAGCTTTTCAAACGTGATATTATAGGAAAGTACCACAACAAATTTGCGGGAACTCTCTTCTTGACTAGCTGCCCGTCAACATCACCTGGATCGTCTCACCTGATCTTATACCGCATTGCTTTGCAAACTGGACAAGATTGTAAGTTCTCGTATTCCTTGCCGCGATACAGGATACAGTGATTAGGACATGTGTGGATCTTCTGTATCTCGAATCCAAGTGGGCAAACAATCTTTTTAGCTTCGTATGTTGTCGACTGGAGCTCGTTACCCTCAGGAAGTATGTTCTTTACAATGGTTAATAGCTCATTGAATCCCTTATCAGTGACACCATTAGTTGCCTTCCATTTCAGCATCTGCAGCGCTCTACCCAACTTCTTCTGCTCAGGTTTGCAACCAGGGTACAATAGCTTTCGGTGATCCTCCAACATGTTCTCAAACTTCTTCTGCTCCTTCGCAGTTTCACTGTCTTTATATGCATCAAGCAACACATGACCTAACTCGTCTGGTGGCTCCTCTTCTGCAACATTTGCTTCACGCTCGTCCATTGGTTCATCTTGAAAGCTCCCAGCTTCATGAAGAAATGCCCAGTCTGGAATGCCATTGTTATCATCTTCTTCTTCATTATCTTCCATCATAACTCCATGTTTACCGTGTTTGGTCCAAACTTTATAGCATCTCATGAAACCTCTATCATAAATATGGGACCATAGAGTATCTCTTTTCTTGTATTCCTTCATATTTTGGCAAACACTGCACGGACAGAACATTAAACCCTTTATTGATCTGTTGGCCTCTGCTGCATTGAGAAAAGATTCTAGGCCATTAATTCACGCTGATGTGGCTCGGGCGCCGTACATCCATTGCCGGTCCATCTGCAATATTGATATATATGACCACGAGCCTTTTATTTCTCAACAAAAGAATAACATTTTCTTCAAAAACAATTACCATCTATAAATTAACTTAGTAGTAAATATTTACATAACATTTCTAATTAAATTATTAAACCAAAATAATAACATGTCACTGTAAAAAAATTGAAAAAAAAAGTAAATCTAAACGTGTCATATGCAAACTATCTAGTAAACTTTCTCTAATTTGAAAGAATCAATTCCATATATCTTAAATTAATATAAAATAAAAAAGACATGACATATTTATAAACAAATTAGAATAATAATATGTACAAATGTCACTATAAAATAATTTAAAAAAATAACTCTAAATGTGTCATATACATACTATCTACTAAACCTTCTTTAAAAATCAACAATATGAGCACATTCCCACACATCCTAAAATCACCAATTTCTTTATCTAGAAACCATTAAACGAAAAATAAGTACCGTGAAAGAAGAGAGGATGAAGTTGCTAACCTTTGACGCACTTATTGGAGTGAAATCCCCACAAATTTTGGAAAAAATGAGCAAAACTCCCCCCTAACAAGCCATGGAGAGAGGAAAGGGCTCGAGCTCGGTCTGAGCTCGGGGAGGAAGAAGGGGCCCTGATATAGCCGTGCCAAGCCGGTACTAAATGTTGACACTTAGTACCGGCTGGTGTTACCAGCCGGTACTAACCTGTCATTTTCGTCACTGTTCCTTGGAGCCGGTACTAAGGGTCCTCTTTAGTACCCGCTCCGCCCAGCCGGTACTAAGGGAGAGGGACCGAAAGTCCATTCTCCCGTAGTGATTGTAACACATTCATTGTTGTGTTAGAAAGAAGATTCATAGCAACACAAAACTATGTGTTACAATAAGGGGGTGTTTAGGTTCCTCCATTATGCAAAAAAAAAAAATGAACAATCTTTTGGCAAAAAGATTTGCCATTCAAACTTTGCATCTTGGTATCTAGTTCCTCCATTTTGCAAAAAAATTGCACTCCAGCATACAAAATGCAACCCAAATGTCATCATTTAATGCAGCATGCCATTGTGCAAATAATTTTGTTAGCCTGTTTAGTTACATTATGCTAAAAGAGGGGCTAAAACACCAAAATTTTTTTGCAAAATGGAGGAAATAAATGGCCCTAGATGTTATAACACATACCACTTATCCTTTAAAAAGTGTGTTACAGAGAATGGTTATTGTAACACAAAAATTGCGTTATACCTTAAATGTTACAAAAAAACAATAGAATATTGTAACACATATAACTGAAAGGACGCTAATACATATCCTAGAGTAACACAAAATAATGTCTCGTTTCTACTTTCGGGGTGTTTAGTTACCCGTCAAAATTTTTACACATCAATCACATCAATGCTTGAGCGGGCGTATTAAATGTAGATAAAAAATAAACGCATTTCATAGACTGCATGTAAATCGCGAGACAAATATAACGAGCCTAATTAGTCTGTGATTAGGCAATAAATTGCTAGAGTAAACATGTGCTAATGACGAATTAATTAGACTTAATAGATTCGTCTCGCGATTTACGGACAGAATCTGTAATTAGTTTTATAATTTATCTATATTTAGTAGTTTAAATGTGTGCTCGACATACTCCAAAATCTTTACCTTAAACAACTAAACACCCCCAGTCATTGTCACTCTCGCTGGTCTGTACTAGAATGGGTGTGTGGACCCTCCTTGAACTCGTCATTCAATGAGGTTATTGGATGGGATGGTGCCACTGCTACATAAGTAACCTTCAAATGCACCTCATCTACTACTGCGTCCGTGGTATTTTGATCCAATATATCTTCCATGATATCGATGATATGGTCGGTCTCGCTAATTTGAACAGTCTGCACGATGAACTTGTCGTTGCATTGCATGCCTGGTGGGGCTTCCTTTTGTGCTAACAAGAAAACAGTGAGATTGCACGTCGAGCGTGGTGACACAACCCCCATGCTGTTCGGCTGCGTGAAATAATTGGAGGGTTCTGTTGGTCTGAATGCGTAGGCAATGTATTTTTCAGTATTGTTGGTCAATGTCAGTGAGCATGACACTAGCTTCATCACCTCAAATGGTAGCTGGATTTCAGGGGGGTCAATTTCTAGCAACATCTTGGCGTCAGAATATACCTGCAAAAGTGAGTTGATATAATTAATGTAGATTGGACCAGTAAAGACCCAAAGTGGAATCCTAAACTCAGGTTTAACTTAACTTCTTTTCGCTCGAGCAATCCTGAGAATATTTTTTAGGATCTTTCATTATTCGCGCGCGCGCACACACACATATGGTAGAAAGATTTATGAAATAGTACGAGCAAAATTCCAGCAACAAGGCAGATATACCACGGTGGGGACTACAAAGACGAGTGATATTTTCCCCACAGGTTATTTTTACATGCGACCAATGTCTTCTAGTATATTTGGATAACTAACTAGTATTACTATGCGAATTATAAGGTTATTGAGAATTACACCGTTGATGATTTGATAAATTTTTTCAAAAATACGCAAATTACACTAGAGAAACTATCGGTCTTTTGGGAAAAAAAGTACGAAGTAAAACTGTCAGGAAAAATTATAAAGCTGGTAGGAACATATACCTTTATATCAGGGAGCTTCTTTTCTAACTCATGCAATCCACGCCACCTATCTAATCCAGGGCAACCATGAGTCCGTAGGTTGCTAAGCTTGTTGAGTCTTTGTATGCTCGCTGGCAAAGACTTGATGCCACTGCAACGATTTATTTCAAGCTCCTGGAGAGCAGAAAGGTCGACCAACCATTCCGGCAAGGCAGATATTTTTTTGGCCCCAGAAATATCTAGCTTTTTAAGCTTGCTCAGTCTTCGGAGGCTCTCAGGTAAACACCTGATGCGACTGCAATCATCGATTTCAAGTTGTTCAAGAGCAGAAAGATCGCCCAACCATTCCGGCAATATCGTTATCTTTTGACAACGCCAGACTTTTAGTGATTTGAGAGAGACGAGGTGCTGGATGCCCTCGTGTAACTTTTTCAGCTCTGGCATCTGTCTTATATCAAGTTCCTTCAGAGTGGTAAGTGCTCCCAGCCATTGAGGTAGCTTAGTCATTATATCACATTCGTGCACTACCAGTGATTCTAAGGAAGAGAGATTTTTCATTGTCTCCATCGGTACCTCTATATCTGCATAAGCATAACCAGATATTTCAATTTTCTTAAGAGATCTGAGCTCAGCCAACCATTTCGGCAGTGACTCACTTATCACCCATTGGTGCTTTCCTGTCCTGCAGATCCGGTTTGGCATGTCATTTCCTTGTAGGCACAACGATTGAAGGGAAGAGAGGTTTTGCATGATCTCCGGCGTGCTTTTAGCCACATAACTGCAGCGTATGATTTCCAAACTCGTGATGGCAGGGAGATAGTGAAGGAACCTCCATTGATACAGAGGCACCTTGCTGGATTCCACTTGCACAATCAGATTTCTTACTGCAGGAGAGGAGGAAGCGCATGTTAGTCCTTCCTCTCCTTCTGACAAGAGCACATTATCGCTCTCCTTGATACGCCAGCGCTCAGCTCTTGGTGGGCAGCCTGACAATCTCAGCTTGGGGCAAAAGAGTACTTCCAAAGACTCCAGGCTGGGAAACATTAATTCCTCTACACCGTTTCCTGTGTGGGAACACATTGTGTCCCACTCCTCCAAGCTTTGCATAGACCAAATATGAAGCTCTTTCAGTTTAGGAAATGCTTTTGTGCCACCGTAGAACCTCTCATCAATTTTCTTAAGATTTTCCATTCCTCCTATATGTAGGATTTCCAGGTTTGGTAATTTACCAAGTGGTGGAAGCATGATACAATTAGGAAGGGTATCCATAACAATTTCTACAAGATTAGGGAGATATTCAGAAATGCCCATTACCCAGCGTGGAAACCTTACACCACGATAACCTTCTATCGTAAACCTCAATAAAGTTACTGGTGGCAGCAGCTCGCTCAACACTTCCTTGTCCTTCACGAATCTCTTAGCATATGGAGCCCACTTCAACTTCAAAACTGTAATGCTATGTTTCTTCCTCAATTGAACTGCCTGAGCCTCTTTTGTGGACATCACATTTTCAAGACTGCATATCTCCAACACAGCAGTTCCAAGATTAGAATCCTGAAGTTCAACAAGACTGCTACTCGACTGATCAACAATATGGACTGTAAACACTGGCAACCAGCTGAAGTCGCCTTTTAACTGAAACTGTCCGGTATATTGCAACTCATCGCAATTATCAGCAATTACAAACTTCAAACTCCTAATGTTTTGTACGCTTTTTGGTATCTCTTTTAGTTGGTGCCAGCCCGAGATATTCAGTGTATTCAGATTTCTGAGGTTACAAAGACACTCAGGTAAACTATGAAGGTCTTGAGTATAGGACAAGTCGAGATGCTCCAGATTTGAGAGGGCACTGATATGCTCAATCACCATCTGTATTTCGTTATTGTTCCCTAAGTTGCATTGTGATAAATTTAAATACCGCAGTTCAGTGAGATTCTTCAGCTTGTGCAGCCCACCAACATCAATATCACAGCCTAGCATTTTCAAAAATTTTAGGCTGGTAAGGCCATCTAGTGCCTCTCGAATACCATAATAAACATTTGAACAGTGAGATAAATCTAAGAATACCAAATTGTTCAGCTTTCCTAATGACTCCGGTAGTTCTTCTAAATATATGCAACCCGATAAGTTTAAATATTTCAGTTGATAGAAGCAACCCAAGTCTTCAGGTAGCGTTTCGAGACAAGAACATGCCTTTGAAGACAAGTTTAGATATTCAAGTTTGGTGAGGGTACCCAAAAAATGTCCTTTTGGATGCCCTTCAAGATATGAGCTGCATGACAAGTTCAAATAGCGGACTTCGGAGAGGCTACCTAAAGCTCCTGGTAACTTTCCAATGTTTTCGCAATATGATAAATTCAAATATTGTAGGTTCGTGAGGTTCCCCAAGTATTCTGATATACCTGTAACTTGAGAGCAATTTGATAGATCCAGGTGCATCAATCTTCTTAGATTCCCAAACGATTTTGGTACCATTTTTATTGCTGAACAACCAGATAGATCGAGATGCATCAGATTTATCATTTCATCGAATGACACTGGTAGTTCAAAAATAGCAGAAGATCCAGGAATACTGAAGTAAATCAATTTTGAGAGCCCTGTGATACAGCTGTGTCCCGTTTGGTCTTGGATACTTGGAGCATTAAGGTACCGCAGCTGCCCTAATTGAACAATGGAATCTGGCAACACCTGTACGCAGCATTCACTTAAATCCAAGACACACAATGACTTTGCTGGTGAAAATGCAGCACCACATAGTTCAACTTTTGCACATTGAAAAAAACGCAGAGCCCTTAGACTGTCAGGACAATTCATGTATAACTCCAAGGACTTGCTACAATCATTGAGCAGTGCATAGATGCAGCAGTTTTTCCCTGTGTTGATTTGTTTACTTGCATCCAGAATTTTATCTCCCATAATTGATCTTGTTAAATCGTGCACCAGGTCGTGCATGGTGAAAGATATAACTTCTTCGTAATAGGTTCCAGATGTCTGCCACAAAAGGTAAACAAAGGTGTCAGGTTTCTTAATTCCAATTATTAGGGCCATCGTCAGCATTGCTATATATCATATACTGAAAGTAAATAACAAGAAGTACACTAAACCAAATCACCACAAAGAAAGAGTGGTCCACTAGAATTGAACAAATAGGCCACAACGCGCTGAAATCTGGAACACTGATGGCCCGATATTGTATTCCCCTCCTTCGGGGCTGACAACATGGATACCTTATTCTGTTCATAGCAGATGAATATCCAATATCTGACTTTCGTGCCATGTCCGTGATAAGTCCTCTCGACGGACCAACACACATGCACTCGTGTAGCAAGGGTACTTACTCTAAATACCATCTGTAACACCACGACTAAAATTTGCTTATGTGCCAGCTCCATGTGGAACGAGCCCACATATACATAACACATCTCTTACATTTTCTTGATCGCTTCATGTGAAAATGGTACTAACCCAGAGTTGCTATGTTTAAAATGATAAGAACTGTTAGAGTATACTCGGTAGTTTAAATATTGTGTATTTTATCTCGATGAAAAATATATAGGTGTACAAGACTTGGAGGGAAAGACACAATGTCAGGATATACTACCATCTATGCTCCAACAAGGATAATAAGCTGGCCGGAATTTATTTATACAACTAGGATAGGACTAATTCCATCTTGCAAGATGTACCACCTATGCTATCAACTTGCTTTATCAAAAGTTGCAATATGTAAATTTCATTCCAATTTATTGAAGTAAAAGAAAGAAAAATTGAAAATTAGTATCTTTATGCAGAAATAATACACCTTGGGTGTTGACATTGAATGTTGAAGAAAAGACAATCCCAAGAGCTGCACAATATATTTCTCACAGAGCTGCATTCTGGAGAGTAATTTGTTGGCTTGATAAAATCCAAAGATATCCATTGGTAAATTAGATCGTGTTTTACTATCTTGTGACCTTTTGGAAAGATTCCACAGTAGGTAAAGCATGGCTTCAAGCATAGATTCATATAGCTATAACTTAGCATCAAAGATGCAAGAACATAATTTGGCAAAGTGATATCATTCGAAATAGTTTCGTTCCAGATATCACTGTCTTTCACTCTCTTCCATTGATCAAAATTCATGGACCGCAAAGTGAAGCCAAGAGATCGAGCTGCTAAAGGCACACCACCACACTTATGGGCGATCTCCCGCCCCACACCCGCCAGCTGTTCTTTGTCATCTCTAGCTTCAAAACCACTTCTTTTTTTTATTATATCCCAGCACATTTCATCTGTCAAGGGTAATATCTTGTATGGTTCAAGGTTAGTACAGATTCTCTCGGCAACACGTTCACTACGTGTTGTCACTAAAATAATTATGTTGCTATCATCATGATATAGCATATCTTTCAACTTCTGCAGCTGGAACTGATTATCCTCCCATAGGTCATCTAAAACAATCATAATCTTCTTACTAGATAGTTGCCTCATGAGGCAACTATGTATCATTTTTATTTCATTAGCTTGGCTCTCTTTTTCTGATAGCTGTGAAATTACAGACTCACAAATTTTATTCAAGTCAAATCTCTGGGACACATCAACCCAAACCTTAAGATAACAGTCGAACTCAGGGTCATTGTAAATCAATCTTGCAAAAGTTGTCTTGCCAATGCCTCCAATACCATGTATAGGAAGGATGGCGATACTATTTGACATTCCCTCAAGTAAAGAAGTCATTATTTTCCCTTTTTCTTCTGTCCTGCCAACAATTAGTTCGTCTACAACATCTGATGATGTATCTCCTGCATTATCAAATTCCAGTTGATTGGAACTATTGTCCAACATCAAATTAAGATTCTGGTGAAGACCTGTGATATCTGTTGATTCCTTTCTCATCTCTATCTTGTTATTTTGCATTGTCATGCGACATTCATCCTGGCCAACCTGCATGGTTTCAGATATTTGTGAACAGCACAGATAATTCAATTAGTAATTTTAGTTTTTTAAGTTATTAAAATAACTTCAAGAATTTTTCTTGATGATCCAATTATTATCAGTATGGTTTTGTCACAGGATAGTCCAGTGAGTGCCTAGTTGTCTCACGGTGGATCATCTGTGATAGCTGCATAGTGCCATTGGTGAAGTTCAAAAATTAATGAACACAATATGCTTTTGTGTTCAGTCTGTGTGATTCTAAGGATCCTTTGCAAAAAAAAAAAGGACTCTAGGGATCATCCGGTGTTGACTACGCCAGCAAGAATTCAACAAACGGCTATATGTTCTCCTTGGCCTTTTTATGTAGTTCAACAGCTCTTCTTGACTGCTCTTGGACAAGCCTATTCACAACACATATCTTGGAGGATGTTTTTGAGTTGAAGAAAACTAGCAAGTGATTCAAGTCAAAATTAAGGATTTCTAGTTTGAGTGATTAGCATGTGCACATCGCTTTAGGCTCTTGGCTTGGGATTAGTTTCAAGTGAAGGTCAATGCTTATTAGTCTTGGTGTGGGCCAGCACTATGATGGCTCTGTGGTGATCTTGGTGATCTTCCATTGGTGGAGTTTATTGGAAGGCTCCAAGTTGCTTTGTGCTTGGTTTGAGACCTGCCAGTCCAGAATAGAGAATGAATACACAGTGAAGTTTCACCCTTGGTGACTCAAGGGAGCCAACCCTTAGTCGGTGCTACAACATGGATTAGGGGGTTGTGCCAACAACCCGATACCATGGGAAGAAATATGGTTGTCTCTTGTCCAATCTGCTTCTTGCACTTTCTTTCTTGTTGATTTTGTGTGCTTTAAGTTTTCGCTAACAACTAGGATTAATTTTGTGCAGGTGTGTTTCAAAGTAGTTATGTGGATTTTCTGCATTTGAAGGACTTGTTAGCGTGTGCCAAGGACATGGCCTAGTTTGTTGGCCCTAAAAAGGACTCATGTTAGTAGCTCCAGGGTGGGCCGTGCAAATGGGGGTGGAGTAGAGTTAATTAGCCTAAATTTCATGGAGCTCAATCGTCCCCCATTTGATTCTTACAGTAGCGGGATAGCTGAAAGAACGGAACCTTCATTGGAAAATAAATTTATTATGCTAAATAATGTAGTATCTAAAGAAATCAATCGCAAGTTGTCGCTGTGCATGTATATCAAAATTAAAATATGTCTACTATAGCTTTTGATTGCAGAGAAAAAAAAATATATGCAAATGCAATAACATTGAGCTTTCTCCCTATGAACCAATATGTTTCACACAATGAATATTAGTTTTAAAAGGCCGAGAAACTGTTGTACATTATTAGGCTCTTGAATCAGGCAGTTATATATCAATGAGTTTGAGAAGCAATTCCTAATATACTGGAATACATAACTAAGTAAACTGTTAGAAGATTGCACATGTAGTAGAATTATTTCATGGCATAGATGTTCAATGTATGCCTCTACAAATGATATTAGTTACCTTCGCAATGCCAGTTTCAATCTCATTAAGCATCTTAGTGATGTTCACTATGTCAGGTCTTTTCCGGCTATCATCATCCAAACATCTCAATGCTATCTGAGTGCATGTCTCAACTTGGTGGCAATATGCTTCAAGCAAGGAATCACTACTAAATGTTGCCTGCAACCTATTCCTCCACGTTTGTCGAACCTGGTAAATCAAACTGTCAAGCTGAGCTAATACTACTCTGATGTAAATAATATGCAGTTAATTATATTAAATAAATGGTCTAGTTAATAAGAAATATAATTTCTTACATGATCAATAAACACATCTGATGGCATTTCTAGACATTTAGGGTAGCCTTTGGGTCCGGACAATATCCTTATCATAACGACACCCAAGCTGAATATGTCGAACTTTTCTGATATCTCACCTTTATCAATGTATTCTGGTGGCTGGTACCCACTGCATTTCATCACAAGCAATGAATTTTTAATGCACACATTTTGTTGATTAGAAAAACGATAGGCTCATTTGATGCATTCAACTTACGGTGTTCCATATGCATTTTCTGTGGTCCGTGTTAGTTCTTTACCAAAGATCCTAGACAAACCAAAATCTGCAATTTTTGGCATCATGTCCTTATCGAGCAATATATTGTCAGGTTTTATGTCCAAGTGATAAATTGGTGCTTCCAGATCCTTATGAATATATCTTATACCCTCACAAGTTCCCATGATTATTTTGAACCGGGTGTGCCAGTCAAGTCCACAAAACTCATCTGCAGTAGTAGATATTAATCAAATGCAAATACAAGACAACATCTTCCTAGACATGCAGAAAATGGGGGACCAGTGTACCAGAAAGATGGCTTTGAAGGCTCCCATTGTCCATGTACTCAAAGCAGAGTGCTCTATATGTCTCCTCTACATACACCTTACTTCCATCAGGCAAATTAAATGGTTTTTTCTCAGTTTCATAACAGTAGCCAAGAATCCGTACAATGTTTTGGTGCTCAAGATTCCTGAGGTTATCGAACTCAGTTTGAAACTGTTTATCGTTTAGATTGGCATCACAAAGCTTTAGCTTCTTCACAGCAACATCCTCTCCGGTTTTAGTCACTCCCTGCAAAATATATGTAGTCGTCAGTACCCAGTACAACTTGTCCCCCTTTTATTACATTATCCAACTTCTTTTTGTTTGTTGTCACACGGTATTACCCCATCCAAATATGGTGTGGCAACAAATTTTGCTGTATGCTTGTTGCCCACTTTGCAATAACACCATATACTGAGAACATAGTTGTTAATAAGCATGCCCAACTATTACCTTATAAACCACTCCAAATGCTCCTTCACCAAGTTTCTGCTCCTCAGAGAAATCATCTGTAATCTCTCGTAAAAATTGGAATGTTACATCCTCTGGTTCCATAGTTGTGTCTGTAATTTCTGCTAGTAAAAATCAAAGAGCCCTAGATGAGCAACATATGCTATTTTTAACAAACAGGAGAGAAACATTTATGCTAATACAAAGACCCCTGGACAGTTAGGAGGAAGGTGGAGAGGCCGTGTTGTAGTGTCACCGTAAATGTGATGGAGAAACGTTTAATGACTATGCTCTGAGACAACCACAAGGGGGATTTCCTACGTGAGCAACATAGAATCCAGCCTGATGACCATAAAAAATGGCTAGTGCTAGGAGACTTCAACCTCATTTACCGAGCGAGACACAAGAACAACACAAACCTGAATCACCATCCCATGCGGCAATTTACAGCAACATTGAGCCGCTGCAAGCTTAAGGAAATACACTTACAAAATCGTAAATACACATGGAGCAACGAGAGGCATCGACCGACCTTCGTCTGCCTTGATAGAATGTTCTGCAATAAAGGATCGAGTTTGGGCAGCGTGGCCTCCAACTCCAATCTCTTTCGACCACTGCTGTTATTTAATATGGTAGGACCACAACGACCACGGCTGTTCTGCTTTGAGAACTTTTGGGTCAAAATACCGGGCTTCAAGGAGGAGGTCCAGCAAATGTGGAGCAGGCCCACTCCATGCAGACAACCCTTTCGCATCCTGTGCTACAGCGAAGCATTTACGGAAGTGGAGTCATACACTGATCTTTGAGTCCAAACTTCAGTTCCACATAGTGATGGATTTTGTTCACCAGCTAGACATCAGTACATCACGCAAGAGATGACAATTGACTGATGCCGTCATCGAGAGAGCCCGAAAGTGGCAGGCCTCTGCATATAGTGAATCTCTAGGAGGGAGATGCTAACACAAATGTTTTCCATCTAAAAGCAAATGTAAGGCGGCCGAAGAACCACATTCAAAGGCTACAAAAGGATGGGGAATCAGCGATCATGCATGAGGAAAAGGAAACTAATCCAATACTGTAGGGGCAGTTATGGATCGATCACCACCACAACAACGTGGTTTCAACTGGGAGAACCCAAATTTGCAACGATTCAACTTGTACTTCGTGGACAAATTGTTGACGGAGAAAGAGGTCAATAAGGTGGTTCATCAGATTTCACCATATAAAGCCTCGTGCCCGGACTGTTTTACTGGAACCTTCTTCCACTTATGATGGGAGATCATAAAAGGAGACTTAATAGCGTCAATTAATTCAATGCATGCAGTAAGATTGGTTAACTTCAGCAAATATCATTCTGCTACCAAAAAAAGGAAGGCACGTACTACATGCCTATAAGCATAATCCACAGTGTGGCAAAGTTGTTAACTAAGATCCTGGCCCTTAGATTAGCTCCCACCATGAAAGAAATCATCTCTAATAGCTAGAGTACTTTCATCGGAGGCTGTCCCATACATGATGAAACATCCCCATTTGCGGAGGGATTAAATGTGACACAAATACCAGTCCCAGAAAAGGCTGGTACACATATTTATTATAACAGATAGGTTCAAGAGTTATACAGAGCATTTGGGAATGGCAAGGTTACATAGACCCAAATAACGAATAACTCAAACATGATATAGGTAATACCGAAAGCAGTAATTACCCAAGAAATCTCCAAACTACACATCCTTATAAAGACCCAATGCCATAGGTAAAGTTGGGTACAGAGGCGACCTTCTACTCGAATCCCTCACCAACAATGAAATCCGGGTCTTTGTATGTATCAATAAGCAAGGGTGATTACAAACGTACCCAATGCAACCGCACCCTATAGACGGGGTATAAGAATACATGCAATTGATAATTCAAGGAATAGGCTATATTTTGTAGAAAGCAGTCTTCTGTACACAGAACGTTTTGTAAAGTGATTTGCAAATCATAATATTTTCCATATTTATAGTACTTATGAAAGAGTGGGATGATCCTACACAAAGGATCAAAGTTTTTAAGTGCCACTGGACACCCCATACACGATAGCACACGACACACTTGCCGATCGTTCCAAAATCACACGTTTTTCCTCACACTCAAAAGAGTTGTTTCCTTTCCAAATATCTAGTTATGTGACCAGGTCATAACTTGTCCAAGACTGTGGACACAACTATTGGAATAGGTTTTGACTCTGCAAAGGTGTACAACTTTAACCATTGGTTGGGTACCGACACGAACACTTTGGTTCTGGTGCATATCCATCAAAGCCATTACCCACCATAGCATAATGTTGTCTACTCACCAACTAGGCCTTCAACTAAGCCATTAACGACACGAACACTTTGGTGCCGGAGTTTGAGTGTTCGACCTTCTATTGAGGCCTTCAACTAGGCCGTTAAGCCTGCACTTCCTTACGCCTACTCCTTGGCCACCCATTGCGTACCCGCCTGCGGTTGACTACCAAAATAGCCAGTGGGTTTTAGACTAAGCCTTTGCCACATACAAAGGTCGAGTGGTTGTACTATAAGTTGGGGGTTAGGCAAGATGATACACATCAACTCGGTACTTAATCACCGAGCCATGCAGGCATGAGCCAATACCCTTAGAAGTTCCGCACAAGGAACCCTGAAACACTCTGTTGTTTATTATCACCTTTCCAAAATTCTGACCCAATACTCACGCAAACAACTCAATACATTTTCTCCTTTGAAAGACAATTGTATTTGCAAAATAAATAGTGGTAGTGTCGATTAATCAGGTCCTAAGCCTATTTTTATCAAAGCAATCAACTAACATAGCATATCATATTTAGCGATAAATTCCTAGGTTGTCAAGGCAATCAAGATATATCAAATCAAGAAGTAGCTATCTAACCGGGTTTTAACTAGATCAAGTTGTAAAATAACTCAAGTATATATAAACCAGATGCAATTTACACAACAAAAGAACGTGCATGGCACGTTTTTTATTAAGCAGAATAGAAGAAGAACAATGCAACAAATTTACAGACAAGAAGTAAAAAGAGACAAAGACAAATTACAAAACACAAACTACAAGCTGCAACTAGCAAGCGAAATCTCCCTAAAAGGGAGCCGATGCCCTGGAAGCCCGCCCGAACCCACACCTTTGCTTCTTTGATGATGAGGGCGGCAGAGCGACCGGTTGAAGGGCCGCCCACTCGTAGACTCTGCAGTTCCTTTCCTTCCAGAGCAACCAAGCGATATAAAAACTTATATGGGTTGTGTTTGAAAACTAGGATAAATGTGATAGAAACGGAATGCATTGGACTTGCCGTCTTTAAAGGCTTCAGGCACCTCCTACTAGCGGTGCTCCGGGTTGCGCTATTGTCCTTCACACTCTGGCTCACAGTTTTGGCCTCCCAACACGCTCTCCTCTTCAATTACTCCATCCCCTGCCACTACGCCATAAAACATCTGTAGGAACGAGCACCTGACAGTTTCTAGGCACGTGCACTCGGCCCGTTGCCACTTTTGCTGCTAGAAATGATGTCATGGTACAGTACTTGTCGGCACTGGCACCTGACAGTTTCTAGGTATGGACAGCTTCTAGAGGCAAAAGGCAGCAACGGGCCGACACTCGGCGCTACGAATGGCTTTTCAGGATAAGACCATAGCATGCTCCATTCTTGAAAAATAATTTGTAAAATCGAACAAATTCAGAGGCCACCCTAGAAATAGATTCTTTTAAAAAGCAAAAAAAAAAAGAAAAATGGCGAGGCTCGCCTCCCGTGACGGTCGGGGCACAATTGTCGCCGCCGCCCGCACGTGGCGGATGGGGGCGTGCCACCGCCGCCATGCACGCCGAATAGGGTCGCGCCATTGCCTCCGCACTTGCTGGCGGAGGGCATGACAGCCGCTGCTACAGGTCAGGTACTCACAGCTGGGGGCTCTGGCCACGGACGTCTCTGCCACCCTCCACCACTTGCTACCATCACTGCCCGCTTGCGCAGCGCCCTGGTCGATGGCCTGCCCGAGCGCCACCTCACGGCCGTGCCCCCGCTACATGGCCTGCCCAAGCACTACCCGCTGCCTTTCCCGCACTGCTTCTTCCCCGTCGTGTACGTACCCCAGCCATGTCCAGGCCACCGCAGGAGGATTCGCCCCGCTTGTCGGCTTGCCCAAGCGCCGGCCGCCGGCCCCGCCACTAGTGCAGTGGTGCTCGTCGGCCTACCTTGTGTGGGGCTCGCTCCTTGGTAGGTCGCTACCTCCAAGGAAAGGATGAGCATATCGAGAGAGGAGAAGAGAAAGGTAGAAACGAGAGAAGGAGAAGGAGCGCACAAAAGATAAGGGTGAGACACAGAGCTGAGCAACGTCAGACTTGGTCAGCCAATGGGAGGGCAATATTTTGAAAACTAGGATTGCTGATGTGGTAGATTATGTTTCTTTACGTGGAGCTATTTGCAGGGACAGGTGAGCCCGTCGTGAGCTCCTGGAAGTCAATTTCTAGGTGCTGGTTATCCCACAATCTACGCGTGAAAAAAATGACTATTTTTAAAGATAGGCGATGGCATGATCCGTACCTAGAAATGGTTCCTATATTCAAGCGCGGGTTACCACATGGCACGTCCTTGTAAATGGATTTCTAGGAGCTAGGAGGGGGAGAATTGTACAATAGCACTACTCTGTTTGTAGGTGTGGGTGACTTTTATGTCGTTCCTAGAAAAAACGTGGCGACGCTACAAATCTTTTTTGAGGTCGTGTACTACAAGGACACTGTAACCTCTATCAAACACAACAAGCACTAACACATAATAAAATGAGCTCCACTGTATATGAGGATAGATGGAATAATACAATGTATGATTTTAGAGTTATTTAGGAAAAAAGAATTATTGGAATCGGAGTTCGGCTGGTTGAGATATTATATTTACAAGATTGACTGCTAACTAACGGAAAAAACTTGGGTACGTACAGCCTCCCCTCGAATGATTAGCATTTTGCATCCGACGACGACTGCATCAGAACTTTTCTTACATGACTCCATAAAGGCTCTGCTATATATGCGATGAGGCTGTACGTACAACCGGGGCTGTACCCAAGTTTATTCCCACTAATAAACCGTAAAACGAGATAATGTAACAAGCGGCAGTATACGGGCTTTAGACTTCACGTGATAGGCCGTGGAGAGCTGGGCTTGTACGGTCAGCATATGGGCTTATAGCCTCTCTCTTTTTTACGAACGGCTCACGATGTGTGCGTTTCATTGATATAGCATAAAATACAAGATTATGTTCCTGGGAGCCCATACAAGACTATGAGACTATGAGCTTATAGCTTTATTGGTGTTTTTGCCCCGTGGAAACTAAGAAGGGAAGAGACACGAAGAGAGTCGTGGAGATGGCCGAAATTTGCTGAAGCTTTGCCGTACGGCGATTCCAGCTACTGTACTATTTCCAAATCGAAGTGTATAGAGAGAGAGAGTACTGGACGGGGAAGCTCGGCATAGCCTCACCTGTCACCTCGGTTGCGACGGCCTGTAGATGGAGATCGACGATGGCGGGGCTCAGCTCTGTTGGTGCTTCGTTCGGTCAGAGCAGAAGTAAAGAGGAGAGGGATGGCTGGCTGGTGGAGAATTGGAGGGCTGCTCGGCGTCTCCTTTTTTATTGATGCCGGCCATAGTTTGGCTGGTTGTTGTGTGGCCATAGGGCCGGCAGATACGGTTGTCTCGGGAGCATCCTTTCACGATATGCTTATTTGTTTTTTTGTTTGTCATCACAAGCAACATCGACCAAACATGAGTGACACGTAACAAATGGGCATCAACAGAAACAGCTCAGATCGTACATGCAATGCACCGACTGAGATTTCTTATGAACACTACGCCAGAAATGATTTATACTGGCAGCGGCCTTTTACGACGCTAGCAGGTCAAATTAGCGTCCGCCAGCACAAAGGCAGCAGGGCCATCGGGCTAGCACCTGTCAGCACAGATTGGATCTTGTGTGCTAGCGGGCGACATAACAACCCGCCAGCACAGATGCCATTTGTGCTGGTGGATATTAGGTGGCCCGCCAGCACTAATTTGCCCTAAAAGTCGCGAACTGTTTCCTCTATGGACTGTGCCCGAAAGGAGTTCGGATACAACTTTAAATTACCAAATACAAGGGGGAAGGTTTTGATCTTTAATTTTTTGGAGGAGGTGACTCTAAAAGGTAAGTTTGTGACATTTCTAGCTGCTTTTTTCAAAATTAATTCATGCTTTAGAGCTTAATTTGTGTTTCTTGAGAAGAGGACATCCATTGTGTTCTTCCTCATTTATAGAGTCATTTGAGCTGGAAGTTGTTTCCGTCCTTTACTTGAATGACTAGGTAGACATGATTCAACAACTAGCTAAAAGTTTTAATATATTTTAAATGATCTAGATTAGGAGATAATTGTAAGGAAAATGGACCTAGTGATAGGCCATTTGTGATTTTGGTGATTGTGTGTCAACACTAACCCATGGACTAACCAAGTTTGCTAGTATGAAAGGACTTAGTTACATGGATGCACGAGTGATGGACTTGGTGGATCGAACACCAAACAAGGCCATAAAGATACATACAAGACACTAGAAGACCTTAATACAAGACCAAGACATCACACAAGTAAAGCCGGGGCAAAGACACGACTCAAAGAAGTTTGAATTGGATGAGAAGCAGCAAGTTTGTATGGATCGGATGATCCGACCGGAGCAAGGTTGTACGGGTCGGATCAATCGACCGCCCTTAGGGCTGCGGGAGTCAAGCAACGGATCGGTTGATCCGATCGAGCAATAAGGAGGCGGTCGAAGCTTTGGCATATCGTCCGATCGAAGATGGACGGTGGATGTTGAGTGGATCGATTGATCCGACCGCTGCTTGATCGGATGATTCAATCAAAATACCGCAACTCAACTCAGTAAGGTTGCACGCGACGGAGAAAACAAGCAATACACGGATTGGATGATCCGACCGCACGGTCGGATGATTGGATCCGTTGATTCGACCGCCGGTCGGATGAAACGACCCGTGTGTGTCAGAGTCCAACGGCAAGTTTTGACTTCAAAGGGGCTAAGGGGGCGCAACGGCTAGTTTTGAGAAGGTTTTGCACGGATCTATTGATCCAACCGGTGCATCTCAAGCGGTCGGATCAATCGACCCATACAACAGAGATCTAGCCGTTGGAGATCTTTGAGCAACGGCTCTTTTGAGTTGCTTGGCTATATATACCCCCCTTGGCCGGCCATTTGAAGTGTGCTTGAGACTTGGGGAAGCTATTGTGAGTTGCTCTACTCATTTGCAAGTGCTTATTCCACCAAAGTGCTAAATAGAAGATCTAGGTGATTAGCATAGAGCTTAGTGCTTGTTTAAGTGATAGTTAGACCTTTTAGCGCATTGTTTTACATGTTAGCCTAGAGTTTAGGCGAGGTTTTCACACCTCTTTGTATCGGTGCTTGCGCGCACCAAGAGTTGTAAGTATCGGGGCTTGTAAGTCTTGCGAGACCCTCCAACCGCGTTTGTGGAGAGGCCGTCGTTACTTTGTGCTAGGGAGGTGAGGCCCTAGGCATTTGCCGAAACTCAACCAAGTGGAGGCGGCGAGGAGCATCCGGGAGAGGCCAAGCGGAGACCCACTCGCGTGTGGGAAAGTCCCGTAGGCTATCCTACGGAGTGACTCGACCGGGGAGTTCATGCCCTTGCGCGGGCATTCCCTTTGAGAGGGGCTCCAACAACGAGGACTAGTGGAAAGCCATGGCTTTCCGATACCTCGGGATACATCGCCGTGTCGGGAGTTTGCTACTCTATCTCTTTACATTCCGCATTACTTATTGCACTACATTCCGCATTTACCTTTCCTAGAATTGCCATGTGTAGTTGCTAAGATTGGAACCTAGGGTGCAAAACTTTTAGCGGTAGAGTTAGCAACACATAGAAAAACCTAGTGCACATTCAGATAGAATTTGAAATAGGTTTTTATATGTGCTCTTAGCCATAGGTGGGGACGCGCGCGCGGGGATGGGGAGGGAGGAGGAAGAAAGGTTGTGGGCCCGTGATGGGGACGGGAGGAGGGGTTAAAATAGGAAAGTTTACTAAAATAGAATGCACAGAAATGACAATGTTTCTATTTTAAAAATGGCCTCCCTTTGTGACTAACGGGAGGAGGGCGTCCTTTAACAAGGTCCAATTAACATGGCGGACATTGACCTGAAAACGGCTGAACCGGCTGTCCGTCCCTACTCCCTACGCACCAGCCGACACACGTTACTGCTGGGGCCCACGCGTCATCCACTTCCAACCCGATCCGATTTCCCATGTGGGACCCACAAATCAGACGCGGCCCAGAGTCAGCGCGAGTCACGAGAAACATCCTTCCCCAATCCAGACCCTTCGCATCGCAACCGCAACGGACCAAGATCAGGTGCAGTGGTAACTGCTACGGTAAGATAAGCAGTAGCTGTATCCAAGCCATCCAAACTATAGCAAACGGATAGGATGAGTGCTCATTTTCTTTTTCCTTGTTCTTTAGTCTCTTGTGCTGTCAGCTGGTGTTTTCGGAGGGAACACGCAGCAAACTGAAGTCTTTGGCATCAATTTCTTGTTAACCGGGACTAAAGGGCGATTACCGGCAGGCTGACCAGCAGCCGCTTTTCCTCACTGCTGGCTAGGGAACGAGAACGATCCCGGTCTATAGCCGTGTTTAAATGGTTGGTAAAAAGGTTTCGGAACGTAATCTTTTCACATTTGAAATATTAACACATAGACTAATTAAAAACTAATTGCACATTACGTCCGGAATTCGTGAGACGAACCTAATCAATCTATCATTAGCACATGTCACTGTAGCACTACTGTAGCAATTTAGTGTCTAATCACGGCTTAAAATAGACTCATTAGATTCGTCTCGTGATTTTCAGACCATTTATATAATACGATTTGTTTTTCAACTACATTTAGTATGCCATACATGTGTCCAAATATTCGTTTTGAATTTTGAATTTTTCAACTAAATAAGGCCTATGTCATTCTTGCGTATGAATAATTGTATGCTTGCTTGCTTTTCCGTTGGAATTAGTCTGTATCACCCGTCGAATTCAATCATTTAGGGAGTAATTGGAGCTCGCATTGACTTACTACGCTTGCATTTCGAGCTGTTGCATGCGCGTTGCCTCTTTCCCTGAGTTGCTGGGCGATTTTCCTTTACAAAGCTGTGTTTGAGTAGCTTTTTCACATTTGTTTTATAGCATCTTCTCTATTGTTTCCATTATTAATATTTTGTGTGATCTACCTTCTATCAGAATGTTTACGGCTCCTTTTTTTTTTCCCTCAAAGAGTCGCTAGATGGAGTTAGAACTTTGTCTATCTTCTTTTGCTCTTAGAATGCTGTCTTCTTTGGTTTCCTTAGTGCTCTCATCGTACCCGCTGGTTATAGTGTGGATGGCTCAGATACAACTACTGCTTATCTTGCAGTAGCTACTACCACCACCACCACCTCCAGTCCAGCCGCAATCCAGAAGAATCGTCGCAGGCGGCGCCGAGCAGCGAACGGCGGAGATGGCCTCCCGCCGGGCCTCCTCCTACGACCCCTACGCCTACCACCACGCCGCCCCGTCGTATAAGTACACCTACCTCTACGACGACCCGTACGGCTCCCAGCGGCAGCGGCGGCCCACCGCCACGTACGGCCACATCTACGACTACGACGACCCCCACCACGCCGGCCACAGCAGGCCCAGGGGATCTCGCCGGGCCGGTGACTCCTTCCCGGCCGCATGGCACGCCGCCGCCGAGTCGCCGGAGGCGGAGGAGCCCGGGGCGGTGCCCGCGAACCCGATCCAAATCGAAGGCCTCGAGGACCCGGAGCCGGAGCGGGAGGCGGCGGAGCGGAGGGCGGGGCAGCCGCCGGCGCCAGCGGTCGCGGTGCCCGTGAACCGGTCGGCGGAGGAGGCGGCGGCGGTGAGGGTGCAGGCGGCGGTGCGCGGGTTCCTGGCGCGGCGGCCGGTGCGTGCGGTGCACCGGGTGGAGCGGGAGGCGGGGGCCGTGGGTCGGCTCGTGCGCGACAAGGCGGAGGCGCTGCGGGCGAACGCGAGGGCGAGGCTCGCCGCCGGGGAGGTGCTCATGAAGATGGTGCTGCGGCTCGACGCCGTGCGCGGCGCCCGGGAGTACCGGAGGAGGGTCACCAGGCGGGTCCTCGCGCTCCAGGACGCCGTCGACGCCCTCGACCCCAACGCGCCGCCGGCGCAGGCGCCTGATCCAGAGGCCGCGTCAACGCCCGCGGAGCAGCCCGACGAGAACGGCGGTGATACGGGAAGCGAGAACGCGGTCGACGCGCACGGCAAGATGGAGATGGAGATGGAGGTGGATGCCAACGTTGACGACGGCGATACGGAGGGCGAGTGGGAGATGGTGGTGGAGGAACCCACCGCGGCAGCGGCTGTGTGCCCCGAGGCGCCGCGCCTAGAATCGTCGGGGCAGAACATCTCGGCCGCTCCCGACGGCGTGGACGTGAGCAAGTTGATGGAGATGGTGGTGACGCTGTGCGAGCAGAACGCGCAGCAGCGAGCGGTGATCACGGCGGCACTGGCGGAGCGCGTGGACGCGCTGGAGCGCACGGTGCGGCAGATGGAAGCGGCCGAGCGCTGACGGCGGCGAGCCAAGCAGATGAGCAGAACTGGTGCACCGAAGGGAAGCAACAGCAGCAAGTTCGACAGCGATCAACGACTGATCTCTGCGATTAACAAAGGATTCAGAGAGTTTTGGAGTTCAGCTTTGCTTCTAATTTGGGTCCTTTTCCATGCGCAGACACTAGAGACTAATTGTTTCATGAGCTGGTTTTAAGGGAATTCTTAGATTGTTTCACAGAGTTAATTTCTAATGGAATTCTCTGATAATTCTTTGATGTTTGCTTCTGAGGTTTCTGAAGAATCGATGCTTGATTTGTCTCGACCTGAGAAATGTTCTCGCAGCTTGACCGTTTGTTTTGTGAACGGAATTTGATTGATGTCGATTTAGCAGGGCTGCTGAGAAAAAAATCAGGCTATGTTAGTTAACATTTTTTTGGTTAACATATCTTACATTTTCTTCTCTTGAGGACTAACCAACGTATTGAAAGGCTTCAAACATTCGTGGTTAGCTGCTGAAATTCTAGAGAGAGCATTTCTAACGTAGAATATGTTATCTAAGAAATTTTGAGTCAAATGTAACTTCAGCGTAAGTTCAGACATCTGAGTATCCGACTAGTCGGGGAGAAAATTGCTCATGCTTACTAAAACAGTGCATGATTGACATTTTGCATATCTGTTGGTTGCGTTTGGGAATGTTGTGCACAAGAAAGGATATTTCGGTTAATAAAACACAAGAAAGGATATGGTGTATTGGACATTGGCATGGTCTGCTAAGATAAAAATATTATTGAAGTGGATATTGCATTGGACTTATCTCTACTATATTCCTCTATGTTCTAACCTAGTATAATGTTAAAAATGACAAAAACCAAAAGCAGGTGTTTACCTCACTATCTCCGTTTCAAATTATAGGTTGTTTTGTCTTTATTAGGTTCATAATCCGTGTTATGTAGCTAGATAAATGTGATGTCCAGATTAATAATAAAATCTATAAATCAAGAAAAACCAAAATGACCTATAATTTGGAATGGAGGAAGTACTGAATATAACAAATATCTGATCCGCTCACATTAAAAATTTAGAAAAAAAAAGTTAGAACAACGGCCGGGGAAGGTTTTGTGATTTCATTGTGCAGCTGACATTTCACTTTCGAAGGACAATTTAGGGGTTTCTCGAAAGTGTAAATAAAGTTTAAATAAACTAGCAGAAGGGCACGTGCCTGCGGCACGTGAAAAAAATACTAATTTAGATGTGTAATCTACATGGACTCTTTATATTACTTTAGAGCGTTTGAATATCATAAAATCCGACGGTGTAGGCTCAAATGTGAGATGTAATCAATATAGACTCTTTAGATTAATTTAGAGTGTTGGATCATCATAAAATCCGACGGTGTGGGATATAGATGACGACGGACGAAACGAAAGATGACAAACAAAACGAAAATTTCGTTGCGCTTTGTAGTATATAGTATAGATAGACAAGTGTAATTTTCCGTTTAGAAAATTTTCAAACAATTTATGATTCACAATTTATACTAATATATATCTGCACTAAACATACATTTTGTTCCTTTTATTAAGAAAATACTTTTCTTTGGTGGGGTTCCAAACCTGAACCCGTCCGTTGTCACCAAAACAAACCTGGGCCTACGTATCAGACGTTGACCCGTTCTCCCCTTTTCTTTCCCCACCCTTCCAGAAGCTTCCCGAACCCCGCAGCGACCCGTTCGGCCCCAATCCAAGCAATTCGAAGCTCTCGAACATTCCAAACAGCTCCAAACGCCTTCTCCAACTTTCTCCATATCCATCCATATATGCGCGCCGCGACAACACCCCCCTCTCATCATCCCGGACCAAATCGATCAAGCAGCTCCGAGAAATCAACCTCCGTTCCAAGAAAAGCTCCAGGCAACAGCAATGGCGTCTCGCCGGTTCTTCGCCTACGACCCCCACGACTACTACTACGCCTCCCCGTACCACTACACCTACCCGTCCCACCAATACTACCAGCAGCCATCCCCGTACCGTAGCGCCGGCGATTTCTTCCCGCCCGCCGCGCCCGAGCCGGTTACCGTAGCTCCTTCGCGGCCCACGGTCGAGTCGTCGTCGAGGCCGCCGGTCTCCATCCCCGTCCACTTCGTCGGGTCCGAACTGGAGCCCGAGTGCCGGATGCCAGCGGCGGCGGCGCGGCCGCCAAGGAAGCGGGCGCTGTCGGCGGAGGCGGCGGCGGTGCGGGTGCAGGCGGCGGCGCGCGGGTTCCTGGCGAGGAGATCGGTGCAGGCGGTGCGCGAGGTGGAGCGGGAGGCGGCGGAGGCCGGGGCCCAGATCGCGCGCGACGCGGCGGCGCTCCGCGGCGACGCGAGGGCGCGACTCGCCGTCGGGGAGGCGCTGATGAGGATGCTGCTCCGGCTCGACGCCGTCCGCGGCGCGCGGGAGTACCGGAGGAAGGTCACCAAGTGGGTGCTAAAGCTGCAGGACGCCGTCGACACCCTCGAGGCGGCGCCGGCGCCGGCGATGGAGAGGAACGAGTCGTACGTGGAGGAAGCGGCGCCGGCGGCCGAGATGGCCGGCGAGAGGGCGGCGGCTTCGGAGGTCCTGGATGGGGAGGAACGCGGCGGCGGGGTCGAAGCTGAGGCGGTGGCTGCCGAGATGGAGGTGGACGGGGACGGAGCCGATGGCGAGCCGGAACAGGCGGCGCAGGACGAGTGGGAGATGGTGACTGAGGAACCCGAGGCAGCGGCGGAGCAACCGCCGTCGACGTGCCCCGAGGAGCCGCGGCCGCAGGAACGGGGGGGAACGGAGGACACGACGGCTGCGGAGGGCGGCGCCGGCGGCCTGGACGCGCGGAAGGTGATGGAGATGGTGGCGGCGCTGTGCGAGAGGAGCGCGCAGCAGTGCGCGGTGATCGGGGCGCTGGCGGAGCGCGTGGACGCGCTGGAGCGCGCCGTGCGGCGGGTGGAGGACGCCGAGCGCCGGCGCCGGCGGGCAAAGAAGCTGAGGAAGGTGGGGAAGGGGAGCAACCACAACAGCAAGTGCTACAGCAGCGATTGAGGAGGCAGTGGCGTGTTACGTTTCGCTAAATTTTTTTCGAGTACGTTCCCATAACATATTAATATTATAATGTAGTCGAAAAAAATAACCCATTATGTGGATGGAGTGTACTTTGCGAGACAAATCTAATGAGCCTAGTTAGGACGTGATTAGACAATAATTTGCTACAGTAAACATGTGCTATGACGGATTAATTAGACTCGTTAGGTTCGTCTTGCGATTTACTGACAGAATCTGTAATTAGTTTTGTAATTAGTCTATATTTTAATACTTCAAATGTGTGTCGGACATATTAATATTAAATGTAGTCGAAAAAAATAACCCATTATATGGATGGAGTGTACTTTGCGAGACAAATCTAATGAGCCTAGTTAGGACGTGATTAGACAATAATTTGATACAGTAAACATGTGCTATGACGGATTAATTAGACTCGTTAGGTTCGTCTTGCGATTTACTGACAGAATCTGTAATTAGTTTTGTAATTAGTCTATATTTTAATACTTCAAATGTGTGCCGGACATACTCGAAAAAATTTCGCGTTTCATCGTATCTGAGAGCACAGCACCGCTTTCTTTTCCTCATCGAGTTTGGAAGAATTTGAGTTTTTTTTAAAAAAATTTGTTTCATTTGGTTTGTACGATTCAGATTTCAAAATGTGATTTAGCCCTTATTTAGTTCCAAAACGAAATCTTTTCACCCATCACATCGAAGGAGAATCTTAGATGCATGGAGCATTAAATGTAGACGAAAACGGTGAAAAGTTATATGGATAGGCTGTAAATCGTGAGACGAATCTAATGAGCCTACGTAATCCATGATTTGCAATAGTAATGCTATAGTAACCATCCGCTAATTATGGATTAATTACCCTCTAATTACCATCGTTACATTGGTCTCAAGATTTCCAACCTGTGGGGGATATAGTACCCGGGTACCTCACGAGCAAGCCTGGCAGCCCACCAAAAGGGGGCGGCCCAGCCCATCGTTCTGGACCTGAAGACATGCGGGACAAGTCGGCGCACGAGGAAGGATCTGGAAGGAGAAGTCCTAGTTGGAATAGGAATTATTGTAAAGAAGGAAAGGATTCTTAGAGATAGGATCGGATACAAACCGACTTGTAACCCTGCCCCCCGATATATAAGGCGGGCAGGGACCCCCTCCAAAACAACTCAACTCACCACATCTCAACTCATAGCGAAATCCACGCAATACAACACCCCAAAACAGGACGTAGGGTATTACGTCAAGTCGACGGCCCGAACCTGTATAAACCCCCGTGTCTGTCCATCCTAACCATCTTGCTTCCGATCTTTGCGATCTTCCCTGCAATACAAATCACTTCCGTGGGCTACCCCGTGGAAGACTGCCGGAGATAATATCACCGACAGTGGCGCGCCAGGTAGGGGATATCGCCGAGATCAATCTGGTAAGCTCGATGGATCGCGTCAAGATCTTGGACAGCTGCAACCTCCCGGACGTCGACGAAGTCGAGATCCAGTTCGGGGACGTCATCACCGCCGCCTTGGATGCCCAAGCGGCAGGAGCTACGGTCGCCACGGAGGTCTCCTCTCTGGCGCCGACTTCGGCCATCACGGCCCAGTCCGGTCCGATCTCATCAGATCGTACCGGCTCTACCCCGCTGAGTCCATCGCAAAACGCGAGGCCAGACCAGTCGGGAACAGATCTACAATCACTCGATTCCGATCCGGTTCCTGAGAATCGCGTCGCTAGTCATCGCAGAGCGTAAACGCTCAACCAGCACGCGTCCAGAGCCCCGAGGTCATTACTGTCCAGACCCCTGGCTTTTGCGCGCTTGCTCAGAAGCAGAAGATGAAGGACATCGTCCAGACGGATGATTACTTCTCTGGGAGCGACTCCTACGAGTTAGATCTACTGGGACCCTCAATCCTGGACGATCTGCCGGAAGGATACACAGTGTCCGATGCCTATACAGAGCCGGAACTGCTAGGATCACTTGGAGAACTGACTCCGAGTAGTTTGGAGCGTTATACGCCCACATCCGACTTCTCCGAGTCCGAGGAAGACTACCTCGCGCAAGAAGGAGTCGGGTCATATTGCTACATGGTGGCGCCAGCAACGCCAACTAATCCTGTCTCAGAAGATGAGGTCACTCCAGCTGAGGAGACGACTGAAGCCAGGGACCAGCGTCGAGGACGCAACGCCAGTCGGGCGACTCGCAGAGCCGCACGATCGCACGGAGCCACCGCGTCAGGATCTGGCACTGCTCGACTCCAGGAACCACACTCTGAAGATCATCGTCGCCAACGGGATCGGCACGACCGGAGGAGCACCCGGAACTTGACGCGCGGCGGCATGTTCGAGTTCAACGGATACGACGTCTACGAGACGCCGGTCCAGAACCTCGTTACTATTAACGAGGAAATCAATCGGCTGCCACCCAGCACTCCGGGCCTGGAAAAGGTAAGGGCTCTCGTGCAGGCCGCCTCCGTCCAGGTTCACCAGATGCAGGACAGAGCAACCACGGACGCTCCTGAGCCCGGTCCGTCTCGACACCGGGCCAGCGGCGGGATCGGATCATGATGAAGACCTCCGCACCACGATCAACAGAGATCGAGACGCGAGGAATGTCATCCGCAGCAGTACCGAAGAGCGCCACCGTGAGGAAATCCGACGGCGCGAAGAGTACGATCGGGATCATGGAAATCCCCGTCGTAACTCCAACAGGAGCGGCTACTCGACGGAGTCAGACTACTCTGACCCCTCCGGTAGCCCAAGGCGCGGCAACAACGGCGGTCGCACTCCGCCACGAGGACGAGCGCCTCCACCACCCAGGCGACCGACTCCGCCAAGGGAGCGAACTCCACCGCGCAGCAGGACCTACCGACGGGACCGAACTCCACCCAGGACTCGGATCTATCGGAGGACCCGTTCCCCGCCCAGGGACCAGGATCGCAGGAGGGACAGCACTCCCCCAAGAACAACAGACGGATCGGGTCCGAACGATTCCCGCCCTAGAGGTCGGATCGGCGGATTCCAGTCGTTCACCGAGCGCTTGAGAAGCGTGACATGGCCCAGAGGCTTCAAGCTGTCGGACATCGACAAGTACGACGGGAAATCTGATCCATCTCAATGGCTTCAGATCTACTACACCGCCGTGCAAGCGGCCGGCGGCGACGAGGACGTGATGGCAAATTACCTTCCCATCATGCTCACCAAGGACTGCCGCAACTGGCTGGCAGGACTCCCGCAGGACGCCATCGACAACTGGGAGCAGCTTACCGAACTCTTTATCGGTAACTATCTCGGTACCTGGGAAAGGCCCGGGAGCAAGCGGCTCCTCGGTCAGATCAGGCAGCGCAAGAACGAGACCCTGCACGATTTCGTGCGCAGGTTTTCAGAGAAGCGCAACTCCATCACGGACGTCACGGATCAGGAGGTGATGTCAGCTTTCCAACGCGGCATCTCCGATGGGAGACTGATTCACAAATGGACTCGGAAGCCGCCCGCGACTGTCAATGACATGTTCCGGGTCGCTAGCACGTGGGCGGACGCAGAGATCGCGGAAAAGGAACAACTCAGCGAGATTAGGAGCCGCTGGGAAGAAGAAAACAAGACAACCCGCAAGCGCGACCGCCGCGAGGACGAAGACCGACACGACGACCATCGACGCACTGACGGCCACCCCGCAAGAAGAAGAGCGAGGGAGATATGGTCGCCGCCCTGGACCGGTCCAGAGGCCGGGTAACTCCAGAAGACTTCCAGCGCATGCTCGATGAGCAATGTCCTTACCATAAGCACAAGCACTCGGCGCGAGAGTGCTACGGGCTCAAGCGAGCCTTCACTGGGGGCAACAGAGGACCTCCATACAGAAAAAGGAACGATGGTTCCCCACGAGACGACAGGCGAAACGTCGAGCCCGGCGACGACTTCCAGGAAGCCGACCGAGTGGTGCGCATGATCTATGGCGGACCAGAGTTCGAGTCGAAGCGCCAGCAGAAGCTCACCCATCGCCAGGTCATGCACGCGAGGGAACCACCGGTACCTGAGTACCTCAAGTGGTCGGAAGTTCCGATCACCTTTACCCGGGAGGACCATCCAAACTTCATACCGAAGCCCGGGTCCCATGCCTTGGTAGTAGACCCGACGATTCGCAACGTTCGGCTCACCAAGGTACTAGTCGACGGTGGCAGTGGCCTGAACATCCTCTTTGCTAACACATTGAAGGAGCTCGGCCTGACTACTCTCGACCTGAGTCCCCCCCAATCCGCATTCTACGGTTTGATACCGGGAGAGGGGGCGGAACCACTCGGGCACATCACATTGCCCGTAACCTTCGGAGACCGGAACAACTACCGGACCGAGCATATGCAGTTCACGGTGGCGAGCTTTGAAACTGCATACCACGCCATCCTTGGGAGGCCGGCGCTCGCCAAGTTCATGGCGATTCCTCACTACGTCTACTTGCAGGTCAAGATGCCAGGACCTAAAGGCGTAATTACCGTCTTGGGGGACATCCGAGTCGCATACACATGCGAACAGGAAACCCTCAACGCGGCAGCTGCCCTGGACATGTCCAAGCGCATGGAGCAAGTACTGGCTGCATCACATGAGGTGGACAAGGACTCTCTGGAGATCCCCGCCAAGAGGCCAGCAAGAGAAGCCATCGCGCCAAGCAAGGAGACGGAGCTGAAGAGGATCTCCCTGGACTTGGATGACCCGAAGAAGACGGCCATCATCGGGGCAGAGTTAGACCCCAAATAGGAAGAAGTGCTCGTCAAATTCCTAAGGGAAAACGCCGACATATTCGCGTGGAAACCATCCGATATGCCAGGTGTCCCAAGGGAACTTGCCGAGCACTCCTTGAAGGTCAATCCGACTGCCAAACCGATCAAGCAGAGGCTTCGTCGATTCGCGCAGGACCGCAAGGAGGCGATTAGGGCGGAGATTACAAAGCTGTTAGCGGCCGGGTTTATTCAGGAGGTGTTCCACCCCGACTGGTTAGCTAATCCAGTTCTTGTAAGAAAAAAGAATAATAATGATTGGAGAATGTGCGTCGATTATACAGATCTCAACAAAGCTTGCCCTAAAGACCCCTTCGTTCCCCCCCGTATCGATCAAGTCGTCGACTCCACGGCAGGCTCCGCCCTGCTCTGCTTTCTCGATTGCTACTCAGGCTATCACCAGATAGGCCTGAAGCTGGAAGACCAGATAAAGACCGCGTTCATCACGCCGTTCGGTGCCTTTTGTTATAACACAATGGCCTTCGGTCTGAAGAACGCAGGCGCAACCTATCAGAGGACGATCCAAGCATGTCTGGATCAATTGATCCCTGACATAGTAGAAGCCTACATCGACGACATCGTGGTCAAGATCATGAACCCCGAGGACATGATAGGGAATCTGACAAAGGTCTTCGAACGCCTGCGCGTATTCCGGTGGAAGCTTAACCCGGAAAAGTGTGTCTTCGGAGTACCCTCAGGTAAACTACTCGGCTTCATGGTCAGCAACCGCGGGATCGAGGCAAATCGCGAGAAGATCACGGCCATCACCAAGATGCTACCACCAACCTGTCAAAAGGATGTGCAGAAGCTTACTGGATGCATGGCAGCGCTCGGTCGTTTCATATCACGACTCGGCGTTCGCGGATTGCCGTTTTTCAAACTGCTCAAGAAGCAGGACAAGTTCGTGTGGGATGACGAGGCGAAGCAATCTTTCCAGGAACTCAAAGATTACCTGCAGAGCCCGCCCATCCTCGTCCCACCTCAACCAAGAGAACAACTCTACCTCTACATCTCTGCTACTCCCCGAGTGGTTAGCACGGTACTAGTGGTCGAGCGTCCTGAAGAAGGACACGCATATGGAGTGCAGCGGCCAGTCTACTTCGTCAGCGAGGTCCTGACCGTATCTAAGGTACGCTACCCCCATGTGCAGAAATTACTCTACGGAGTTCTCATCTCAGCAAGAAAGCTGAAACACTACTTTGAGGCCCATCCAATCTCGGTGGTGAGCGAAAATCCTTTAGGGGAAATTCTCCACAACCGAGACGCCAGCGGCCGAATCGTCAAGTGGTCAATAGAATTGGCTGCCCACCACATAACCTTCGTTCCACGTACTGCTATCAAGTCTCAGGTCTTGGCCGACTTCGTAGCAGACTGGACAGAAAACCAAGCTCCGGCTGACGACGAGGTAGTTGAGTACTGGGAGATGTATTTTGATGGCTCCCTCCAGATAAAAGGAGGCGGCGCAGGCGTACTCCTGATCTCTCCAAGTGGACAGGAATTAAAATACGTCCTTCAAATCATGTTCCCAGTATCTAACAACGCAGCCGAGTACGAAGCGGCCTTGCACGGTCTCCGCATTGCAGTATCTTTGGGCATCAAACGCCTGATGGTACGTGGGGACTCTGCCCTGGTCATAAACCAAGTCAACAAGGATTGGTCCAGGACCAACGAGAAGATGGACGCTTACTGCGAAGAAATCAGGAAGCTGGAAGGGAAATTCTATGGCTTAGAGTTCCATCACGTGGTGCGCGACCATAACAAGGCAGCAGATGAGCTCGCTAAGATGGGGTCCACCCGTGAAGGCGTCCCACCCGGAGTTTTCATACAAGATCTTATCAAACCATCTATCAAGATAAACCCGGATGGCACTGTCGCGGAGCAACAAGTCGGAGAATCCCCGGAGTCAGCCACATTAGTGGTAGACGAAGCATTGGACTGGAGGACCCAGATCATCGACTATCTGGACAGCGGCATATTGCCCGCAGAGGTCGCGGAAGACAAGGATCTAAACTCGCTCCACGAACAAATCGTGCGGCGCAGCAAGAGCTACGTCATCATCGGAGACAAGCTGTATCGTCGATCTGGAGCTTCCCAAATCCTCCAAAAGTGCGTAAGTCGCGCAGAGGGTATAGAGCTCTTGACAGACATACACAAAGGAATCTGTGGTAATCACGCCGGGGCTAGAACCATCGTTGGTAAAGCTTTCCGGTATGGTTTCTACTGGCCGACTGCCGTAGCAGACTCAGAAAATATCGTGCGGCACTGCAAAGGGTGTCAGTATTTTGCAAGGCAAATACATGCACCCGCACAACAGCTGCAAACCATACCAGCTTCCTGGCCCTTCGCTTGTTGGTGCTTGGATATGATTGGTCCGTTCAAGAAGGCTCCTGGTGGTTTTGACCATGTCCTTGTAGCTATTGACAAGTTCACCAAGTGGATTGAGGTGAAACCAGTCAGAAAGCACACGGCAGCCAAGACCATCGAGTTCTTCACCGACATCACCCACCGCTTCGGAGTCCCAAATCGTATCATCACAGATAATGGTACGAACTTCGTGGCGCAGGAGTTTAAAGACTGGTGCAGCGAGAGGAGCATTAAGCTATGCCCGGCATCCGTGGCGCACCCAAGGGCCAATGGCCAAGTCGAAAGAGCCAATGGCGAAATAATCAAGGCGCTCAGGGCCCAGATATTCAAGCAGCTCAAGCAACATGACGGACGATGGATCAAGGAGTTGCCAGCTGTAATCTGGGGGCTGCGCACCCAGCCGAGTCGTGCCACGAAGCAAACCCCGTTCTTTCTGGTTTACGGCTCGGAAGCTATCCTACCAACGGACCTCGCATACGGCTCCCCCCGAGTGGAGTTCTATGATGAATACGACTGCGCAAGTGGCGCGCATTGAAGACCTTGACAGCATCGAGGAAAGGAGATTGGCTGCCCAGATCCAAGCCGCGCGTTACGCTCAGGTCCTGCGACGTTATCACGATCGATCAGTTAAGCAGAGGTCCTTTGAAGCAGGCGATTTGGTTCTGAGGAGGAAGCAAGACACCAAGGGCGCGCACAAGCTTGCGTCCCCTTGGGAGGGGCCATACATCATTAAGTCAGTGAGTCGCCCAGGCTCATATCGCCTCATGACGGAAGACGGCGTAGACATCCCAAATCCATGGAACATCGAGCACTTACAGCGTTTCTACGCCTGATTCAGTTATGTATTTATCTTTTTTATTTCAGATTTGTTTTTCCGAGTGATTTTGGAGGGTATTCACCCCCAGTCACGACTCGGCAGATTTATAATGAGTTATCAATAAAGTTGATTTCATCTTTCATCTATTTCTACTACTCGTATTTCCTCTTTCGCGTCACGCACATAAAGTATGAGTGGAACAAACCTTAAATCGAGAGGGAAAGTACTCGCCAAGTCAAAGCTCTAAACGCACGACAAAGACTCTGCGGCATGAGACTAAGACCAACGAGGCTAATCTACTCCATAACAGGTCAACCACTCAGAAATTAAGGCCAGCGCAGAAAGAAAGGGAGTAGTAGTCACATAAAAACTTATATACAAGCGCAAAAGATCAAACATTTTTCAAAGTACTTCTATTACCAATACTACAGATAATCTACAAAAATTAATTTGCAGGATCGCCACTACCAGAAGGGCCAGCCTCGTCAGTTTTTCATCGGGATTACACCCAATGGGTGGAATTGAACACACAAACGGCAACAAATCGATTTATTGCCTCAGGGCGAGGAAAGGAAGAAGATTGTTGCGGGGATGGCTTATAATGGAATGAACCGTTCCTCCCACGCGCGGCGCGATGTTTGTCTCGGGAACTCAACCGACGCTAACACGTCCCGTCGCTTTAAATTCAAAGATGCGGTATGGAGTCGCGATATCTCGCGATATTCTGGCTTCAAGAAGGCAACCGTTAGTTTCCCAAGGAAACAACGGACTTTACAGGATTAATGGGCCTAAATGGTCTGAAGTATGGCACGACCTTTTGGTTCTGTTAAATTAACAAATATGTGGGTTCCTGAGCTAGTGTTCAGGGGCAGAAACCACTCGGTCGTGAGGCTAAAATTAGTCGACGGCCAGGCTTGTTTTTGTAATTAATATTGCAACCTTACAATTAATTTTTACGTAAGGCATGCGATACTATCGCTAAATTCGCTCAGAAATCTGGGTCAAGTGCTAACAAGTATAAATCTTGTGAGAAGGTGGCTTACCATATGGTCAAGCTGGGTCGTGGGACACGACTCGGGAGTCACGCCGAGTTCAAAGAACTTGAGAACAGAATCCTTAAGAAGGGGAAACAAAAAAGCCCCGGAAGGAGAAAATTATCTGAAATCCATGCCCAGAGGCATGGGGGCTGAAAAATTCAGTCAGAATTCACGGCTTTCAGAGTCTTGACGCGATCGTGCCGAGTCGTATCAAGACTCGGGGGCTACACCCAATGGGTGCACCTGTAGGTGCACACCATTGATGGATTAAGTTCAAAAAGAGATTCATAATATTTTATTTTTGACCCTCGACCAGAATATTCTATTCTGCTCAAGGCTCGGGGGCTACACCCAATGGGTGCACCTGGAGGTGCACACCATTGAAGATCAAGATATAGATGGATAAAAGTTGAAGACCTTTGGCCAATTTCATACTAAAATTGCCCAAAGCCCGGGGGCTAAGTGTATTCACTTCGCTGTCGCGTCGTGAAAAAGAGCACTCCTTCCGCTCACTATGGCCATAATTGAAGATTTGTTTTCAGGAGCGTCTGATCATGCACTCAGATTTTCCTCATAATCACTCGGATCTTCTTCGAAATCACTCGGATGAGATCTTAAACAACTTGGGAGCACTCGGATCATGCAAGAACAGACGAATCAATTACAGCCAACGATCGGTCAAGAAGTGCTCGGGGGCTACTGTGGGGGATATAGTACCCGGGTACCTCACGAGCAAGCCTGGCAGCCCACCAAAAGGGGGCGGCCCAGCCCATCGTTCTGGACCTGAAGACATGCGGGACAAGTCGGCGCACGAAGGAAGGATCTGGAAGGAGAAGTCCTAGTTGGAATATGAATTATTGTAAAGAAGGAAAGGATTCTTAGAGATATGATCGGATACAAACCGACTTGTAACCCTGCCCCCCGATATATAAGGCGGGCAGGGACCCCATCCAAAACAACTCAACTCACCACATCTCAACTCATAGCGAAATCCACGCAATACAACACCCCAAAACAGGACGTAGGGTATTACGTCAAGTCGACGGCCCGAACCTGTCTAAACCCCCGTGTCTGTCCATCCTAACCATCTTGCTTCCGATCTTTGCGATCTTCCCTGCAATACAAATCACTTCCGTGGGCTACCCCGTGGAAGACTGCCGGAGATAATATCACCGACACAACCTATCCATATAACTTTCTACCTTTTTCGTCTACATTTACTAATCCTAAATTGGTAAAATCGAAACCCGAAATCTTTTCACCGAAAAGTTTTCACGAACTAAACACGGGCTTACATGTCTTGCTTACATGTCTTGCTTGTATTTTCGTGTGACGCTTATGCTCGTTGGCCTAATGTGAAAAGTACTTCAAATTTAGTGTAGCCTATAAGAGCAACTCCAGCCCACCCTTCATATTTGAGCTTCCATTTTGCTTTTTCAGATGGGCATCTAAAATTTAGGGGCTTCAAATTCCATCTCCACTCCAACCCGCTGACCAAATTAGGGCCCCCAAATCAACTGACGAGTGGGACCCACGGCTTCCTTTCCCTCTCTCTCCTCTGCTTTTTCTTCCTCGGGCCAACTCGAGCACCACCGAGCTGTCGGCGGCCGCTCGCCGCCGCGTCGCCGCCCGCCGCTGCGCACGCACGCGCCGCCCCCCGCGCCGCCGTCGCCCGCGCACGCGCTGGACCGGCTGCACCCCCCGTCGCCACGCCCGCGTCGACGGCCGGCCACGCACGCGCCCGCCTCTCCCACCCCCGCCGCCCGCGCGCTCGCGAGGCCGCTGCCGGCCGCCGGCCGCGCCGCCGCCGCAAGCCTTACGCTGGCCGCAACTTCTTCTCCCCGCCTCCCCCGCCGGCGCCGCCACCGCTGCAGAGCACCACGTCCTCATCGCCCTCCTCCACGCCAACGGCCGCCGAGCCGCCGCGCTTGCCGCGCCCGCGCCGACCGGCAGAGCGCCAAGAGCTCCCGCAGCGGCCCGGCCATGGGGAAGCTCGCCCGCAGCAGCCCACAACCACCTCCCCCGTCCTCCCCTCCTCTGCCCACGGTGCGAGGCACGCAGCGAAGGCGCGACAGGATTTGGATTTTGCCGGTGGCATTATCAAGGGAGCTGCACACGAGGATGCTAGCTAGTGGTTCTTCGGCATCAAGCAGAGGAGCCTGACCACACGATGGCGCTCCTCGTGAGGTACCTCTCGAACGTCTGCCGCCGCAGCGGCGACCCGTCGTACGACTCGGCGAGCGGCGGCGCCGCCGCCGCAGCGCCCCTCGGGCTGGAGCTCGAGTGCGTTCAGCGGCGGGAGGACGCGGTGCTGGTCGGGGGTGTGGGCGAAGAAGCAGACGCGGCGGCGGCAGGCGGTGCCGTCCTTGCATTGCTGGGTCCGGTATCGGGCCGGGTGGAGCCAGCACTCGAACATCCCGTGCGCGAACTCGCAGGTGTCGCCGCGCTTGCACCCGCCATTGCGGAAGTCCGGGCACGCCCTGCCGGAGTAGTGCGGAGGCGACGATGCAGGCAAGGTCAAGGGCGAGGTTTCGGCGCCGGAGCCGGCCCGTGAGATCCCCGACGAGATCTTGCTCCGCCTGCCCTTCCGGTCCGCGCTGGCCCGCGCCGCTCCGCCGCAAGAACACCCTGGGCGGCCCGCGCAAGGCGGCGGGGTCCCCCGCGGCGGCGCAGGAGGAACGAGCCAGCGAGCGGAACCGAGGAGAGAGGAAAAAACGTGGTGGGGCCCGCGGGTGGGTGGAAATAGAGGCCCTCCAATTCTAGGGGTCATGGATCAAAATTTGGAGGCCTCCACAAAATGGTAGCCCGTTTAGAGGCTCGGCTGGAGCTGTTTTTTCTCGTTTGGGAGACTAAAATAGTTATATAGGCCCATTTGAGGGCTGGGCTGGAGTTGCTCTAAGGCCTTTCGGCTTTCTTCTGATGAGTTTGATTGTTAATTCTGGTGCAAGATTGAACAAATGCTACCTGGAAATATGCTAATTCACCACGCTTCAATGAAGCCGAAGGAATATTTTATCCAGTTTGGTTTTACTGCAGAACTTAACAGACCAATTAATTCCCAAGGCCTGTGATGTTCTATAGGATAGTCATCTTTTTTCACGGAGCTGATTAACTTGATTCCTTGTCCTCCTTTAACATTAATGCACCTGGGAATGTGATGAGAATTATTGTTGTGTGATCACTGGTGCATATTACTAGTACAATACTCAGTAGAGATTGTTTGGTCACTGCGTAGTACTAGAACAGAGGACGTTACACCTAAAATTGTGCATTTGTTTGGTGTCTTTTGTTCCCACATTCACCTGACGGTCAGGATATATATCACTTCGTTTTTATTTTATCTGAAAAGTGCAAGTCCGAAGAACTTTTTGGCAGAAACTGTTACTTCTTTAAACAAGGTTCTTCAGTGAACCAAAACCAAGTGACTGAGTCGATACGAATATTTGTACTAAAACCAGAGATTCAGATTCCAAAATGTGATTTACGGAGTACATGTCTTGGCTTGATAATTGAATGTCCCATTTATGTGCTGCCGATGTTTTCGTGTGACGCTGATGCTCATTGGCCTAACCTGAAAAGTACTTCAAATTTGCCAAGTTTTCCTTGCCTAATTTGATCCCAAATTTTCTGAAATCTGGGCATAGTGTCTAGTGTCTTCACGTTCTGATGATCTGAAAAAACAATTGCATATTCAAACTTCAGAGTGATGTTGTTGCCTTCGTGCTGCCGGGGCTGCAGGGCGCAAGCGAGACTGCGAGAGTAGCGAACTTGCACAATGACAGAACATGGACAAAACAGATTTTGTGAATAATCTAGTACTACCTACAGTAACTTGTTTTAAAGAATTAGTGCAGTACTCCCTCCGTCCTAAAAAAAATGCAATTATAGGATTTGAAATTTGCCCCACAAAGAATGCAACTTTGACCTGTCAACCACAGAAGACAATTGTCTCCAGAAGCTTCTCATATAAAAAGACAAACCAATGTCTAGATATTTCTTACAAAAGACAAGGGGTAATTTGGTAATTATATACCTAACATTGATTTGCATGTCCAATCTTAAAATTGCATTTATTTTGGGATTGCCTGCTAAAGTTTTTTGTAAAATCTTACATACCCAAGAAAGCGGACAAGGGGTAATTTGGTAATTGTATACCTAACATTGATTTGCATGCCCAATCTTAAAATTGCATTTATTTTGGGATCGCCTGCCAGAGTTTTAGTAAAATCTTACCTACCCAAGAAAGCGAAAAATATTTTCGTTCACAGATTGTGCACGCCGAAGCCTACTGTTTGGGCTGGGCCAAATTCTCCACAGCCTCCACCACGCAGTGGGCCGTTACCGTAGCGTGCGCTCGTATCGTTTGGGCTCCCTGCGGCGAATGAACTCCGAACGGCGGGTTAGGCGAGGGTCCGTTTCCGATCACGACCTGAGTCGGAACTCCGAGTCCGAACCCCGAAGAGCGATGGAGCCTTATAGGGTGGTGTTGGTGTCGCGTGCCATCCAGGCATCAGATCAGAATTCAGACTCCCTGATTCAGGCCGAGGGGAGGCGAGAGGAGAGGAGAGGAGAGATGGCGGCACGTTCCGATGCTAGGGACAGCGACCTCGTGAACAGCTGCCACGTGACCGCGAGGAACCAGCTCCGGCGGATCATGCGGGAGACGCAGCAGTGGGTCAGAGAACTGCTCCAAGAGCACGGCGAAGTCGTCGTAGATGAGAAGCACAGCTGGACGCTTACCTTGCTAGATCCAAAAGCAACAGCTCGAGTTAATTGTTATTTAATGTAAAGTCCTGTTCGTGTTGGGGGCTTGGGAGTTGGGAGGTTCCATATTTTCCATGTCTGAATATGTTACAGAATACAGTGGTTTATGAAATTAGAGTATCTATGCATGGTTTTTCCGAGTGCGGCTTTCTTTTCGGTAGATGTTACATTTACACTTTGTTCGCACTCAAATTTGGCAGTCTAACCTGTTTGCCAAGGGCGGTTGGACCGGAATTTTTAAGTTGCTCAAAAGGCAAATTATACTACACCATTGCGTGGCTCTCGTCGAGACGATCAAAATGCATATGTAGAACGTCCGATTTGGAGTTCGGACGGAGGAGTTATGACTTCGACAAGATCCTCACCTGAGCATAGAGGTTAGACCGGTTTCCCAACCCGGTTAGACCAGTCTTGGTCTATGTAATCCGAGTCGAGTTGTATTTTATCACGGGATTCGTTAGGGATTCGACTCCTTGTGGGGCAAGACCTCCCCTCCCTATAAATATAAAGGGCCACGGCCGATTGACGCATCCAATCGATCAAAAACACTTCTATCTATTATTTTGCATCTTTTATCTTTCTCTTTTGCCCTAGCTTTTCCAACCCCTCTTGCTGTTCTTCCTTCGTCTCTATGGCGTTTGAGGACGTTCTAGGTGGCCTGCCGATCCTAGAACACCCCTGCGTGCGCTTGCCCTGATGGGGTCCATCCCGGGCGAGCGTTCGTTGGTTTCTTATCGGGCTGTCCAGCGAGACCCGGTCTAACCGCCTTACCATAGCGGTTAAACTGCCCTGGTGCAGAGGTGCTACAAGGTGCACTTCTGTCCGCTGCGCGATCGTGCGCGTTCGTGTGTTGGCCTCGTTTTAGCGTCAACATATTTTGGCGACTCCGCTGGGGAAGAAGAAGGAGGGATCTATCACTATGGTTAATATTGGTGAAGTTGATCCCGACAATATTCAAAAGCCAGCTATTGAACAATTGTCGGCTGAGGATCGTCAAGCATACGAAGCCTTCGTGAAGCAACGTGAGGAAGAGAACGCACGACTCAAAGCAAAGCAAGAAGAAGAAGATCGTCGATGGTTCCTCTCCCACTTCACAATAGATCGAAAGGGTGCCGTCTCCAAGAACAAGGAGGTGGTCACTGTTTCGAGTGAAGAGGAGGCAAGTAATGTGACAACCAATGTGAGTTCTTCATCGCAGCCCGTTACTCTTGAGCAAGTTAGTGGTTTAATCATTGAAAATCAGAAACAAATGCATGAGAGTTTTCAGAATATGCTTAATAAATCTTTAGAGAGTATGAAAAAACAACCTTTGGCTAGTGATGGTAGTACTCCTCTTTTTGACATTGCTAGTACTTCACAACATAGAGCTATGCCTCATGATTCATCGGCTACATTCATACCTCAATATGGCATGCCGTTGAATTCTTTTCCAGGACAAACTGTTCTAGGGTAGCACAATGTGACAAAGTCGGTCACACCGGTGCAAGAAACCGGTCAGACCGGTTTAGGTCCTATTGTTGCATATCAATCGTCTCCTGAGCCAATAGCTAGTATACCTTCAGTTCAGGCTGATTTTAGCCGGAGTGGTGAAGTTTCTGGTTATTATTTGCATCCACATACTGCTATGGCTTATAATACAAATCCTATTGCTCCCCAAGGTTCAGGTTTTTCATATGGTCCAGCACCGTATACACAACCGAATCATAGTACTTTTAATATGCAAAAGCCAGTTGATCCTCATTATGAGCGTGTTCTTGAAAAACATAAAAAAGAATTGGCTGCTATGTTTAAAGAGAGTTTCGGTATAGAGCTTAAAAGCAAAGCTCTAATTTGTTAAAAACTTTATCGTGAAAGCTATGATGCTATGCCATATCCACAAGGTTTTAGAGTGCCAGAGTTTGCTATGATGCTATGCCATATCCACATGGGAACATATTAGTCAATTTAATGCACAAATGGGCGCTTATGGTAATTATGATTATTTAAAAATCAGAATGTTCCCTTTGTCATTATCTGGTACTACTTTCTCATGGTTTTCAGCATTATCCCCAAATTCTATTCATACATGGTCTCAATTAGAGCATAAGTTCCATGAGCACTTTATAGTTGTGATAATGAATTGAGATTGTCTCATTTAACATCGGTTAAACAAAAGAGTGATGAATCTGTTGCTGAATATATTAGAAGATTTAGAGAAATAAAAAACCAATGTTATAGTTTGATTATTTCTGAAAAGGATCTTACTGAATTAGCATTTAATGGTTTGAGATCTCATATTAAGGAAAAATTAAAAGGATATGAATTTCTTACCGTTAGTCAAGTGCTTCAAAGAACTTTGGCTCAAGAAAGCCGAACTAAAGATAGTCGGCTCAAATCTGATCGTCCTAATATGCATATGGTAAATTATAATTCTTCGGAAGATGAGAGTAAAGAAATTTATGCTGCTGAATTCATATGGTCATCTAAAGATACATCAAACACTTGTGCCTCTCTTAAGCCGATCCATAAGAATCGGCAAGATGAAATTAAGTTTACTTTTGACATATCCAAGTGTGATAGGATCTTTGATGAACTAATGAAGCTTGGAAAAATTAGAATATCTCATACTATGCGACCACTTGAGGAATTGAAGAAGCGTGGTTATTGTAAATTTCATAATTCTTATTCTCATGCTACTAACGATTGCAATGTATTTCGCCGCCAAATACAGTCGGCCATTAATGAAGGCCGTTTGGTTTTTCATGATATGCAAGTGGATCATAATCCTTTTCCTGTAAACACTCTTGAGTTGACAAATCCTAAGGTATTAATTCGGCCGAATCAAGCTGAAAAGGCCAAAGGGAAGAATGTGATTATTGGTGAAGAGAGTCCAAGCAAGAAAGTCCCCCAGATTATATCAAAGACTTCAACACTCGGGGGGCAAGGCAGAAACAGTAAGGCCGGCCGTGCACTGACCGTTTTAACCGGCCCTCAACCCAGTTTAACCGGTATGACCAGCAAGGCTGGAAATTCTTCCAGGACCAAGAAGAAGGCAAGGCCAAGCTTTGAGGAACTCCTGACCAAATATAAAAGAAAGGAGGTGCTCAAAAGCAAAAGAGTCAGCTAGGCAATAATGAAAGAACAAGATCACCACCAAGACATCAAGGGCAACATGAACTTCATCAACAACAATGTAATAGTGTTGCTGCACCACATCCTTTTGTTGGGCCATATATGCCATTGTCTTGGTCATATCCTTATTATTATACACCTAGTGATTATGGTAGTCTATACATGCAACCATATATTATTTCCTATTCGAATGGTGGTGCATTACAAAGGCCGGTCACTTGCAAAAGTAATCTGGTCAAAAGCAATGTATGTGCTGCTATTAAAAAGTGTGAGAAGGACAACGAACAACATTCAAAGTATATACAGTCGAGGTGGTGTCCCTCAGGCTTGTCTCACACCCAAAAAAGGAAATTGTAGCGGAAGCGAAAGCAAGAGTTGATGAAGCAACAAACTGAAGAGAAGCCAACAAGATTAGCAACAATCAAGCAGGTATGGCGACTAAAGCAAAGTGCTCCATCATCAACTTGAGTTGAAGCAAGTTTTATGGCCGGAAATACGTCGTCGCCCTTAGAAAAATATATATGGCCGATGTACTGTTTATCATCGTCCCTGGGCAATTTCAGACCAGAGGAATGTTTTCTAGCACGCATATGTTCGCACTCAAATTTGGCAGGTCTGAACAGGGCGTCTAACCGGCTTGCCAAGGGCGGTTGGACCGGAATTTTTAAGTTGCTCAAAAGTCAAATTGGACTACACCATTGCGTGGCTCTCGTCGAGACGATCAAAATGCATATGTAGAACGTCCGATTTGGAGTTCGGACGGAGGAGTTATGACTTCGACAAGATCCTCACCTGGGCATAGAGGTTAGACCGGTTTCCCAACCCGGTTAGACCGGTCTTGGCCTATGTAATCCGAGTCGAGTTGTATTTTATCACGGGATTTGTTAGGGATTCGACTCCTTGTGGGACAAGACCTCCCCTCCCTATAAATATAAAGGGCCACGGCCGATTGAGGCATCCAATCGATCAAAAACACTTCTATCTACTATTTTGCATCTTTTATCTTTCTCTTTTGCCCTAGCTTTTCCAACCCCTCTTGCTGTTCTTCCTTCGTCTCTACGGCGTTTGAGGACGTTCTAGGTGGCCTGCCGATTCTAGAACACCCCTGCGTGTGCTTGCCTTGACGGGGTCCATCCCGGGCGAGCGTTCGTTGGTTTCTCGTCGGGCTGTCCAGCGAGACCCGGTCTAACCGCCTTACCATAGAGGTTAAACCGCCCTGGTGCAGAGGTGCTGCAAGGTGCACTTTTGCCCGCGGCGCGATCGTGTGTTGGCCTCGTTTTAGCGCCAACACACTTCCACTTGTACGATTGCAAACTTATACTAGCTTTCTGTGGTTTAGGTTCTTTATACTCATTCATCTAAGATCGCTAAGAAGGGAGAAACTTGTTCTTATTCTTCTGCAATGCATGGTTTTCCAAGTTAATGGCATGGCTACATATAATCTAATATTTTTGTCAGGAATTTGTTTGGTTTATGTAGACTTCCCTGCTATTTGATCTGTTTCTCCTTTGAGTCATATTGTTACGTTGATCCAAAAAAGAGAGGATTATCAGACCATTTCAGCTGCTCTGCTGCATTATGCTTGCCCAGAGTCCCGCAAAAGTGAAACTGCACTAGACATTGTAACATAGTGATGCAAATGTTCATTGTAATTTGTAACCTATGTGATCTTTGTAAACTGGCTTGGCTCCCCTTGACATGCAACAGGGATCTCATCAGCTTCACCATTCACTATGCTCTAGACAATTATTAGCAAAAAGAAAATGAAAGTATCTAGCCAATGCTAGACAGGCATTTTAGTTTTACTGTGGATCTACTAAGGACATTTTTTATGATGTAGATGAAAATTCCTGCATTGCCTTTCCATTCCATCAATGTGTCAGTTTTTCCTGGATTGTCCTTTCATTACCTGTACGAAAATGCCATGGCTCTAACCAATGGATATTTTATTTGTGGCTTCCTGTATTTTTCGATGTTAAGCCTTTGTTCTTTATTTTTGCATTCAATAACAACATTCTTGTAGTACAAGATATCATCTTACAAGAAAAACTAGAATGTATACAGCCAGAAATATAATTTCATCATGCAAATTAAAGAAAAAAGTTTCTTATGGGAGGATCGAGAAAACCCCAGATTATTGTGTTTTCTCTGCAGTCTGTGGTCCACTTGTTTCGTGATTGTTTGGTTGCTAGCTATAAATTATATTAATTGCTTGTAAATTTGAGCCTATAGATAAATTTTGGATTAATAACATGAGTTTTTGTATAACGCTGCGTCTGCTGCTCAAGAGAGTTCCTTCCCATTTAATAGATCGATCAAATAGCTACCCGCATTTACATGCCGCTCACGCAGCCTTCGAGGGTAACAAAACCGCCCACAAAAACTACTATAGGAGGTTAAGTGCATGGGTTCAAAAGATTACTGGGTTGCAAAATCCGATTTAGTACTTGGGAGTTATACAGTTGAACCCTAATATTTGGGGGAGAGGGGGTATGTATACTTCTTCCGAATTTCAAATAATGTGAAATGAATATTTAGATAGCGTTTGAATAGAGGGTTGAGGTGGCTTGAAATGGGTTCAACCCAGATGGACCTAGAGGGATAGTGTTTGAATAGAGGGTCGAGTGCATTCCTCCAGTTCGAGCGAACTCATTCGACCCACATGGACACCATTTTTCTCCATTAAGGCGCTAGTCAGCGGAAGGAGAAGAGAGCAATGGAGGCTGGTCCCACCTTTTAGAACATTTAGAAATATAGACTTTGCAAAAAAAATCAACTTAACATAATTTATTTTCAAAAAAAATATTCAACTCGTTTTACACTTTAAAATCTATGCGTTGAACCTACACGTGTGATGCATTTGATTGTTTTAGAAATCTATCCTACATCTAAAATGCCAAAATCCTTGGAATAATTATTCCAAAATATGTCCTTTTCTAAAATCCTAAAACTAATATTCAAAATTAATTTGAATATTAATTTCATTCAAACCTCTATGAATTCACTATCCAATCCTAGTTATATTCAAACCCCATTAAACGTCAAACTCTCACAAAAAGCCCCATTTTCAAGTCAAATCCGAACTCACACTTCAAACCCTATTCAAGTTTGAAAACCCTTAAACTTTTTTATGGGTCCCCAACCTCCCTTTCGGCCCACTCCTCTTTTCCAGCCGCGCGACGCAAATCCACTATGATAGCCTAATCCACTCCGCCTGCGGATAACATGCCATCGGCCCAACTCCCCTTCTCTCAGCCCAGCGTGGCTAGTTTGCTAACATCGTTGCCGACCCTGCTAGAAACTCCCCCACTGCTTCCACGGACTTCCACTGCGCCGCCGCATTGATGTGCATCCCCTAAGTAAACCATATCTCCCGTCTTCTCCCTTATCCTCGCCTTGATAGTACTACAACGCAGTGTGGAATTGGGAAGAAAAAAAGGGGACGGCCAAGGGTTAGAACCTTGCACTATGAGTTCAAAGCCAGCTACTGTGCTTGTGCTAGATTGTAATTTAAGATTATATGACCATTATCAAATTGCAGTTCAACCGGCCAAGCCATTGGTTCAACGACTGATCCAGCTTTTGGTTCCATCAGCATGTCAGTTTTTCCTAGATTGTGCTTTCGTGTACCTATACGAAAATACCATGGTTCTAAACAATAGATATTTTATTTGTGGTCTCTGTTGGAGAAATGACCCAGCCTATGAGCAAAAGGGCAGCTCATATAAAAGTCAGAAGGCCTAATTGTAAATGTTGTACCCATCAGGGGCTTTGGGGCTAATTGCCATCCTTTTTTCCTCCATATAAAGAACCTAATGAGCCATGAGGAGTGGACTCATGTAGAGCACTCTACAGTTCCCCTTATGTTACTCCACTTCTCTATTGCTCGCCCTTCTATCTGGTTGAGTCAAATCCCCAACAACCTCCACTTCTCCATGTTAAGACATTTTTTTTACATCCAACAACATTGCTTTTGTACAAGATAGCAGCTTACAAGAAAAAACTAGAACGCATAAAGTAATAAGAAATATAATTTCATCATTCCAATTGAAGAACAAATTTATTGTGGGAGGATCAAGAAAAACCTCCAGATTATATTGTGTTTTCTCTTAAGTATTAAGTATGTGGTCCACTTGTTTTGCGATCGTATGGTTTTTAAATGAGCTGTAAATTAGTTGATTGTAATTTTGAACTATAGATAAATTTTAGATTAAGAACAGGAGTTTTTGTATAATGCTGCCCGAGGGTTAGTGGGATGCAATACCTGATTTAGTACTTGGGAGCAGGGAATTGGGATTCGGACCGAAATGTCCGAATTTCACCGAAATTCGCCCATTTCGGTCTGGCCCAAAATATAATTAAACCGGTCAAAACAATTCGGTCGAGTTCAAATTTTGACCAATACGGGTCAATTTCGGTCAAATTTTGGATTCATGGTGCATGATTAAACAAATTCGACTTCCGATATTCCAATATTGCTTGTATATGAAGTTAAGCATGCACGCCTGTTGAACGTATATCCCTTGAGAATCATTTGATGTTTAGTTAAGAAAATACAGATCTATTTGCACGGTATATATTGTTTGCTGTTTACTAGAGCACACAGAATGATTGGGTGATCTGAATTAAAGCACTCTAGATAAATTGTCATTTGCTTTGTCTTTTTATTTGAAAGTGGAAGTCTGACAAACCTTTTGTCGCAAATTGTTTTTGTTAAAAGAATTCGCTTCAGTAAATCTTGATGTCAACCTACTGATAATCGGTGTGACTGAGTTATTAAAGTAAACATTTGTACTAATTCTAGAGGGGATTCCTGAAAATTAAGGATCTGAATCCATCATGTTCTCTACTAAACATTTGGGTGATCTGAGTGGATGTTCATATTTGTCAATTTAAAATACATTGTTTATTGTTAGGGATCACCGCGGCGTTCTTGACAGCCGGTGATCACTGAGTCACGAACACGCACACAAAACTCAACGCGAACACTTGGAACACAAGGATTTTGGTGCTGCTTGAAAAGGCGGCGTTTTCTGTGTGTCTCTTCCTTTTATTGAACGGTAAAACAACGAGCTGCCGAACATGGCACGCACGTCGCGGGAGAATAGCGCGTCCATCCCCACGCCTCCGCGACGCCATCCACATCTGCATGCTCAGAGTCGTGGGCGAGCGAGTCTCACGCCACGGCTCTCCTACGCGCGCGGCATTCCACAACCCGGAGCTCGCGCGCATGTCAACTGAAAGCAACAGTAGGAAATAAACATGCAAATGCAATCCTAACTAACACATGAGCAAGGTTACTAACAAATCTCCTCCTAATCCTTGCACATGTTCTTTACATTGATCACACCAATCTTGGAACGCAGTTCGCAGAAACGTTCTCGCCCCAAAGCCTTGGTCAAAATGTCTGCCAGCTGCTCTGCAGTTCCAACATATTGGAGCTGTACCGTGTTCTCCTCAACACACTCGCCAATGAAGTGATATCTCAGTTCAATATGCTTGCTACGGTCATGGAAAACTGGGTTCTTACTCAGTGCAATGGCAGATTGGTTGTCGATCTTCAGGTTGAACAACCCGGCCTTCTTGCCTTTGAACTCTGCAAGTAGCCGTGTCAACCAAATTCCCTGGCAACACTACGGGAAACAAGCCATAAAAGCACACGGCAAAGGCCTTTGCCGTGTGCTTTAGGCTTTGTCGTGTGCAAAATGGCACACGGCAAACCCTACGACGGCAAAGCCTTCTTTGCCGTGTGCCATATCTCGGGCACACGGCAAAGGCCCGATCTGGCACACGGCAAAGAGAGACACACGGCAAAGTTTTGATCCCGAAAAAACGCAAAATAAAATAGCAAAACATTTTCAAAATTGTTTGCCGTGTGCCCTGGATCTGGGCACACGGCAAAGAGTTGTTTGCCGTGTGCCCTGGATCTGGGCACACGGCAAACATTTTCTGCCTAAACAAAAAAAATTAAAAAAATATCAAACGGATTCAAAAAATAACCAAATTTGGTTATGAACCAGTCTAAGGTGTATGTAGACTATACAAAATGAGTTTTATTGTAAAACAAAATTTCAATTGTCACGTTGCTTCAAATCACAACATCTCTTTCACAACTCTTAGGATCTTCTCCCGAGAAGCTTCGGTTTGTAAAGAGGCAATGCGTCAACTTGCTCGAAACCTTCTACATTTTTTACCATAGCCTCTATGTATGAAAACATGACATCACGCCAAATTTTATAATTTTTTGACCTTTTTTGTATTTTATAAAATTTTTAAACGAACCGAGCCCAAATTCGGGCACACGGTAAGCAAACAATATATTCAAAATTTGATTCCATCTAATGGACATGGCATCATATTAGTCTTAATGGACATGGCATCATATTAGTCTTAAGAATCCGAATAACATTTTTCCAAACATTACATTATTCGAAACACTTACAGTTCACATTTGCCGTATCGGCAAAACTGAAAATAATGATATAAAATGATTAAATATAGCAAACAGACCGAAAAACATGCACAAAACTAACATGGAATAATACATGGACAAAGAAGTTAGCAAAAAAATTTTGGAGGCAAAATTCAAATTTTTTGCAGCCTGTTTGCCGTGTGCCTGCATATGGCACACGGCAAACAAGCCTGTTTGCCGTGTGCCAGTTGTTTGCCGTGTGCCACGTGTCAGGCACACGGCAAACAGGCTTGTTTGCCGTGTGCCCGCGAGGTGGCACACGGCAAACACGGGATTTCCCGTAGTGCAAGCTGCAGTTGGCCCAGCTATATATTCAGCTTCACATGAGGACAATGCAATGATCTTTTGCTTCTGGGATTGCCAGGTTATGGGGTTGTCACCGAGGAAGAGCAACACTCCTGTAGTGCTCTTGCGTGTATCAAGGTCGCCAGCTAAGTCACTGTCACTGTATCCAACCAGCTGAGCTCCTTTCTTCCTCTTATAGTAGCAACCATAGTGCAGAGTCCCTGCAACGTACCTGAGCACTCTCTTCACAGCTGCCAAGTACTCAGTGGTGGGGTTCTCCATGAACCGGCTAATGTAGACTACTGAATATGCCATGTCTGGTCTCGAATTCACCAGATAACGAAGTGAGCCAACAATGCTTCTATAGAAAGTTGCATCAGCTTCAGGTGCAGTGCTTGACTTGCTGAGCTTTAGGCGAGACTCCATTGGTGTGCAGCTTGGCTTGCAACCGCACAAATCAGCAGACTCCAGAATTTTGGCAGCATAGGCACTCTGGCATACCGTAATCCCCTCCTTCGACTGAGAAACCTCCAGATCAAGATAATAATGCAGTAACCCCAAGTCACTCATCTGAAAGGTACATTTCATCTCTGTCTTGAAGGTGTCGATGTCTTCTTGATTTCCACCAGTGATCACAAGATCATCAACATACACACCCACAATTAACCGACGATCACCAGTACCTCGGAGATAGACTGCATGTTCTGATGCACTCCTCTGGAAACCAAGCTGTAGCAGCGCCTCGTCCAGCCTGGAGTACCAGGCGCGTGGGGCTTGGCGCAGGCCATACAGTGCCTTGACAAGATGAAGTACCTTGTGCTCTTGACCCTGGAGAATGAACCTGGAGGCTGTACCACGTAGACTTCCTCCTGGAGAACACCATTCAAGAACGCAGACTTGACATCCATATGGTGCACTGCCCATCCCTCACAGGCAGCTTGTGCGAGCAGCAATCGCACAGATTCAAGTCGGGCCACAGGAGCAAAAACCTCATCAAAATCAATTCCTTGGCGTTGAACATACCCTTTGGTGACGAGCCGTGCTTTGTACTTGGTGACGATCCCAGCGGCGTCCTTCTTGGTCTTGTAAACCCACTTCAGGCCGATCGGGCGCGTGTGTGCTGGCGGGTCGATGAGCTTCCATGTCCTGCTGGCTTCAATTGCCGTCATCTCGTCGAGCATTGCATGGCGCCAACACTCGTGGCGCAGCGCCTCGGTATACGACGTGGGCTCGATGTCGCACGCCAGCATGAGTTGCTCCTCCAGCTCTCGTGCGGCGAGCCCGGGCGGTGAGTTCGGCCCGAGAACGTTGTCGACTTAGCGGTACCAGAAGGGAGCGTCGTCGTGGTCGGCGTCGAGGTGCTCACTGTCTGTAGCGCTTGGCGGAGAGGCGAACTCGAAGTCCTGGTACGACGCGGGGCTCGGTGTCGTGGATGCAGAGGCTGCGGCCGACGTTATCCATGGCGACCCATGTGGCGGCGAAGTCGGGGATGGCGCAGGCGTGGGTGAGCCTGTCGCAGCGGGCGTCGTGGTGGTGGTGCCTGCACCAGGTTCCCCGGACGTCGCCTGCTCGACAATGAAGTCCGCTGGTTCCTCCTGCTTAGCGGGCCATGCCCACTGTGCTCCCTCGTCAAAGATGACGTCGCGGCTGATGTGGACGCGCTGTGTCGAGGGGTTGTAGACACGGTACGCCATGGATCCCGGCTCGTACCCGACGAAAATCATTCGCCGGCTGCGGTCGTCCAGCTTCTTTGGGTGTGGCGTGGTTACCTTTACATGAGCGATGCTCCCGAATGTGCCGAGGTGGTGTACGCCTGGAGCAGTCCCGGTCCACAGCTCGTACGGCGTCTTCCCGGCAATGCTTTTCGATGACGATCGGTTCAGCAGGTACACTGCAGTGGAGACAGCTTCTCCCCAGAACACGCCGGGCAGGCTCTTGGCCTTCAGGATGCTTCTTGCCGTTCCTACGAGACTCTGATTGCGTCGTTCCATGACCCCATTCTGCTGAGGGGAGTACGGAGCCGTGAGCTCGCGGTGCATGCCCAGCTCAGCGCAGTACTTGGTGAAGTCCGTCGCCGTGAACTCTCCTCCGCGATCCGTGCGGAGAGCGAGCAGCTTCTTGCCTGACTTCCTCTCAGCCGCCGCTTGGACATTCTTGATTGCCGCCGCAGCGCCATCCTTGGAAGGTAGCAGACAGACCCACATATAGCGGGAGTAGTCGTCAACTAGCAGGAGGAAGAATCGGTTGCCGCTTGGTGTCGGCGGCGTAATTGGGCCGCATAGGTCCCCATGCAGCAGCTGAAGTGGCTCTGTTGAGCGCCGGAGGGCCTTCTGCGGGAACGGTGCACGGCGTTGCTTGCCAACCAGGCAAGCGTCGCAAAGCTGCTCCACCTAGGCAATCTGAGGGAGACCGCGCACCAGCCTGTCCCGCGCCATCTTGCGTAGCGCGGCGAAGTGCAGGTGGCCGAAACGGGCGTGCTAGGTCCAGGCGTCGTCGTCCGCGCGTGTCGCCAGACAGACTGGCCGTGCGATGGTGATGTCGAGCACGTACAGCCGGCCTGGGCTCCGGTGAACCTTCGCGAGCAGTCTCCTCTCCTCATCACGAATGCGCATCACCCCGTCCTCGATCAGCACTTGGTACCCGCCTTCATCGATTTGACCGACGGAGATGATGTTGGCGGTGAGGCGAGGGAGACAGTAGACGTTGGGGAGCGTCCTGTGCTCTCCATTCTTGCAGGAGAAGAACACAGTGCTGATCCCCTCGATCTGCGCGATGGAGCCGTCCCCGAAACGGACGGATCCGGACATGTGATTGGAGGCGCCCGTGTCCAGGACCCATTGCTTCGGGTCTCGGTCGCCGGAGTCGTCAAAGGCGGCGAAGACCTTCTTCTCGACGAGGTGGAGTTGACCGGCGGAGTGATTCGCCGGCGGGGTCGCCGTCCTCTCGACCGGCGGCGGCGGCTGGATTTGGGGAACGATCCCCTCCTCCTTGCAGCTCACTGCCAGTAGTAGAGTGGGCTCGTCATCTTGGGCCACATGGGCCTGATCAAGCGGCTTCTTGCTGCGACAATCTTTGGCCCAATGCCCCTTGATGCCACACCTTTTCCAGACGTCCCCGTTGGTGGACTGGGCCGTAGCAGGACTTGCTCGCGATTCGTTGGCGTTGCTGGTGCTGCGTCCACGCCCCCTGCCGCGGTGCTTGCCGCGACTGCCGGAGCTCGATCCGCCACGGCCGGACTCCGTCTTCTTGTACCTCTCGAGCCACTGCTCCTCCGTGAGCAGCAACTTGCCGGCGGCGGGCTGTCTCGGAGCTGGTTCGTCATCGGTCGCCGCCTTCAATCTCCCAGTGACCTCCTCGATCGACAATGTGCCAATGTCAAGGAGTGTCTCGATGGAGACGACGAGCTGCCGGTACTGTGGGCGGGCGACGCGCAGGTACTTGGCCACCACCTTGGTCTCTGGCTCCGGGTCACCAAGGATGGCGAGCCGCTGCAGGATGTTGGTCAGGTGGAGAGAAAAATCCTCAACGGACTCACCATCACGGAACGCGATCCGCTCGTACTCCGAGCGCAGGAACTGCACCGTCGACTTCCGCACTCGATCGTCCCCGATGCGCATCGCCTTGATCGCGTCCCAGGCTTCCTTGGCCGAGGCCTTGGTCGCCAGGGTGGGCACCATCTCCTGTGGCACGCCGCTGCAGATCGCCTCCAGTGCGGTGCGGTCGTCGTGGTACTCGGCGTCGCCAAGCTCGACGGCATCGCCAAGCTCGACGGCATCCCAGAGCGCGCGAGCTTGGAGCTTCAGCTTCATCATCAATGACCAGGAGTCGTAGTTGGTTTCCGTGAGCTGCGGCCAGTTGCCGGAGCCGCCGGTTTCCCTGATCACGCGCTCGATGACGATCTCCCACGGATGTCGGGAGCAGCTGGAGCCGGTCCGTGGTCGATGCACTGGGGGAGGGCTTCGCGATTTCATGCGCTGCGGTGACTTGTCGCCGGAGCCATCGCCCTTCCCGGAGCTCTCGACCTTGTCCTTGCCCGTCGGGGTGCGCCCACGGCTCCTGGCCGGCGGCGACACCATGGCGCCCTCTCGTACTGGCTCTGATGCCAATTGTTAGGGATCACCTCGGCGTTCTTGACAGCCGGTGATCACTGAATCACGAACACGCACACAAAACTCAACGCGAACACTTGGAACACAAGGATTTTGGTGCTGCTTGTAAAGGCAGCGTTTTCTGTGTGTGTCTCTTCCTTTTACTGAACGGAAAAACAACGAGCTGCCGAACATGGTGCGCACGTTTCGGGAGAATAGCACGTCCATTCCCACGCCTCCGCGACGCCGTCCACATCTGCATGCTCAGAGTCGTGGGCGAGCGAGTCTCACGCCACGGCTCTCCTACGCGCGCGGCATTCCACAACCCGGAGCTCGCGCGCATGTCAACTGAAAGCAACAATAGGAAATAAACATGCAAATGCAATCCTAACCACATGAGCAAGGTTACTAACATTTATACTGGGAACCAATTAGTTGCATACTAAAAATGCTAACTAGAGATCTTTGCAGGCGATGGACCGAGGGAGACAAGGCCCCCATGTCCCACGGCGCCCCCGTGGACGTCCGGTTCGGGCTCGTAGCCCACCGCCACCACCCGGCCACCCGTGCCCCCGGTATGCTGTGCTCACTTCTGTTCATTAGCTGAATCTATCTATTGTATCTGAAGTTCTGAACAATTGATGGTGTTATTTTTCATGTTTTTCACAAAACTCTTGAAAGTGTTTGCTGTAACAGCCTCACTATCTTTTTGTATTTTCAGTTTGAGCAACTAGAGCCGGTCCTCTATGAGGTGCCTAATCGGGAGATAGCGGAAATCTACACAGAAGTTGCTTCTTACAGGAAGGATCCGTACGAAACGAAGACAGGCAACCTTATCAAAGACAGTGAAGGATTCGACAGCTCCATGGCCGGACTTATCAACCTGATTGATGTCCAGAGGAAGCAGGCTGAAGAGCTTCGTAACAAGATTCGTAAGATTCCCGGTGTGCCCTTTGAGGAGCCTGAAGCCCTCAAGAAAGCCATTTGAATTCTGCAAACCTGCAGTTGGTCCTTTGACATGAAACTGCACAGACTGTTAGTCCTCATGCATTCCCCAATGCAACCGACAGGCGACATTGAGTTCCTGCTACTCAGTAATGTGTTCGAATGGGTTACAGACATCATATGATTGACTGCCTCTACGGGAAGTTTGGCTTAGTAAAAGCCTACGTGGGACATGAGTGTATACTGTATAGTAGTGTAAAAATAGCATCTCCTCATGGTTCTGTTCAATACACTGAACCATTTCGTTGGATTCTTGACAATAATACTTCATCTCGGCCCTGCCGCTGTTGTACTAATTTTTGCTGATCCGGTGGATGCCATATGTAATTGTAGTGAACTTATTAGCAGTTAAGACTAACTGTAGCCTGAATATGTGTGATGGAAGTTTCTTGTTACGAGGCATAGCATAGCATCATCAACACAAATAAGGTGTCAATTGGCCAACACACTAGTACTCTACTGTTACATATATTAATTATACAGTATACAACATCAATTTATATGACATGACGATCCTGTCGTCGGAATAGATTGTGCAGCAACAGAAATGTTCCCCCTTTTTTTTCGCGCTTAAGTGTGCATCAAAATCACTGCATGACAGATCGAGCAACGTGTGATAGCGGTCGGCGTGGAAAGAGAGGAGAACCGGTCCGGCACGGCGGTTCCGGCGGTTGCAGGCCGGCTAGCCGGTTCGCCAAGTGGGCCCGGGCAAGCGCCGTCGTGCCCGATCCTTCAAAGCGACTCCGATCTCCCCGATCCCCTCCACCTGGCCATCCGCTCGCAAACGCAACAGCCTACGCGCCCAAACCCAAATCCAAACCCCGCCCCGCGACCAAATCCCCGCAACCCCGGGACACTGTTGGTTGATTTGGAGAAAATTGATTACGTCTGTCCTCTGCTTGTTAGTGCATGGGGTCACTGTCACTGTTAGTTGATTAGATGAAAATAGCTACTTCACCTCTGTATTTGTTCCTGTTCGTGTGTGTGGCACCGTTGATTGACCATACTGAAACTTAGTACCCTTGTTCATGTTTAGGATGCCATTGATTGGTCACCTGGAAACCCCAACACTGATGAGGGATCTTCCAGTGGCACCCATGGAGTACATTCACCCGCTAATGATGAGGTGATCAATAAAAACCATTTGATTGTTCGCCCTCGCCCCAAGCCCCAGTTCATGCCGGTTGGTATTTTTCCTTTTCTGAGTTCGTATTACAGTGAAAGATACATGAACTGTATTGTCCAAATTCGCGTTGATTTAATATGTACATTTCTCAATACGCAGTTCGCAGAACAGGAAGATTTTGAGAACAATTTGGGGCCCCAAACCCCGGAAATCGACGAGTTAAACGATGACCTCGTGGTTATGTACGAGTCGATAGCTGTTGTAAGGAAGAACACGTATGAGATGATGTGTACGGTTTCTCAGGTGAAAGATCCATCCAGCTCTGGCAAACAAATCAGCGAAGAAACCAGGAAAGCAAATGGGCTCATCAAGACCGCAGAGGAGAAGTTGTCACAAATCAAGGCTCTTGGAGGGGAGGCTTTGGCCATTCCTGCCCAATTCTATCTGGATGTCAAGCCGCTGAAGCTGTAGCATCAGACTTGGAAAGCGACACTAAGTGAACGTAACAACACAGGTTTTGAAAACCCATCCTATAATGCAGAATTAACTTTCAAGTGTGCTATCTTTTTGTGGATCCTTCTCTCCTTTACTTTCTGCCTCCTTTAATCACTCTGTCTGGTCTTCTAACGGCAAAGATATTCTTTTGCCCTTGTGTAGTCTTGTCTTGTGTAGAATGGGGAGACTGGCTTAGGTATTACTGTAAATCTGCTTAGCATCTTTCAGCAGCAAGTCCTTGCACATTGAATATGAGCATTCGGCTCTTGTACATGTTAGTGATTTGCATTTTTGGTAACTGGAGTGATGGATATAAATCCTACATGGTTTTGATGGATTTACATTTGATTTCAGCAGCTACTTGCTGCATGTTTTAGGAGTATGTCTAGCATGTCAATACAAGTGCTAGAGTGTACCATGTTTACTGAAACACTATGGTGACATGCAGATATAATAACAACATTGATTACCCTGCAGTTTTTATACAATGTTTTTGCTTTTTAGCACCGTGGTAGGCTTGAGGGCCATTGCCAGTCCCATTTGAAGAGTGGAAAACAAGTTAGCAGAACAGAGCTTTGATAGATTAACAGAGCACACGGCATTGTTCAAATATTCCGGAAAAGAACTGTTTTTGCCGTGGGTAGGTCCTGATGGCTCCTGACGCTTGCAATCTGTCAAGGAAATCCACAATGGATATCTACCAGAAGTAAAATCTGGAGCACACCAACCTAGTAGCGTGACTGTAACATGCAGTAGTACAATTCTGTCTTGGAAATTGGCAATCCTATGATTCAAAACTCTGCACATTTCTATCAATCAGTTCCACCAATTGGTAGTATACTCCCATATAGAAAGTTAGAAACTGCAGCTAGGTTTTAAGACGATACGCATACGCTGGGACAAATTGGAACGTAACAGCACATGATCAGGGAGGTGGGAAACATCTGAGAGCGCAGTGAGAATTCTTCTAACCACCTAGGATATGTTCTCTGCATAGTAGAATAACTGAATCCTGAGAACCATTCCACCACTCTTACTCTCTTAGTCTGATCAAGGGGCGTACCCAGTGCCGTAGGCTCCCGCACTATGCGGGGTCTGGGGACAGGTTGTTTAGCACGCAGCCTTTCCCGCACATAAATGTGCAGAGGCTGGGGCTTGAACTCTGGACCTTCCGGTCACAGGCGGTGAAGCTCTACCACTGCACCAAAGGCCGCCCTTTTTCTGATCAAGATAGGTCAAATTGAAATAGCACACATCACAAATGCTACACAAACAAGCTATGAAATAGAACAACAATTCTGGTCCTAAATATCCCTGGTATCATGGTACTACCTCCGATCCAAATTATAGTTTATTTGACTTTTTCAACCCCAAGTTTAACCACTCGTCTTATTCAAAAATTGTGTAGAATATCATATTTTTTGTTGTGACTTGTTTTATTTTTGAAAGATGTTCAAAAATGACTTAAATTTGACTGTGTTTCTACAAATTTTTTGAATAAGACGAGTGGTCAAACTTAGAGTTGAAAAAGTCAAATGAACTATAATTTGGAGTTGAGGTAGTACAAACCATTTTACTCCTAGAGCAGGCCACAGAATTGACACGTTTTGAGTTCCATAAATATACTGCAGATTCTTGTTCTGTAGCATAATACTAATTTGTGGTAGTAGCATGCACCAATGGTAGAAAAGAGGGGAAAATGTTGCCAAGATGGAAACAAATTACTTTCACTTCACACATGATGCCAAGAGACCGTGGTAGCAGATTCTATTGAATGATACCAATTACAAACATATCTGTTAAGGATGCGTTCGGTTCGCTAAAATGTAACGTAATCGCATTACGGAGGGTATCGTGTCCCATTACACGGTTTACACCCGTTTGTTTGAGGTCCCTATAATTCGATAGCGGTGTAATCAAATCTCAGGTGTATATAGACTTGTTACCTCTCCTCCCCCACCATAATCAAATACCACGATGCTTTACTTTTTGATATGTTACTGTAATGACCCGGGTTTCCGATTTCCAAAAACCCGACTCCCTGTACCATTGCGATACTCCCTGGATCAAGTAGATATCACGTACAGAACTCATCACAGCGAATATCACATCCATACCACGAAAAAGTACAAATACCTCATTTATTACATCATTCTCATGATATTACGTCTCATACAAGCCCTCAGGGTTGAACGACAAACAAAAGAACATCCAACGCAGTGGATCTAGGTGTAGAAGCCTCCATCTTCACGATCTCCTCCACAGGCAACTTGCGCGTCAAGACAATGCCTCAGTCGTACCATCCATCGTAGTTGAACTCGTGCTCATCATCAGACCCTGCATACTCAAAGGCTATCCCCAAGGAATGGGATAGGTTCACGTCACCAACCGTATATGCAAGCTTTAAGTGGACTACCATCTAAAGGGATTAAAGTATATCAAGGATAGGCGAAAGGTTTCCTATGCAGCAGCAAATATAAGATAAGCATCTCCATATCCATCCCTCCCATATCTCACCACATCGGGCTATTCTGGCACGCCGGACTCCCATCTCCATCTCCACACTCATCTAAATCGATGCGAGAGCTCCCTCTCCTCGCACCTCACCAACTACAACCGGATCCTGAAAGGAAAGGGATCAAACTTCCCTTCTCCCCGTCCGTAGCTGCGAACCTTAGTCACTCTCAAATCTGTCTAGAAAGGGGGAAGGTAGAATATCCCAAATATGAGAGGTAACAGCGCAATGGGCAATGTCCATACTAAGGACGCGGCTATACGTATAGATTATAGACTCTTGATGGTTTGTACAACTGGACCCACTCGGGCTGCGGATGGTGGCCGCCATCTCGAGACGCAACCCACAGCACAGACCCCAACCGCGACGATGCCTGCTTGCTCTTGCGGTCTCGGTCCATTGGCTCACAATCCAATGCTTCGGAAGCTATGTCGAACTCTCCCTCGTAGGGCCAGATGGGGCCATAGTCCTTCGGGGAGACGGCCTCTCCCGTTCTCTACACCATCCACCTGATCTTCTCGCGATCCAGGCATCGCGCTAGTTAGGCTGGCTGGAACCCGTTCATATGGGTAAGCGGTAAGTACGTGGGGCCCAAAGAGTGGTTACCCCACTCGGTTTCAGGCCGGGGTGAGCGTCATCGTCCCAACGGCGTATCCTCCGAAGAAGAACGCAAGTCGCAGTACCCACTATAGGTACCGCCGCCAACTCCTATGCTCCTATCCATCCATGTACCTGCCACAAGTACGGTGTGGGACCCCCTCAAGAGCAGGGGTCTCCCGGCACCTCGGTCAAAGACCGAGTTGTTATAAAATGCTCACCCCTGCCAAGTTTCCCAAAACACCTTCTCCTGCCGGTTTTATCCCCACACACGCCAAGAGTCCTAATCCACATGATCCCATACACATGCAAGCAGCAGCATAGCAATATCATATATAGAGTGGTAGGTAACAAGGCAATCACGGAATAAATCATGGCTATGCAAGGCTCAAGCATCATTCATTTGCTATAAGTAAAGCGCTAGCTCATCTAGTTGCAATGTCTAATAGGCATTCAAGAGATGGGCTGGGCGTGAACCTGAGGGCAAGTTCTCTTCCTCCACGAAGTCTTCCGGGTAGTGCTCCGCTCCGGTCAGCTCTTGGTCGTCGGTATGTCCTAAATACGTAATTAAAGTAATTACCGGGACCTAATAGCAAATAACTCCAATAAAACCAATTTAAGAAACATCCAAATGGACTCGTACTTCACACCAAGGGCTTGGTCATGATTTTAGAAAAATACAGAAACTGGTTTCATATTTTTGGACTTAAAATGAATTAGTTATGGATTTTCTAAGTTTAAATCCTTTTCTGAATTTTTAAATAATTCTGAAAAAGAAAAGAGAAGGGGACAGGGACCTTTTGTAATTTTGGAAAAGTTTGGGGGGTTTTCTATAAAAGGTCAACGGTCAAAGCTGACATGTGGGTCCGGATGATGACGTCATCAGTGGGCCCTGATGACGTCAGCAGAAGGGCCTATATGTTAAATCTAAAAAGTCTAGGGGGCTTAGAGTAAAAGTAACAGGCCAGGGACTGGATTGAAAGGGTTTCGAAACTATAGGGGCTAAAGTGTAAGAAAGTAGGGGCTTCTTTGTAAAAGTGGCTGGCCGGCCCTAGTGGTCGCGGTCTACCATGGACCGAAAGGTTGGTCCACGTGAGCCGCGTCCACGGGATCTATTGTGGCTCGGGTGGATCTTGTGCGGTTGGATCGGGCGATCCGCGGTGTGGCTCCAGCGACATCGGAGGCGGCTCTCCCGGCGGCGCTAGGGCCCGGACCGGCCCCATACTCGCCGCTAGGGCCTAAAACTCCACGACGGAATGGTTGAGCATGATCAACCCCGGCGAAACTGGCCGGAGCGTCGAGGCCGCGCGGGCGGCCCACGGTCGGCGCCAGCGTGCGTTCGGGACTTGCGCAAAGGCGTGTCCCCGCTCGACTTGTTCATGTCTAGGCGGGCTCGCACGTCTACGGTGGGTGCGCCAAAGCCTAAAGGTCCGGCCTTTGGCCAGCGGCGGCGACGCGCAAGGCGTGGCGGCGCCGACGGCGATAGGTGCACACCGGGGAAGCCCGGCGATGCTTAGGACGGCGCAAAGCTAGGCTAGGCTAGGACGGGGCTAACGGCGCGGCCTTGCGGCTTTGCCTGGGTTCCAGCACGTGCCAGAGGGCTCAACGCGGCGCGGTGCGTTCGCACGCAGAGCACGCTCATGACAGTGGGCGGCGCGACGCGGGGGATCCTGCAATGAAGACAGCGGCTCGAGGGCACGCTCACAGAGAGGTAGGGTGGCTGCCCACAAGTTGGCTGCGCACGCGGGATCATGGTGCCCCATGGCCGCGGCGAGTTCATGGCGAGGCAGAGGTGAGCGGCGGCGGGGTTGCTTACCTCGGGTCGGCGGTGTAGGCGAAGCAGGCCTGGGGAAGGGTTGGCGAAGTCGCGGCGTAGTCGAAGGAGAGCTGCGACAGGGAAGAAGAGTCGGGAAGGTCGTCGTCTTCTTGCTTCGAGAAGTAGCGGCGGCGGCGTTCCGGCGGCGGCGCTCCGGTGCTTGGCTCAGCTCTGGCTCGCTCCCTCCTTCCTCGCTTCTTCTTCTCCTCCTCCCTCTCCTCGTGCAGCGGCGGCTAGATGAAGGGCAAGTACCCGAACGGGTGGATGGAAAGGTGGAGCGGGCGCTCCTCTGCTTTATAGCGGCGGCGCGGCCAGGTGGAGAAAGGAGGACGGCTAGGGTTGGAGCGGGTGCATGAGCGGAAGGCTCGCGAAGAGGGACTCCCGGCACGATGGGAGAGGCCAAGGGCTAGGGTCAACGGGGCACGGCACGGCCTTGGCGTGCGAGCCCGAGCGCACGCGCGCGGCGAGAAGGAGCGGCCGCTCGCGAGATGGCGCGAGGGGCTGTTCGATCTAGGGTTTAGGGTGGAGCTAAGAGGGGTGGATCGGGGATTAGGGTCCCCGGGGTCCGCGAGATGGTCTCGCGTGCGGGAGCGGGCGGTGGCGAGAAGGTGCTGCCGGTGGTAGGAGAGTGGCAGTGGCGAGAGGGAGGTAAGTGGTAAAGCTGACGAGTGGGCCCCACTCGTCAGTTGCTGCGGTGAAAGGGACGGGGCGCCGTGGTTTGACGCGGGCCGGCGGGGAAGTGGGCCGCGGGGAGAGAAGGGAGGAAAAGGGCTGGGGGTGCGGGTTAGGCTAGGCCGGGAGTAGAGGGGCCACATCTAGACTTTGTTAGCGGGCTGGTTAGTTGGGTTAGGGCGCAAGTTAGTTTTTGGTTTTAAACTTTATTTGATTTGGATTTGAATCAATTCAAACCCAAATCACACTCAAACAAATGCAAACAAAATCTGATAAATTCCAAATATTCACACTAAGACATAAACACCTTAACAATCAATATTTAATTTATTATTTAATTCTAAGAATTTTGGGAAAGGCCCGATGAAGACAACCTTATATTTTTTTTAGCTAGTATTAAATCCACGAATTTTTTTAAATCCATATTTTTAATATTATAAACATTCTAGAAGAATCTGGGATGTTACAGTTACCACCGTGCAACCAAACAATGACCGTAATCACTCATTCCGTCACCTAAAGCACTGTAATCTCATCGATGAGGACATCCCTAGTGACTCTCACAGCACCACACATCCATGTGTTGAACAAGATAGGAATGTCAACAAGGGACCAATGACTCGGGCGAGAATGCAACAACTACAACAAGAGGTGAACTCGTTTCTTACTGAGTATGAGCATGCAACTACTAAGAATTATTTACTACCTAATAGTGGTGCATTACTTGTGCTCAGGTTTGAAGAATGTGCAATGTATGAGTAGGCTCCTCAACATGCGAAGGGAAGCGGCTTGCAGACGGTGTGCTGCTGTTCCAGATTTTGACTTCCAAGTTCTCGGTGAATTCTGTACCAATCCAAGAAGTATCACCATGATTATCCTATACTTATGGAAGCGTCTTGAAGTGTACGTTCCAATGCAACTGACGGATCATCATTTGGAGTTCCGTAGCAAGCGCTATGGCTGATTTAGTAAAGACTGTTCTGGGTGTGTAGTTCAGCCGAACTGGGCAAGTCGTGTTTTGTTCCAGACATTAGATTTTCGTATTGGGCCTATGTCCAAGGCCCCCAGCCCAACTAGGAGGGATGTTCCAAGTATAAATAACCCTTGTGGTACTATAGGAAACCCTAACCACGAATTTGAGAACAAATATTCAGAGAAGCCAAGTGCTCTTGTCCTTAGGGTTGTGCCATAGCTGCCCCCTTGAGGATTGGGAGATTTCTCTACCATTTGTTCTTGTGTTTCCTTGTGATTTGCATGAGCATTGCCTCTACCTTGCACGGTTCAGGTTGGGCATCGACCAAAGCGTGTGGTTCGGCGAAATCATTTGCCACAGGTGGCTGTTCGGGCAGCTGTTGGTACCATCGGTTCGTCAGGTTGCACGGGTCAAGTTATCCCCTCGATCCTACTGAGAAGATCGGGCAAGCCCCCACATCATCTTGGTAATCAGAGCTACGGTTTACTTGGTAGGATCTTACCCTTAGTTTTCCCTTTTGTTTACTGTCCTAAATCAAAAATACCAAAACTTCCACTACCCATAACCCGATCTGAAATTTCAATGAGTTTGGTTAAGTTCTAGTCCAATAGATCGAGTTTGGTTGCTGAATCCTTGTGTTTCCCCTTTGTTTCCGCCTCTGATTTGGGTTTCCCCCTTGTTTACCCATCCATTTCTGTTTCTCCCACCCGTTCGTGTGTTTTTATATGGTTGGAGTTCATCACGAAATCAATTTTCGCGTCTAGATCTGAAGTTTGAGCACAGTACACGAAAACAGTCATAACTTTTATATCCGAAATCCATTTTGAGTGTACTTGTACTTGTTGGAAAGCTTATTCGAAGACACATCTTTTATCTTCATATTAGATCAAGTGAATCGGTCATCTTTGTTCTGTTTTAGATCCGTAAAGGTTCAGCTTGTTCTGTTTCAGAATTTATCTATGTGTTGGTGGTCATTACGATACGATTTTACCACCAACATTCAATCATATTTTAGGCTCATCTTGCTCATAACAAAGTGAATTTGGTTATTTCTAATGAGTTCCACAAGTTTTGTATAATCTGTGAGTGTAGGAGCAACCAAGTGAATGAAGGACCACTTTGGTCACAAGGCCAGGCCGGCCAGCCTAGCATAGGCCGAACGCCCCCCTTCTGTGGCCCCTTGCCACGTCACTAATCCAGGAGATCACAAACACAAAGCCAATGATCCTGAGATGTGAGATCAACGTCGGTTTGATCCAAGGACCCGAAAGGCCTAAACTGTGCTTGCATGGATTGAAGGGCCCACCAACTCTGGATTCTCGGACAGCTTTGATCCAAAGCAACCGTTACCGACCTCAGGGACCAATCCAGAGCATCACTGAAAAAGGACGGTGCCACGGGGCAGCTAGACCAGGCTGATCGCCCTGGCTTAGGCCAACCGGCCTCCCCCTGAGGCCGCCACGTGCGCCCCTTCACGTGGCAGTTAAGCACAAGCTTAGCTTAAGCTTGACGCCAGGAAACCGCCCCTGAAGACTATAAAAGGGACCCCCGCTTTGTATCTTTGTCTATTCAATTTGTCTTGGTACTTGCCTTGGTCTTTCTCGTTTATTAATCTCCTCCTCAACATTCATACGAGAGTATGAATTTTCTCTCATTTGACACTTATTGGTTCTCTTTGGAGTCTATCCCTGAGTCTTTTAGATTCCAAAGTCTCTTTTCTACACTCATTTCAGGTGTTCCACACCACCTATTCTAATGTTGGTTCAAGCATGACGTTAGACCTTGCTTAGGAGTTAGGAGTACCCCTTTGAAGCCTTACTAACAACACATAGCATCGACTAACAATTGTTGACTGTTGGAGTTCTGTGTTTGCGTGATGATGCTTGGTTTTATGACCTTGTGTGATTTGTTTCTTTGTATTGATTGTTGGTGTATTGTGGGTCTTCTACCTACAATAACATCAGTTGCCTAGCTGGGGTTCTTCTTCTGTTCCTCCCACCTCCTTGTCATCCTTCTTTCTTTCTCTCTAATCAAAGGGAGCATCTCGGAAGAGAAGATGAAGGAAACACCAACATTAGTATAGGTTTGGGTGCTAAAATTTCCCTTCTAATTTTTGATTTTCCAAAGTTTGTTTTTCTAGCAGCACCCCCATATTTCCCTTTTTGAATAAAATGTTGCTTTGTTCTACCATGCCTTGAGTGGTTGGTGCACACTTGTGTGCCAACCACACCCCTGCTCTAACTTTACACTAAGTGCGCAGAAAACAGGACGAGCAACACATCAACGAGCAGTCTTCACCCGTGCCCAAATAACCACATGGCAGTCATCTGCTGAGATTCAACTACGCACGGAGTTTTGAAACCCTTTCTCCCGTTTCCTTTCTTGGTTTTAATTCAAATGCGAGCATGAGTTCATGACAATTAAAATTTGAATGAAACACCTAGAAAGAGATGAAATTCCTACATGTTTATCAAAGGTGCATAAGCTTTATTTTCTTTGCAAGTACCGATGTGCCTTTGGAACTTTATGATAGGATCACTTGATCTTTCGCTCATTGACCCTTACGATATAATGACATGAGAGGCTTGTTCTTTTCTAATTCAAAGTCTTGGAGAATTTCATTTTGAAAATGAAAAAAAAATGAGGCAACTCTCATTCATGCTCAACTTTGCCAAGTCCCATCCAGAGCCATATTATACATGACACAGTTTTGAATCTCCACATAGCTATCTTGTACATTTTGAGCTTGATCAAACATCTTGCCTTCTGAGATACGCATGTTCTTCCTAGCACTTGGGTCATTCACGTACACATTTCTTCAAAAAAAAGTCCATCATAGAATAAAAATCCATCAAAAGTGGTTCTCAAACAGTTCTTCATCCCCCTGAAAAAAAGAGGAAAAAAATGATGAGTGGGAAGTCCTACTCGAGCAAAAAAAAAAAAAAAAAAAAAAAGAAGGGGAAAGATGGAACAAGCTAGAATCAAATACCACTCAAGGACATTCATCATTCATCATCCACATGCACTTACACGTGACCAAAGTTCATGGTTGACATGATCTCTCGGAGACAAGTTATTTGATCTTGCAACATAGATGGAAGAGATAAGCATTTCAATTGACCCCTTCCTTGAGCCCCACATATAACCTTGTAGAGGTAGGTGAGGCTACTTGAAAAGCCTTAGTGAGGATCAAACACTTTGAGCGACTGAGTGGCTTGAGAGAATGAGAGTATGCCTCCATATTTTGAAAAAAGAAAAAATACAAAATCTCCAAGTACTGAGAAGGAGGAATCAGGCTCTCCATTGATTTATTCTGAGGTTCAATAGGTGAAAGTGAAGGTGTTAGCCACCTGGAATCTAAGGTATGAGGGGAAACTTTGAAATAATTCTTATGCATACTTTTGATTTCATGACCCTAGGCTTTGCTTGATCCTCTGGATCTAACTCAACCCTTTGCTCGGGACGAGCAAAGTCTAGGTGTGGGGGCGTGTTGGCGGTCGATATCCATGACTTTTACCGCCAACATTTCTCCAAATTTCATGCTCATATAGTGATAATCATGCTAATATCATTTATACTAATGAGTCCACGAGTTTTGTGCACCAATATGTTTTGCAAGGAAATACAGATAATATGGTGCATACATATCAACATTGGTGAAGCCATACAAGTGAAGGTTCATCTCGAGACAAAGGAGACTTAGACATGGTGCAAAAGAGACCAAATCACATATTTGATAGCACCATGCCGAAGAGTTTTCCTGAGATGATCGAAATGGATATTTGGATGAACAAATTCGGAGTCCGGACGAGAGAGTTACGCGTCCGTGAAGATTGCCGGCAGAACCTTGCCAGGCCGGTTGGCCTGACTTAGGCCGATCAGGCCGACCGGCCTGGACAAGGCCGGTCGGCCAGCAATCTTCCCCAAAATGCTCCAAACTTTGCACAAGGACCCTAGGGAGTCACCAATGGACCCCCAAGTAAGAAGTGATAAGAATAAATGAAGTTAAGACCGAAAGGCCTAGGCCATGGATTGGAAGGTCCACCTACCTAGGATTCTCGGACAACTTCAACTCAACGCAACCAAAACCGCCTCAAGGGAGAACATGCAACCATTGATGAGCGAGTCGGTGCAACGGAGGGCCGAGAGGGGCCAGGGCCAGGCCGAACGGCCTCCCCTAGGCCGGCCGGCCCCCAACTGTCGAGCTTGAGGTGAACGCCACCACAACCGTCATCAGGACATCATCAGGAGCGTCCACGAGAAAGGCGGTGCCAAATGGTGGAAATCAAGGGCCGAACGGCCTTGTTGAGGCCGGCGGTCTGGAAGCGTAGCTTCTACACTTGATCTTTTGCGTGGCAGTTACTCTAACCATTAGCGTCACTCCTAAGCTAGGATTCCACCCTTGGAGGGCTATAAAAGGTGCCCTTCACCTCCACACAAGACACCATCCATTGGAGAGAAGAGAAGGCTCAAGATGTAGTCCACTATCTTAGAGTAGAGTAGGGAGAGTAGTGGGTGACTGCTTGGGTGACAGCCAAGCGTGTAGAGGGAGTTCGGGAGTCATCTCGGTCTTCCCTCAACATTGTTCCGCCCCCGAGGAATAAAGCTTCAGAGATATCTTCAGTAAGTTCCTCGGTCTCTTGCCTTAGTATCTCGCTAGTTTACTCTTTACTTTCTGCAATTTATCTTATCTATCTTTGATCTGCGGGTACCTGAGTCTGTGCGAGTGACAGCGACTCTTGTTTGGGGTTTCCTCTATACCCTTCGCGTTGGTTGGAGGTTAGTGGCTGAAAGCTTATGTGTGGTGCCTGTGCTGGCTAGCCACCTCAGGTTGTGTTGCACCCCATGGAACTGCAGTGATAGTGGGTAGGTGGTGACAGCCCTGTCCGTCCTTTGTACTCGACCACGTTCGGGTGTACTCATAACAGTAGTGCTGAGCCCAGAAGATCCCCTCTCTCACCCCGTTCTGAGTTCTTCCCATTCTAGCCGTCGAAGCAAATCATGTTAGATTAAGATAGGTTGTCTGGGGCAACGAGTGGCTAAATGAGGTTAAGCTTTATACACACTTTTACCCTTTTCTCCCTGGTGGGTCCGGTTAAGATATTTCTAGGCTAGTCGTGTCTACCATTCCTTGGATTTGACATCCAGGTTTTACTCCCCTGGTGAAAGGCTACATCATACTCCGTGCGCTTGCGGATTTCGTTAGGCTAAGGAGTGCTAACAGTGCTTACAGAGTTGAGCTTTTTCTTCCGCCAGCTTTGTGCTAAGGAATTATCTGTGACAGTGATCAAGGAAATGGAAAAAATGGCACCTGTGTTGCTCTATAAGTGGGAGAAGATCTTTCCACCCGACTTCTTCAACCTAAAGGAGCATATGATTTTGTAGCTCCCGTACGAAGCACGAATGAGGGGAGCCCGTGCAAGCACGTTGGTGCTATTCTATTGAGAGATGCCAAAAAGTGCTTCGAACTAAATGTAAAAACAAATGCAAAATTGAAGCTTGTATTGCTGAGGCATACATTCTGGAGGAGGTCTCCAACTTCACATCAAAATACTATGCTGACAACCTTCCTAGCATGCATAATCCACCCCCTCGTTACAATGTTGGCGAGCATGAATCGAATCTCAGTCTTTTCCGAGGGCAACTCGGAAGTGCAAGTAGTTCGGCCATCAAGACCTTGAATCATGAAGAGTGGAGCAAAATCATGCTATATGTGTTGACCAACCTTGAAGAAGTTGTGTCAGTACATGGAGTAAGTTTTCAACAAGCGTTTAGTATTCCAATACTTTGTATTATGCATCCAACCCCATTGTTCCTCTTTGGTATACAGGGAATTTCGTGGGGGAATTCTGGCACCGACCTAGGGCCCCTACCCTATAGGAAATGGACACCCTTCTTAGGCAGGGTGCGGGAAATGTAGGACCTAATTTCATTTATTGGTTCCCACAAAAGGTAATGTCCAATTTAGCTCGCTCGTAGTTCGTAGTATGACATTACAAGTTGCTCCCCTATAATTTGACGAAATTGTATCCTGCTTTGAACTTGCAGGCTCAAAAAGATACTTCTATGAGTGCTGAGTTGCAACAGGTTTCCAAAGGCTTTGCCTATAGGGTCAAGTCATTTGGCGCTTATGATGTGAATGGGTATCGTTTTCACACAAAAAGCCACGAGCAGAGTCACCCCAATCGAAGAACCACAAATACTGGAGTTTTTACTCCAGGAGACGATGAACTAGAGTACTATGGAATAGTCGAACAAATATACAAACTAGACTTTCATGGCTCGAAACCCCTGAAACCTGTCATATTCAAATGCCATTGGTATGATCCTCAAGCTGTGAGACGGACCCCAAATCTTGGGCTAGTCGAATTCGACGGTCGTCCGTGTACAAAGGAGACGATGTTTATATTGTGGCCCAACAGGCCACACAAGTCTATTATCTCTCATACCCATGCCAAACCGACCAATGTATTCTGGGTTGGGATGTTGTGTACAAAGTATAGCCACACGGCAAACTACCCTGTCCCAAACAATGAAGATTACAACATAGACCCAAACACATATGCCGGAGAGTTTTATCAAGAAGATGGGCTAGAAGGGACATTTGAGATAGACTTCAGTGAAGCGATCGGAATGGAAGTATATAATGAAAGAGTTGAGCATGAGGATGCCGGAGATGCGATTCATAATTTGAAAGACTTAGAATTACTTGAGAAACTACGATTAGGCAACGACAATGATTCTGACATGAACCTCCTTTGGAGCACGGTGTTGAAGATATGGACACGCGTGATAGCTATGATGAGACATGTGATCCAGCTAATGTGGATAATTGATGACTATTTCTAATTCGTGTAAGATATGTGTACTAATTTATTTTAAATCTATAGCACTATGTTATTTAATGATTATGTTTTCTGAATTTATTTTCTAATACGCCTGAATTTATATCTATGACACTATGTCATTGTAGGTGATTGATCAAATATGGTGGGGGCAGCAGAGCTGTGACGAGGTCAATCAACTCTTTGTTTGGGAAGGGTGGCAGTTCGGCGGAGTCCTCCAAGGGGGCAACAGGGGAAAAGGGAAGGGTTCAGGGAGTTCGGCGGCGGCTTGCAGGTACTTACACTCTGTCTTTTCACTTACAGTGGTCTTTCTAATACTTGTACTTACACACAACTCCTTTTAATTACAGTGAAGAGGCCGAGAGGAGTACTCACAGGAGGGCGCCCTAGCCTGTACCCTCTGCGCATAGCTCTAGTGCGGAGGACGACCGAGAGGAGGAGGGGGGGGGGCAGGGGCAACAGAACGAGGAGGCAGAGTAGGAGCAGGACGAGGAGGCGGAGCAGGAGGGGGAGGAGCAGGCGGAGCAGAAGGGGGAGGAGGGGGCTGAGAAGGAGGGGGAGGAGGGAGGCAACTCACCTAAAGTTTGGTTGCGAGGCCCCTCTTCCCTCCCGACACGACCCATACCATGGGCTCAACGGCCGATTATTGCACCCGAGCCTCCCAGGTAATTAACTTGACATGTTCTTACTAATGTTTGTTTTGATGTTTTTATGGATAATTGAAACTAATAGTTTTTTTGAATCTCTTTGGCCGGGGCTTTGAGATTGTGGACCAGGAACTCACTCTCGCATCCCCAATGGCATTCTGGGGTAGCTTTGCAGGATGCACTACCCTGGCATCATACAGAAAGGGGGCCGAGAGCAGCCGGCGTGGTCATGGGAGGACTACGCAACCACGGAGGACTTGGAATTAGATGAGGATGGACAGGTGTATGGGAGCAAGGCGCGGTGGGTGGTGACTGAACTGTGGGTAATTATTCTTCGTATTACATTTATCAATACATCGCATTCATCAATCATTTTTGAAATTCCTAATACATCGCGTGATTTGTGCAGGATTTCTACAGGTGGCAGGATGGAATGAAGAACCTGGCGGTCCAGGTGGCTGACACGCCCTGCCGCAAGCTGGTGGCCGATATGTGGTACGAGATGAAACTATGTGCCATCATACAGTGGTCGGCTAACTTTGCGTCTAAACACGAGAGGCGGAGCGTGCCGAAAGCGGAGGCGAGAACAATGATGCTGACAAAGGAACAATTTCTATATGTCGCTGGCAAAGGAACAACATTTAATTCCTTTGATTAATTACACACAGTTTTATTTTATATGTCGTACTCGATGGCGTGCAGGTGCCTCCGTGGTGGCTAGCCAACAATGATCGGTGCTGGGCTATGGTGGTGGAGAAGTGGTTCACGGAGGGTTTTATGAAGAAGCGTCAGTCTAGCCGGGTGCGGCAAGGGCTGATGCCAGGATCATCACACCACCAAGGCAACCGCAACCTCAAGGCGTACAGGAAAAAATGGGTACGTATATTCATTTATTTATTCCAACGCTAAATTCTGCAGAATTTCTAATAAAATTGCTTTTTTCCATAGTCGGAGGCACATGGCCAAGACATCAGCATCCTCGGGGCCTATGGTTGCTCAAAAAGGGGAAGGCGACCTCCGCCCTCACGTTCAACTCGGATGACCACCCTCGGCGTATAGCAACTCCTCTGTCCATAGCCGTCTGAGTGACTACACCGAGATGGCAAAGGCAGTGAGGGGGGCGGATTTCGATCCACACACGGAGCCCCTTGATGTAGAGGTCGTGATGAGGGTGGGAGGAGGTAAGAAGCATGGGCGGTACTGGATTGCTGACAGCGCAATTGACACGGCCAGTACTCCTACTCTCTTGCAGCTTTGTGCTTACAAACCGACTCCACAACCCCTATAAGCCAGCGGCCAAGCACTGTACAGATGCAGATGGAGCAATTGAAGGTTATTTCAGTTGCACTCGTCGTTCATTGAGTTTTACACACGTTACCTTTGTATTCTCACCCATGCATCACATTTTGTAGGCCCATATGGAGGCATCGTTCCAGGCGCAGGTCCAGGCGACGGTCCAAGAGCAGTTGCGGGCCGAGCGAGAAAGAATAGAGCAGGAGAATGCAAGGAGATGGTAGGCCTATGCTCAGTACATGCAGTCCTTGGGCTTTCCGCAGCCACCGCTGTCACTGTTCCGTCCACCACCTGGAGCTTGTGCCGGTACTCTAACTCCTGTGAGTGACTTCATAGTCGTGTACTTTCATTTGTTATAGTGACTTAGCACTTTCCAAACTTAGGATAGAAAGGACAAAGACTTAGTATACAAATTACGATCACTTAGTAAAATCACTTAGCTTAACACATTCAATATCTTCAACTTTGGACAGAATCAATCGGCGGAATCCAATGAAGGGCCAATCAATCCAGATCTGTCGCCTCCATGGACTCAGTGGTCGTCTCCGCAGGGGCTGCAGGCTCACTCGTGGCCTGGGCTGCCGCCTCAGCCGTGGCAGGGGCCGCCGCCTTAGTGGGCGCCGCCTTAGTCGTTGTCGTGTCAGCTTCCGCCGTCGTCGTCGCAGATGCCGCCCTGGGCTTGGGCTACGTAGCAGACGCATCCGCCTCCGCCGCCGCCGCCGGCGAACGAGTGAGTGGTATGTATCCTGGTTTCTATGTATTGACTTTGTATGAACTTGGTTCTGGACTATGGACTCGTATGGACTCTGTATGAACTTGTTTATGGACTTTGGACTGGTACGGACTGTATATGAACTTGTTTATGGACTTTGTATGAATTTCTGTGGCCGTGTATGGCTTATGGTGTTTGTGAGCTGGTGAAGCGATATATGAATTTCTGTGATGCATACAAACAGCATGCGATGATAATTGTGATGCATATGAACTGCCTGTGATTGTTTTGATTTTTGAGGGGACATTTAAAAGCAAAATCAGAAAAAATTTGGGCGGGAGAAAAGCATATTTGCCGTGTGCAAAGTCCCGGCACACGGCAAACATCCAGCATTTGCCGTGTGCCAGCCCATTGCACACGGCAAACATACAGCGTTTGCCCTGTCCAATACACACGTGGCACACGGCAAACCAGGGTATTTGCCATGTGCCTGCTAGCGTGGCACACGGCAAACATCCAACGTGCTACATGTGAAACAAGGGTGTTTGCCGTGTGCCTGCCAGCGTGGCACACGACAAACACCCAGCGTGGCACACGACAAAAAAGGGTGTTTGCCATGTGCCTGCTAGCGTGGCACACGGCAAACAATGCTCCAGTTAGGCCACCGTCAGTTAGCTTTTTTTTGTCGTGAGTCTTAGATCCCACACGGCAAACCGAAGCGGCACACGGCAAAGATCTTTGCCGTGTGCTCGTGATAAGGCACACGGCAAAGTCTCCTTTGCTGTCGTAGTGTTTGCGGTGTGCCTTTTTGCACACGGCAAAGGCTTTGCCGTGTGTGTGAGGCACACGGCAAACAGGCGGTTTCCTGTAGTGGTAGGAGCACGGGTTGATGGACTAGTGATGTTTAATGCTCATGACACATCCCACTGAGACTGGCCTAAGACATTCTCAATGGTTGGTCTCATTTCACTGATTTCATGACTGCTACATTATTAAGAGTTTGAATCTAATCCTTAAGAATCAATTAGCGGAGATCCAATTAATAATTCAGTTGCTTGGCTCCGTAAGATGCATGGTTGTATCCACAAATGCGTGCCAACTATATATGCTCAATCAACTAACTATGATGGCACTGCCTAGTTCGTCTGCGTTCTCAGAGCCTTACAGGTCGTGGCCATATGGAATCGTCTACATCTACATCTTCCCAAATATTTTAGTCATTCTCTCCATATTCAGCAGAATATGGGATTAATAGGACGACAAGGTGTTCCAAGGAGTCGATGAGTCACCAGGATAACAGCGGGATGCCGGCCTGAAACCTGCTAATAAATAAACGAAAAACTACTAGCAAAACATCTGAAAACTGACAAAGGAAACTATAGGAAATTATATTACTGGGAACACAAAATACGACAAATCGCTGGATGCCGGCGTGCATTAAGAGCGTGACAATTGTTTGTATGCTTAGCAAATCCCAGTTCACATAAATTAGTGCAAAGACAAGAATTACTCCCCGACCAAATTAGATATTTATAAGTCTGATCTTGCAACTGTTGCCAACTGTTTTGCTTGTTGTATTTCCATGGAATGATGTCGACAAATTTGAATTCAGATACACGCAAAGACAGTGACAGCTTCATCACAGGTTTATAAATGCCATGGAATCTGGAGGACAAGAAGATGCACCATAAACAATACAATACACATGACAATGGGCGTAGTGGTAAGGAAGTCCTCGCCGGTGGTCGTCACGCCATCGGAGCCGCCAGCCAAGACGACGGCGAGCACCATAAGGCTCTCGTCATTCGACGTGGCTCTATACACAATTCCAGCCACTGTGTTGCTCATGTTTGAGCAACCCATCCCCGACGCAGCCGAAACCATAAAGAGAGCACTGTCCAAAACACTTGTCCACTACTATCCTATCGCCGGCCGTATCATTGCCGGAGCCGACGGCGGCGAGGTCCACATCCACTGCAACGGCGAGGGCGTCACCTTCATCTCCGCGACCGCCGATTGTGCCTTGAAGGAAGCCATGTCTTTGGACCGTTCACCGGGCGGCAGGACGCTGCTAGATGAGCTCGCCGTCTACTACCCGGCCATGCGGTGTGGCCCCACTGACCCCTTGATGCTGATGCAGGTGACAGAGTTCTCGTGCGGCGGGTTCGTCGTCGGGGTCACCGCTAACCACGCCGTCGGCGACGGCGCTGGGTGGGCCCAGTTCTTGCAGGCCGTCGGCGAGCTTGCCCGTGGATTTTCAGCTCCATCCGTTGTGCCGGTCAGGTCGGATGATTCACTCCCAAGCCGTCCTCAACCTGTTGTTTCGTTATCTCAGCTCATGACGAGCCTTGATCCATTGCAAGGCCTTTCCTCACTGGACATCACCGTTCCATCGACAGCGATCAACCGAATCAAAGCTGAGTATGCCAGCCGTTTCGATGGCCAGACATGTACCTCGTTTGATGCTGTCAGTGCTGTGCTGTGGCGGTGCCGCACCCGGGCAATCATGTCTGACCCAGAGACCCCGGCTTTGTTCTTGTTTGGAGTTAATCTGCGTGAGTACCTTGGTGCCAAGAAAGGCTACTATGGCAACTGCGCAAGTGGGCAGCCAGTCGTCGCGACGAGCGGTGTCGTGGCGAATGGAGACATCATGGACCTGGTGGCCATGATCAAGCAATCCAAGGAGAAGATAGCTGAACAATTCAAGAAGGGCGAAGGAACCAACCTGCAGGAACCCGTGGATCAGAAGCGGCAGCTTGATCATCAGCTTCGATACAACATGCTGACTGTGTCCTCTTGGCGGAATCTTGGGTTTGACAGGGTTGATTTTGGCAGTGGGAGGGCAGCGAGGGTGACGCCCTACGCGCATGACAAGCTGCCCTTTCCAACTTGCATGATGTCCCTGCCTCACAAAGGGAAAGATGGGGCCAACATATTTACAGCCATGCTCAAGGTGGAGCATGTTGACACCTTCCTTAAAGAATTGACGAGGTTCACATGATTTGCTAGTGTAATTGCTTCAAGGTTTGTGGCAGTCTGTATTGCAGTAACAGTAAAACTACTGCTTGCTACTTTTATGTGTGCTTTAGGTTTGTGGAAGCTTGTATTGTCATTCAACTATATCTTTTTAGTGTTTTCTAGTTCTAGCCGAGTATCTCTCAAAATGCTACTAGAGGTGTCCTAGAAAATAAAAAGACTAGCACTACTGCTGCAGCGACCTTATTCGCGCTGGCGCGAAACCCTCACCCGTGCCGGCGCAGTGGCCAATCCAAGATTTCAGGGGGGCTGAGTTTTGCCTTCTTCTTACGTCTATTTCTTCCTTTCTCTTCTTCATCCTTTTTTTCTTCCTCCTCCTCTTCCTCTATGGAGTTCACGGGGGTAGGGGGGGCTCCAGCCCCCGCGTTAGATCCGCCGCTATGCCGGCGGCACACTAGAAGAGAATGAGGCATCCGCACCGGTTGGGAAACCCCCTTCAGCAGCGGTTTCCCAACCGGTGCGGATCTTTCGGTGCTAAAGGGGTACACCTTTAGCACCGGGTCATTTACCCGGTGCTAAAGGCCCCCTTTACCACCGGGTCTCGAAACGAACCGGTGCTAAAAGGGGCCGCGCACATGGCCCCTGCGCGAGCCCCTTTAGCACCGGTTTGTGGCTAGAACCGGTGCTAAAGGGGGACCATATAATTTTCCCTTTTCCAGCCTTCATATTTATTTGTTTGTATACGTATTTTGCCAACGTATTTCGTCTACGTATTTGTTCTAATACGGATGTCGTACTACACTGCACTAGTATTTGTATAAGGCTCGTATAAACATAAAAAAGACATATATTACATATCTTAGTGCCAAAAGAGTTACATCATCTCATAGTGCTAAAAGAGTTAAGTTTTCTAACTTAGTATCCATAAATTACAATCCTGCACTTCGACGAGCTGATGATGAACTAGGACGAGCAGAGGATCTAGGACCAGCGATGGAGGAACGAAGAACAATAACCCCACATTGAGAGACATATTTTCTGGCAATTTCTTTGGGCTCAGTTGGCTCGCCATCATCCTCCACTTTGGTGATGTGCAATTTGACCTCCTTGAGCCTCTTAGTGGTACTTCTTTTTCCAGGGCGTTTCGTAGCGGCAGTTGTCGCCGTAGATGGCTAGAATAATTAGACGTATAAATTAGTCACAACATTAGGTTAAGATAATGTATATAATGTTTATGAGAAATATTAGCACCTGACTAGACGTGGGCTCATCGCTATTACGTTGACCCACATTAGGTTGCACCTGGTCCAAATTATCGCCACCAGAAATACCTTGCATTATTTCTTCCATGCTCGGTGGCCGATCAGTGTTTCCACCCAAATGAAACTGAGCTGCTAAGAATTCATCATTATCCTCCTCGTGGATCTTCATCTTCAAAAATAAATATTCTACGTTAAATAAATAATTATTGAACGTTAAAGAAAATATTCTAGTCAAATAAATACTTATAAGTATTGTACGCTATAGAAATATATTTACGTCAAATAAATAATTATTGTATGTTAAATAAATATTCTACGTCAAATAAATAATTATTATATGTTAAATAAATATTTACGTCAAATAAATAAGTATTGTACGCAAAAGAAATATTCTACGTCAAATAAATAATTATTGTATGTTAAATAAATATTCTACGTCAAATAAATAATTATTGTATGTTACAAATATTTACGTCAAATAAATAAGTATTGTACGCAAAAGAAATATTCTACGTCAAATAAATAATTATTGTATGTTAAATAAATATTCTACGTCAAATAAATAATTATTGTATGTTAAATAAATATTCTACGTAAAATAAATAATTATTGTATGTTAAATAAGTATTTTATGTCAAATAATTAGTGTACGTTAAATAAATATTCTACGCCAAATAAATAATCACTGTACGTTAAAGAAATAATTCTAAGTCAAATAAATAAATTCTAGTAAATTTAACGTTAACCCTAATCATTTACACTAACTATAAAATTAATACACATGCAGTTGTCGGGTTCTCCATGCACGTCGGAAAGGGCTTACGTGTGCCGGCTTCAAACGAGCTCGTGTTCGCGTGGCGGTCGGCGGCGGTTCTCGGCAGTCGCAGGGTCGCACTCGGCCGGCTTCAGACGAACAGCTGCTCGCGGACGCGGATCGCTTTAGCCGATCGAGCTCGCGGATCGCTTGAGACGAGCTCGCGTTCGTCGGCCGGTACGCGCGTGGAGGGCGACGGGCGTCGAGCTAGGCGGCAACGGCGCGCTGGCGGCGCGACGGTGGGGGCGGCCGAGCGGCAAGACGGCGGGGCGGGGCGGCCAGCGACGGTGGGGCGGCCAGCGACGACGGCGCGGGGCGGAGCGCGCGGCCAGCGACGGCGGGGCGGCGGGAGGCCGTGGGACGGCGGCGGCGGCTGCTGATGGAGGGCGGCGGCGCGTCCGGGGCGGCCAAACGGCGCGCGGGCGGCGGCCGGGCACGTCGGGGGCGGCGGCGCGTCCGGCGTCGGCGCAAGCGGGGGCGTGTCGTCGGGGTCGAGGCCGGGCGTCGGTGGAGGGGTGGCGCCGGGGTTGGAGACGGCGGCGGCAACGGTGGAGGGGCGGCGCCGGGGGTGGAGACGGCGGCGGCGCTTGGGGAGATGCGGCGGCGATGGGCGCGACGACGGCGGAGGTTGGGGAGACGCGGCGACGATGGGGGACGACGGCGGCGCGGCGGTGCGGTGGCGCTTGGGGACGACGGCGGCGCTTGGAGACGACGGCGGCGGCGCGGTGGCGGTTGGGGACGACGGCGGCGGGGAGACAAAGTGGGGAGTGGAGAAGACGAAGACGGCGAGATGCGAAAATTTTCTAAGTGTTGACTATATATAGGGTGGACCTTTAGCACCGGGCCTTGGCTGCGCCCGGTGCTAAAGGTCCTTTAGCACCGGGCGCAGCCAAGACCCGGTGCTAAAGGTTTAGGATTAGCACCGGGCGCAGCCAAGGCCCGGTGCTAAAGGTCAGCCGCCGGGGCGCCAAACGAAATTGGGGACCTTTAGCACCGGGTCTTAGATCCGCCCGGTGCTAAAGGTGCCCCAGTTCCGTTTGGCGCCACTTTTTTGGCGCAATTTTATATTTAGCACCGGGTTTTGCAAATACCCGGTGCTAAATAATATTACATCTAAATGTTTATTCTTATTTATTTAATTTATACTTGGTCTTATTTATTTAGGTTGTAGTTAGTCTTATTTATTTAGATTATAACTAAAACATTATTAGCCACGTCATAGTGCAATTAATATATAAAAAATTAATATATTGGTTATATATGAAATGAAAGAGAAAAAAAGTTAAAATAATATTACATCTAAATGTTTAGTCTTATTTAATTAATTTATACTTAGTCTTATATATTTAGGTTATACTTGGTCTTATTTATTTAGATTGTAGTCTTATTTATTTAGATTATAACTAAAACATTATTAGCCACGTCATAGTGCAATTAATATATAAAAAATTAATATATTTGTTATATATGAAATGAAAGAGAAAAAAAGTTAAAATATTACAGTTTTCATCATAGTGCAATTAACTTATACAGCATCATTGTTTACTTGAACGCTAACAAACTTTCTCCTCACAAATGTCCCTTGATTGTGATCGCGACGTAGATAGGGTGTCTCCTCTGCTGCTAACAGGACGGTTGGGTCAGCAGCCACCGAGAATGGAGGTCGACCGTCGAGCATATCATAATCTTCATCTGTCTTATCCTCAACTCCTACGATTTTTCTTTTTCCAGGAAGAACTATATGACGCTTTGGCTCTTCTTTTGATGGGTCCGATTGCTTGCTCGTCCCTTTCTTTGGCTTGCTAGCCATGTCTTTTATATAAAAAACTTGTGTCACATCTTTGGCTAGGACGAACGGTTCGTCTAGAAACCCAATCTTGTTTAGGTCCACTATAGTCATCCCATACTCATCAGTTGTAACTCCTCCTGCAGTCAGTTTCACCCATTGACACTTAAACAGTGGGATCTTTAAAGGTCCATATTCCAGTTCCCATATCTCCTGTATGACACCATAGTATGAGTTCTTATTGCCATTGCTGTCGGTCGCATCGATCCGGACACCACTATTTTGGTTGGTGCTCTTCTTGTCTTGGGCTCTTGTATAAAATGTATACCCATTTATGTGGTAGCCTTGAAATTTTAAGATCGTGGTCGATGGACCCCTAGCTAGAAAGGCTAGTTGCGCATCAATACCCACAACAGCCATCAGATGTTCTCGCAACCAATCTGCGAAACTACTATTGTGTTGACGTTGAATAAATGTTGCAGTCTTTCCTGGGTTTTCTTCATACAGAATCTTCATGTGCTTCTCGATGTATGGAGCAACTAAGGCTGACTGCTACAGAATTGTGAGATGTGCTTTACGAAATGTCAGCATGTCTCTGATTACCATCGTCTTTCTTCCTAGTGTGCCCTTTCCACCAAGTCTCCCCTCATGATGTGATTCAGTCAACCCAATCGGCTTGAGGTCTTCGATAAAGTCAACACAGAATTCAATCACCTCCTCTGTTTCGTATCCCTTAGCAATGCATCCTTCTGGACGAGCACGACTACGTACATACTTCTTCAGAACAACAAAGTATCTCTCAAAAGGGAACATGTTATGAAGAAATATCGGGCCTAGTATACGAATCTCTTTGACGACGTGAACCAATAGATGTGTCATAATATTGAAGAATGATGGTGGAAATATCATCTCAAAGCTGACAAGACATTGGACCATGTCGTTCTGTAGCCTATCCAAATCTTCAGGATTGATCACCTTCTGAGAAATCGCATTAAGGAATGCACATAGCTTCACAATCGCTTTCCGCACATTAACTGGTAGCACACCCCTCAATATGACGGGAAGCAGTTGGGTCATCAACACATGACAGTCGTGAGACTTGAGGTTTAAGAACTTTTTATCTTTCATGTTAATTATTCCTTTAATATTGGAGGAATAGCCTGACGGGACCTTGATACTGTTCAAGCATTCAAACAAACTTGCCTTCTCCTCTTTGCTGAGAGTGAAGCTAGCGGGACGCAGGTACTTGCGTCCTTTGTCTCTGTTTTCTGGATGTAGATCATTCCGTAGATTCAAACGTTTAAGTTCCTGTCGTGCTTCCAGTGTATCTCTTGGCTTCCCATAAGTACCAAGAAAGTTGATCAAGTTCACACAAAGATTCTTCGTCAGATGCATCACATCAATTGCGTTGCGGACCACTAACAATTTCCAATAAGGAAGCTCCCAAAAGAGAGACTTTTTCTTCCACATCGCGGCACGCCCATCCTCACCTGCCTTGACAGGTTGGCTTCCATCTCCCTTTCCAAATATTACTTCTACATTTTTCACCATATCAAATACATCTTGTCCATTGCGGTGTATCGGCTTTGTACGGTGCTCCGCATCCCCGCCAAAGTGTGGACATTTCTTTCGTAGTTCGTGCTTCGAAGGAAGAAGTCGACGATGACCCATGTAAACAACCTTTCTACAATGCTTCAAATAGATGCTTTCAGTATCATCTAAGCAATGTGTGCATGCTTTATATCCTTTGTTTGTTTCTCCGGACAGGTTACTTAGTGCAGGCCAATCATTGATGTTGATGAAAAGTAGTGCCCTAAGGTTAAAACTTTCCTGTTTGTACTCATCCCACATAGTAACACCTTCTTCCTTCCACAGTTGTTTAAGTTCGTCAAGCAATGGTCTTAGATAAACATCGATGTCGTTGCCAGGTTGCTTTGGACCTTGGATAAGCACCTGCATCATAATGAACTTCCGCTTCATGCATAGCCAAGGAGGTAAGTTATAGATACATACAGTCACAGGCCAAGTGCTATGACTACTGCTCATTTCACCAAATGGATTCATGCCATCAGTACTTAAACCAAGCCTTAAATTTCTTGCATCAGCATCGAACGTTGGGCATGCTCGGTCAATGTTTCTCCACTGGGATCCATCGGCGGGGTGCCTCAACATACCATCGTTTTTACGTTCTTCCTTGTGCCATCGCATCAACTTGGCATGCTCTTTGTTCCTGAACAAACGCTTCAGACGTGGTATTAAAGGAAAATACCACACCAGCTTCGCAGGAATCTTGTTCTTAATAGTCTCCCCATCAACCTCACCAGGGTCATCTCGCCTGATCTTGTAGCGTGTGCATTTGCAAACCGGACAACAATCCAAATTTTCGTATTCAGCACCACGATATAGGATACAGTCATTAGGACACGCATGTATCTTCTGCACCTCTAAACCAAGAGGGCAAACAACACGTTTTGCTTCCCACGTTGTTGATGGCAATTCGTCACCCTCGGGAAGAATCTTCTTCACGAGTTTCAATAATTCCTCAAAACCCTTGTCAGTAACACCATTACATGCCTTCCACTGCAAAAAATCAAGCGTGATACCCAACCTTTTCAGCCCCAATTTGCAATTTGGGTACAAATCAGTTCTGTGGTCCTGTAACATACGATCTATCTTTTTCCTTTCCTTGTCATTGTCGCAGCCTTGCTCGGCATCACGTAACATTTGACCAAGTGCATCATTAGGGTCATTCTGTGGAGCAACATCTTCCTGGTCAGCACCATCCTGATCTGCATAATCCATTGCAACATCCGCAAAGGCACCATATTGAATGTCGTTATCATCCTCCTCTTCTTCATTGTCATCCATTATGACTCCTCTTTCACCGTGTTTCGACCAAACCGCATAGTTTTGCATGAAACCATGGGTCATCAGATGGGAGTGAAGAACCCCTCTTGATTTGTACGATTTCTGATTTTTACATTGCCCACACGAACAAAACATGTCACCTGACGGCGACTTGTTGTCCTCCGCCACATCGAGAAAAGCATGCATGCCATCAACCCACTCCTGACTGCGTCGGTCCGCCAAGTGCATCCATTGCCTATTCATCTACATTTAGCAAAGTGATCTAATTAATTCATACACATTTCAAAATTATCGAAATATCCAACACGACCAAGGTTCATAATTTATTCATACATTACAAAGTGATCTAATTGAAAATAAAATTGTATTTCTCAAAGTCATAATGAAACACGACCAATGTTCATAATTTATTCAAGATGTCGTACATAAATTTCTCCACATCCAACATGCAACATGACCTATATCTTTAACCATCCTTCGGTGGGAAAGTAGGATGCTCTGATATATTTTTTCCTGGTGCAGAAGATGGTGGAGCTGGACCGTAGCGCCGCAACAGATCTTGAAGATCAAAACCAGGTTCCTCACCCCATGCAACACATTCTTCATGTGTTTTAATCAAAAATTTAAGTTGTGCTTTCACCCAAGGTCCTGGTTTTTTCGACTTATCATGAGGTGGTACTGTAGTTTTGCCCTTCCCGCGAGACGAACCACGATCACTATCACCGGTCCCACTTCCTCCAGCAGTAGCCATATCGATATATCCACAAGGCTTTTATTTCTCAAAAAACAATAAATGTTATTGAAAAAATACTGATTACAACATACGAACTTCTGTCAAAATAAACTAACCAATTTCACATATCTCTAATTAATATAAAAAATTACATAACACATTTTTAAAATCATTATATTTCATTTATAAATAAAATACTAAAAAGCATACTCAAAAAAGATTTCTAACAAAATTTCTCCAATACATACTTAACATTAAATTTAAAACACTATGAACACACATATATAACCCTTTCTCTCTCTTCTCTTTTTTCCTTCACAAATTTCATATTTATAAAGTATAATAACAATAGAAACTAAACAAGAACATGAGAGGATGAAATTGTGTACCTCGTAGAATGCTTCAAAAGAAGGAAAGCTTCACAATTTTTGAAAAAAATTTGGCAAAATCTCCCCTCAACCCGAGCACACCATGAACACAGCTCGGAGTGTTCATGCTGGCTCGGGCGTGGGGAGGAAGGAGGGAATATATAGGTAGATAATCAGCAACGGTTGCTGGCTGCAACCGGTGCTAACATCGGGGATTTAGCACCGGTTCATAGCTAGAACCGGTGCTAAATGTTGCTCCAGAATTAGCACCGGTTGCAGGCAGCAACCGGTGCTAAAGGGGTAGATTTAGCACCGGTTGCTGGATGCAACCGGTGCTAAAGGTTCTCACCCCCACCAACGCGCGCCGCGCGCGCCTGCGTGCGGCTGCTAGCCGTTGGACCCGGTGCTAATACTCCATTAGCACCGGGGCCAAAAATGGCCGTTGTTTATGTCGTACGCGGATGCCTCATTCTCTTCTAGTGGCAGTACCATTTCGCCTAAGCCGATGCGAATGAGCACGCTATTCGAGCCAGTGAAATAATCCTTTTGAATAACTACATAAATGTGACAGCGTCCATCCCCCCGCTTAGAATAGGCAGACAATCGAAGCAGCTTTAAAGCTCTACCGATGTGTTTGTTCGTCCTGTATGAAACGATTTGTTAATTGCACCGCACTATTTGTTAACCTTTTGCTACCGATTGGATTAGCCCGGTTACAATGCTGTAAGCACGTTTCAAAAAAAAACATGCGGTCATCCATTAGTGTTTGATCTCAAATGAGTACTGTAGATATATATACACAATTATGAACGAATTGTACACACAAAAGGTTCACATTTAACTGATTGTGAACGTGTACGTTCTAGACATTTATAACAACACAAATACTCTGTCAGTATAGCATCAACATCACTTGGACAAAATTAACAACACTTCCACACACAACATTTAACTAACATCACTTGCACACACAACATACATGATATATAGAATTTCATATATGTAAACAGATACAAATTAAACTTAGAAGTTCATCAAGTAAATCTCATACTAACAGCAACTAGAGCTAATCACCAACTAGATATCTAAGAGTCGAAACAACTCAAGGTAAGGATCAACTTGATAGTGCTACTAGTAACTGCATAATGAATGACAAAGCCTAGCTAGACTGACCAAAAATGCAATTCATTCATAACAAAATAGGTAATCCATGGCGCTTACATCGCCCGATTACACTGCGACTAGGAAGGGCAATGAGCCTGTCCCATCGTCGCCACCACTGCGCTGGAGGTCATGGTCGAAGGGGATGCAACGACGCCGGTTGGTGAAGTCGCGCTCCAACGCCGCAAGAGCACAAGCCTTCTCCACAGCCAAGGCACTCATGTGATATCATGAATCTCTAAGTCCAGGGAATCAGAACATGCATGAGGTTATATTTGAACGAGAGATGCTCTAAATCAGAGATGGCGCATATTTTTGCAGTGAAAACAGAACTACAAAAGATCCCAGTTTAACAGCATGCATAACTAGATATAATTGTAAGAAATCATGAATGTCTGAACCCTAAGAAATTATAAACTTCAAATTCACTTTTATTAGCCAATTATGACGATATAATTGTAAGAAATTAGCTAATTAATAACAAATCTCAGCATTGCCTCAATGTTGCTTTTGCCACTATTATTATTTGCCACTATTATTATATTCAATGCTGCAAAGCCTTTTATATGCTATTCATGTCGTTTGCTGATGTTCAACAACTTGCAGAGCTTCATCGACATCATAGGACTCCTTGATTGCCTGCAGCTTCATGGGCAGTTCTCTGGTGCTCATCCTCTCATTCGGAGATTGGCATGTGCAAGACAACCCGACCCTTAGCACGGACTGCACACACTCCATAGCCGTCACTGTGCACTCCTTCAGAGCTTCATAGTCGTCGATTTCTTCCAGCAGCTGGGCATCGACGACGATATCTGTAATAAGGCCAGGGAAACTTGCCTCCACAAAGCTTACAATGCTCATCCCATCTTTGAACGTGTCGTCAGTAGGTCTCCTCCCAGTGAACATCTCAAGCAGGATTATCCCAAAGGAGTACACATCACCAGATAGCATCACCCGCCCTCCAGCTGCATACTCTGAAAGACAAGTTGCTACTTCAAGTTTCACCAAATTCTAGTGATTTTCTTTGAAATTTAATTCCATAACAAAAAACGTGCATGCCAAGCATTACCTGGAGCAATGTAACCGATGGTGCCCTTCACCGCAGAAGTACTAGATGTGCTTACATTATCAAAGAATCTTGCGAGGCCAAAGTCACAGATGCGGGCAGTCATATCGTTGTCGAGAAGGATGTTGCTAGGCTTAAGATCAGAGTGAACGATTGGCCTCTGGCTACCGTGGTGGAGATATTCCAATGCATTAGCGATGTCAACAGCAATGCTCAACCTTTGTGTTAGAGTTAGGAAACAGGAACCATGTGTACCATCTTCCTTTGGGTGTAAAAAAGAGTGAAGGGAACCATTACTTAGGAACTCGTAAACCAATGCTTTAAAATCATTTCCTCTAGAATCAATGCTTGAGCAGGCTGTCAGGATAGGTACGAGATTACGGTGCCTTATACTTCTCAGAGCTTCACATTCCGCTACGAAACTCCTGTTTGCGCCTCTAGTTTCCATGTCGAAAACCTTCACAGCTACATAGTTTGTCTGTCCATGCAACTTTGCTTTGTAGACAGATCCATATCGTCCCTTTCCGATCAAATTTGACGCTGAAAATTGATCCGTTCCTTCAGCTAGATCCTTATAAGTGACTGTGGGAAACTTTGAACCAAGTGAAGGAAGGACCAGAGGTGCCTGTTCCATTTTCTTCTTTCTGTACAGGAAACTAAGTATAATCAGTATCACAAGTAGAGATATGACTGTGATCACTACAGCGGATATTACTTTCACCCTGAAAGATCGCCTTCGCCTCAATGCACCTGAAGATGGAACAGAGCATGCAGGAATGTGAAGCTCTGCAACTCCACCGCACAGCCCGGAGTTCCCTTCAAGCATGGTACCAGATGCATTCAGGAACACACCTTCTGTTGGTACCTCACCTACAAGATGATTGTATGAAATATCTATTTGATTGAGAAACTTCAAACCACCAAGAGATTTGGGGAGTGTTCCTGACAAGTTGTTGTGAGAAATATTCAATCTTTTCAAGCTCTCCAAGTTTCCTAAGGATACTGGAACATCTCTAACAAGGGAGTTCTGTGCCAGTTCTATGACTTCTAAGTCCCGGCAGTTACCTAGAGTAGTTGGGATTTCTCCAGACAGCTTGTTTGACGACAGTTCCAGCTCCATGAGTTGCTTAGCATTGCTAACCTCAGAGGGCAACATGCCATCAAGCTTGTTAAAAGATAGTTGGCAACTTATCAGTGTCGGAAGACTGAAAATCTCGGCCGGAACACTCCCATGGAGGGTGTTGTTAGTGATGTTCAATCTTTGGAGATTCTTCATGTTTCCAAGGCTGGGCGGAAGGAGGCCATTAATCTTATTGTCTTGAAGATAGAGATGCAACAGCTGAGAAAGATTGCCGATGGAAAGTGGAATTGGTCCAGTGAAGCTGTTTCCTTCCAGGTATAATACCTGCAAATTCCCTAGCTTTCCAACCCACTCTGGAATGGCACCGACATACTGATTGTTTTCAAGTGATAAAGCAATCAAGTTCTTGAAGTTTGCAATACCTGACGGAAACACCCCAGATAACTGGTTTGTGCCAAGGTACAATACTTGGAGTTGAGAGGAGATATTACCAATTGAACTTGGCACAGCCCCTCCCAATTGATTCATAGCAAGTGCAATTGCTTGAAGTTTGCTGCAGTTGGCCAATGAGTCGATGAACTCCCAGCTCTCCCTGTCAGATGCTTCAAGACTGTTGGATTCAAGATTCAGGAAGGTGAGATCATGTAAACTTCCTACGGAGCTTGGAACTGTAGCACTGAAATAGTTGCGGGACAGCCCAATATCGATAAGGCTTGAAGCATTAGCTAGAGAAGCTGGGATAGGCCCCTCAAAATTGTTAGAGTCTAACCCAAGGTGCTGCAGATTAGGAAGATGGCTCCCAAAGTCAGATGGTAACGCAGCTTTATCAAGATGGTTTATCTCTAGTCCAAGGTAAATCACAGAAGACAGGTTGAACAATGTCGGCGGCACCCTTCCAGACAGAAAGTTCGCTCCAAGTCCCAAGTACGACACATCCAACAGCTGCCCAAGTTCTTCAGGGATGCTTCCCTGCAGGTAGTTCGCAGAAAGAGAAAGTACATTCAGAGCTGTCATGTTACCAATAGAACGTGGAATGGAGCCGGTGATGTTATTCCCTGAAAGATTCAGAATAACAAGTTTCAAGAGAGAGCCAATGGTGTGAGGAATCCTCCCTTCTAGACGATTGTTGAGCAAGGATAAGATCTGGAGGTTAGAACAATTAGAGAGCTCGTCAGGAATCCATCCTTGCAGTGAGTTGTTGCTCAAAGAAATAATCTCCACCCGGCGTAGATGGCCAAGTGAAGCAGGTATCTCACCACTGAAGCTGTTATTAGACTGGCGCAAAGCTCTGAGATGTGTAAGGTTTCCAACGGATGGAGAGATGTATCCAGTCAAGCGTTGATCAGTGAGGTCCAGCTGGGTGACACGCTGCAGATGCTTCCGGCTGCATGAGACGCCTTTCCACAAGCAGAAGTTACTACTTGCATTCCAGGAGGCCAAAGATCCATGGGGATCCTCACAAGAGAGCTTGAAATCAAGTAGTGCGCTGCGATCAGTTTGGTTCCCTTGCAACCACGAGCAGGTTTCATGGGGTAGCAGCAGCAGCAGCACCAGCAGAACATGGAACATTATTGGTGTCCGATAGTTATCTGAAAAGAAGTGGCAATTAGAATTATGTTCAGCAGTTTCTTGCAGTGAAAATGCCAGTCTTGTGTGCTTATGTGTAAAAAGTAGAAACATGTACAGAGAATCTCTGCTCCACTGATGATAGTTGTCCAACTCATTAAAGAGACTGTCAAAATCCGAGCAATGAAAATGTATTGACTTGCATGCACCAACCAACACAAATGCTTAAGCTGATGAGGAAAGCTGGGCAACTCACTTATACTCCAACAAAATACCCAACGATCGAAGCAAGAGTATCAATAAACAGCCATCAACGATAAAAGATATTGGATCCTACTTTCAACATTTTTGCTGCTAAATTAAGACATCTAATTGTGCAGTAAACATACCTGGTGTCAGGATTATATATTTAGAAAACACTGTGGACCTTGTTGGATTGAAAGTGAACATTACAGAGAATGTAACATGGAGTTATTTTTCGGCGGGTGAATATACTGTTTAAGATATCTTTTTAATTACTTTACAAATCAGAATTGATAAGGTTAAAATTGATAGTTCACGAAAATTTGCTCCTGCACTGTTGCAAGCTGATAAAAATAAAGAAGGAAAAACATGGATCATGCTTGTTTCAGATCTTACTGATAACACACATAGTCTAGGAAAGAAGCAGCTGAAATGAAAGTTTGTTTCTGAAGTAAAGCAGCTGAAATGAAAGAAGCTAAGTACCTCTCTGTTCTCCAACTACCAGACGCCCATACTGCATTATTGTTTGCCCAAACTCGAAGCAGAGTTTGGAGTCCGCTAGTGACACAACAGAAATGTCACCACCCCACTGCTTGCGAAATCCCAACCCATCCCTTTATAGGACTCGGCAGCTCATTGCTGACCGGTCAACCGAAATGTCCTCCACGTCTCATAGGACGCGAGATCTTCCGCATCATGCCATCCTGATCCTCTCCTGCTACTTCGCCCGTGTTTAGTTTCCACCCAAAATTTTTTCACCCATCACATCAAAGGAGAATCTTAGATGCATGAAGTATTAAATGTAGACGAAAAAAGTGAAAAGTCATATGGATAGGCTGTAAATCACGAGACGAATCTAATGAGCGTACTTAATCCAGGATTTGCAACAGTAATGCTACAGTAACATCCGCTAATTATGGATTAATTACCCTCTAATTACCATCGTTAGATTCGTCTCGAGATTTCCACCCTATCCATATAACTTTTCACCTTTTTAGTTTACATTTACTACTTCTAAATCGGTAAAATCAAAACTCGAAATCTTATCACGAAATCTTTTCGTCAACTGAACAAGGCCTTCATAGCAGCGTAGCCGCGTAGGTAACAGACAGCAAGTCAAGTCTGAATGGCCGACGCTCATGGTTGCCTTCACCAGAGTCAGGACAGTCTGGAATATTAGAAATACAAAAGGTAATGAGCAAGGGGTCCTCCCTAGGTGTCACGAGAGCAAAAGCAGGCAGCAACATGACGAAAGCCCCGACATGAAAGCTGTCCAAAGCGCGAATTCAGTTCACTCCTTAGATGCTATTCTTCTGACCATTGCAATGGATGATAGTATGCCACTACTAGCTGATAAAAGTAGTTGAAAGTTGAAACTAGACGCATCTTGCAACAGTACTTCAGTGTAGCAAAAATCTGCTCTCTTGAACGGAAGGGACAAGAATTTTCTTAGTTATTTAGGCTTCTATTAAAAATAAAACGATATAATGACATTAATTAAAAGAGCGACAACATAAATCCTGGAGCCTTGAGTCAACTATTGAACGGAACTCGTTAAAAAAAAGAACTATTGAAAGGAACTGAGTCTTCCTAATTTAGACCTCTCAAATCAGCTGTACCTCGACTGTTAGTTACCAAGTTTCTTAAGTTGACTATAGTCTCAACCATTTGCATAACATTAGATCTACCCCAAGTACATACTCCCTCCGTTTATGTTTATAACGTGCACACACATATCAAAATTCAAACTTTGCGATCTTTGACTATTGGTTTGGCTAACAATTTTTTAACTTTTATATTGCGAACTTGAAATTGTTAGATTTGTAATCATATGTATTTTCTAATGATCATAAATAATATAACATGAGAAAAATAAATAGCCAAAGTGTATTTTAAGAGACCGTACCAAGTTTGACTCCATCTTATAAAAATAAAGTAATAAACGGATGAAGTATCTGCTAAAGCACAGGTGTAAAACAAAAGTAAATAAAATTGATGCGCACATGTACACAACTAAAATCACGGATGAAAGATGCAAAAGACTTCCAGCAAGACAGTGAAAACGACCAAAACCACAACAGAAGGGCCAATAATTTGTGCCACTTTTAATTCAAAAAAAAAAGTTTGTGCCACTGCCACTTATTTCGTCCTGTCAGCAATCTTTGACTAGTTATACGTCTTTGATGTAAGAGAATTCAAAAGTTCCCTTGAAAATATTGCGCAACCAGTACGAGGAGATGGGGACCTGAAATCATCATGGCCCCCCTATCTATTGTCGAACACTAGTGGGTGGACTTTGACCCAGTGACGTACAGAACAATAATTCATTCAGTGACGTATGGGCAAACAGAAACAATTTCACTACTGAGCCCTTGTTTAGTTTCAAAATGAAATCTTTTCACCCATCACATCAAAGGAGAAAAGTGAAAAGGTGAAAAGTTATATGGATAGGCTGTAAAATCGCGAGACGAATCTAATGAGCCTACCTAATCCATGATTTGCAACAGTGATGCTACAACATAAAATCGCGAGACGTATTCGTCTCGAGATTTCCAACCTATTCATATAACTTTCCACCCTTTTCGTCTACATTTACTACTCCTAAATTGGTAAAATCTAAACCCGAAATCTTTTCACCGAAATCTTTTCGGAAACTAAACACGGGCTGAAATGATTTAAGGCAAGAAGTTTCGTCCACGGACTAGAATATTCTAAATTCTCTGCTTTCAGTTTGTCATTTCTCCAGTTTCTTATAACATGATTTCCATCAGAGAACCTAAAAATGAGGACAAAATCTTCGTCACAATAGCTGTATTGCTCCATGTTGACGTGCCGAACGCGCATCCAAGATCCACCGCAAGCGCACGGATCAGTTGTAGCTCTTCCCTCAAGAGAGTACTCCCCTCAAAGTTATCAATCCATCGAACAAGTGGGTTATTACGCTTAACTAAGCACTAATCGAGTTGGTAAAGACTTGGATATGAATTGGATCTAATCTAGTATCAATCCATCGAACAAGTGGGTTATTACGCTTAACTCTTCTTTTAGAGTTTATGTCCAAATGATCTAAGGGAATCCTTTTAATGCACGTATAATGTCTCCCATCCAGTTGCTTCTATCAAAGACTCTGTATAGATGATCATCTCTCATTTTATCTTCAATAGGCTCTAGTTTGTCGTCATCTTGGTTCAGTCTTGACAGGTGATCAACCACAACATTTTCCGTGCCTTTCTTGTCTCTAATCTCGACATCAAACTCTTGTAGCAAAAGAATCCAGCGAATTAGCCTTGGTTTAGCATCTTTCTTTGTCAGAGGGTACTTGATTGCATCATGATCAGTGTAAACAATCACTTTCGAATTAACAATGTACAATCTGAATTTTTTGAAAGCAAATACCACAGCGAGCAATTCTTTTTTAGTAGTAGCATAATTAACTTGGGCCTCATTGAGCGTCTTGCTTGCGTAATAAATTGCATATATTTTCCCTTCTTTTCTCTGTCCAAAAACAGCTCCAACGGCATAGTCACTTGCGTCACATATAATTTTAAACGGGAGGTTCCAATCTGGAGGTTGGATGATGGGGGCACTTATGAGCGACTCTTTTAAAGTTCTAAATGCTTTAAGGCATTCATCATTGAAGTTGAAGGTCACATCCTTCTGCAGAAGTTGTGTCAACGGCTTGGTAATCTTGGAAAAGTCTCTAATGAATCTTCTGTAAAATCCTGCGTGTCCGAGAAAGCTTCTCAATGATTTAATATCAGTTGGAGGTGGTAGTCTTTCAACTGTCTCAATCTTTGCTTTGTCCACCTCTATCCCTCTCTCAAAGATCACATGACCAAAGACTATACCTTGCTTCACCATAAAGTGACACTTTTCCCAATTAAGAACAAGATCAATCTCTCCGCATCTCTTTAGAACTTTGTCCAAATTTTCTAAACAATTTTCAAAGCTTGTGCCATGCACTGAGAAGTCATCCATGAATACCTCCATATTTTCTTCAATAAAATCAGAAAATATAACCATCATGCATCTCTGGAACGAGGCCGGTGCATTGCATAAACCAAAAGGCATTCTTCTATAGGCGAAGGTTCCATACCGGCACGTGAATGTGGTCTTATGCTGATCATCTGGGTGTATAGGGATTTGAAAGAACCTAGAGAATCCATCTAGATAGCAAAAATGTGAATGTTTAGCTAATCTTTCAAGCATCTCATCAATGAATGGCAGCGGGAAGTGATCCTTCTTCGTTGCTTTGTTCAATTTCCTGTAGTCGACATACATACGCCATCCCGTGACAGTTCGTTGCGGAATTAATTCATTCTTCTCATTCTTCACCACTGTCGGTCCTCCTTTCTTTGGTACACAATGTACAGGGCTCACCCATTCGCTGTTAGGTACTGGATAGATGATTCCGGCGTTCAATAGCTTAATCACCTCTTTCTTTACCACCTCACGCATATCGTGGTTCAATCTTCTCTGATGCTCAACAACTGGCTTATATTCATCCTCTAATTGTATACGGTGTGTGCAAAACGCTGGACTAATGCCTTTCAAGTCCTTGATGGTGTAACCGATCACTTTCTTGTGTTTTCTTAATAAATTCAGCAACTTCTCCATTTCTTCCGGGCTCAAATCTTCGCTTACGATCACTGGATATGTCTTCCCAAAAATGCATATTTTAATCCCTTAGGAAGTGGCTTTAGCTCAACATCAGGCGCCTCCTCTTGTTCTTAAAACAGATTCGCGATCTCCTCAAACTTGTTTTCACAACTTCCATCTTGTGGTTCTGATGCGTCCTTTGCCTCTTCTAGTTCTTCGTCTTGCTCATTATCGAATGACTCACCCTCGATCGCTCGTTTAAGTGGGTCTCTAAGGTTTTCAACAAAGCAAATACTCTCCACCTCTTCGTTGTCAAAAGGGAGAGGCGAAGGAATACGGGAAGCGGGTAGAAAGTTGTATGTGTACTTAGCTCCATCAAGATTAATGGTTACATTACCCTTCCCAGCATCAAGAACAGCATCAACCAACTTTAGAAAAGGTCTACCAAGAATTATATCATCATGTTCTTTGTTGTAAACATCGATCACGAAAAAATCGGTAGGAATTGATTTACCAGAGATAGTAACATCTAAATCTTTAAGCATACCCAAAGGTTTTATTGTTCTACCATCCCCCATAATCAATCTTGTAGAAGTTGGAGCTAAGTCTAAGGTCTTGTTGTAAATCTCATCGTAAATTTTAGAAGACATAACACTTGTTCTCCGATGTCGCATAAAGCATTGCAGAATAATTCTCCATTGATCATGCAGTTGATGTGTGGCGTAGGTAGTTGTCTTCCTTCCGTGTGTTCTTCTTTTATTGCATAAATCTTGGCCAAGCGTGCAAAGGGAGAAGATTCCAGTTTCGCTCCCATTATCCTCTTCACTTCAGCAACATAATCAGGATCCACCTCTCCTTCTTCCTTGAATAGTTTCTGAATGATTTCTCCTGCTAATTCCTTGTTCAAGACGTATCCCGTGTGTTTATCTGGCGGAAAATCCACTTCTACAGCTCGCACTGAACCTTTTTGATTTGGAAAAGGTCTTCCTTTGTTGAATATTTCTCCAAAGTCTATAGGAATCCAATCCATTTGCTCAAACTATCGTAATGATTTTGCATTTGCTAAGCTTCTGGCCTCTGATGTCTCCGGTTTGTCACTTTTATCACTTCGGAATGACCCTTCTTTATTGCATAAAGGTTCTTTCCTCTTCTCAATTGTTAATTCATTGATTGGTTCCTCTTTCTTCACTTTTGGAGCCATATTTCTAAAAATTCCAGCAAGTACTCCTCCTCGAGTTCCTTATTCTACGTTGCCCGAAAGCCTTGATTCCCAGTCTCTTTGTGTTGCTGCCCCTTTACTAATTCTCTGAAGGATTTGAGCAGCTTCTGTGAGTGTTTTGTCCATGAGATCTCCTCCTGAACACATACGAACAAATTGCATGCACTCGGGGGTTAGGAAAAAATAAAAAGTATGCAATAATATGTCACCGGTGAATCCAAGCTTTGGTCCTTGCTCAATTAATCCATTGAAACGATCCCGGGCTTGATCAATTCCGTCATCTTCTCCTTGCTTGAAATTAATCACTTGCTTCCTCAAGTCTTGCACCTTGCTTACGGGAAAGAACTTCCCGCAGAATTTTTGCATCAATAAATCAAAATTTTCTCTTGCTTCAAAGGATGCGAGCGCATACCATCTCTTTGCTTCATCTGCAAGGGAATAAGGGAAAAGATTCCATCTGAACCAAGCTAATGGAACACCTTCTTGTTGTATTGTATTGCATAGCATCATGAAACGCGCAACGTGTCCATATGGGTTATCAGTCTCCACCCCTCCGAATGGATTTGCAGCCGCCATCCTGATGATCTCAGTGCTAATCTCACACTTGGTTGCTTCAAGCGTTGAATCTGATTTTTGTATGTTGAAGTCCTCCATTCGTAGGCTTGCATAATCTCTCAATGATTTCTCTGGTTCTCCAACGGGCTGGATGATAGATCCCATCTAGACAACGAAAAATAAAACAAAAACAAAAATATTTCTACAGAAAAAGTTAGATGTTAGTAGCCAACAAAATTAATACAAAGTTAAACGTAAATGACTAGCTTGTTCCCCGGCAACGGCGCCAGAAAAGCTTGTTGGCCTGCCAAACGGACACCAAGATCCACCGCAAGCGCACGGATCAGTTGTACCTCTTCCCTCAAGAGAGTACACCCCCAAGGTTATCAATCGATGGAACAAGTGGGTTATTACGCTTAACTAAGCACTAATCGAGTTGGTAAAGACTTGGATATGAATTGGATCTAATCTAGTACAGTTAGAAAATCAATCTAATCTAGATTAGCAAGAACAGTTGAGGATGAGCACAAGATATGAGGAACGGATGCTCATAGGGTCTAGGATCACTTGTAGATGCATCGCATAACATGTACAAACTGATCTAATCTATCATAAAGGTAAACATGAACCAAGTTCAGTAGTTTTCCCTCCCGCAAGCTGTCATCAAACAGGGGTAATCTGCTACTGAGCTACGAGGATCATACTCAAGGCTAAACGATCTATGGTGAGCAGAGCGACGTACAAACCAAATCAAGGCCTATCTAGGGCATGAGATAGACGAAGAACATAGCCATAAGAACATGATAGATCAATGATTGAAGCAAGGATTCAACAATTACATCTCAAGATCACCATACAACCCCATGAACATACGAAGGATTTACCCCATGTAGATCGATATTGGAGCGCTAATCATGGTGGTAAACTCCTTGTGAAGGTGATCCCCTTGCTGTCCTCTAGGGCTCAGTGTTGCCGGCGCCTCCGCTAGGGTTCCCGGCTCCGCTTCCTCCACGTGCATGGCTTCTAGATTGGATCTTGATCGATCCCTGGTGGTTGCTTGATGTATTCGTCTCCTTTGGTGCGGCTCTCCTCGTTTCTGGTGAATGGCGGCTCATATATAGGCTAGGGTTGACGAATGCTTCGCCTCGAAGAAATGGGAGCATGATTGGACCCAAAAATGGGCTGGGCCGTGCGGCCAGGGGGGCCTTGGGCTGCACGGCCAGGGCCTTTTCTGGCCCCGATCCACTTCATCTTTCACATGTTAATCCTTCTCCACGTCATCAGCCCATGTACGCTTTAAGCCCATCGTCAAATCACCAGAACTAGCCCAAATGTGTCGAGTTTCCTACAAAATCACAATATACTCCAAAATACAAGACACATGTGGAAACGGGGTTATTTCAGTGCCAAGTGGCGGGGTTAGCATTAGAATAAGCATGAAATCGATATATAAACAACACCAAAAGCGTGTCATTTAACAGCGCCAACAATTGTCACTGGGGCAATGTTGATGTCGAGATAGACGTCAGCGCCCACGTGCTGATGAAGTTGGTGCTGTGTTGATTTTCGCCACTGTGTTGAATGTCAACCAAGAAGGATGGCGTAGATGTCGACGTTGTTGAGGGTATTTTCGATGACGTGACCATTGCGGTCCTCGTTGAGGGTAGCTTCTGGTGACGATTTGGCCCCTACTGATAGTGAGCCGCTGTGTTGGTAATTTGGATTGGCCAAGATGCGCGCCCATTTATGATAAGGATAGGATGTCAGACACTCCTGTATGCTCCATTTGACCGCGGGTGAAGAGGGCAGCCAATCCTCTCAACTTGAATTGGAACACATTCATACACCATCACAGATTCAGAGAATTGAAACACATTCACACATATGCTACTCAAAACAAGAAAAAATGAGACATGGTTGTCGGGTCCAGGGGTGTAGCCAAAAGGGGGTGCCCCCGGGCCAGGCCCTCCTCAATGTCGCTATATCACCACCAATACACCGTAATCAAAGGTATAAATCACCAAAATTATTATATATCCCACCCCCCCCCCCCCCAAAGTAGCTAATTCAATAACAGCCCCCCCCCCCCCCCCCCTATCAAAATCCTCGCTATGCCCCCCGGATCCCTCGATTCCGCAACCTTGGATTCAACTTTGGGGCCAACAACCTTAGGGTTTGCATTAGGCTCGTGGTCGCCCACCTCGATGGGATCCAACCGTTGCAGCACTGCCTGCATGGTGGTTGGCCCTAGAACAAGAAGAGAGGATAGGTAGGCAGATGAGGAGCGTCATTTGTCTAGCGGCCTGTACGGACTACGGAGAGGAGGGGGACGTTGCCTGGTAGAGCCACAGATTGCAGCCGCACAAAAGAATGGAGGCAGCGCCTTGTGGCGATGTTTTTGCACCGCTGCACTGCTGTCTAGCGGCCAGGGGTGGGGGAATACAGGGAAGGAGTGGTAGTGGATTAGGGTCAGGACCCATTATTTATGTGCCTCTTTGCTGGACTAGGCCATGAGACTTCTACGGGCCACACAGAACTAGCAATTTTCTATTTTGGTTGGGTCATCGGGCCGCCCCCATGGGCTAAGTTCTGGCCCACACCCGACCAGTGTATTTGTCAGGCCAGGTTGGGTTAAGTTTTTGTGGGTCAGTTCGGGATTGTCGGCTCGTGCAGCCCATGATCAGGTATAATAAGTCAATAATGTGCGGGCCTCGACCTGCACATCGTCATTAGGGACCTCAAGATCATACACAACATTTGACGGGCACGTGCTCACTAAGAGCAAGGCTATTAATTTAGCCGCTTGCCGGATATATGTTTGTGTCATGTCATTTTAAGATAACCTAATAATTCACTAATATAGTAGTTGGCTGTATATGTTGGTTATATCATTAATGTGTGAACCATCTCCTCCCTCTCATTCTCTCGCCAGATTTATTGGAATTCATGATTCAGCCGGCTAAGAGTAGGTTGTAAGCTTACAACCCGCTTTTCTGTCCTTCACCTCATCACAATTATGACATGTCACCTTTATTTAGGCTGCTTATGTCACCGCATTATAGTTGCTCTAAGCATCGTACAGCGCTTCCACGCTGCAGTCCTCCTCCACCAACGAACAATCTATACCAATCTAAAAAGAACCATCGGGAGAATGCCGACTGGTGTCACGCGCACACCATGGTGTTCTCCGACGCCGCATCCTGCGATCCTTCGATCCCACCCACCCACGATCGATATCTACGTCAAAACCGTCGCAGACGCGCTATCTTCTCTCGCCAAAACGCTTTGCCTGCACACGATCAAATAGTGGCCTTCACGCAATCTCGACAACGGCAACCCCGAGGCCGACACAACGCCGCCGCAGGGCCGCCGCCCCCGCCTGCCGAGGGCCGGCGATGCCGAGGGTCGACGCCGCTCCTCCGCTGACGCCCGCCGAGGGTAGAAGAAGCCACTGCCGCCGACGCCCCGCCTTGCTGGCGGTCTCAATTGGAGGCCCATCGACGCCGCCATCCGCGTGGCCATCGCAGTCGACAGAGACTTGGTCAGTTCTTGGTTATTTGATGCATGGTTCCTGTTCAAAACTGAACTCATTTTTCCTCCTTAAGACCCTTGCGTTCGTTCGATTTTGGGCCACTGTTCGTGAAGGGCAATCCTCTTGCATTGCATCTGTTGGAACCTCGGTTCAAAACTGTGCTACATGTTTTCAGGCATTGCATTGGCGTTGTTCTTGGCTATTTGATGCATGGGTCCTGTACGTTCATGCTTCATGTTTTTACAGGATGTCGTGCGCTTCGTCGTCGTCCTGCCATCTCGTAATCTTGCCCGTCGCGCGTTGTCTCCCCTTGATCGTGCGCTCTTAGCGTCTTGCTTTACCTTCGGCACGTCGTGCATGCGAAACCTCCGATGTCCCCGCGATCTCCATCGGCAAGTAACCAAAAACTGCGCCCTTAGCGTCTTGTTAATCTATAGGTTTGGAGTAAAGCTCTAATGAGATGTTTCCATTGTGCAGATTCAAGATTTATTTTCCAATCATACTTTATTTCTAATGTTCGCATGTGTCTTAGTATACTTCAATGTTGAGTGTTCACATCTTAATGTGTTTTTTTAACAATGCAGCTAAATGTTTCTGATTTACAAGGTAATAGCTTTCTCTTCAGCTGTAGTCTAATGATGGAAGGTTTCTATATATAAATGATTCTATTTTCTATGTGCAAAAAGGAGAACAAGAACTTACCAAGAAGAATGAGAGGTCACAGTAATCAGTGAACTTAATAGGTGAGCCCAGTGTTCTTTCTGCAATTTTCTTTTGCTAATCATCCGTTAGTGTCTAACTGTCTATTGTTAAATTGGGTGACGTCTTTCATATAATACATACCTGACATCGATGGTGAAACAAATGATAGGTAGGTTTTAACAAGAAGAAAGAAAATATTGCAAAAGAGTACTAACTGTACATGCCAAACCCACCATAATGGCTGCTCATCAGAAGTTATCTGTACAGAGATGAAAAATATAAAGTTCAGTTATGAGTTTTGTTGCAGTGTACAATACACAATAGCTTGCTGTCCGTGGAGTAGTCGGCCTGTGTCCAAGAAAGGTGAGGTTGATGTCCTCTATAACTCATATTCTGCAGATTATGCAAAATTGTTCAGTTATGAGTTCTGATTCTTCTATAACTTATTTTCCCTCACGTTGGTCTGTTTCTCTTAGTGACGTCAGCGCCAGCGGCGCATCTTCGACATGTCTGCGGTCCGGCGTAGCGCACGTCTGGCCAAGCTGCCGGCCATGCCACCGGTCGAGAGGGCACAACGCAACCTGTGCCGCAAGATGGGAATTACTGAAGATGAGTATCAGCCGATAGATCAGCTAATTCAGGAATTCATCAGCACCTTCATCTGCCCGCTGCCTGCTGACATCATTTCGGCTCTCACGGCGGTCTTTGAGCATGATGATGATAACGCCGAGATGGTGACACAAGCGCTGCTGCAACATGCTGGGGAGGCAGTGGACGACCTGCAGCTCGAGTTGGAGGAAGCGGCAGAATGATCCACACCGTCTTCTATCTGAGTCTGCAATCTGCAATGTATCTGCACTTCTTTAAATTTCGTCACCGCCCTGCTGGCTCCGCGCAGCGTCGTCTTCGGCATCGTGCCAGCAGTCACCCCAATCTGGGCCGCCCTGAGCTTCCTCGCTACGATAATGATTGACACCAATCCGAACATCTTAAACTGGAACGTAAGGGGCTTAAACACGGCAGCACGCTGTTTAGCTGTGCATGAAACGTTGAAAGTAAATCGTTGCCATATTGCATGCCTGCAAGAGACCAAAATGCTCAACATTGATGACAGCCTCGCATGCTTCCTGGGAGCTTACCGGCTTAATAAATTTATCTACAAACCGGCGCAAGGTACAAGAGGAGGCATCCTTCTACTATGGGATGATAGTCACGTTGAGCTAGTTGACCCACACATTGGCAGATACTCTATAACGGCTACGGTGTGGCACCTACAGCGAGATCACTCCTTCCGTCTAACAACAGTATACGGTCCTTCACGACGTAATGAGAAGCTGGCGTTCTTGCAGCACCTCAGAGGCCTTATGCCGGAGGACGGTACACAGTGGTTGATAACGGGCGACTTCAACCTTATATACCGCGCAAGAGATAAAAACAACCGTAACCTTAACCTCAGCCTCATGCGGCGATTCCGGCACGCACTGTCTTTCTGCGGACTAAAAGAAATACATCTGCAAAATAGGAAGTTCACGTGGAGTAGCGAACGGCGTCGCCCCACCCTCAGCTGCCTAGACATATTCTTCTGCAATGAAGCCTGGGACCTCGCTTACAACAAGCTCGCCCTTCATGCATTATCCTCGACACACTCGGACCACTGCCCTCTATTGCTAGCCAATCTCTCAGGGCCATGACGGCCAACACCGTTCAAATTCGAGAACTTCTGGACGAGTCTACCAGGCTTCCAACAGTCGTGGTGCAAGCCTGGAATAAGCCAACCTGGCACACGGAGCCTTTTAACAGACTGGGCCACCAACTCCATGAAACTGCTAAGACGCTCCGCGCATGGAGCCGGTCACTTCTCTCCAATGCAAGAATGAAATTCCTTATGGCCCAAGAGATTATACTACGCCTTGACGAGGCACAAGATTTTAGAGATCTCTCCGAGGCAGAATTCTCCCTACGCGCAAGACTGAAATGTCGGCTACTGGGTTGGGCTGTAGTGGAAAAGCACGAAAATGACAATGCTCGCGAATCACCAATTTAAAAGAGGGTGATGCGAACACCAAGTTTTTTCACCTCAAGCTGAAAGCACGTCGCCGCAAAAACTACATCCAAATACTACGGTGCCAGCAAGGATGGGCAATCACACATGAGCACAAGCAGGAAGTGATTCACGACCACTTCCAGGAAACCATGAGCGACCCTGGAGATCCAACACATGACCTTGCGTGGGAGAAACTAGGCTTCCAGCCGGTGGACCTGTCATCGCTGGATCGACCAATAACAGAAGAAGAAATCTTGAACGCAATATCACAACTTCCGCAAGACAAAGCCCCGGGCCCAGATGGCTTCACTGGCCACTTCTTCAAAAAGTGTTGGGAAATAGTTAAAGGCGACATCGTTGCGGCGATCAACTCATTCTATAACCTGCGATGCAACGACCTCAATCTCCTTAACACGGCCAATATTGTGCTCATACCTAAGAAAGACGGAGCCAAGGGTATACAGGACTACAGGCCAATCAGCCTCATACACGTCGTCGCCAAAGTAATAAGCAAGATCCTAGCACTACGACTGGCCCCAATACTCCCTTCCCTAATTTTGCCGTGCCAAAGCGCCTTCATCAAAGGACGGAGTATACACGATAACTTCCTATATGTTAGGAACCTCGCCTGTCGGTTACACAGAAACAAGACACCTACCTTGCTCATGAAGCTAGACATCTCCAAGGCGTTCGACTCGGTCCGATGGGACTACCTCCTATCCTTAATGCAGTATCAAGGCTTTCCACAACGCTGGCGGGATTGGATCGCTGCCGCCTTACGCACCTCATCCTCCAAGGTACTACTCAATGGCGTGCCATTGGAAAAAATTCAACATGGCAAGGGCTGCGGCAGGGCGACACCTTGTCACCGATGCTATTCATTCTAGCTTTCGACCCCCTGCACAGATTGCTTACGCAGGCAACACAAATGGGATTGCTCACCAAATTAAATGGCAGAATGGTGAGATTCCAAGCTTCAATGTACGCTGATGATGCTGCGGTATTCATCAAGCCCACAAGGAAAGACATCACGAACATGGCGCGGCTGCTGCTCCTACTCGGAGAGGCAACAGGTCTAAACACGAACCTGCAAAAAACTAGTGTCACACCGATCAGTTGTCAGAATCTAGACCTCGAGCAAATCCTAGCCGACCTCCCAGTCTCCCGCAAAAGCTTCCCACTGCGATATCTCGGCTTGCCATTATCTATACGACAACTAAGGAAACTTGACTTTCAGCCGTTAATGGACAAAACAATGGCCAAGCTCTCAGCTTGGAATGGCCGGAACCTCACGCAGGCAGGATGAGTCACCCTAACCAAAGCTGTGCTGACCTCACAATTGGTCTACCTGCTAACTGCACTGAAACCAACAGATGAGCTTCTAGAGGAGTTCGACAAGCTGAGGAAAAAATTCCTTTGGGCAGGGAATGGGGCGCTAATGGGAGGAAAATGTAAGGTGAACTGGACTCGAAGCTGCATGCCAAAAGAATATGGAGGCCTGGGAGTCCTAAACCTCAAGAAGTTCGCAATAGCGCTGCGGCTTCGAAGGCTCTGGCATGAATGGGAATCCTAGGATAAAGCGTGGGTTGGAATGGAGACCCCATGCAGCGATGCTGACAGACTACTCTTTGTGGCCTGTACCACAATTACGATCGGCAATGGTGCAAAAACGAGTTTTTGGCACTCTGGGTGGGCGCAAGGAAGACGGCCAAAAGATATTGCTCCACAGCTATACCGCAAATCGAGGAAGAAACAAATATCGCTGGCGAATGCTCTGCTCAACGACAACTGGATTCGGGACCTAAACATGACACAGGGGACCACAATTACTCATGTGCATGAATTTGTGCCTCTATGGCGTTTAGTTCAAGAAGTACGACTACAACCGGAACAGGAAGACCAAATCTGATGGAAGTTCACAACAGATGGTCACTACACTACAGCATCAGCATACAGGGCACAATTCATTGGGTGCCTAAAGCAAAAAAATCTCCAAAAAATTTGGAAGACATGGGCGCCACCAAAGTGCAAGTTCTTCGCCTGGCTCATACTACAAAATAGATTATGGACTTCGGACCGACTGCAATGCCGAGGATGGCCACACGCTGCATCCTGCCCTCTTTGTAGACAAACGGGCGAGTCATCCCTGCACCTCATGGTTGAGTGTAGATTCACTAGGCGCATATGGAACCTGGCAGCGCAGTGGACGGGACAGCCGAGATTATGTCCATCGGAATGGCTGCACAGCGAATCCGTTCATGAATGGTGGGGAAACATGACGTCCTTGTTGCAAAGTCCGCGAAAAGCCACTAGAACCTTGATAAGCTCAATCTTGCATATGCATACTAACCTTGACAAGGAACCGGTAGTTTGCTAAAAATCGTTTAGCAAATGGTTGTTGGAAATGAGAGGTGGATCTTGGATTGCTTTTCTGCCTTGATCCAATGTGTTTTGGGTCAAGCATTCAGTTGGGATGTGTAGTCCTCTGAACAAGCTTTCCATAGAGTCCAAGATCACCTAATTTGGACATCGGAGCTAAGAGTTATGACCTTTTTGCTGAGCCTCGGTCGTGCTGAAAAAAATGGGCTGCGGACCGTCCGCCACTTTTGAGGCGGACAGTCCGCGAATGGCAGACCGTCCGCCAATTCCTAGCGGACCGTCCGCAGTTGATTTTCTGACCCGCGGACCTAATGGCGGACCCTTCACTCAGAGACTGTTTCTAGGGGTTCCAGAGCACTTTTATAAGGCGGACAGTCCGCGAGAGGCATAACGGTCGACTGAGAGAGGCATTTATTGAGAATATAGCCGTTGGAGTTCAAATGGCAGACCGTCCGGCCTTGTAGGGCGGACGGTCCGCCAAAACAGAGTGTTTCGGGCTGTTTGATTGTAACGGCTAGTTTGGGAGTGTTGGCCTATATATACCCCATCTCCTGCACCTTGGATGGGTGCTGAGCATTCCATTGAGTATCCTTGAGCTTGAGAAAGTCCTCCCCACGAGTTTGTGCATGTGTTGCACATAAGAGAGGGTGAGAGGCAAGATTTGAGTGCATTTGCATAAGAGATTGAGCTTTAGGCACTTGGTGAAGGGTCAAGTGAGTCTTGACTTGTTACTCTTGGTGTTTGCCGATACCTAGACGGCGTGGTGGTGCTGTGATCCGGTGATCTTCTCAAGAGAAGCTTGTGAGAAGGCCCGGTGTGCTTGTGAGAGGTTTTGTGCTCGCCTCACCGGAGTGGTGAAGAGCAACTCTAGTGGAATCGAGGTGTGGAGCGGTTCTTTGGTTCAAGCCGGCTCAAGATCAAGCGGTGCCTTGATAGAGGAGCGGTTGGAACATTGAATCCACCTCAACGTGGATTAGGGGTGACCGGCAAGTCACCGAGACCACGGGAAAAATTCAGGTGTCTCTCCTTTGTGGTTTGTTCACTTGAGTTCCTTTAATTTGTGCAATTTACATTCAAGCAATTTATATTCTTAGAAACATTCTTGCTTGATTGTCACCCTAGGATTGCAAACCTTGATCTAGACATAGGGTGTTTGTGCACATAGTTGAGAGACATATTTTTGGGGGTGTAGTCGAGTTTTGACCGATCATTTTAATTCCGCATTTTTATCGGTTAAGTTTTGCTAGAATTTTTAAGAACCGACTATTCACCCCCCTCTAGTCGGCCTCCTCGATCCTACAAGTGGTATCAGAGCTTGGTCTCTCATTTTGGTGGACTTAATCGTCCCGAGAGTAAAAGGATGGCCACTAGTTGTATAGAGCACACCGATGATGCACCTATTTTTGATGGCACAAATTATGCTCATTGGAAAATTCACATGTCTAGCTATTTTCGTGCCATGAGCCCAAAAATATGGTGGATCGTAGATGTGGGCTTTTCTCATGCTTTGGATGATCATGCTCCAACAAAAGGGCAAGAGAAATGCCTACATCTCGATGCTCAAGCTACTAATGCTCTATTTAGTGCTTTGAGTGTAGATGTGTTCTACAAGGTTTGCAAGTTAAAGAGTGCTCATGATATGTGGATGAAGCTTCAAGAAATATATGAAGAATCCAATATGACAACGTTTGATTGTGTTGATGATTCGGTTATGTTGGATGATTGCTCTAACACAAGCTCAAGTTATGCGGATAATTGTTCTATATCAAGCTCTCATGATCAAGTTGGTGATTCATTCTCTTATGCTCATGTTGATGAATTTACAAGTCCACCATCATCACTACATTGCCTTATGGCTAAAGGTAACACAAAGGTACAATACGATGATAGTGATGATGATGATGATGATGATCATGGGTATACATATGATGAGCTTGTAGACATGTTAAAAGAAATGCATGATTATGTTGGCAAAAGTAAATTTGAAATGGCAACTTTGAAGAAGAAAAATTCTTCTTTAAAGAACTTATGTGAGGAGCTAAAATGTTCTCATGAGGAGCTTAATAAATCTTATGAGAAGCTAAAATTGTCTCATGAGAATCTTAGTGAAACTCATGAGAAGCTCAAAGAAGCTCATGATTCTCTTGTTGTCAATGCATCCAAAAATACCAAAGTGGACATAGACATATCATGTGATCTACCATCTAAGGTTGATGTGTCCACATCTTGTGATGATTTGCTAAATAAGCCTTGTTGCTCAAATTTGGATGCTTGTACTTCTTCTATGCCCATTGAGACTAACCTTGCAGCTGAGAACAAGGAGCTCAAAGATGAGATCATGAAATTGAATGATAAATTGGAGAGATGCTATCATTCAAAGATGGCTGCTGAAAGTATGTGGAGTAATGATAGAAGCATTGAAGATAAAAGTGGCCTCGGTTTTCATCCAAAGAACAAGGAGAATAGCCGAATAAGGCACAATAGAAGGCATCAAAAGAAATATCAAGACGCAAAGAAAGTGAGCAAGAAGGAAGAAAAGAAGAGAAATATTGCTCACATCAAGTGCTTCAAGTGCACGGGAATGGGACACTTTGCCTCAAGTTGTCCTACCAAGCTTAATGAGAAGCCAAACAAATCAAGAAAGAGGCAAGTCGGCAACAAGCAAGAAATGAAGAAAATTCATAGAGGACAAAATCTAACTTGCTACAATTGCCGGGAAAAGGGACACATTGGTAAAAATTGTCCCATGGGTGATGTTCCTAAGCCTATTCTCTATAATGATCATTATTTGCTTAGGAAGGCTAGAAATGGCTCTATTGTTGCTAAAGTTGTTAGTTCACCTAAAGTTCATACAAAGGCCATTTGGGTGCCTAAATATGTTGTGACTAACCTTAAAGGACCCAACCCGGTTTGGGTACCAAAATGTGATTGAGTTGCTTAATAGGTACTTGGAGAGGCATTGGAAGCTTGGCTCATTTTTGGAAAATTAATTTTATATCATATTTTGAGATGGAGTCAAGTATGAGGATTATTGTTGTATATCAAGAACCAATGCTATCTCGGTTTATTGGAGCATTTCCTAAAGATTTGTCAATCAATTTCTTTCTCTCAAGAATTTCGGTTTCACCACTACTCCCCATCTCTTGCATCTTCTTTCTTATTCTCTTGAGCTGATCTTGCATATGTTGCAATTGATAAGAGAATGAGTAATTATGTCAATTCGGAGAAGTTGAGAAAATCTAGTGAATAAGAGAAGTTCAGTTTTATGAGGGCTGAAAAATTATTTGGTTTGTGACCATCTCATGCTCTTGGTCTAGTGTTCGGGCTGAAAATTGAATATTTTAAGGGTTGAAATATATCATTCATATACTTGGCTGCAAGCTAATGATTTTGTCAATTGGTATATCATGGAATCAAATCTTGGGGCTGCTGATTGGTATTCCTGGATATCATATATGTTGAATTGTGACACACCAATGACTTGAGTGCAATGAGTTTGGTATATGGGAGATATTAAAAAGGTTACTTGACAATTGACATTAGAGAAAGTTATTTGTGAGCTTAACTCATTGATGATCAAGGTCTCAAATATACATATCAAGTGGTGTCATTTTTGGTTCAGCAAGAAGAAACAATTTTCATGGTGGTGCTTTGCTGAAAAGTATTTGAAATTGGAGGTATCAACATTGCCTATGTGCTCGACCCTTCAATATAGTGAAATGGCAAATTTGATTATGCTCTTGCACTATGGTCTTGTTGTTTAGCAAAGTGATTCATCATGATCATAATTGGAGTTAGAGATTGGTGAATTGTGCTAGTGCAAAAGTGCAATTATTTTGTTTGAAAAATGGATATGGTCACTTATGATTGATTTAGTGCAACTAGCTGAAATTTGACATCATTGACACCTTCCATACATGATCAAGGATAGCTATACGCTTTGGATTCTTTTCAAATACAATTTGCTTATGATAAAGTGCACTTTGGGATGCCATTATACAAAGTGTGGATAAGCATATCAATGGCAGTTTGAGCAACAGAGATTGGATTTCTTGCAGCAAGCTTATTGGTTTTCTCAGCTGGATGATCCTTATGCAAGCTTGCTTGAAGAAAAGTGTTAGTTACAAGTAACAAAGTGTTTTGGACGGCAACTATACAAATCTAAAAAAAAATCAGCTAGAGCCCAAGACGCTATAGAAGGTGAAAATTGTGATTATTGCTACTCACTATCATTATACAAGAGTTACAATAGTAATATTCTCTTGATGAAAGTTGCTAAGTGTAGTGGAAAATTCAATGGTCATATGGTCCTATCTTTTGGGCTATGATTCACTTTCAGATTTTGAGCTATATCAAGAGAGAGAGTTTTAGAGATGAATATGTTTGAAGCAAAGCAATATGTCTCAGCCCCATTGAGTGTGGAAAATTCAGCTAGTTATAAGAAGATTTGCAGTTGTCCATGTCTGAATATCATAACATATTTGAGAGGGCAAACTGAACAAGAATGGTGGCTATGGTTGCTTCATGGGAAGAATATTGTCACAAATGCACATCCATCTTTTGATGAGCTGCAAAGTGGAATCTTTGAAGAAAATTCAGAAATCAACATGATGATATTGCAATGACAAAATTTTCTTGATTAGGTGCATTTGAGCTGAATTGAATAGGATATATATGCACATGTTGTTTGCATGAGATGTTTGAATGGATTTAATGACTAGTAATCAAATTTGGAGTGACTTAAGTTGGATAAATTCACAAGATAACTTCTAGTAAGTGAATTTACATGGATATATGTCTTGTGAGGATGTTCAAACAAGTTGGAGTCAAATTTGGTTCAATATGGAGAAGTATAGCTCAAGCTGTGAAATCTGTCCAAAAATTGAAAATCTGAAAGAGCTGAAATGGAGCCTAAGTTTAAGTGACCAAACCTTGTTGGATTGGACTGAAAATTGGTATGTATACTCTGAACTTATGGCATTAGGTGTTGTACAAGTTTAGTGATCATTGGATAAGAAATGCTTTGGTTTTGGAGTGGTTCTTGTCAGATACAGTGCAGCAGTTTTCAGCTTGCAGTAGGTTCAAACACGTGAAATCTGGCAGCAAATGAGAAGTCAAATGAAGCTAAATTTTTTACAACAGCTAGTAGACTTAGTGAACAACATCTTCGTAAAAATTCGTGGTCATTGGATATGTACTTCAGGAGATATGAATTTTTCATTCAAGGGTACAGAATCTGTCAGGAAAGTAACAAACATTGAAATTATGAAATGCCACTTTGATTGAAAGGCTCTCAAGTTGGAAATGTGACTATAAATGGTTGAGAGTCATCAATTTGGTTTTGAATTGAGCAATAATCATTACATGTGAAGGAGTACAAGACCATTTGATTGAGGAGTGTGCTTGGCACACATTTGGTACTCCAAGTAAAGATCAAGGCCAAGTGAGATGAAGATGAAATTTAAGTTCAACATGATGAAGAAAGAAATGGATTTCAGCAAGACATAGAGGAACTCAAATATGAAATCAAGGTTTACAACTAAATTGAGTTCACTATTGATCAATCAAACAAATATGGTTCAATTAGTGTCAAGAAAGGTTCTTTGGAGATAGGTCACTTCGCCCTTGATGGGTTGCTGCCCTTAGTGGGATAACCAAGCATGTTAGCTTGAAAGGCTAGATGAAGTGGTGATCTAAAGAGCATTGGAGATACTTAGTTGAAGAAAATCAAAGGATTGATCTAAAGCAAGAAATAACTCAAAAGGAAGCAAGCATTGGATAAACTAACAAAGTGAAATTTCATAAAGTGGTATGTCTCTAAAAGTTTGAATGAAGCATGCGAACCACAACATGAATAGTGTGGACTTGATCACGAGAGGTTTTCAAATCATATGGGTGAAGAATGGATTTCATATTTATGATTGGTCCTTCACCAAGCTATTAAATTGGACTTAACATTGCTATTGAGGAGCTTGATTGAAATCTAATGACTATCCTCTACTCCAAGATAGCAAAGGTATCATTGTAATGTGCATGATCATTTCATCTCCTACTAGTATGCGGGTAATGCATATAGTACATACCTAATAGGATCATGTATTTAAATTGAAAGTTTGGAATTCATATCCTACCACTTTTGCTTATATGGTTGATTGATACTAGTGGTAGTATATATGAACTAGTTCATGAGCTAGTGAACCCAAGCACTTGACCTATTTTGGATTGCAATCAAGTGACAAGTACAACCTCAATAAGATAACCGCTATAAGCGTGTGAAGAAGCTTAGAGAGGGTTCAAACCGGACTTGTAAGCTTATGCATATCATCTAGCTCAAGTCAAAAGAGAGGGAAGCTAATGGAAATAATATAGCTCAAGAAGAAGACAACATTGCAAATGGATAACATTTTCAACAATACAATCCCTACATTTGGTATTCCTACATCACCCATCAAGCGGTATTTTTCAATTGGTATTCATGAATGGTGTCTACATGAAACTTACATGTAGTATTCTACAAGAATGCAAGTGATCCTCAACTTTAAGTGATCAAATCAAGTGGTATTTCTAAGTGGCATGCCATACATTTATTCGGTGGTGTCCATCAAAAGTGCATGATTCAAATATCAACCTTCCATACCCTAGTGCATCCCTTTTATGGTAATTCATGACAAAGGGGGAGAAGTTGGAACAAAGATATGAGACATGCAAAGAGGGAGATAGATTGGAACAAAGATGTGAAATATGCACGAAGGGGAGAGATTGCAAGAGGAAGAATTGGACATGGACATATGATGGGATATATTTCACCAAAGCAAGCAAGATTAAAGAATAGAAGGGGATCAAAATTCTTGAACAAAAGAAAATAAAAGAAGCACACAAGTAGGGGGAGCAAACTCATGACTACAAGTTTGATGCATTTGTTTGCGCATTACATTTGCTTGCTTGCATTGCACTTATTGTAAATTCCTTCATGTTTATGTGCAAATGGTTGCTAGAGCTAAGACTTGGTTGATGATTGATTTTGTGGTATGTATAGCCTAATCTTAGTATTGCAAGTGTTAACTAGAACCTTGTTCATATTGTTGATCTCATGTGGTATCTAGTTTCACTTGTATCTAGCAAAGGTTGATGCTAAGGATGAATTATCAATTGGTATACACGCTGCAAAGGTAAAATTCTATCATGTATACCTTAGCATCGCTTAGTAGTGCTAACACTCTCACAAATGTCATATTTATGCATGTGTGCAATTTTGAAACCAAACCACTTGAGCACACATGTAGGGGGAGTTATCACTACCTAGTCGGGTTTTATGGTGTTTATCCAAATCTCAACAATTGGTCTTAAAGTTGGATAACTAACATAAAATCCAAACCAAGTTAGCAATTTACTCTTATGTGAAATGCTAGCTTGGAATGCTCTTAATTTCCATATCTTTGTAAAGTTGTCATCAATTACCAAAAAGGGGGAGATTGAAAGGTCCTTGTTTGGTTTTGGTAATTGAGTGACAACCTAGGTGGACTAATATGTGTTTATGTTGAGATACACAGGTGATTAGTCCATAGAGATGCACTAGTGTGAGCAACTTGAGTCATGTTGATGAAGTGACTTGAATTCGTTGTAAAGCTCAACTAGTTGTTATAAAGGTGTGAATAAATATGAACATCATGAATTGATAAAGATCAAAAGGATGAGCATGATAAGTTATTGATCACCAAGGAAATGTTGTTGGATTGGAATTTCATATGGTGGTCATAATGAGGAAGTGAATACATTGAAGATGTGGTATACAAAGTGGTTTTGTATAACAAGATGGTGAAGGACAAGCAAGACTTGGCTGCGATGGACCATGCAAGGGTGAAGGGCAAGCAAGAGGCTTGACGCCGAGGGACCAAGGCAGTGGTGAAGGGCGAGTAAAGGCTTGGACCGATGGACCATGAAATGTTATATGAAGCTATGAGTGATCCACATCAATCATATGAAGAATGCAAGAATATGAAAATCATATGTTGATCGACATCATGTATATTGATGAGATGAAGTGGGCACGGTCTATATGTTGATGAACATAAAGAGCCTTGAAGAAATTAAGGTGATGAACAATATGCATATGGGCATCAAAGAAGACCAAAGAATTTGCTCAAGGCAAAGGTATGAAATGTAGGGCATTTCATTTTGCCGGTCTCGGTGATTAGTGGAGAAAAGACCGGATTGATAAGATAGAATGCCGTACTATTAAGAGGGGTCTTGATGATGCTTGAGTCTTTACTAGGTGTTGAAAAGCTCAATCTTGCATATGCATACTAACCTTGACAAGGAACCGGTAGTTTGCTAAAAATCGTTAAGCAAATGGTTGATGGAAATGAGAGGTGGATCTTGGATTGCTTTTCTGCCTTGATCCAATGTGTTTTGGGTCAAGCATTCAGTTTGGATGTGTAGTCCTCTGAACAAGCTTTCCATAGAGTCCAAGATCACCTAATTTGGACATCGGAGCTAAGAGTTATGACCTTTTTGCTGAGCCTCGGTCGTGCTGAAAAAATAGACTGCGGACCGTCCGCCACTTTTGAGGCGGACAGTCCGCGAATGGCAGACCGTCCGCCAATTCCTGGCGGACCGTCCGCAGTTGATTTTCTGACCCGCGGACCTAATGGCGGACCCTTCACGCAGAGACTGTTTCTGGGGGTTCCAGAGCACTTTTATAAGGCGGACAGTCCGCGAGAGGCATAACGGTCGACTGAGAGAGGCATTTATTGAGAATATAGCCGTTGGAGTTCAAATGGCAGACCGTCCGGCCTTGTAGGGCGGACGGTCCGCCAAAACAGAGCGTTTCGGGCTGTTTGATTGTAACGGCTAGTTTGGGAGTGTTGGCCTATATATACCCCGGTCTCCTGCACCTTAGAGGAGTGCTGAGCATTCCATTGAGTATCCTTGAGCTTGAGCAAGTCCTCCCCACGAGTTTGTGCATGTGTTGCATATAAGAGAGGGTGAGAGGCAAGATTTGAGTGCATTTGCATAAGAGATTGAGTTTTAGGCACTTGGTGAAGGGTCAAGTGAGTCTTGACTTGTTACTCTTGGTGTTTGCCGACACCTAGACGGCGTGGTGGTGCTGTGATCGGTGATCTTCTCAAGAGAAGCTTGTGAGAAGGCCCGGTGTGCTTGTGAGAGGTTTTGTGCTCGCCTCACCGGAGTGGTGAAGAGCAACTCTAGTGGAATCGAGGTGTGGAGCGGTTCTTTGGTTCAAGCCGGCTCAAGATCAAGCGGTGCCTTGATAGAGGAGCGGTTGGAACATTGAATCCACCTCAACGTGGATTAGGGGTGACCGGCAAGTCACCGAGACCACGGGAAAAATTCGGTGTCTCTCCTTTGTGGTTTGATCACTTGAGTTCCTTTAATTTGTGCAACTTACATTCAAGCAATTTATATTCTTAGAAACATTCTTGCTTGATTGTCACCCTAGGATTGCAAACCTTGATCTATACATAGGGTGTTGGTGCACATAGTTGAGAGACATATTTTTGGGGTGTAGTCGAGTTTTGACCGATCGTTTTAATTCCGCATTTTTATCGGTTAAGTCTTGTTAGAATTTTTAAGAACCGACTATTCACCCCCCCTCTAGTCGGCCTCCTCGATCCTAGCAATCTTCCCGGGTGAAGGTGATCGGCACTTCCGACCACTTGAGGTACTCAGGTACCGGTGGCTCCCTTGCATGCATGACCTGGCGGTGGGTGAGCTTTTGCTGGCGCTTCGTCTCAAAACCTTCCGGTCCGCCATAGATCATACGGACCACTCGGTCGGCCTCCTGAAACTCGTCGCCAGGCTCGTCGTTTCGTCTGTCGTCTCTCGGAGAACTATCGTTCCTCCTTTTGTAGGGAGTGCCTCTGTTGCCCCTAGTGAAAGCTCGCTTCAACCCATAGCACTCTCGTGCCTGAGTGCTTGTGCTTGTGGTATGGACATTGCTCATCGAGCATGCGCTGGAAATCTTCTGGAGTTACCCGGCCTCTGGGCCGGTCCAGAGTGGCGACCATATCGCCCTCGCTCTTCTTCTTGCGGGGGTGACTGTCGCTGCGACGATGGTCGTCATAGTCGTTCTTCATCCTCGCGGCGGTCGCAGCTTGCGGGTTGTCTTGTTCTCTTCCTCCCAACGATTCTTGATCTCGCTGAGTTGTTCCTTCTCCGCAATCTCTGCGTCCGCCCACGTGCTAGCGACCCGGAACATGTCATTGACAGTCGCGGGCGGCTTTCTTGTCCACTTGTGGATCAATCTTCCATCGGAGATGCCAGTTTTGGAAAGCGGTCATCACCTCCTGATCCGTCACGTCCGTGATGGAGTTGCGCTTCTCCGAGAACCTGCGTACAAAGTCGTGCAGGGACTCGTTCTTGCGCTGTCGTATTTGGCCGAGGAGCCGCTTGCTCCCGGGCCTCTCCCAAGTTCCGAGGTAATTACCGATGAAGAGTACGGTAAGTTGATCCCAGTTGTCGATGGAGTCCTGCGGGAGTCCTGCTAGCCAGTTGCGACAGTCTTTGGTTAGCATGATGGGGAGGTAATTCGCCATCACGTCCTCGTCGCCGCCAGCAGCTTGTACGGCGGTGTAGTAGATCTGAAGCCACTGGGATGGATCAGATTTCCTGTCGTACTTGTCGATGTCTGATAGCTTGAAGCCCCTAGGGCCAGGTCACGCTCCTCAAGCGCTCAGTGAACGACTGGAATCCGCCGATCCGACCTCTGGGGCGGGAACCACTCGGATCCGAGCCGTCTGTCGTCCTTGGGGGAGTGCGCTCCCTCCTGCGATCCCGATCCCTGGGTGGGGAACGGGTTCTCCGATAGGTCTGAGTCCTGGGAGGAGATCGGTCCCGTCGGTAGGTTCTGCTGCGCGGTGGAGTCTGCTCCCTTGGCGGGGTCGGCCGCCTTCGTGAGGGAGCCGCTCGTCCTCGCGATGGAGTCGGTCGTCGAGGTGGAGTACGACCGTCGTCATTGCCGCGCCTTGGGCTACCGGAGAGATCAGAGTGATCAGTATACTCTAACTCCGTCGAGTAGCCGTTCCGGTTAGAGTTACGACGGGGATTCCCATGCTCCCGATCGTATTCTTCGCGACGTCGAATCTCTTCGCGGTCACGTTCCTCAGCGCTGCTGCGGATGACGTCCCTCGCGTCTCGGTCTCTGTTGATCGTGTCACGAAGATCTTCATCACGGTCCGATCCACCGCTGGTCCGGCGTCGAGACGACCCGGGCTCAGAAGTGGCCGTGCGTGATCTGCTCTGAATCTGGTGAACCTGGACGGAAGCGGCCTGCACGAAAGCCTTACCTTATCCAGGCCTGGAGTACTGGGTGGTAGCCGACTAATCTCCTCGTCGATGGTGACGAGGTTCTGGACCGGCGTCTCGTAGACGTTGAATCCGTTGTACTCGAACATGTCGTCGCGCATCAGGTTTCGATTACTTCTCCTGTCGCGTCGATCCCGATGACGACGATGGTCCTCCGAGGGTGGTTCTCGAGGTTGAGCAGCGCCAGATCCTGATGCGTTGGCCCCGTGTGGTCGGGCGGCTCTGCGAGTCGCCCGATTGGCGTTGCGTCCTCGGCGCTGATCCTTGGCTTCAGTTGTCTCGTCGGCCGGGATGAGTTCGTCCTCCGACACGGGGTTAGGTGCCGTCGATGGTGCCACCATGTAGCAGTATGACCCGGCTCCTCCTTGCGCGAGGTAATCTTCCTCGGACTCGAAAAGATCGGTTGTGGGCGTGCCACGCTCCGAACTACTCGGAGTTGACCCTCCGGGTGATCCTACTAATTCCGGCTCCGTAGAGGAGTCGGATACGGTGTAACCCTCTTGTAGGTCGTCCAGGATTGAAGGTCCCCGTGGGTTTGACTCGTAGGAGTCGCTCTCAGAAGGGGAATCATCCGCCTGGACGATCTCTTTCATCTTCTGTTGCTGGGTAAGCGCGCGGAAGCCGGGGGTCTGGATGGTGATGACCTCAGGGCTCGGAACGCGCGTCTGCTGAGCGTTTACGCTCTGAGACGACTCGGCGACGCGACTCTCAAGAGCCGGATCGGAACCGAGTGGTTGCTGATCTGCTCCCGACTGGTTGGGCCTCGCGTTTTGCGATGGACCCAGTGGGGCAGAAACGGCGCGATCAGATGCGATCGGACCGGATTGGGCCGTGATGGCCGAAGTCGGCGCCAGAGAGGAAACCTCCGTGGCGATTGTAGCTCCTGCCGCTTGGGTATCCAAGGCGGCGGTGATGTTCCCGAACTGGATCTCGAATCCGTCGACATCCGGAGGTTGCAGCTGTCCAAGAACTTGACGCGGTCCATCGGGCTCACCAAATTGATCTCGGCGATATCCCCTACCTGGCGCGCCACTGTCGGTGATATGATCTCCGGCAGTCTTCCACGGGGTAGCCCACGGAAGTGATTTGTATGTAGGGAAGATCGCAAAGATCGGAAGCTAGATGGTTAGGGTGGACAGACACAAGGATTTAGACAGGTTCGGGCCGTCGACTCGACGTAATACCCTACGTCCTGTTTTGGGGTGTTGTATTGCGTGGATTTTGCTGTGAGTTGTGGTTTCGTGATTGTGAGCTGATGTCGTGTCTCGATCTCCTCTTTGGAGGGGGTCCCTGCCCGCCTTATATATCGGGGGGCCGGGTTACAAGTCGGTTTGTAGCCGATCCTATCTCTAAGGATCCTTTCCTTCTTTACAAAAACTCCTATTCTAATCAGAACTTCTCCTTCCAGATCCTTCCTACATGCGCCGACTTGTCCCGCACGTCATCAGGTCCAGAACGGTGGGCCGGGCCGCCCCCTATTGGAGGGCTGCCAGGCCTGCTCGTGAGGTACCCGGGGACTTTATCCCCCACACAAACCATATCTCAAACATCAACTACTTAGATGAACATGGTTCCCTAGAAATATTTATTCACAAGTGGCAAGATGAAGCGAGGAATAAAACATATGCAAGCCAAACATGGGAACATGAAGGGTAGACATAGCAGGGTGAATTATTTTATCTTGAGATTGATCTTAATGATAGAGATTGAAATTCAATCAAACTCATGAATTAAGGAGCGAGAGGTGGAGTGCACATACCATCGCTTTTTTTTTCTTGTCATGTTAGCGCAGTCGATGTTGTGCGACACCTTCGTGGGGAGCCTCGAATGTGTATGTTGATGATGAGCTTGAGAGATCTCCCCCACACTTGTACTTGTGCTGGTACTCCCCCCAGACTTGGAGTTTGGATTGCTCGGCAACACAAATCAAGTGTGTGGAGTTCAAGCTTCCCTTCATAATGTTCCCTCACCAAGACGTACTAAGGTGTTGTAGATGATGTAGCTCTCATACTCTTAGGCTTCACTTATCCATCGTTCTTCTTGATCTCTACCTGAAATGGTTAGCAACCAAAAATACCCGAAGGACAACTTTATCCTAAAGACATGATCTTGCTTTTTATTCAAAAGGGAAATGAATACTAATCATCCGGGCTATCTCCCGGCAGTGCTTTGTTTATGGTCATAAGCTTGACCTTGGGAACATTCTCTTGCAGCCACCATTGGTGATGTCGTTCCCGTCTTATCACCAATTTTTGATGTGTCATGAAGCTTTAGCTGAAAGGTTAGTGCCCCACTATGCGCCCATGAAATTTGCAATGCTTATGGTAAACATAAGCATCTACAACCGACCTTCTAAACTTTTTGCAGAAGAGGACTTTAAGACGGTTGTAGGCCCTAAGCATTCTTGGGGCGCAAACCAGAGCTGACTCTGGAGCGTTATTATATGAGCATAGTGTTTGTGGGATTTCGAAAATGAAACTCCCATGCTCACCTAAGAGATCCTTTCTTTCGGAGCCCAGAGTCGATGTGTTATAGACTTCCTTGGCCAAAGAGTTCTCTATCTCGAGGGATGCAGCGTGATAGGTCAACGTTGATTTTCGATAATGCTCGAGATCAACATGATGTAGGCCAGCGGGAAGAGGCTCTTCCTTGTAGAAGGGATTCAAGGTGTATGAATGATTGCTAAATGGTACACCCTCGAATCTGAGTGGGAACTCCGAAGTTTGAATTTCTTCTCCCTCGAAGCTTGGTTGAGCCATGTCAGTTAGCATACTAGACATGACTTCCTCCGACGGATCGGGCTCGATCTCAGGTTCCACTTCAGTATTAAGAGATCGGGAAAAAGAGGTCGGTATATATTGTTGGCCAACCTTGAGTTCTACTAGATCTCCTATAGGTAAACTCCTTAAGATCTTCTCAATTGGCCTTCCTATACTGATTTGCTTCTCTAGATCTTTTGGAAGGTCGAAGATATGGAAATCTAGATAGAGCTTGGCTTTGTCTATCTTGATTGTCACCACACGAAGGATACCTAGGCAATCTAGGATGCCTTTTGATGAGATTTTAAGGCGCTTTTGTGATGAAGATAGACATGGCTGGGAAAGCTGGGATCGCACTAATGACTGTGAGATGATATTGACCCCTAAGGTTGGGTCATACCGAATATCGCCTTCTATGCCCATTACTTCACAATATATTTCCCTAATTTTTGTGGGCATTCTGACGACTTCAGGTGAAGCCTCCGCCTCATCTAACCATTCTCGACTCATGACAGCAGAAAGGTTTTCAATGACCTCCTCTCGAGAATGCTGATCAATGTAGTCGGTTCCGTGGACCTTAGTATTTATGTGCCTTTCAACCATGGGAAGTTTGGATCTGTCCCCGTACTCCAGGAATAGCTCGTCGTAGAAGTCGTAGGGGAAGGCACAATGAGAATCATGTAGGTCCATATCATATGTTGGGGTTGGTTCAGGGAGAGTGTCGGAGAGATGTGCTACGATAGGTGTGGATTCTTGCGAAATTTTCACATCTTCCGATGCAGATGTCTCCTCTATGGATTCCTCTGGAATTTCTTCTGGGAATTCATCATAAATCCTAGTATAAGGGGTGTTCTCTAGAATTTTGTCTAGGATGAGCCTCCCCTCACTAGGTGTCAAATGAGCGAAAGATCCTCCTGAGGATGAATCTAGGAATTTGGCTGATTCGATATCGAGACCTCTTCTAAAATGTATTAGAAGGATGGGTTCAGAGATCCCTAGATCAGGACCAGAGGCCAGAAGATAGGTAAATCGAGCCCAAGCAGCGCCTAGTGATTCTCCTTCCCTTTGTTTGAAGGTAAGGATCTCGATTCGAAGGTCCGCGACCTGAGATTTAGGGAAAAAGGTTAGACAGAATTTAACTCGTAGTGTCTCCCAACTTCCCTTCACTCTCCCACGATAGTGATCACACCATATCTTCGCTCGACCCGTCAAAGAGAAGGGAACCACCTTCCATTTCAGAGTTTGTTGGGCCATCCCTGTAATCACGAGACATGAGCAAATTTGCTCAAATTCCCGTAAGTGAACATAAGGATTCTCCCCTTCAGCTCTAGAAAATGGATTCTCTCTGATCTTCGCTATGAATTTTGTGTGTATTCCGTAGCCAGAGCTTTTTATGGGGTGAGACGATGGTGGTGGCTCCAGATCTTCAGCTTTTGGAGCTGAGAATTGATATAAGGTAGAAGTGGAATTCATGATGGTAGGTGGATGATATGTGGACGAACTAGGTTCGGGATAAGAACAGCTACCGCTCCCCGGCAACGGAGCCAGAAAGCTTGTTGGTATTTCTTATGACCTACAGATAAATCCGCAAGCCTACGGATACCGATGTAGCTTTCACCCGAGAGTATTCCAGAGTATCGATTTCCACGGGGAACGTGAAGTGTACAAATCCTTAATTAGTTCGTCCGAAGGGATAAATGTGGATATGGATGACGACGAAGAGAAGAGGTAAATGGGACGAGGGTAGAGAGGGTACTTGTGTAGCAACACAGTTATTCCTCTGATCAAGCAACACTGACTTACTAACGATAGTTTACTTCGAGCGCCTGAGACACCACCACTCACAGAAAGGGATGAGGAGGGGAGTGGTACCGCCTACCCCTAAGTCCTACAGACCAGAACTAACGTGGTGGATTACGTCGGCCGGACAGGGCTGTCACCACCTGCCGGCTACCACAGCTATTCCGTTGAACTGGGTGCAAACCAAGGTAACGACTAGTCTAGGCACCACGCCTATACTAAGAATTACTACTTCACTCGACAGTCAGAGCAAAGCACCCACTACTAAGTAGTGAACGAGGAACCAGGAAACAAAAGTAAGTAAGAGTAAATGCTTGATTAATTAGAGGGAACCAGAGTTACCAGACAAGACCCGGATGTAGTCACTCGAAGATGAACTGCATCCGCCGAGGTACAAAGTAGAGGAAGAGCGGACACCTCTGGCTCCTCCCCCGAACTCTCACCTTGCCTTTCTCCCTATTTTCTAAGGCTAGGAGTGGCAGCGCTTCGCCTTGGAGCTTCTTCTCTTGTATTTCGACGTGATCTTAAGTGGGGGTGACGGGCACCTTTTATAGCCTCCCAAGCATGGAAGCCAGCGTAAATATTAAGCCACATGCTTGCTTAGCTTCCACGCGAAAGGGGAGGCGTAACCGCCACGAAAGTGGGCCGGCCGGCCTGAAGGAGGCCATTCGGCCTGGGATGTCGTCCGTTCGGCACCGTCTTTCTTGTGGACGCTCCTGATGATGTCCTGATGACGGTTGTGGTGGCGTTCACCTCAAGCTTGACAGTTGGGGGCCGGCCGACCTAGGGGAGGCCGGTCGGCTTGGCCCTGACTCCTCTCAGCCCTCCGTTGCACCGACTCGCTCATCAATGGTTGCATGTAGTCCCTTGAGGCGGTTTTGGTTGCGTTGATTTGAAGCTGTCCGAGAATCCTAGGTTGGTGGACCCTTCAATCCATGCCTTAGGCATTTCGGGTCCTTGGATCAAACCAACATTGATCTCACGCCTTAGGGTGTTTGTTGATGTGTTAGTTGTCCCCTGGATCAATGACGTGGCCAGGTGAGGGGATAGGAGGCCGGTCGGCCTAGGCTAGGCCGGCCGGCCTGGGTTTGGCTCCATATTTGCTCTCTTTTCTCCTGTATGCTCTTGCACTCACAAATCATTCAAAACTTGTGGAACTCATTAGTATAAATGATATTAGCATGATTATCACTATATGAGCATGAAATTCGGAGAAATGTTGGCGGTTAAATCGTGTAATAACGACCGTCAACAGTGCTTAACAAGATCAAGAACTTTGTAGTTCGCCAATTTTTCATTTGATCACTTTTAGTTATCTAAAAATGCATTTTAAAGCTATAAAAAAATACAATGACGGGATGATCGTGAGATGATAAAACTGTCACTATTTTTGTATGCACAGGAAAAAAATGTGTGGAAATTTTTAAGTTATGCCCTAAGTGTTATGGAAGAGATGTATGTTTTGAATACAAATTTTTTCATGTCATCTCGATTGAATATAAGTTTTATATCAAAGTTGTGCTGCTCGATGATTGAACAAACTTTGTAGTTGATAATTTTTACATTTCAAATAATTGAATTGCTCAAAATATCATTTTCAAATAAATATAAACTTTATATTAAAATTCTACCGCACAATACGATCTCCATAAGACCTAAAACTTTAAAATTGACAACTTTTTAATTTGAGATTGTCTACGTCGGTGTTCTGAAACACCGGCTAGTAAAGTTATGTGGTTGCGCGTTTAAGCCCGGATGGTAAGTAAGACGGACACAAGAATTTATACTGGTTCGGGCTACCCAAAGGTATAAGACCCTACGTCCAGTTCGAGCTGCTCGTGTTGCTTGCTAGAGTTTGCAGTAGGGGGTTACAAACGGTCGAGAGAGGAAGCGCTTTCCATGTCTCTATGTTCGTGCGTGTGGTATGTGAGGAGAAATGAGTATGGAGACCTTGCCGGAGAAAAACAAATGAGTCAATCGAGTCCATGCCCCTCGTAGGGGCCTGGCCTCCTTTTTATAGCTCAAAGAGGGGCTAGATAAAATAGAAAGAGAGAACGAGAGAGTATAGTTAAAGAGAAAAAAAAAGAGGGAATGCTTTAGTCCATGCCGTCGGTCCCACAGTCCTAGGTCCCTGTTCGTTGCGGTAGCCATGTCTTGAAAGGGTGCAGTTGGTATAGTGTTGAACTGTCACGCCTGTTTTCAGAAGAAAACGAACCATCTCATATGCAAGTCTTTAACCAAGGCAACTCACATATAATTGACAAAATAAATATCACAGCGTGCAAGAATAAATAGAGAGTACTAAATAGCATTATTACAAGCCAAGGTTTGTCTCCATAGAATAAATAGAGTCTTTATTTAACGCTGCGAATGAAACTCCTCTAAGACCTTGAGGTTGCCTGGCAGAGACGCAGCCTAGAACTCCTGGAAATCGCCGGGGAACTCCTCAAAGCTCTCCACGTCTGAACAAATCCGGATCGGTCGTTGCAAAAATAAATGAACAAGCGTGAGCACATGCCGTACTCAACAAGCGAAAGATAACAAGATGATATGCAAGGCTTAAACAAGGATAGGCTGAAGGTTTAAGCATTTAGCATTTTAATTGATCAAATTTTAATTAGGCAAGCTTAAGTATAAGTTTATACCACCCACAATTAATGAATAAAGTAACATGAGGATGAGAGCCTCAACATAAAGTAAATGATTTGAATAAAGTTCCGATAAATTAAATATGTGAGTGCCCAGGCCGCTCGTAACCGTGAGCACGGCTATCATGATAGTTTTTATTTAACCTTGCAAGGTTTGCACTTGCTAGAAAATCCTTAACGCCTTAATTAAATTCAAATAAATTCTAGAAAATTTTAATAATTGTAAAAGTTGAAATTTGGGGTGTTACAAACCTACCCCCCTTAAAGATAATCTCGTCCTCGAGATTCGGGTAGATTAGCGGAGAGATTTGGAAATTCCGATGAGTCACACACCACTTTACTATTCTCTAGAGTTACACCCTTCACTTGATTCTCTATACTCTTTAGTGCGCCTTCTGTAGTAGGTGGTAGAACAGGTGCATACTCAATCCTTTCTCCTTGTGGTGTGGTAAGCAATATTGACCTCTTCGAACATCGAATGACCGCGTCGGACTTACTCATCCAATTCATTCCAAGGATGACATCGATCCCTTTAGATTTTAGAATTATCAGGTCAGCCCAAAAATCCTTTCCCATTATCTTAAGATTGACATCACGACATATGTAAGCTGCTTTCATTTGCCCCCCAGGTGAAGTTACTAACATAGGTTTAGGCATGATGCACATGGAAATACTATGTTGAGCTACGAACTGAGTAGTAACAAAAGAATGGGATACTCCTGAGTCGAATAGAACCGATGCGGGAGCGGAGTGGACAAGGAACATACCAAGCAAGACTTCTGGGTGCTTCTGAGCGGTCTGTGCAGCAACATGATTCACTCTGCCCTGCAAGTAGTTCTGACGTCCTTTGTTGCTCTGCGGGGTCTTACTCCCAGTCCTAGCCTGCTAGTTCTGACTCTGTGGTGTCTGTGGATTCCTCCTGGGGCAGGCGTTGGCGAGGTGGTTAGGATCACCACACTTGAAACAAGCGCGAGGGGCAATAGGCGTAGCAGGAGTACTGCCTGGAGTTGTGTTCTTCACCGGAGTCTGAGGTGGAGTGGTCTGGTTGTTCTGCTGGAAGTTCTGCTGAAAATTCTGCTGAAAAGCAGAGCGCTGAGGCAGTGGCGCTGAGTGCGGGCCTTGATTCTGCCCATTATTACCACTGGGGCCTCCAAAACGGAACGGAGTGTATTGCTGGGGTGGAGCGAAACGGGGGCGAGTGACGTTGCTAGACTGTCCCGAACCACTGAACTTCCTCTTTCTCTCCCAGCTCATGGCGTTTGTTTTCCAGACCAATTGCCTTGTCTACCAGTTCCTGAAAGGTTGGGAAGGTGTGGGAGTACAGCTGATAGTTGAGTGGCCCAATCAAGCCGTTCAAGAACCGTTCCTGCTTCTTTTCATCATCAGACACATCTTCTGGTGCATAGCGAGACAACTGAATAAACTTGTCCCGATACTCACTCACAGACATCCCTCCCTGCCTAAGAGCAAGAAACTCTGCTTTCTTCAGCTTCATGAGACCCGTTGGGATGTGATGCTTCCTGATGTTGTTCCTGAATTCATCCCAAGTGATAGTGTCAGCATTAGAATGGGCGGCGGTGTAAGAATGCCACCAATCTGCAGCAGTCCCCTCTAAGCGTCCAGAAGCATAAAGGACCTTCTCCCTGTCAGTACACTAAGTAATATCCAGCATCTTCCCCACAGTCTTCAGCCAATCATCAGCCTGCAGTGGATCTGCTGAATGAGAGAACGTCGGGGGCCTGTGGCTCATGAACTCCCTATGCTTGTCCCTGGCCGGCGGGTTCTAGTTCTGGTTCTGGTTGTTGTTCCCCTGATTGACTTGAGCTTGAATACCAGCCACGGTGTTGGTCAAGGTCTGGAGGAGAGCCATCTGTGCCTGAAGAAACGGCTCCATCTCTTGCGGCAGTGGTGGTTCTTGCTGAGGATTTGGATTGGGATTGACTTTCCTTGGCTGACGGACTCTTGGGGGTTGATCAACTCCCAAACCAGACCTGGTGTTCACCATCTGAGTGTTAGAGATACAAGTTTCAGATTATGATAGATAAAGATAGAATAGAAAGATTATACTCAACCGCATAATAGATAATATCAGAAAATTTCAGAACAGGACAGATTCTGACTACCCCAATAGATCAGGTGATTCTCACGAACAGAACATCCAGAAATTATGAGAAAATTACAGAACAATGGTTACTAAATTTTGGAACCAACCCAACTTGAATCATATAAATCGGAGTTATAAAACTCGAGATATAAAATAATCAAGCTGCATACGTCAGACAATAATGACAGATTCAGACTCTTGGAAAGATAGATGCACAGCTCTCTGTCAGGAAGTCCAAAACTCGTGAAAAATTGCCATAATATCACCCGTTAAATGCTGAATCCAACACACTTGGTTTCACCTGACACCGATCCCTGTAGCTCCTGAATAAATTCGAACAGTACCCAAAGATCATGCAGTGACGCGAACAGATTTGCGTTGAACGAGATTTATAAGATAGATAAAGCGAGATAGATAAAGGATTAAATTATGAGATCAGAGATAACCCCAAACTAAACCACTTATAACTGATGACGTTGTGGTAATTACTCCACAACCCACCACAATCATTACAAAGATCCAAACCAAACATGTTTCACAAGGACAAAGCACACGTTCCACTCAAGACTGGTTTTAACAAAAGAACGTAGATCCTAACGATTGCAAGAATTTAAACTCCTAACATCCTATCTTAGCCTATGTAGGTGCGGGCTCTTCCATAGGGTAGCTTCTTGCGCGGGGGTGATCGAGCTGGCCACCTCTCTTCATCTTCTATCACCAAGGCTGGGTCTTTTCCATGAAGAGAAGCCCTCAACTTCTTGTTCTCCAGTCTCTCTGAAATGAGAAGGTCAACGGTGTTGCGGAGCTCATCCGTGGTGCCATCTGCATAGGAGTATTGTGCGGCACTGTAGTCGGCTTGCAAGTTGAGCTCGGCATTCATTTGACCTCTGATTCCTTCAATCAGACTGCACACTTGATTGGAAGCACACTGGGGAAAGTGACTCCACACGGTGCCTTCCAACAAGTGAGACTCATCATACAAAAGCCCGTTGAGAGCCTGTCTGGCAGCATCATCAATTCCTGCAGCGAGGGAGGCGCGTGTGCTGATCGCTCGATACTCACACACATCCACTGTTCCACCATTCACATCGTCTGGCCGACCGATGTGCACAAACACATCCCACTCATCAGGGTACCTCGGGTGCTCTCCTTGGTGACCCACATACCCGATCTCTACTGCATACCCCAACTGCTCAAACAGCTGCTCTAACAAGCGAGGAAGACGGGCGCCACCTCCATCATGGCGGTGAGTCCTCACTGTCCACCTCTCTGGCGGGGGTGACATCGGCTAAACGGGATGATCAGAACCAGCTTCTGATCCTCCATCTCCTCCTTGAGCTTCAGCTTGAGCTTCTGCTTCAGCTGCTAACGGTGGCACCTCTACTTGTTCAACTTGTGGCTCTTCTGTAGCAGCAACAGAGGCGCCATCATCTTCTTCATCGTCGCTGAGTGCAATCACTGGTGGCGGCACTGGCACATTAGCTGGTCCCTCCATAAGATCCCCTCGTCGACTTCCTCATCATTAACCTCAGCTTGATGGTAGAGATGGATGTTGTACTGTGGAACCCCACTCAAACGAGCGGTCTTCAAGCGGCGAACCATCTTCTATGATAAGGGAACTTTCAATGAGTAAGACATGTGATTTAAAATGACAAGAAGTAGCTCCAAGGGTGAGATAAATCAATAACTAGAAGAAATAAAATAAAGATAAAATAAAATGGAATAAAATAGTTTTATATCAGAGTAAAGCGGAAATAAAAGGCTTCTATGCATTAGTATCCTTAATTCGACCATTTTCTAACTAGGCTAACATTCCTAGAGGCAACACGGCTCTGATACCACTTTTGTCACGCCCGTTTTAAGAAGAAAATGAACCATCTCATATGCAAGTCTTTAACCAAGGCAACTCACATATAATTGACAAAAATAAATATCACAGCGTGCAAGAATAAATAGAGAGTAGTAAATAGCATTATTACAAGCCAAGGTTTGTCTCCATAGAATAAATAGAGTCTTTATTTAACGCTGTGAATGAAACTTCTCTAAGACCTTGAGGTTGCCTGGCAGAGACGCAGCCTAGAACTCCTGAAAATCGCAGGGGAACTCCTCAAAGCTCTCCACGTCTGAACAAATCCGGATCGGTCGTTGCAAAAATAAATGAACAAGCGTGAGCACATGCCGTACTCAACAAGCGAAAGATAACGAGATGATATGCAAGGCTTAAACAAGGATAGGCTGAAGATTTAAGCATTTAGCATTTTAATTGATCAAATTTTAATTAGGCAAGCTTAAGTATAAGTTTATACCACCCACAATTAATGAATAAAGTAACATAAGGATGAGAGCCTCAACATAAAGTAAATGATTTGAATAAAGTTCTGATAAATTAAATATGTGAGTGCCCAGGCCGCTCGTAACCTTGAGCACGGCTATCATGACAGTTTTTATTTAACCTTGCAAGGTTTGTACAGCTTTACCCAGCAGAAGTGTCACCCTTTTTGCCCGAGGTTTGCAAGGCCCCATTAGACACTTCCTTTGGTGAATGGCCAGGGATCCACTACAAGACCGTTATGAAGCTCCCCTAACAAGTAACAACCCGATAAGGTTCCAAGACGAAGCAGGCATAACCCTCTTCGAAGAGTGCTCCTTAGCAAAGACCGCTCCTCAACAGGGCCGGGCTATACACCGTCAACGCTTCCCCTCTTGCCCAGTCCAGGTGAGGTTGTCCCAAGCTAGATTCACTAGTTAATAAGTCAAGGCCAGAGCCCATTAGCACTGTGGTTGTACGGTATGTCCCGGGTGGTTCTCCATGTTTCCAATTAAATAGATGATCTTGTTACCGAGGCATAGCGTGATAAAATCAAGATTAACATAGGGGTTCAATTAAACAGTAGAGCACTAGCAAAAGCTACAGCAATTTTATTAACCCACGGTAAAGGCATGATACTCAGGATAGGGTGGCTAGGCATGTCCTTAGTAGGAAAACCCATCAAAATTAAATATAACATGGAACTATGGTCGGTTGAACATAAAAGTAAGTTTTAATTTAAATAGGACAAAGCATGACCAAGGCGACTTGCCTTCAGCGAAAACTTGCTGCTGCCCGAACTCCTCGAACTCCTCTCCCGGGAAGTCAGCAAAGCGTGGATCGTCTACCGGTACACACATGCAACAAGCAAAAGAAATAATAAGAAAACAGTACAACAATCATAAGAAACCAACACATGGTCCACACATATAGATGGTACATAAAACAACGATTCCAACGATATCTTGAACGCGTAAAACGGAGTTAAGATGCAAAAGATATGAGATAAACAAGATTAAGGACTTGCTGGCAAAGAACAGAAATTTTCAGGGCCTAAACAGAAATAAAAGGACTAAACAGTAAGAATTTATGAACTACGCAAGATAGATCTGCAATTAAAGGAAAGCTTAGGGGCTTTTCTGCAAAACTGGCAGACGGCGACGGCGGCGCTTGACGGCCAGCTGACGCCGGCATGACGTCGGCGCGGGGTGGCGCCATGGACCGCACCGTGGACCTGGTCCATGGGTGCACGGTGGACCGAGGCGAAGGGGTACGCCCTGATCTAATCCAGGCCGTTGAGGCCGGATTGGACGGCGCGAGGCAGCCCCTGCGAGCGAGCGGCCGGCGGTGAGCTCCAGCGCGGCGGCGCCATGGCCGGCGCGGCGGCGGAACGCGCGGGCGGCTCTAGGGAGCACAGGAAGACGCGCCGAGGGCACTGAGAGGACGGCGGAGCTCACCACGAACTCAAAGGTGGTGACGGCGGCGACCTGCGAGCGGCAGGAGGCGGCGGCTCGGGCGACCGGAGTGGCGGCGCTAGGGTTTCGTGCGGCGACGGCGCACGGGTGCTTGCGGCGGCTAGGGTTTGGGGAAAAAGGGGGCGCGATGAGCGGCGGCACGGTTTAAATAGGCCAAGGGCCTTGCCTTGTCGTGCGGGCCAAGAAGGCGGCGGCGGCCGGGGCTCGGACTCGAGTCCGGCTCGGCGGCGCGCGGGGTGGGGGATGACAGCCGGGCCCCACCCGTCAGCGGCTGAGCAGAGGCGGACGCAGAGGCGGGCGCCAACGTGCAGAGAAGGCGGAAAACGGCGAGGCGGATGCGGGGCGCCGACGCTGATTGAAGACGGAAAACGGCCGGGGCGCCTTCGGCGTCGGCGGGGCGGCGAAACGGGCCACGCGGTACTGGGCCGCGGCTGCTGAGGGAAGCTAGGCCGCGCGCTGGGCTGGGCAGAGCTGGGCTATGCGCTGGGCTGGGCGGAGCTGGCCGCGCGCTGGGCTGAGCAGAGGGAGAGGGAGCGAAGCTGAGCGGGCCGAGAAGACCAGTGGGCAAAGGTGGACTTGCTGAATTTTAAACAAACAACACTCAAACTAAATTCGAATTCAACCAAATTTGAATTCGAACAACTCAAAGTAAAATGCAGCAGCATGAATGCAACAATTCAAAGCTAAGTTCATTAATTATTTTGGAAAAACATTTTTGGCTTTCGATTAATTCGTTAAATTGCTAGAAAATCCTTAACGCCTTAACTAATTCAAATAAATTCTAAAGAATTTTAATAATTACAAAAGTTGAAATTTGGGGTGTTACATGAACTGTTTGATATTGTGTTGTGCGGTCAAAGCAACGATGCTTCCCTGCGCGGAGGGTCGAGCGAAGCGTAGTGGCCGACACCTACGCGGGGATCGGGCGAGGCAGACCGTCTGACACTACATGGGGTTGGATGCAAATTACGAGAGAGGAAATAAATGTTATAGTGCATGCAACAGGCATTAGCTGTAGGCATGCAGGAGAGAGAGCAGAGAGAGTGCATGCATGTTTCATCTATCTATAAAGAGTGTCACAATTGAAACAGTTTCTCACCTACAACTATACCCTCCTACCCCTCACAAAGGACCCACAAATCAGGGCTAGACGGTGGCCCCGGACGACCAAGGGGAGGGGGGTAGACGCGTTTGGTCGTCACCCCTCCGTTGTTTGGGACCTCGGCGCCATCCCGCCCCCCTATTCTTTCTCACCTTGACATTTTTGTATACCCGCTGCCTTCCTTTCCTTTTGATCGCATTCTTTGTATGGTAATGCAATCAATGCGCCGCTTTTCTTTCCTTTCTGTTCGTTGTATTCGTATGCAAAAAGATACGCTGGTTTCCTTCCAAAAAACGCCCATTTCCTTTCCTCCACCTTCCTTTGGAAATTCGTCTGCCTTCCTTTCCTTTTGATCACGTTCTTTGTATGGTAATGCAATCAAGGCGCCGCTTTCCTTTCCTTTTTATTCGTTGTATTCGTATGCAAAAAGATACGCTGGTTTCCTTCCAAAAAACACCCCTTTCCTTTCCTCCACCTTCCTTTGTAAATTCGCCTGCCTTCCTTTCCTTTTGATCGCGTTCTTTGTATGGTAATGCAATCAAGGCGCCGCTTTCCTTTCCTTTCTATTCGTTGTATTCGTATGCAAAAAGATACGCTGGTTTCCTTCCAAAAAAACACCCATTTCCTTTTCTCCACCTTCCTATGCAATCAGGGCCCTACACCTTCCTTTTGAAATTCGCCCGCTTTCCTTTCTTTATATGGCCGTGTGCATCAAGGAATTTGAATTTCCTTCTTTCCTTTTGTAGATGGCTAGCGTCCATATATGTGTTGTGTACCAGTCAAGGTTTCCTTTCAAAAAAAAGGAATGACGTCTACGCAATCGGGTGTCTCCTTCCTTTTAAAACTTGATTACTTACCATAGTTGTGGGAGTCAATCAGGGAATCGATTACTTACCATAGTCGTGGGCGTCCAGGTTCATCTCCTTAGCCCTCCTGCCCCCTATATAAGGCGCCCCTCCTTATTCTCAAAGCACACAATCTCTCCCTTCATTCTCATCATCTATTCAGAGTTCATATTTCTTTGCAAGGGCGTCGGCGTCGAGCGTGGCGCAAGGGTGGCCACGACGCTCGTCATGTCCAAGCTCGCCAGGTAGAAGTGGAACGTGCTCCGCGTTGTGACGGTGTCTGGTGCCGTCGAGTGCGTGGTGTCGTTGCTCCACGACACCGGCGACGAGGAGAGCAACCTTCTCGGCCTCCTCATCATCGAAAAGCTGGCTGTGGTGCCGAGTTGCTCATGGATACATGTATCGTGAATATTTTCTTTTATATATGTTGCTAATTGTTTAAGATTTAATTATACAAAAATTTCCTTCTGTTTCCGCCGAAGGCCCAAGCTTTCGATGTATGAATATATAATTTTTAATGTGAGATGCTATTGAATAATTTTAATATGCGATCTAACAAAAGTATGCATTATTTTACATACTTATTTTTTAAAAAATTAAGATTTTTTTAAATTTATGTTATTTTTATAACACGTGCCTGTGGCACGTGCCAACCTACTAGTGGTGGAAAAGAGAGAGGGAGGTCCCTGTCACGGGCCCGGTAGTCCTTTCATCCTGGCGTGTGAGAGCAGGTCCCTTTGCATGAGAAAAGAAAGGGAGAGAAGCATGCATGCAAGAGAGAGAATTATGAGAGAGAGAGAGGAACGTGTGGTAAAAAGAGAGTACAACGAGAGAGAGGGCATGTGAGGGCAGTCCCAACCCAGACTTCATGGTAGAATCTATCTCTATTAATTACATTGCCAGGTAGGCATTTTGCTCATGTGGCAAGCAATTTAATGAGGAGAGAGAGGCAAAAACGTAGAAACCAGGTCTAAGTTAGACACCAAGTCTACACGCAAAACGAGAGAAATCTGGTTGAATGATTAGAGAGGAGTATGGTTGAATGATGGGATAGGCTCCAAGATACAAAATTTGTATTGGAGGCTATGGTTTCTTGTGATAGAGTCTTCGTCATATGAACTCTATGGGTAGAGTCTGGGTTAGGACTGTCCTGAGTGGAGAACAGAGGATGTAGTGGTCTTAATTTTCGACTCGGTTGCCACTTGTGGGGCGCTGCTGGTCCTGTGGATATCGTAGAGGAGGTGGGCAAGCCACGCCCTGCATCGTTCCTGTAGCCATGGAGAGGGTGTCGCTCGGTCAAGGCGTGCCATCCTCTCGAATGGGCAAAATGACAGGCGAACTGGTCTATGGGTGAATTAATGATGCCAATCTGACTGGGCGGTCGCGTTCAGCAGCCATGCCTGGCACTGGAGGGCTCGTGGCCTGTCGTGTCATGTCATGCCACGGGAGCTGAACGAGGGTCCGTCCGACCCCTGCGCGGTCGGGGTCGGGTGAGGCGAAGACCTCCCGCACCGGTTGTATGTTGTCCGACCCCGGTGTCGTAGCGGCTGGCTGAGGCAGAGCTGCTCGAGCCCCAGCGGACGGGGTCGGGCGAAGTGGAGGTTACCCTGAGGCAGAACCGCATTTGGCATGAGATGATATGATCTAACTTGAGCCTGCTTGGTTCGGAGTATAACCCTGCTTGAGCCTTTTTATTGGGGTCTCTGCCAGCCTTATATACTAGGGAGCAGGGCTATTGAGGCAGAACCGCATTTGGCTGGCCTTCACTCAACGGCCCTCCGATAAGCCGACATCAAGCATTCTCGTCACAAAAGTGGCCCCGAATTTCTGGCAGCAGGTAGTCTGTTACGAGTTGTTCCCCCACATCGGGTTAATCAAGAGGACTACATGACGGCATCCTACGATTTGCACGGAAGCGGTCTCTAACCCTGCGAGATCCACACCGGTCCGAAGCTTCACGCTCCAGGTTACCTACTCGATTCATGCAATGTTCACGGGAACCGGCCCCACTAGATCGAGAACAGTATGGCCTTAACCACGGCCGAGTCAACCGGGAACATGACGCCCAAGGGGCCGCGGCCATGACAACCGCACGCAGTGATGGGCGGCATGTGGAACATCATCGAATGCACAAATTTTCTATAAAGTTTCTCTCCAAGCGAGAATGTATGCAAAAGTTATAAAATTCTGAATACAACCTGAAACTCAAGTTTTGGACATCTAAATGACTTCAAGTATAACGTATAGATCTAGTTGAAATGTACAAATTTTGTATAAAGTATGTCTTCATCTGTATCGGACATGGAGACATAGGGCCCACACGGACGCAAGAAAACCCCAAGGAAGGATATGGACAACGAGTGGAGGCTGTATATAAGGAACCTAGTCGTTATATATGAAAAGTACCCGCCCGAGCGAGATATGTACATGTTTCTACTCGTAACTGACTAGGATTCTTCTATTTTCATCCTATAACCCTGCTCCCTAGTATATAAGGCTGGCAGAGACCCCAATAAAAAGGCTCAAGTTAGATCATATCATCTCAACAGAGAACAACCTTGTACACATATTTACACTATGTAATACAAGATCAACAACAGGACGTAGGGTATTACGCCTAGTTGGTAGCCCGAATTTGGATAAATCTCGTGTCACGTAATCATTGAATTCCTGATTCCTACAACACTTCTCCTAAACTCTACTACCTTGGCATATCTCTCGGTGGGATTGCCGGTAAAACACCGACAATCCATGATTGTACACAAGTTACAAAATTCAAAATATAACCTAAAATTCAAACTAGAAGAGGGGCATAGAGACTGTATGCTAACATTACTGTTTCAGACATCTAAATGATTTCAAATTAAAGAACTTTTAATTACAAAATTTTAGACCTCGTCGAAATGCATAATGTTACAAAGGTGGAGAGTGGAGTTCCACGGTGGGTCAGGGTGGCAACGGGGCCAGGGAGGTGCCCTCCGTCCCCGTCCCGATCCCCGAAATCCAGTCCCCGCCCTGGCCCCGAAACGCTTATCGGGGCAAAAATCAGCCCCGTCTGCTCCCCGAACCCCGTCGGGGCCCCGGCAAGCACTCATCTAACAGCAGAAACTGAACATTTCATTGCACATATCAGAGCAACGGCGCCGTTTTTTGTCGCAAAAATCAGTGATATTTCACAGAGCAATAACGATGCCATAAACCAAAGCAAATAATGCTGTGAGGTGTGAGCTCATAACAGAAAACATCAAAGATTCAAACCATCGGACAGAACAAAGCCAACCTAGCCTTCATTGGCCGTCATTAAATTCAAGCACAATCACAACTAGAATCCATAGCGACAGTAGATAACAGATGCGTGCTACCTACATATCGATGCGCATGTACAAGCCTTCAGCTAGAGCAGCTTGTGACAATCTAGGTGTTAATTAGCTTAATCACCTGCTAAACCTTTTGTCTTAGCCTAATTAAGTTTAATTTGGCCTCACCTAGATTTTCACTTAAGGAATCCTATCAAAAATTCCCTTGCACCTCGGTGAACTTTTGACCTTTGTTGATTGGCATGGCTTGTTTCCAAAATTTCCTTTAAGAACTCAAAAATGTGCCAATATGAAAGTTGTTCATCTTTTCATGGGACACAACTTTGTCAATATGGCCTTGGAGAGCTTTTGAGTGCTTCAGCCCCAAAAACCCGGTCAAAGCCAGCCAAACCCCAAAGTTCACACCCGGCTGACACAGAAGTTCACCGATTTTCTCCTCAGTTTTCTCTCGAATCCACACACTTTTTCATAGGTCAACCTTTACAAAAGTTGTAGCTGGTAACCTGGAACACAACCTTGCTTTTTGGAGATTTTGAACTTCAGTTCAAAATTTCGGAGAAAATTTGGTTTGAATGGACGCCCGGCATGTGTTCGACGAATTGCCGGCGCCCTCCGGCGCCGCGCGTTCATGCGCCCGACAGCGCCGCCACGCGGCGGCCGGACTCTGACATGGACACCGAGGCTGCGCTCGCGCCATAAATGTGCCGCGCGCTATCCCCCGCGGTCCGCCCGACAGAGCCGCTCTGTCCCCCCGCGCCGTTACGACCGGACGCGACGGGCGCCCGACGTGCGCCACGTGGTCGCCGTCGACCCGCCGGCGGGCTGCAGCGCCCGCTGCCCCGACCAAGGCCGGCAAACCAGTCGCCGTGGGTCCCAACACCTCGCCAACCCGCGCAAGAGCTCGCCCCGACCGGCCACTGACCGCCACGCCCAGCGCCGCCCTCGCCGCGACAGGCCGCCGACCGACGAGCCATGTCCGCCGCGGCAGCCAGCAACGCGCCGCCCAGAGCTCCGCGTGGCAGCTTCGCCGCTCTGAGCCGCAGTCCGAGCCTCGCCTCGACTGCCTATATAAGGCCCCGCACCCCCTGCGCCGCTCCGAGCCGCAGTCCGAGCCCCCTCCGCCGCTCGCCATTGCCGCCGCCAGGCTGCCCCTCCGCCGCTCTCCGCCGTGCGCGCTACTCCGCCGCCGTTCTTCACCACAAGCACTCGCCATGCCCTTGCTCCAACTTCCTAGAGCCCCAGCTGCCACTCTTCGCCACCGCCGTCGCCGGCTTTGGGCCAGATAGAGCCGCCGCCGCGCCGCTCCGCCGCCCGCCGCCGTCGCGCCACCTCCAGCCGCCCAAACTATTCGGAATCCACTCGAGGTGGGGCGGTGAGCGCCCCTGAGCACCCACGACTGGTTATCGTTGAGCCCCGTGGCCCGACATCGCCGGAATCCGGCCAACTCGCCGCCGGCCATGGCCCAGGGGCCACATTGCAAAGCCACAAATCTTTTCAGCGGCCTTAGCGCAAGTTTCCCGGGGCTAATCTGTAAATAGATTGTTCAGATCTAGAATTCAAATCCTGAAATTTTGAAAATCGATTAAAAATCGTAGAAAAATCAGAAAGATGCAAACCCAATTTTGTTGTACTGCTGGTGCTGTGTTCTACCTTTCCTAGAAAGCATATATAGGTGTTTTCTGCTTCATTTTTGGATTAGATTCAAATCTGTTCAAACACTAATTTGTGCACAGTTTGAAATCCATTAGCTTGTTTGTGCTAGTTTTTGAGTATGTTGTAGCTGGTGAAGTATCTAGGCTGCTGTAGAAATTTGGCACAATGTTATACACCAGATCTTGAGTTATTAATTGTTTAGGCTGGCAGTACACATTTTGTTCAACATTTTTAATAATTAATCTATGAAGCTTCTGAGTTCAATCCTTTTGCAGAAGTCTTGTGGTAACTCGATGCATGTCTGGTAAAATTTAGAGCTTAGTTTGAGCTAGCTAGCTTGCACTTTTAATTCATACCAGTTTAAACTTGAGAAATTCAAACAGCAGGATCTTTAGATCTTTTGGAGCTATCCTTTGGCATGTGAGCTTGTTTAGAATAGATTGGGCTCTAGTAAAATTCTAAGGACCTTTGGATGATAGTGTGATTTCTTAGTATTTATTCTTGATGATAGTGTGCTGTTCTTGTTTATTTTGTTGTGGTAAATGTATGCATGATCTTGGCCTAAGTTTTGGTCAGCAAATCAAGTAAACCACAAAGAGCACTCAGTAAATTTTTCACCTTATAATAGTAAACCAAACTGCCAGAATAATTTATGAAAGTTTCAGTGCTAAAAAGGAGTTAAATAAACTGAAAACATCCACACACACCTTTGCTGTTTTATGGTGAAATCAAAGATAAATAATATATGTGTACACAATCACCATCGACTAACCCAAATACCTTAATGAGTAATTACAACCTTTGTTAAAGAAAGGGAAGATCAGACAAATTTTTGTCTAGGTGAATGTGTCACTAAATACACCCGGGTTCATCATTGTGCAACAGTGACGACTCGACATAAGATCATATTCTTATTGCATATGCATTCGTGTAAAACCTGCCCTCCCTGACGGAAACTACGAGCTGGTCCCCGCGAAAGGAGAAGGCCGAGCTGAAGGCGAGGTGAACGTCGTCCAGGTCGAGCAAGACCCGAACGTTGCTGCCGAGGACTCCCAAGCTAACACTGTGCCCGAAGGCAAGCCCCGGAGCATGTCCTATGTTTCAAATACATGCAACTATGTTTTGCTAAGTTTATGTTTGTGCATTTACGTTCAGGAGTTGAATTGAAACCCTCGTTGCATGATCCTAGGTAGCTGTGCTATGCAATACTAGTATGATAGGTCGATAGCTGCCCCGCTATAAGGACCCAGTAAAAGTCGAGTGATTTCCTGTCACTCGCGAGATATAGGAATCAACTGCTTTACTTATGTTGGAATCATAAGGATGACGGACGGGGATTTTTGTTCATGTAGATGCCCCGTCTGTTTATGAAAAGTTGCTAAGGTCGAAGTGTGCCGGCGATGTTGGTCAAGTGTTTGAAAGTACTAAGCACTTGTTTGGGCATGGGACCGGTAAGTTTAGTACCTGTTCGGAAGGGGGCGTGGCCTTGTCCTGCTTGCCCTGGGATTTATCCCCCTGTCGCTGACACGTGGCTCAAGACCGAGGCCGGCCGGCTACGGCCGCGAAGTATGACCGGCTAAGGCTTGTGTCCAAGGGGAGTGGGCTCGGATTAACAAACCCGGAAGACATGGGAACGGCCTGGTTAGCGTCGACCCTAGGGGTTGGTGCTTTTCCGTGTGTTTAGTATCCACCTTGCAAGGTTAAAATCGGTTCGAACTGTCTGTTTCTCGCAGCTAATGAGACTACTTGATCTCTTGCCGCACCGAGTAATGAAAGTGGAACATGATGATGATAAACTTGCTGCTTGCTTAATTGTTTGCCCCACTTGCTTGGGTTAGTACAGGTTGCTTACCTAGAATGGTTAACTTAACTAGAACTTGATGCTAAAATATTGAAAGTAAGGATCCACTATTGGTCGCTATTTGGCAAAACAAACCCACCAGCCAAAAGCCTTGCATGTCTAGAAGTTGGTGTTGTAGCTAACACCTGACGGTTAAGTCTTGCTGAGTATTAGTATACTCAGCCTTGCTTGTTGAATTGTTTTCAGGTAGTGCTCTTGAGGAGATGGTTGCAGGTCTTACCTGGCCAACCACCCTTCCTCCTGGTTGGACTGTTGTTTGGGACGAGGATGCTTCAGAGTGACGTCACGACGGCTTCACGTGATGTTACTACTGCTTTCGAATAATTAGTTTATTTCCGCTGCTTTCGAAAGCTCTGATTTAACAGTTACGTTATGCACTGAACTTGGTTTGTAATAAATTACCTCAAGTGGGACCTATTTAATACTTGTGGATTGTTGTAATCTCTGGGATCCACCTTCGAGTGGGTATTTGTATGACTTGTTTCGATCGAGGTAACTGTTCGTGGTTGCATCGGGCTCGACCCGACAGACTGTCAGATTACTCCGATTTAATTGCGTGACGACCAATGGAAGGTTAGCGCACTTGAGCCAGATTAATTTGAGCGGTTCTGCCATAGCTGGTATCAGAGCAAAAAGTCATACACCAGAGGTTCGCATGGTCCCGACACACTTGTTTCAGAATAAAACTTGACCAACTAGTGCTTTGTGAAAACTAGTTGGATCGCTAAGGATTAACTAGACCGTGAAGCCCTAGAGGGAATTTCAGGTTGTTTCAGGTGGCTTGCTAATTATGGTATATTTGACTAACCTGCCCAGCACACCTTGCCCATGTGTTTTATACGTGCGCTGGTTTCCGTGCCCCACGTGCACGAAGGGTGATAGGATCTCCATTCCAAGGAACCTATCATTACGGTTGTGTATGAGTCGCCACATGTTTCATATGTGAGCAAGGTATTGATGGTATGGTTCTAATTCAAATGAGCCTGTCATCCTGGTTGTTCGCCATGTTCGAGACATGTGCACGATGCCGCATCACGAGTTATGCGAAGGGTTGTGTGCTCTATTCAAAAGGAGCGTACGACCTAGACTAGATGCACTGTCCACGCAGTGTTGAACGCATGGATACCGTTTTTATAAATGAACGGTAGTGAATGGGGACGCTTCCGTGGCGTGCTGGCACGGAAGGTTCATGGTTTTCTTGCAGGTACACTGACTCCGTTTGTTAGGGTTGCGATGGTCTGAGTAACGACTAGCTATTATAGGGAGAGACGTATATTGTGCCTCGCCACCGGCAACTAACTACGTACGCCAAGGCTTCTTGGTATTTTGTGAGGGCGTTTTTAGTGCTTTTGCATCATGCTAATCACCTTAAAAATTGTGAAGTTAACTAGAAGCAAAAGGAAATAAAAATCGTAAATCCCACACACTTCCAGAAGTCTGGCAAAACTGTGTTTCTTGCTGGTCCGAATTTTTTTCGGGTCATTAAAACGTCTCTGATGGCTAGGTACCTTAAATAAAAGTTGTTCATAATTTCATAAGCAAGCTTCTGTAAAAACATCAGAATTTTTGGATAAGTAAAACTGGAGTTATGACCAAAACAAGAGCTGTCTGTTTGCTGGAAAAATCTGGCAGACAGCCAGTTAAGAACTAAGTGTTTCACCCATCTTAAACTCAAAATCAAAGCAACCTCAGAATACCAAACTTGTGGTTAATAACCTTAAGAACAACCTGGTAAAAATTTGGAAGCTTTTGGTTGGGTAGTTTCGGAGTTACACCCGTTTTTCCCATCGCTGTTCCGACCTCCTCTCTACTTCCGCACATTTCTTACTCGGTTCCTTTGGTTCCTTTTCTACAGATGGCAGACGCGGCTTACTTTGTGTTTGGCACGGATGGTTTTCTCCACTCTGAGTGCCTCGCTTGGGAGGGTTTTCCCTCTATTTTGTGGGACGCTCTGAGCACCGCCGGCTTCGCCTCACCACCCCTCTACTCGTGCGACGAGTACCTTGAGGATGGTGTGCTTCGTTGCATCACCAGGGTCTACGTGCCACCACACCCTCACCACCCCGAGTGGCCCTTGTTCGACGCTGAGGTGATAGGCCACAGGTTGACTAACACCGTGGAGCTCGCTGCCCTACGAGTGCTGAACGTCTTTTGTGACTTCCGCCCCGTGGAGGTGATGACTTCCCCACTTGGGTTGCTTCCTACCGCGCAGCCCGACGACCCGGCTTGGTTGGAGCGTCGAGCTCACGTGAGGGCAGTTGTAGAGTGGACTGGTGCTGTTCCTACCGCTGAGGGACTAGCGCGGTATGTGAACACGTTTTCCATGCTTCTTACACTGCTTCAGGGAGGACTGGCTGACTCGGTTGAGTACGGCATGGCTTCCTACCGGTCCTTCCGACAGCTTCAGTACGACTACACCACTCTGACCCTAGAGGCAGCCGACACAGACATGGCTATGGCCAACTTCCAGGCTCAGATTGGCGACTTACTTGGACAGGTCACCGCCCTTCAGCAGGAGCGAGAGACTCACTTGGCACAGATGGCCGAGATGCAGGAGGAGCGTGCTACCCACCTAGGCCAGATCGAGGCGATGCAGGAGGAGATAGACTCGCTGCATAACGAGCAGGTTGGGCTCGTTGACCGTGTTGGAGAGCTAGAGGACGAGGTCCACGACCTCCACCTTGACGTTGAGGACGCTCACCAGCACATAGGGATACTTCAGCAGCAGGTTCCTCTTGAGCAGGACGTAGAGATGGTCGATGAGGAGGAGGAGGAGCCTATGGAGATAGAGATAGACCCGAGGAGGTTCAGGGCATGTCCGGCACGGATACCCTTAGTGACTTGCCCCCTCTACCCTCGACGCCTGGTTCACCCGCCGAGAGTGAGGCTTCGGTCAACAACCTCGACGATTTCTAGATGTTTGGCAGTGTTACTCCTCAGCGTAGCCTACTTTTGGATAGTGATGTAATAGGCTAGCTTTGAGTTGAGTATATCTTTTGTGCAGCTTGACCATGATGTAATTTAGGGTAGGAGTTGACCCTAGAGTTTGTTGCTTCGATATGGATGTAACAGCTAAACTCTGCAGCCGATTGTGATTTGAATTTTTAATGCATGCATTTCTCATTCTGGGCTAAGTGATGAATACCAAAGTTGTGAGGAATTTCATAAGGAAGATGCTCGCAAAATTTCAGCCCTTTTGGTTAAGAATTGTGAGAGTTATGTACAATTTGGTGAGCCTCGGCCGTTCTGAAAACCGCAAAAACAGAAACGTCAACTTCGAATTTTTCTCCCTAGCTAGAGTGCGAATCAGACCTGAGCGTAACACGAAAGTTGTATCTCTCTAAATTATCTAGCTGCTGGCAAAAATGCATAATTTTTGGGCCTGTAACCTGGGAGATATGAATTTTCTCCTCTGACAGCCTTGCTGATCAGGAAAACTCTGCAGTGAATGTTTACTAATTTCGCACATGATTGCCTTGTTTACTTGGTATACGAGTTTCGAGATCATGTGGCTGATGGTAAATGATTTTTTGCAGATGGTTGACTCAACCCGCCGCACCAACTTCACCGCCGGGCAAAACAGTGGCGCCCAAGCAAACCAGCCACCGCTGCCGCAGCCCCCGCAAAATCCGATGGAGGCGTTTTTCGTCACCCAAACTGAAATGATGCGGGAGATGCTTGATGTGCAGTGACACCTAATGCAGCAACGCCCAGGGGGACACCATGATGCTCAGCCCCATGTTGCTCGCTATGAACACTTCCTGAGTACCCAGCCAAGGGAGAATCACCTGGCCACCCTTCCAGAAAACACTGTGATAACTTGGGCTGATTTCAAGACCGCCTTCAGAGCTCACCATATTCCTGAGGATTTAATTGAGAGAAAGCTTAATGAGTTCCTGGCTCTCACCCAAGGCAACAGGTTTGTGTCCCAGTATGCCCAGGCCTTCAACAATCTCTGCCAATACGCGGGTACCCACGCTGACACGGATCAAAAGAAAATGGATCACTTTCACAGAGGCCTCAGTGCCAAGCTCAAGGAACGCCTGAACCCTATCCGGACTGCTACCTACAACGAGCTGGTCAACCTAGCCATTACTCAAGAAGATGCCATTGCTGCCCTTAAAGCCGAGAAGAAGAGAAAGGCCCCTATGACTCAGGCTGCTCCATCAAATCAGAGGTTCCGGATTGTTCAGAACACTCCTACCTCCAACCCCCAGAGGCCAGGACAGCAGGGACGTTGGACTATCAGGCCACCCCAGCAGAATCAGAATCGTTTCCCTGCTCCTCAGCAGCTCGTTGCCCCACGCCACAGCTACCAAGTCCCCGCTCGTCCAAGCAATGGGAATGCTTGTTTCAAATGCGGACAGACGGGTCACTATTACAAGGACTGCCCCCAGAACAAACAGCGGAACCAAGGACGGGCGCAGAATCAGGGCAAGGGAAGAAGGCAGACGGTACAAGTCCGTCAGGGAAGAATCAACTTCACCACTCTCACAGATCTTCCCGAGGAGGCGCCAGTGATGACGAGTACCTTTTCTGTCCACAATCAACCTGCAGTTATACTTTTGATTCCGGTGCAACGCATAGTTTTATAAGTGCGAAGTTCAGTGAATAATGTGGGTTGAATCTTTCTGGTACTGCCACCCCATACTTGATCACCAGTCCGGGTGGAAAAATTTCAACAAACTTAATTGCACAACAAGTACCCATAATGTTGGGCAGTAAAAATTTTAATACTCACTTGATAAATGTGAAGTTGGAGGGGATGGATATCATTCTGGGAATGGATTGGATGACTAAACACCGGGTCATACTTGATATTCCCGAAAGGGTAGTGGAAATACACTCACCACTCTTAGGCCACACCGATCTCTATCTGCCACACAAGGTCTACGCCAGTTCCCATCTGTGCTCATTGGCTGAACTTAGGCTTAAGGATATTCCAGTGGTTTGCGAGTTCCCCGACGTCTTTCCAGATGACTTGCCAGGCATGCCCCCTGACCGGGACATTGAGTTCGTTATTGAGCTGCAACCGGGTACTGCTCCTGTATCCAAGCGACCTTATAGGATGTCACCCGTAGAATTGGCAGAGTTGAAAACGCAATTGCAAGAGTTGCTTGAAAAAGGCTTTATCCGACCTAGCACCTCACCTTGGGATGTTCGGCCCTCTTTGCTAAAAAGAAGGACAAAAGCTTGAGGTTATGTGTGGACTATCGCCCTCGCAATGCAGTGACTGTCAAGAACAAATACCCCTTACCCCGCATTGACATTCTCTTCGATCAATTGGCTGGTGCTAAAATCTTCCCAAAAATTGATCTTCGTTCGGGGTACCATCAAATCAAGATCCGTCCTTGTGACATTCCCAAAACTGCTTTCTCTAGTAGGTATGGTCTATATGAGTACCTAGTCATGTCTTTTGGACTCACCAACGCACCTGCTTACTTTATGTATCTCATGAATTTGGTCTTCATGCCCTATCTTGACAAATTTGTCGTGGTCTTCATCGATGACATTCTGATCTACTCCAAAATGAGGAAGAACATGCCGAGCACCTTCGCATTGTTCTACAAACACTTAGAGATCATCAGCTCTATGCCAAGTTCTCGAAATGCGAATTCTGACTAAACAGTGTCAAGTTCCTCGGGCACACAATTTCTGATGAAGGCATTTCAGTGGACCCCGGGAAAGTGCAAGAGGTCATGGATTGGGAAACTCCCACGTCCGTTCACCAGATCCGTAGTTTCCTCGGTCTAGCGGGGTACTACCGTCGCTTTATTCCTGACTTCTCCAAGATAGCTAAGCCTATGACTAAACTACTCAAGAAGGGAGCTAAGTTCAAGTGGACGGAGAAATGTGAAGAGGCTTTTCACACCTTGAGACGACTCCTTACTTCGGCCCCCGTTCTAGCACAGCCTGACAACACGAAGCCTTATGACATCTACTGCGATGCTTCAGGCACCGGGTTGGGATGTGTTCTCATGCAAGATAACAGAGTCATCGCTTATGCTTCTCGAGCCCTCCGTCCACATGAGGTGCATTACCCTACTCACGATCTTGAATTAGCAGGTGTGATCCATGCTGTAAAACTTTGGAGACACCACCTCATGGGAGCACAGTGTAAAGTGTACACCGATCACAAAAGTCTCAAGCACATCCTTACGCAGGCAGATCTGAATATGAGGCAACGTAGATGGTTGGAATTGGTCAAAGATTATGACTTGGAAATACTTTATCATCCGGGAAAGGCCAACGTTGTCGCCGATGCGTTGAGTCGGAAGGCACATTGCAACTGTCTCACCGCAGACACCTATAGCCAGACCCTATGTGCTGAGATGAGGAAACCTAGCTTGGAGATTGTTCCTCATGGCTCACTCAACAACATTTCCTTAGAACCGACTCTCTTCGACAAGATCGCTGCCGCTCAATCTCAAGATAAATGCATCAAGATCATTAAAGAAAGGCTTTCTGCAGGAGATGAGAAGTATCATTGTTTCAGATTAGATCAAAAAGAGGTCGTACATTTTGGGGAACGTCTAGTAGTACCTAAATACCTGGAGCTCCGAAAGGAAATTTTGGATGAGGCTCACCTCTCTAAATTTTCCATTCACCCGGGGAGCAGCAAAATGTACCAAGATTGGAAACAAAATTTTTGGTGGACAAGAATGAGGAGGGATATTGGCACGTACGTCTCGGAGTGCGATACTTGCCAAAGAATTAAGGCCAGTCACCTTAAGGTAGCGGGAATGTTACAACCCCTTCCAATACCTTCCTGGAAGTGGGAGGATATAAGCATGGATTTCATAGTTGGATTGCCCCTCACTTCCCAGAAGCATGATTCGATATGGGTTATTGTCGATCGACTTACCAAGACCGCACATTTTATTCCAGTCCACAGCACCTACACCGCCAAGGAGTATGCTGACATTTATTTCAGCCAAATCTATCGTCTTCATGGCACGCCCAAAACCATCATATCAGACAGAGGTCCTCAGTTTGTATCCCGCTTCTGGGCGCACTTGCATAAATCACTAGGAACCAAGTTAATCCACAGTTCCGCATACCACCCCCAAACAGATGGCCAAACCGAAAGGGTTAATCAGATAGTGGAAGATATGCTGAGAGCTTGTGTAATACACTTTGACAAGAATTGGGATAAATGTTTGCCTCTCGCTGAGTTCTCATATAACAACAGCTACCAAGCGAGTTTAAAGATGGCACCTTTTGAGGCGCTGTATGGCCGAAGATGTCGAACTCCATTGAGTTGGTCCCAAACCGGCGAGAGATCGATGTTCGGCACGGACCTAGTGGCCGAGGCAGAGGAGAAAGTGAAAGTGATTCAGGCTAACCTGAAGGCTGCCCAATCCCGACAGAAGAGTTACTTTGATAAAAGAAAGAAGCCCCTACAGTTCCTTGTGGGAGAACACGTTTACCTTCGAGTCTCACCCACCAAGGGAGTACTAAGGTTCGGGGTAAAAGGAAAGTTGGCACCTCGTTACATTGGGCCATATGAGATCATAGAAGTCTGTGGACCAGTAGCATACCGAGTACAACTCCCTGAGAGGCTGTCAGGTGTCCACAATGTTTTCCACGTGTCTCAACTTAAGAAGTGCGTTCGAGTTCCCGAGGTTGAGATTGTCGATCAAGACTTGGCATGGGTGGAACCCGACCTGGCTCTCGTGGAACACCCTCTCCGGATTCTCGACCGCAAAGAAAGGGGAACAAGAAGGAAGATCATTAAAATGTACAAGATACAGTGGAATCATCACACGGAGGAAGAAGCCACATGGGAGACGGAGAATTATCTGAACACCAAATTTCTGGGTTTTCTTCTACTACATGATCGTAAGCATTCTTGCACACACTAGTTCATTCTACACTCGAATCTCGGGTCGAGATTCTGTTTAAGGGGGATAGGCTGTGACAATCTAGGTGTTAATTAGCTTAATCACTTGCTAAACCTTTTGTCTTAGCCTAATTAAGTTTAATTTGGCCCCACCTAGATTTTCACTTAAGGAATCCTACCAAAAATTCCCTTGCACCTCGGTGAATTTTTGACCTTTGCTGATTGGCATGGCTTGTTTCCAAAATTTCCTTTAAGAACTCAAAAATGTGCCAATATGAAAGTTGTTCATCCTTTTCATGGGACACAACTTTGTCAATATGGCCTTGGAGAGCTTTTGAGTGCTTCAGCCCCAAAAACCCGGTCAAAGCCAGCCAAACCCCAAAAGTTCACAGCCGGCTGACACAGAAGTTCACCGATTTTCTCCTCAGTTTTCTCTCGAATCCACACACTTTTCATAGGTCAACCTTTACAAAAGTTGTAGCTGGTAACCTGGAACACAACTTTGCTTTTTGGAGATTTTGAACTTCAGTTCAAAATTTCGGAGAAAATTTTGACTTGAATGGACGCCCGGCATGTGTTCGACGAATTGCCGGCGCTCTCCGGCGCCGCGCGTTCACGCGCCCGACAGCGCCGCCACGCGGCGGCCGGACTCTGACACGACACCGAGGCTGCGCCCGCGCCATAAATTCGTCGCGCGCTGTCCCCCGCGGTCCGCCCGACAGAGCCGCTCTGTCCCCCCGCGCCGTTCCGACCGGACGCGAGGGGCGCCGGGCCGCGCCACGTGGTCGCCGTCGACCCGCCGGCGGGCTGCAGCGCCGCTGCCCCGACCAAGGCCGGCAAACAAGTCGCCGTGGGTCCCAGCACCTTGCCAACCCCTGCACGAGCTCGCCCCGACCGGCCACCGACCGCCACGCCCAGCGCCGCCCCGCCGCGACAGGCCGCCGACCGGCGAGCCATGTCCGCCGCGGCAGCCAGCAACGCGCCGCCCAGAGCTCCGCGTGGCAGCTTCGCCGCTTCGAGCCGCAGTCCTCGCCTCGCCTCGACTGCCTATAAAAGGCCCCGCACCCACCTGCACGCGAGCCCCCTCGCCGCTCGCCATTGCCGCCGGCAGGCTGCCCCTCCGTCGCTCTCCGCCGTGCGCGCTGCTCCGCCGCCGTTCTTCACCACGAGCACTCGCCACGCCCTTGCTCCAACTTCCCAGAGCCCCAGCTGCCACTCTCCGCCACCGCCGTCGCCGGCTTTGGGCCAGACAGAGCCGCCGCCGCGCCGCTCCGCCGCCCGCCGCCGTCGCGCCACCTCCGGCCGCCCAAACTACTCGGAATCCACTCGAGGTGAGGCGGTGAGCTACCTCTGAGCACCCACGACTGGTTATCGTTGAGCCCCGTGGCCCCACACCGCCGGAATCCGGCCAACTCGCCGCCGGCCATGGCCCAGGGACCACATTGCAAAGCCACAAATCTTTCCAGGGGCCTTAGCGCAAGTTTCCAGGGGCTAATCTGTAAATAGATTGTTCAGATCTAGGATTCAAATCCTGAAACTTTGTAAATCGATTAAAAATCGTAGAAAAATCTGAAAAATGCAAACCCAATTTTGTTGTACTACTGGTACTGTGTTCTACCTTTCCTAGAAAGCATATATAGGTGTTTTCTGCTTCGTTTTTGGATTAGACTCAAATCTGTTCAAAATCCAATTTGTACACAGTTTGAAATCCATTGGCTTGTTTGGGCTAGTTTTTGAGTATGTTGTAGCTGGTGAAGTATCTAGGCTGCTGTAGAAAGTTGGCGCAAAGTTATACACTAGATCTTGAAGTTATTAATTGTTTAGTATGGCAGTACATGTTTAGTTCAACATTTTTAATAATTAATCTATGAAGCTTCTGAGTTCAATCCTTTTGCAAAAGTCCTGTGGTAACTCGATGCATGTCTGGTAAAAGTTAGAGCTTAGTTTGAGCTGGCTAGCTTGCACTTTTAATTCATACCAGTTTAAACTTGAGAAATTCAAACAGCAGGATATTTAGATCTTTTGGAGCTATCCTTTGGCATGTGAGCTTGTTTAGAATAGATTGGACTCTGATAAAATTCTAAGGACCTTTGGATGATAGTGTGATTTCTTAGGATTTATTCTTGATGATAGTGTGCTGTTCTTGTTTATTTTGTTGTGGTAAATGTATGCATGATCTTGGCCTAAGTTTTGGTCAGCAAATCAAGTAAACCACAAAGAGCACTCAGTAAATTTTTCACCTTATAATAGCAAACCAAACTGCCAGAATAATTTATGAAAGTTTCAGTGCTAAAAAGGAGTTAAATAAGAATAAATTATTTTAATAAATGGTTAAATAAACTGAAAACATCACACACACACCTTTGCTGTTTTATGGTGAAATCAAAGATAAATAATAAATGTGTACACAATCACCATCGACTAACCCAAATACCTTAATGAGTAATTACAACCTTTGTTAAAGAAAGGGAAGATCAGACAAATTTTTGTCCAGGTGAATGTGTCACTAAATACACCCGGGTTCATCATTGTGCAACAGTGATGACTCGACATAAGATCATATTCTTATTGCATATGCATTCGTGTAGAACCTGCCCTCGCTGACGGAAACTACGAGCTGGTCCCCGCGGAAGGAGAAGGCCGAGCTGAAGGCGAGGTGAACGTCGTCCAGGTCGAGCAAGACCCGAACGTTGCTGCCGAGGACTCCCAAGCTAACACTGTGCCCGAAGGCAAGCCCCGGAGCATGTCCTATGTTTCAAATACATGCAACTATGTCTTGCTAAGTTTATGTTTGTGCATTTACGTTCAGGAGTTGAATTGAAACCCTAGTTGCATGATCCTAGGTAGCTGTGCTATGCAATACTAGTATGATAGGTCGATAGCTGCCCCGCTATAAGGACCCAGTAAAAGTCGAGTGATTTCCTGTCACTCGCGAGATATAGGAATCAACTGCTTTACTTATGTTGGAATCATAAGGATGACGGACGGGGATTTTTGGTCATGTAGATGCCCCGTCTGTTTATGAAAAGTTGCTAAGTTCGAAGTGTGCCGGCGATGTTGGTCAAGTGTTTGAAAGCACTAAGCACTTGTTTGGACATGGGACCGGTAAGTTTAGTACCTGTTCGGAAGGGGGCGTGGCCTTGTCCTGCTTGCCCTGGGATTTATCCCCCTGTCGCTGACACGTGGCTCAAGACCGAGGCCGGCCGGCTACGGCCGCGAAGTATGACCGGCTAAGGCTTGTGTCCAAGGGGAGTGGGCTCGGATTAACAAACCCGGAAGACATGGGAACGACCTGATTAGCGTCGACCCTCGGGGTTGGTGCTTTTTCGTGTGTTTAGTATCCACCTTGCAAGGTTAAAATCGGTTCGAACTATCTGTTTCTCGCAGCTAATGAGACTACTTGATCTCTTGCCGCACCGAGTAATGAAAGTGGAACATGATGATGATAAACTTGCTGCTTGCTTAATTGTTTGCCCCACTTGCTTGGGTTAGTACAGGTTGCTTACCTAGAATGGTTAACTTAACTAGAACTTGATGCTAAAATATTGAAAGTAAGGATCCACTATTGGTCGCTATTTGGCAAAACAAACCCACCAGCCAAAAGCCTTGCATGTCTAGAAGCTGGTGTTGTAGCTAACACCCGACGGTTAAGTCTTGCTGAGTATTAGTATACTCAGCCTTGCTTGTTGAATTGTTTTCAGGTAGTGCTCTTGAGGAGATGGTTGCAGGTCTTACCTGGCCAACCACCCTTCCTCCTGGTTGGACTGTTGTTTGGGACGAGGATGCTTCAGAGTGACGTTACGACGGCTTCACGTGATGTTACTACCGCTTTCGAATAATTAGTTTATTTCCGCTGCTTTCGAAAACTCTGATTTAACAGTTACGTTATGCACTGAACTTGGTTTGTAATTAATTACCTCAAGTGGGACCTATTTAATACTTGTGGATTGTTGTAATCTCTGGGATCCACCTTCGAGTGGGTATTTGTATGACTTGTTTCGATCGAGGTAACTGTTCGTGGTTGCATCGGGCTCGACCCGACAGACTGTCAGATTACTCCGATTTAATTGCGTGACGACCAATGGAAGGTTAGCGCACTTAAGCCGGATTAATTTGAGCGGTTCTGCCACACAGCTAGTCTGGAGTCCGGGCAGGAAGTCAACGACGACGAATCGACGATTGCTTGCTGCAGATCAGCACGGCGGACAGTCGACTGAGGGCGGAGAAGGAGTCGATGCCGCGCCTAGCCTGGACTAATAGAGACCATGTCGTGCTCTCTGACTGCCTCGCCGTCGCGGCCGCTCATCGCGTCGCTGTCCTGGCCGGCTTGCCGCCTCGATGTGCTGTGACGGCGCAGGGGAAGGAACGAGAAAGATTGGGAGGAGTCTAGATCTCCAGAGACTCGGTGGAATGGTAATTTTATCATGGGCTCTTGGGCTGTGATAAGTTAACCCCAGGCTGGTGGGCTGAATACTCTAGATGGCAAAACTGACCCGTCCCTGCCCCGGTCCAGTTTCGGGTCCCTGCCCCGTTGCCCCCGCGGGGCAAAATCGTCCCCCGTCCCCGGTCTACACGGGGCGGCCCCCGCGGATCCCTGGCCCCACGGGGAAAGTTGCCACGCTGAACGGTAGGGCACGTGGAGGTGATTTCTATGCGTAGGTGATTTCCCCTTGCACACAGCAACATCAATGCTTTCTCCCCAGCGCTGCCACGAGCTGAGGAGCTAAAGAGCACGAAGGCAACGGATTTGCAATCGATGTTCAGCGTGCAGGCGTACAGGCTAAGTAATACCTGCAATCGCGCTTAGGGGGTGTTTAGTTCGCGAAAAAGGTGAAATTTTTTAAATTCGGTTGCGTGCACAAAGAGAAGAAACAAACTAACAAGGTTCTCTAAGTGAAAAGTTTTTAGATTTCGGATCAAAACACCCCCTTAGGAAGCAACTCCTCGATACCAGACTTGCAATACTGCCAAGATGCATGCGGTTGACTATATCTGCAAGGCCCGATTAGCCCGCATGCTTGGCATCAATGAGGTGCCCCTCCTGCACTGTGGCCGTACCGGAAGCCGGAATGCAGTCTGGTTCGACGCAGTTAGTGAGCTGGGCATGCCTTTACATTCTATTTAGCAGGCCCCGGGAATACTCTGACCGAAGAGTTACGTTTGCGGTTCACACTTTGGGCATGTTAACTGCCGCCAACACACGCTACCATTTTATAGTTGAGTGATAGAACCATCTTAAGAAGAGGGTGTTAAAAAGAGGCATCATGTTCCTCGAAAAAGGCTAGAAATTACAATATTAATTGGACAAAAGAAAACAACATACACTAGTCTAGAAATTATAATAGTAACTGAAAAATGAAAATAACATAAACAATAGATTTTTATCATCATCCGCCTCTATTAAAGTATACCGTACCAAATAAATTTTATAACTACCAAATTTTGGAATTAGAAAAAAGAGATGTGGAAAATTGAAGTCCATGATAAATACAAGACATAAATAATGAAATTCAGAATTAAAAGTAAGAAAATCATTAGTGTGATCCAGATAAGACTAGGAAAGATAAATACCCAACAAAAATTCGTATGAAATAAAATTAATAAATATCTATAATTAAGAATAAATTATAAATTAGTAAACATGGTTAAAAAAGAAACAATTTAAAATGAAATAATAACTATAATATATATACACAACTAGTAAATGCTTTAGTTTAAAATAAAAAGTAGTAATTTGATTCCCACACAAGATATGATTGTTGGAGGCAAAATAGCCAACATTATCCTTAAAGTTTGCACAATGGGTCAGATTGGTCCTTAAACTTTCAAAAGGGTCAATCTAGTCACTCAACTCTCATTTTTATGTCAAACACGTTCCTATACTGATATGGCACTATGAGATGAAGGTGCAATGTCCTTTTTACCCATAGTACAGGACTCCTCATCCGGTTCCTATTGCTCTCCAACATGTTGTGCCTGTGCGACACACATGGAGGGTGTGGCAGCTGCGCACGGCTCGAGGGGCATGGCAGCGGCATACACGCGTGGGCAACGCATGGGCAAACAACAAGCAGCTCGGCGGATAAAAGTCAGGGCTGAGCTTCAGGGCAGCGCAACCATGGACAACGTCGGGAGTGTCGGAGGCCGGGACGACAGAGAGCAGTGGGAACAAGCCGAGCATCGACTCCGAGGTGTTGGCCGCCGATGTATAGGAGGAAGAAGATGAGCAGGAGCCATGTTTCAAGAGTAAAGAGACATTTCCTCTTCATATCATGGTGTCACATCAATAAGGGATGTGTTTGCCCCAAAAACGTGAGTTGAGGGACTACATTGACCGTTTTGAAAGTTTAAGGACCAATCTGACCCTTTGTGCAAAGGTCAGGGATGATATTGGCTATTTTGCCATTGTTGGATGCTGGTAACATTGAAGAGCATGGGTTGTAGTGCATTACAACGTGATGAGGACATGGCACTCTTGCATATGACTATTCGTGTAACATATAAGATGAGCTCGTTACTATGTATTTTTTAGTTATTGTAAGAATAGTTGCTACTTAATGATACTATTATAATTTGGAATCATGAAGAGGACCACGAAATACATGAAGAGAGCCATGGGAGTATGGAGAGTGCCAGTAATGGGCGTTCAAGCATTTGGTTGCCCAAATAACATAAAATTCACGCCACATATGGAGTCCGATTCTGATATGCTATTAGTGGATAGAATATAATTTGAAAGAGCTTGCAATGGCGCCAAAATTTATTAAGTCAACGTGAATCATCAACAAGTAGACATTTAGAATCTGTAGAATCTGTTAGGGTGCTGCGACACTGACTTTTGAGTTGTTGGGCCATGTTGTCTCTGTCCATTACGGGCGCCCCTAGGGGTCATTGGACAACCCTAGTGTTTGGGTTTTGCTTACTTTCAATCTATCTTTAAAAAGTCACCGTTCATCGATTTGTGAGATCCCAACTTCATGAGCTTAATTCACATAATTCTGCAATTGAGTTGTGTTCTTCCCATTCTTGTTTGGCTTGTATATGATTGTTGGCGCTAAAACCGGGCCAACACATGAACGTGCTAGATCGCGTGGCACGCTGAGGAGCTCGTTGCAGCACCTCTGCGTAGGGGCGGTCAAACCTCGCCCAGGGGGCGGTTTAAACTGCTTAGGGCGGTCAAACCGTGTTTGGGAAGCGGTTAGATCAGGTTCGCCAGGAAGCCCGACGAAAAACTAACGAACGCTCGCCCGGGAGAGACCCCATCAGGGAAAGCACACCTTGGGTTGTTCTAGGGTCGGTAGGCCACCTAGAGCGCCTTCAATCGCCGTAGAGACGAAGGAAGAACAACAAGTATGAGATTGGAAAAGTTTAGGGCAAAATGAAAAGTAAAAAGATAAAAGTATTTGGTAGATTCGATTGGGATGCCCTCAATCGGCCGTGACCCTTTATATTTATACGGTGGGGAGGTCTTGCCCCATTAGGTATCAAAGATTACGTAAATCTCATGTCAAATTACAACTCCTAACTCGAATTTGGCTATCAAACCCGGTTAAACGGCCATTAGGACCGAGTTTAACCGCCCCTGGTAGGTGCAGGTCTTCCCAAGGTGAAGATGAGCACTTCGATCAGCTTCGATCAGCTCGTCGAGGCGAAGATGATGGTGCAGTCCAATTTACATTTGGAGCATTTTGACCAGGCTGGTTTAACCGCCGTTGACAACCCAGTTTAACCGCCCTGCTCAGACCAGCCGAATTTGAGTGCGAACAACCCAGTTTAACACCTATTGGACGTGTGAATTAAATGATGTTGTTATGAGTACCGCAGTACCCCTGATTTATATGGCTAAGCAAGCCCTATGGTGACAGCCTTTGCGCCGACATATAATTCCGTAGTATCATCCACGAATAAAATAAAAGTGTCAGGAGACAAACGATTGTTTCTTTTACAAAATGATCACAGCTCTTGATTTCTCATCCCGAGCTCTCTTTTCTTACCGCTATGGTTATTACTTAGGTCTAGCATATTGATGCCAAAATATTTCTAATGTTTAAAAAATTTCTACCATTTATCTTTTTTCCTAGTTTATGTCGTGATAATTAATGTGGAGACTATAGCAAGATAGGCTTGTAGATTGTCAATAAAGATGATTTGCATGAAGGTTGGAAGCCGATACGAAGTGTAAAATACACATATATATATATATATATATTCTGATTGAATCTATATATAACCTATATTGAGATACACCCCACTAAGTAATTAACTCTATTTTATTTTGCAAGCTATATATATGCACATCATCTCACACCAATTATTTCTTCATACAGCCTATCCACGTCATCTCCCACCATCTAAGGGTCATTATATAAACTAGTCACTACTACACAAACCACTTTCACAAACGGGCTATCACAACCGGTTTTGAGAAAACCGGTTGTGATGCCCCCTATCACAGCCGGTTTTTCTCAAAAACCAGTTGTGATAGTCGGCCGGCATATCACAACCGGTTTTTCTTACAAACCGGTTGTGATGCTCACTATCACAACCGGTTTTTGAAAACCGGTTGTGATGGTGAGCATCACAACCGGTTCTTTACTAACACATTTTTGGAGGGCTAAACGAAATCAAATTTTGTGAACGATCTCGGATGAACTTTTGACCAAAACGAAAGTTGTAGATCTTGAAAAGTTATGAAACATTGTAGTTCACCACTTTTTTATTTGAAGTCATCTTGTCAACCGAATCTAAGTTTGAATTTTTCAAATTTGAAAATTCAAATTTTGTAAACGACCTCGGATGAACTTTTGACCAAAACGAAAGTTGTAGATCTTGAAAAGTTATGAAACATTGTAGTTCACCACCTTTTTATTTGAAGTCATTTAGAGCCTCAAATAAGCAATTTACACTCGGAAAACATTAATATGAGGGGAATCAAAATGGTATATAGACACAAACACTCTAGTGGTGCAGTGGTAGAGGAGGCTATCCACAAAGCTGAGGTCGCGGGTTCGAATCCCGCCGACCGCGTAGTGCGCGATTTTTCCGCGAAAAATGCGCGACTTGCGATGTGGGACGGTGGGTAGTGGCTGATGGGGTCCATCCCCAAAAAAATAAAATATTTTGCTATTTTATTTTGGTTTATTTTGGGTTTAGATGAAAACCGGTTGTGATGGGGTCATCACAGCCGGTTTTTGAAAACCGGTTGTGATAGGGGGGGACTATCACAGCCGCTTTCCCTCATCCGCCTCCCAAAACCGGTTGTGATAGGGGTTGCGAACCGGTTGTGATGAGGGTTTGTGTAGTAGTGAGTAGTGGTTTACATGCAAACTATCCATATCATCTCCCACCATTTCTTTCTTCATGCAACTTATCTACATCATCTCTCACCAACTAAGAGTCACTATATATATACAGGTAGCTATCAAATTCCAAGTTGTCATAATATCGAATTTATTTTTGGCCAAATAAATAAAATATTTTGCTATTTTATTTTGGTTTATTTTGGGTTTAGATGAAAACCGGTTGTGATGGGGGTCATCACAGCCGGTTTTTGAAAACCGGTTGTGATAGGGGGGACTATCACAGCCGCTTTCCCTCATCCGCCTCCCAAAACCGGTTGTGATAGGGGTTGCGAACCGGTTGTGATGAGGGTTTGTGTAGTAGTGAGTAGTGGTTTACATGCAAACTATCCATATCATCTCCCACCATTTCTTTCTTCATGCAACTTATCTACATCATCTCTCACCAACTAAGAGTCACTATATATATACAGGTAGCAATCAAATTCCAAGTTGTCATAATATCGAATTTATTTTTGGCCATTTTTTGTTTTATATTAATCGAAAGTTTTAGTGGTTCATAATTTATCAAAAAGCTCTCTAAAATCCCGCAACAACACGCGAGGAATCATAATTAATGAAATAGGTGCACTGGCCAGTTGTCCTAACCTAATTTTGGGTATTTTATTTGAGCATGCAGCCAATGCTGACAGGCTGTTAATAATTTTATTTGAATAGTTGACCAGACCGGTTCTTATATGCCAAGGAAGCTAGAAGGCCAAGACCCAATGAGTGTTTTGGTGAGAAAGTCTCCGACTGTTCATATTAACCCCTAAGAGCCAATATCGATGAGCAACACCATAAAACTCTCATCTTTTGACTGGGGAGTGGCTGATGGGGTCCATCCCCCAAATAAATAAAATGTTTTGCTATTTTATTTTGGTTTATTTTGGGTTTAGATGAAAACCGGTTGTGATGGGGGTCATCACAGCCGGTTTTTGAAAACCGGTTGTGATAGGGGGGACTATCACAGCCGCTTTATCTCATCCGCCTCCCAAAACCGGTTGTGATAGGGGTTGCGAACCGGTTGTGATGAGGGTTTGTGTAGTAGTGAGTAGTGGTTTACATGCAAACTATCCATATCATCTCCCACCATTTCTTTCTTCATGCAACTTATCTACATCATCTCTCACCAACTAAGAGTCACTATAATATATACAGGTAGCTATCAAATTCTAAGTTGTCATAACGTCGAATTTATTTTTGGCCATTTTTTGTTTTATATTAATCGAAAGTTGTAGTGGTTCATAATTTATCAAAAAGCTCTCTAAAATCCCGCAACAACACGCGAGGAATCGTAATTAATGAAATAGGTGCACTGGCCAGTTGTCCTAACCTAATTTTGGGTATTTTATTTGAGCATGCAGCCAATGCTGACAGGCTGTTAATAATTTTATTTGAATAGAAGGATGTTGACCTGACCGGTTCTTATATGCCAAGGAAGCTAGAAGGCCAAGACCCAATGAGTGTTTTGGTGAGAAAGTCTCCGACTGTTCTTATTAATCCCTAAGAGCCAATATCGATGAGCAACACCATAAAACTCTCATCTTTTGACAAGGGTCTAGATAAAATCCAAGTCACAGCATTGATCATGTTTGAACATCAGGTCCGTGATGTTGCCGACACCATAAAAAGAGCACTATCCCAAGCTCTTGTCCACTACTATCCTATTGCAGGTCGTATCCTTTTGCAGGTTCCAAAGACGGTGAGGTCCATAATATGCTAGAAAGGTGATCTTCATGATGTTAGCAAGTCGTTTCAAAACCTAAAATAATATCCAGATTGAGTTTGATATTTCGAACAGGTGCACCAGCAAGCTGTTACTGCATCCAGATGTTGCGTTTTTAATATAAGCATGCCGTTGCCCACGTGTTACTTATTGTAATACAAGGATGTCGACATTTTTGACTTATGAAAAGATAGCTCAGCTCCGTCACTGGTGTATATACATGCCAAGGAAGCAGGAGGCGCACACACACACACACACAGGACAATGAGTGTTTTGGTGAGAAAGTCCCCATGTGTGCTTGTTATGCCATTGGAGCCGGTATCGATGAGCCCAACCATAAAACTCTCATCTTTTGACAAGGGTCTAGATAAAATCGAGGTCGCAGTTTTGCTCATGTTTCAACATCCAGTCCATGAGGTTGCCGACACCATAAAGAGAGCTTTGTCCCAAGCTCTTGTCCACTACTATCCTATTGCAGGTCGTATTCTCGCAGGTTCCGAAGATGGTGAGGTCCATATCCAGTGCAATGGTGAGGGCGTTGCGTTCGTCTCTGCCTCTACCAACTGTTCCTTGAAGGAAGTCTTGGTGCTGGATGAATCGAATGGCACAAAGGCCCTATTGCATGAGCTCGCCATTTTCTCCCCAGCCAATGGCGGCTCCAGAGCTAGTGATCCGTTGTTGCTGATGCAGGTGACAGAGTTCTCATGTGGCGGGTTCGTCCTTGGAGTGACCTGGAACCATGCAATTGCCGACGGTACTGGGATTGCCCAGTTCTTACAGGCCATGGCTGAGCTCTCATGTGGGTTATCGTCACCGTCGATTGTTCCGCTCAGGTGGGATGACTCAGTCCTTTGCGCCCCTCTATCTAGGGAGCCATGGCCGCAGCTTACAACCAGCCTTGACTCATTCGACAACTTCTCCGGGATTGAAATCACCATCCCCTCAAGATTGATCAAGCGTATTAAAGCTGAATTTAGCAGCCGCTTCAGTGGCCAACTTTGCACAAAGTTTGAGGTTGCAAGCGCCGTGCTGTGGCAGTGCCGCACACGTGCAATTATGTCTGATCCTGAGACGCCAGTATCGTTTTTGTTTTCAGCTGATGTCCGCAAGCTTGTTGGAGCCAAGCAAGGCTACTATGGAAATTGTTTCACATGCCAACTTGTCATGGCGACGAGCGGTACTGTAGCCAGTGGAGACATCGTGGACCTTGTCAACATGATCAAGGACTCCAAGGCAAAGATAGCTGACATATTCAAGAAAAATAATGAAGGCAGCAACCCACAGCAAGACGAATGTCAGGTGCAGAAGCTCCCGCAACATCCATACAATATGTTAATTATTACGTCTTGGGTAAATATTGGCTTCGATGAGGTTGATTTTGGGAGTGGGAGGCCTGCCAGGGTGATGCCCTACGGGAAAGAGACGGCGGTCTTCCCAGTTTGCGTGATGTGCCCGCCTTGGAAAACGAAAGACCGGGTAGATGCCCTATTGTCCATGCTCAGGGAGGAGCACGTTGACACCTTTCTTGCAGAACTGGAGAGGTTGACATGACCGTTTTTTTTTTTTTTTTGGTGAGGGCAAGATTCACATCATCTATCATCTATTATACATGAAGATATACATTATAATTGTCGAGTACCTCTCATATGGGTTGTGAGATGTATTTTATATGCTGTTAAGAAAAATAAATAAAATAAGAAAGCTTGCAATAATTGCAAATTAACTAGTTCCATTATCCGCACAGTTGCGTGATGCCATGACAATTATTGGGTACTAGTACATCAATCCGTGCATCCATATCCACATCCACATGGGTTTCAACTAGGGTAATATGATATATATTTTACATTTTCTATGTTTAATTTTATAACCTTAATTATGTAATTAGTTAAACACAGATTGACGTGCTCCTAAAGATTATTTTTTATCAATGGTGTAAATTGATAATTTTTTAATGCAAATTAGGATGGTTACTTAAATTAAATTAATTTTTCATAATGCCATGTTGATAATATAGATGATGATTAGGGTTTAATTTAGTTTATTTTCCATAATGATGGTGGTGCGTAATTTTGATATGGATGTAGGTCATTGTTGCATTGGTTCCTCTTTTTCTGAAACTAGCTTAACTTGAAAAGCTGGATCTTATGATAACCCACCGTCTCAAGTATCTGTTGCCTTGAAAAGTACAGCGCCGAAGGGGGCGTTGTGTAGTGCTGGGAATGGTGTAAGCAACCTGGCCTAGCAAACACCTAAGGCCCACTCTACGTGTTGAATGGACCACTCCTTCTAATTAACTCGTTTGCGCTTTCGTCCTAGTTTCACGTGAAAATTGATCAACCAGAGTTAACTGCTTCCTCAGGCCAGCTATGGCCCTGTTTGATACCGCTACCCTGAGAAGGGGCAGGGCACCCGGCGATGGGGACGGTGCTTCACGTTGAAAGACTGCTGGCCTGATAATCGCTGTGCCCCTAGAAGGGGACGAGAATCGCGCCATTTGATGCCCTCGCTCGATTTATTTCGCGAGAATCGTCCCCGGAATCGGTATCAAACACGGCCTATTTAAGCTAGTTTGCTTCTGCTTTCACTACCGATATGGGACTATCCCTCACGTAGTATATGTTTTTTTGGTGCTGTAGCCGCGCACTAGAGTGGGGCTTAGCCGTTACCTAGGCCAGGTTGTTATAATTGGAAGGCCAGAGCCAGCCGCTTGCACTGCATGCGGCGAGAATAAATGTTTAAGGCCATGAAGCTGGACATATCCAAAGCTTTTATGCCGCTAGCATATTGGTGAAAAGTTAATTAGGGAGGACAAAAACTGTTAAACTACCCTTATTTACAATAAGTATTTTTTAAAAAAGAATCAATAGGTCAAAATAATTACTATATAATGAAGATGCACTTCCTCTCAAGCGCCCTAACAAACCTCTTATATTAAACAAAGGTGCAAAAAATAGGGTTTTTTATTATAAATTTCATGGTATCGATCTAATCATCATGTTAAATATTCTGATTTTCTTGGTTTCTGTATAAAGATACATTAAATTTGTTCTAATCAACTTTCATTTTTATAAATCAACATCCAAATATAAACATATTTATAAATTTATAAATGCTGAACTTCTTCTCAACCAAAAAATTTAATGTAATTACGAAATGACTTATAGCCTAGTGCTTAGAGCACTTATGTGGCATCTAGCAGACCCAGGTTTGATTCTACGTGTCAGCAAAAGAATTGTGCCTCGAGTAAAAAAGTTATGCAAAAAAAATAGGTTGGGCTTCCCTGGTGAGTTTGGCCAAAAAATAAATTGAATCTAATTAGATATCAACATCTGGATATGAATGAGAAGATTGTCTACTCATTGTTTAATGGGAATTAGTGTAACTACTTCATCAACCCATGCTATCGCATGGAGGCATACTTGTTAAAATAATAAAAAAAATCAGTTTATACTCCCACCATTTTAATGTATAGGTCATTTCTGACTTTTGTAGAATGTAGCATGCCCTTTTTAGGTTCATAGATATAACATACGTCTAGATGCATAGTAAGAGCTACAAATCAGAGAAGCCAAAATGACTTATTTACAACTTGAAAAGGACGGAGAAGATAGTAATTGAAATTATTTACATTGTCTACTTTTCATTTAAGATATATTTACTACTAAAAAAACATTTTAGGAGACACTGTCAAAACATTTTTCGAGACGTTTACAAAAAAATAACACTCTCTGTTAATGCGAGTGATTAACGGAGGCGGTTAGATTCATTTTGGGAGGCGGTTACATCTCGACCGCCTCCTAAAATCGATTAACGGAGGCGGTTATTCTAACACAACCGCCTCTGTTAATAGACCATTTTCGGAGACGGTTGTGTTACAATAACCGCCTCTGCTAATCGATTTTAGGAGACGGTCAAATGTAACTGCCTCCTAAAATGAATGTAACCATCTCCGTAAATCCATTCTCAAATTTTAAATTTGATTTTTTCAAACGATCTTGGATAGAGAAAAGACCGGGATATTTAATTAATTGCCATCTTCCCGGTTGGCACCTCCCCGTTTGCCATCTTCCCGGTTGACCTTACAAATTTGCCACTCCTCTATAGATGATGCTACACATTTGCCATTTTCGCTAACGTGGCGCGCCAACTCACCTGTGCCAGCGTGGATCGAGACGCGAAAAGACCAAAATGCCCTTGCCTTATCCATACATTTGCCTCTCCCCTGCCACCGACGTGTGGGACCCGCCTGTCAGTCGTCTTCAACCTCCAGCCCACCTCCATGGTCGGCCTTCCTCTCAGCCTGTCCCAGCCATCTCAGGCGAGCGCCGCGCGGAGGCTTGGTTGCGGCGACGGACGGCGGTACTGGGCCTTGCACGGCGAGCGCCGGCCTCGGGAGGGGGGCGGCGGCGGCCCTGCATGACGAGCATCGGCCACGGGAGGGGGGCGGCGGCCCTGCACGGCGAGCGCCGGCCACGGGAGGGGGGCTGCGGCCCTCCCACGGTGAGCTCCGGCCACGGGAGGGGACGGCGGCTCGCGCCGGCCATGGGAGGGGGGTTGCGGCCCTCCCACGGCGAGCTCCGCCCACGGGAGGGGACGGCGGCTCGCGCCGGCCATAGGAGGGGGGCGGCCCTCGAAGGGCGAGCGCCGGCCACTCAGACTGGGCATAATTAACCGATAACCGAGAACCGAACCGAACTACCCGAAACCGAAAAAATCGGTCATCAGTTCGGTCCCTAGTTCAAACTAACCGAATTTATCTCGGTTTATTCGGTTCTGCTCCTCGGGTAACCGATATAACCGAGGGAACCGAAGTCTACAAAGAGGCCCAATACCACTTTCAGCCCAGTCCAATAGCTATCATAACCCTACGTACATAAGCAGCCAGCAACCTCCACCCCTTCCTTGTTTCCACTGACGCCGCCGCCCCCTCCCTTCTCCCCTCTCAGTCTCCACTGTCACAGCCTCGTCCCTCCAACCCCGCAGTCCGCGCGGCTCCATTGCTCCACACCTCTGCCGGCGGTACTCCCTAACGGCGATGCCCCCCCTTGCCTGCTTGCTCGCTCCACCATCCCTCCCCTCCTCTCCTCAACGCAAGATTGAGCGTCAGCTGGACGGGGCCTCCACTGCTCCCTCAAAAGATCTGGCAACGATGTCTCTGCCTCTCTTCCAGGCCTCACAGCGACGAGCGCAGGGAGACATGTCTTGGTGTGCTCCTCCAGTCCTCCTGTACTGACAACTTTTTGTCAAGCGAGGCCCCTTTGATGTCAGATCTAAGTACGAATAGGTCAAATTGATTTTTGCTTGGTCGGATTGACCATGAATGGACATGTATTGGATTTTTCTACTCCCGCTGATATGTTGATTGTTCATTTTTATATTCGATTTGGATCTTACGTCCGCGAGAAATTGCTAGACGCCACTGCATTTTGTGATTTTTTGTGTTGCGTTCCTGGTACCTCGGTTACTTCGGTTAGAACCGAAGACCGAACCGCCGAACTGACCGAACCCGAAGCTCTCGGTTCCTAGAAATTTTAGGAACCGATCGGTTCACGTTTTTTGATAACCGAATTTTCAAAATACCCGATGAACCGAACCGGTTCGGTCTAACCGAACGCCCAGGCTGACCCTAGTGACGGCCTCCCACGGCGGCGGCGGCGGGCCACCCGCGGTGAGCGCAGGCCAGGGGGAGGGGGGCCGACGGCCAACCTCCAGTGAGCAACACTTGGTGGCTGAGGTTGAAGACGGCGGGTCCTACACGTCGGTGGCAGGAGAGAGGCAAAGGGATGGATAAGGCAAGGGCATTTTGGTCTTTTCGCATCTCGATCCATGCTGGCACAGGTGAGTTGGCGCGCCACGTCAGCGAAAATGGCAAATGTGTAGCATCATCTATAGAGGAGTGGCAAATCTGTAAGGTCAACCGGGAAGATGGCAAACGGAGAGGTGCCAACCGGGAAGATGAAAATTCATTAAATATCCCGAAATGACCAATATGAAAGTTGCAGATTTCGAAAAGTTAAGAAACTTTGTAGTTTACAACCTTTTCATTTGAAATCATCTTGTCCACGAAAAGTACGTTTGAATATTCTCAAATTCGAAATTCAAATTTCACAAAAGACCAGAAATGACCTATATGAAAGTTGTAGATCTCGAAAAGTTAAAAAACTCAATAGATGACAACCTTTTCATTTGACTTCGGTTAAAACTTCAAAAACACAATTTACACTTGGTTTGGTATAATATGATAGTAATCAAAACAGAGTATGGACACATGAGAGAGTGTGGTGTAGTGGTAGAGTGAGACACGCGTGAGGGAGAGGTTGCGGGTTCGAATCCAGTCAGCCGCGTAGCGTCGTATTTCCGCGAAAAAGACTGTGACCGGTGGCTAGCTAGTGGGGGCCTCCCCCAATTAAAAAAGATTTTTTTGAAAAAAATTTGGGCATTTTTATTTTCGGCCGAAAATGTTTTTTAGTAGTGATTCTAACATAATAGTTATATAACATATGTATATGCTTACGTGTATCCTCAATTGATAGTTTTTTAACATACACTCTGAAACATTACCACACTACGCTAAAGCTACAACAAGCTCATGGTTAGGAAAACAACAACTATACGAGCAGAGTATGCAGAAGCAACAAAGACCTTTTAGATAGTACTGAAGATAAAGCTTCTCATTACATCATTTAATTACAACATACTTTATCAAAGTATATGTACAAAGATGTGGGTGTGCACACGTGCTAGTGTGCTACAACTCCCATCCAACGATGCACCCTCCAAACACAAGAACATGTAGAGAGGAACAAGCGTATGAGGTTTATGGAAAACCTCTGCAAGCAAACTGCTTCAACCGAGTCATTCAAATCACAATTAATTAAGAATCAATTTAAGAATTATAGTTCTAAAACAACTTTGAAACAAACTTAACTTCAAGTAGTAAGATGAACAATAAGTACTTCATGACAAAGCTTCATTATGCGCATGCAAATGGTGCAATGCAATGCATGACTTCACTTCTGTCCACACATCCCAAGGTTGGATGTAAGGGTTGCAACCACATTTTTATGTCTCAACGTGTGTTGCTGTACCGGTGCTTACCGCACCAATCCGGCTACGGATTTCTTCATATGTGTATTCAATATGAGAATGCAAATGCAATGTTGCAACGCATGATCTTCATACACTTCAAAAAAAAATCATAACTTCAAGGGTAATGCTTCAAGAGAGAGACAGTACTTCAATATAAAGTCAATTTCAGATTTATCTGGCTACTGTGAGGTACTGAAATTAAATTGAGGCAATTCAAATAGCACACTTAAAGCGTGTAAACCATAACCCTACGTTTACTTGCCGTCACCGAAGACCAAGAAAAGAGCTAAGAATGATCTGAAGGCGCACCACCTGTTCACATACATAACTCAGCACCAACACAAACTTACAAGCATAAACAAACATAACTGAAACTGTGTCTACGCTCGAACTCGAACTTGACGCCCTCACAAAAACACATGAAAATCTAGACATGTCAGCGGCACTGTTGCTTCTCTTTTTTTATCCTTTAATTCTGGTGGATAAAAATTCTCATCTTTTGGCATCAGAAAACTAACTTAAGGACTCACAACATTGTAGTAATCCAAAACTAGAGATGAATTCATTATCATAGCCTAATCATAGGATGAACCATAGTCTGAGTATCAGGCAACGAGTGTAGAACCATCCAACTAAAACTGATGTAACTGACGCTCCAAAATTCAACTTTACTAGTCTAGAAAACTTAAGAAATTTCCAACAACGTATTTATAGATCGGCAGGTCCAATTCTGCTGTTTGATTGGCTTAAACTTTAGATAAACAAACACTACCCAGAATTACGAGGCTGAAAATGGACAAAATCAAACTGCAATATCTCCCTGGTCTTAAATCTAACAATTGTGATCTTTAAGGCTGTGGAAAACTCTGTCAATTCTCTACAACTCATATAAAGGTTTAATATTTTTTAAAACCATTAAGACCACGCAAAATTGATATTTCTGAAAACTGCGCAGATTGGGTGTGTATGGAAAACAGTGACGAGGGTTAAGACTTGCCCTACCCCTTGACGGCAACGAAGGCCACAACACTCACGTGCTAGAACATCTAAAATACAGCAGGGTCATTTCACCTAGGGTTCCTCTTGAAAACGGCAAGAGTAACGGCTTTGATGGCGATAAAAACGACGACTCCCCACCAGTTTTCCTTCCCTAGCGGCGGCAACGCCATCAAACGTCTCCAAGCTGCACCACACATGGCAGCACACTCATGAACAGCGAGGAAAGACCTTCAATTGGGTAAAATGGAGAGATGAAAGGAAATCGTACCGGTTTTTAAAAGGAACAGCGATGATGGACAACAGAGCGTGCTCTAATCTCCACTCTCTTCTTCCTTCTCTATTTCTCCCTCTCTTTCCCTTTGGATCTCGGCAAGGAAGAGGTGGCGGCGCTGGTGAAAAGGGGCGGCAGTAGGGTTGGAGTACAGGTGGGATACGGAGAAAAGGAAAAAAAACACGGTTATGACTGCGGGATCGAGGTTACTTTATATCCTCTCGGATTATACTGTAGCAAGTAGGGGGGGGGGGGGGGGGGGGGGGTTGTCCTGCCGTATGTTTGTGATCCAAACTCCAAAATAATTGTGTGAGTAGTCAAAAGAAAAGGATTCCATGAGCCCTACGCAACCACGGTGTCCGTTCAGTCATCAGAGTGATGGATTAAAAAGTCAACTTTTAGAGATCAATTTACATATTCCCACCTACACAGCGTATTTTGCTCATTACACATTCTAGGCGTTACACTTTTAGTTATAATACTCTATATATTTTTTATCCACATTCAAAGATTTTTTTTTCACTTTACGTTGCACTTCCATATTTGTTTAATTGAACTATGTGTTTAATATGAAAATCATTATTCTCATTGCTTCCTCTATACCTACACGGTCTCATACTTCAAATTGGTATTTTCTATACTGTAACATATACTCTCTCCAATCCACAAAATAAGAGTTTTTTCATAAGTCAATTTTGTTATGACTTGACCAACATTTGTGATACAAAATAAGTATAATTAGATTCGTTATGAAATGTACTTTCATAATAAACCAACTTGGTGTCATAAATATCGATACTTTTTCCCTATAAATTTGGTCAAGTTTGACTTGGAACAAAACTAGAATGACTTGTTTTTTAGATGGATGGAGTATAGCCAATTTATATTCAGATTTAAGTTGAAGCTTGGGTTATTTTAATAGCGGTAGATGTTAGCAATTTATTTTTATTTCTAAGGAATATATGCAAATTTAGGAGGTTATTTTATTTTTTTTATAACGGCATGGTAATAAATAGCAGTCTCTGACAACTCATCCTCTTTACTCTGCTTGGACCCGCTCCAATACCCATAGAAAAATCCCCAGTCATATTCAGCGTACCTATCCTTACAATCAAATAGATTGTCCCAAGGGCCCGATATTCTAGGAGCCCAAGTTATGCTATTGAAAATTCGTTCCTTTAACAGTTCCGGTTTGACCATTCCGTTCCTTTTCTCAAACTCCACTTCTTTTCATATAGCAATGGCAGATGTTTTCTTCTTTTGAGCCTAAAGCTCTTGCAAAACCTTGTACAAATCATTTTATATATATATATATAAATAGGTTGGGGCTCCGTGCTGACTTTGGTATAAAAAAGGCAGATGTTTTTAGTTTATAGATAAATTTAGGTTTGTTTAAACTGTTATTATAATGGTACAGGTCTTTCCGTCTAAAAAAAAGGGTACAGGTCGGTTATTTTTTAGAAAAAATTATAGATCCCCATGACTATAGCTTTTAGGAGTACAAGATTAATGGCTGCACCTTACTATCATTAATTGGAGGCTCCTTTTGAGACCTACATGTGAAGCCACGTAGGATCCTAGCTGGACACTTTAAAATTACCTAACTATGTCATTATAAACACTTAATCTAAAATTACCCACTTCTGCCACTAAAAGAATTAATTCTATTGTAAGGCGAAACGGGGCCTGGGGTGGAACGGGCGCCCGCCCTAGGACTGGCGGCGTCAGAGAGGGGGCGGCCAACGGCGCAGCGGCCGTCGACGGTGACCCCTAGGGTGCCGGCGCACCCTAGGAGGAGGAGGGGGACGGCAGCCCGGCTGCCGTCCTTGCCGTCGTGGCGCCCTGGAGGTGGGGCGGCGGCGGCGACATGGCGGCGGCGGCGGCTAGGGCGGCGGCGCCCAAGGGGAGAGGGGCTAGGGCTAGAGAAAAAGGGAATTACCCTTTTGATTTATTGCTTGATTAATTTGGTACAAGGCCCCTTGATTATATAGGCCGACTCGACTTGACTCCTAAGCAATCTAAACCTTACTTTTCTAAACAATCTAGATACTTTCCTAAACAACCTAGATCTAATCCTAAACTTAGAGGCAACCGGCGGCCCGTTAGGGGCGCCGCTGCCTGGCCACGTGGGTCCCACCTGGACCCTAGGCACGGCTGTCCCGGTGGCCCTCCCGTTACGCATAACATCTCTCCCGCCGTCGATGTGCAGCGTGGCCTCACGCTGCAACCTCATTGTGGTGTCGATGTTGAGGTTGATGATGTTGGAGCCGCCTTTTATTGTTGCCATGCCACGGCCCCCTCGTTGATGTGGAGGTGGTGGCCATGGCTGTTGTCCCAGGTAGCCGCACGCTGACGTCCAGCTGGGGGGCTGCCTAAGGTTCCACACTCCCCTATTGGTGAAGTCTTGTAGGTGTGCTGTTGCTGGGAGGTGAAGATACTGGTGGCGATGCAGCCTATTGTAGCTTGGGCGGTGTTGATGTCAAGGTCGTCGATGCTCCCGTGGTGATGAAGTCCGTGCTGCGGTAATTGTCGCCACTGTGTTGAAAATCTGCCGAGCAGGATTGCAGATATGTCGGCGACGAGGACGTCGTCGACGATGCAAATTTCGTGGCCTTCGTCGAGGGTAGCTCCTTGCGACGATGTGGCCCCTGCTGGCGGTAACCTGTTGAGTCGCATCCGGCAAAGATGTTGTGTTTATACTCGCAACTGGCCGAGATGCACGCCCATCTATAATAAGTATTGAATGTTGCGCACTCCTGGTAGCTCCGTTTGATGGCCGGCGAAGGGGACAATCAATTATCCCAACTTTGATTTGTTGGGGCGGCTTCTTCACACGTTGCTAACGTTGCTGAGGTCGTGGCCGTGTCGTAATCCCCTGTGTAGATGGCGCCTTCACTCGCCATACTAGTTGGGGTCGCCGTGGAGCCGTATCACTGCAAACCGCTTTATTTTTAATAGTATTATGATACAGGCGGTTGCTAACCTGCAGATTTCCCTTTGATGAAGAGCTCCATTTTATGAGCATCTGCAGTTGCTGCTTTTCAACACTCCGCTGCTGAGGACGTTGTTGCGGTAGTGTCGCACCTCCATGTTTAGTTGATCACTCTGGAAAATTTAGACTTGACGCCGAAGTAGAGGATACCGGTGATCGTCGGAGAATAGTTGGAGGCGGACCAAGAATCGACCCAGCCACTTGTGGTGGAGGAGGCCGAGTTGGTCGTCTGTGTCTCATCGCAGGGGATGAGGCAGTGGCGTCTACTTCCTTTATATGATTTTTGCCAACTGAGGAAGTTGTCGCGATGTCGTCGAGGAAGCCGTCATCTTGGGCCGCTTTGCCTGAGTCGTGGTTGCTGGGGTAGCCACAGAGGGCATTCCAGAGCTTGGTGCTGATGTTGATGACGCGCCATTGGAGTTTGGAGCGGTAGGGATTTCTTCCCTGCTCCTTGTTGCATCTAGTGACAGTGGTGGCCGCCGAGAGTTGGCGACGACCTCTCGCCGAGATTTGGATTTAACTACCATAGTTGCGGGTGCAACTTTGGTAATCATCTCCGTGCCAATTAGATCGGATCTAACTGGTGGTAGAGTCGGCAAGGATAGTGATGTCCTCGTGTCAACGTCTGTCACATTGGTTGTTGAAGAAGATGGTGACGATGTGGACGTTGTGGCGCTGCTGCTCATATTTGATCCACAGCTCGATGTAGATCCTTCGCCCGTGAGCAGCGTAGCTGTTGACGTTGGTGATCCAGTGGAGGCAGGCTCCTCCACGGGCGCAACACCCGGGTGTATTAGAGGCACCTCGTCAGCGGACACCCGGACAGGGGTGTCTGAGGTAGCTGCCGACGTAGAGTCGGTGGTGCCGCACGTCGATGTAGATGCATTCTTAGTTGAAATCGCCGACGTCGAGGTAGAGGGTGTTGATGATGCCGTTTCCATAGATGCATCTATAGAAAATTTTTTTGGGCTGACCTTATTGTCGGATGCGGGGGTTGTTGGTGTAATAGATTGATCTCCCGCACTGTTGTTGCAGTCGCCCTTCTCATTCACTTCTAGTTTATCCAGCCGCTTCGGGGAATTTTCCTCTCGTACGTACCCGGTATGAGTTTAGATGCTAACGCATCTATTTGCTTATTCAATTCAGCCATCCTTTCTTCCCAACTTTTCTGTCCATCCTCCTGATGGATCGTTGTGGATGAGCTGTTCGACTGGTTTGCGCTTGGCTGTGGGGGCGATCGTGTCGATACTCCAATTCCTGGAGGTGAAGGTGATTCGATCTGCCCTCCCGTTGCGTATTCATCAGCGTATCCATGAACGATACGCCAATCTGCGGCCATTAGATTACCTGGATAGAAAAAATTTCCGGCAAGAAATTATTACCGGATCGATAGTGGCTCTGAATACCAGGTGTAAGGCGAAACGGGGCCTGGGGTGGAACAGGCGCCCGCCCTAGGACTGGCGGCGCCAGAGAGGTGGCGGCCGATGGCGCAGCGGCCGTCGGCGGCGGCCCCTAGGGTGCCGGCGCACCCTAGGAGGAGGAGTGGGACGGCAGCCCGGCTGCCGTCCTTGCCGTCGTGGCTCCCTGGAGGTGGGGCGGCGGTGGCTAGGGCGGCGGCGCCCAGGGGGAGAGGGGCTAGGGTTAGAGAACTAAAGGGGATTATTACGCTTTTGATTTATTGCTTGATTGATTTGGTACAAGGCCCCTTGATTATATAGGCCGACTCGACTTGACTCCTAAGCAATCTAGACCTTACTTTCCTAAACAATCTAGATACTTTCCTAAACAATCTAGATCTAATCCTAAACGTAGAGGCAACCGGCGGCCCGTTAGGGGCGCCGCTGCCTGGCCATGTGGGTCCCACCTGGACCCTAGGCACGGCTGTCCCGGTGGCCCTCCCGTTACGCATAACATCTATACTATCCTACTCTGCCGCATTAATCTTCTAATAGGGAGGAGAAAAAATAATGTGATGAAATTCCTTTCCCATTCACCTCATCGAAGCTTCCTTCTCTTCTATACTCCGTGGTATCCTTAGACCTAATATTTTCTTCTTGTGTCCCGTTCTTGACAGCCCAACAATTAATGGTCACAATAGTTTTTCGCGATCCATTGTTCTAGGCTGAAAGTATCCGGGGCCACAGGAGGCAGCTAGCATATACCAGATCCTTAACGGCATGCTGATCGATGATCGATGCGACGATGCCCGACGGCGGGTACACATGGCTAATCTGCCGTTCTTGATCTCCGATGTGGATACAGCTAGCCTTTCTCAACGACTATGTCTAGATGATATGGACAAGGATCCTCCAGTCGCCATCGAGATGCATCCGTGCAGGAACAATACTCTTCAGAATCTGGACATGCAGTACAACGGTCAGAGTTAGATTCTGCTGGATGATCCTTGAGTAAACGACGATAAGCATCTGGCTAATCAAAGTAAGCCAATCATTATATACACCTTTGAAGGACCAATTAGGCGACCAGAGAGGGGGGAGTGAATGGGAGCCGATAAAATTTCTTTCTCAAATCCGGCTTTTCCCAAATCAACTCCGAGCCAACCAAACGATCTAGCCAAGATCACGTAGCTACTGAGGAGCTACTGACCCTAGGAACTAGATCAAAGCAGCGGAAAAACAATCGAACAAATCGAGTACAAGACGCGGCCTCAACAGGAAGAGTTCAGTGAAATTTACACGGGTCGTTTGATCCGACCGGACAAGAAAAGTCGGTCGGATTTATCGCCTATGCTCTGACCGGTACCGTGAGAAAACAACAGATCGAATCAGCGAAAAATACACGGGTCGATTGATCCGACCGCGCATGAAAAGCACCGGTCGGATTGATCGCCTATGCTCCGACCGTTGTTGAGTGAAAACCACCGGTCGATTGATCCGACTAGTACAAGTGCCTCCGGTCGGATCGATAGGTCAACAGTCGAGTCACTGACCTAACCTTTCCCTCAGTGCGATCGGATGATCCAACCGAGAGTCGATCGGAGCATTCAATCTAAATATCGACCTCCTACCAGAGAGTTTGCAAGGCTACGAAGGCTAGCGGTCGATTGATCCGACCGAGCCAAGAAGAACCGATCGGATCGATAGATCGACTCAGCGAAAACGGTCAACTCGAGAATGGATCTCCCAAACGACTTGGAGTCTTGAGACAAGATTTTGGGTAGATGATATACACCTCAAGGAGAGGCTATGCCCTAAAGATCTCGGCCTCAAACCTCCTGAAACTCCGGGAATCTCAAATCTAGCGAAGAACACACCCTCCTCGAGTTCATCTCAAAATCTTTAAATCTAGGACGAATCCCGGCGTTTGGGGGCAAAACATCACCAAGAAAAGAGGCATAAGGCACTCATGTGTGATTCCCCCAAAGAAATCCGAGAGGAAATGTAACAGATGTTAAGACCTAAGTAATGTGAATTAGTGATGGAGAAAATTTGGATGAATTGGGACCTTTGAGGCAAAGTCAAAAACTTGGTTAAATTTGACCAAAAGTCAAAAAGGGAAGAGATGGTTTGAAAAATTTCAAACAAAATTTTGGACTAGCAATTCCAAGTCAGTGGAACTCAATGGAATAGAGTTTGTGACAAAATTCACTTCATAAGTGTCTCAATTAAATGAAGAAAGAAAAAGATTAAAGTTACTATTCCCCATCCGAAAACCGGAAAAAAAGTTGAAGTCTGAAATCAGTGAGAAGTTGACAAGTTCTTTAGCTTGAAACTTTTGATTTTTCTTATACACTACCCTGTGATCCAAAGTAAAAGTGGAAGCTGATGGTTTGAACTTGTTGTGAAATTAATTTCACAACTTAATTTGGCTGTTAAGGATTTATTTTGAGCTAGCCATCTCAGGTAAAAATTATGTTTCCGCTGTCAGCCTGAGAAAGTTTCTAAGTCTAGGACAGCTGAAAAACCTTTGACTTTGGGCGCAGTTTTTGTGTAGCAACTTTGGTAATCTTCATGCCTAAAGTAAACTTAGATATATAGAGGATTGATGAGAGCTCTTTTCCTTGTAAAAAAGTGGTATTTACCTATTTAAGTTGGGGCTCAAAGTTGGCTAAATCGAAAAAGTTTCACGCAAATCAATACTGTCTGATGGACAGTTAAGGTCGATTTTTCTACAGTTTTCAAAGGAAGAATTCTTTCATTTTTGTATATGAAGTATTCACCAACTTCATGAAAAATGGGATGCTGGATACTTGAACTATCACCATGTCAAATCTTGTTTGAAATAAAGGTGATTTGCTATTTGTTTGGAGCCTCGATTTTTGAATGGATTACATTGCAAACTCTGAAACTGTGACGAATTCATCACAGAACTGAAGATCGGGTTTTTCCCCCAAAGTTCAGAGATCAAATCCGCGTGATTGAGAAAAGTTTTAGTCCAATGATCTATACCAAAGTTGAAGCTCTATAGTTACTCTCCAAGTTTGGTTTAAGGTTTAAAGGAAGTTTGTATTTCAAAGTTTGTGAAATTTTGGAATCAAAACAGGCAAATTGGATAGAAAGAAGGAAGAAGAAGACAGCAGGGCGGATGGGAGCTGCCTGCCTGCTTGCCGCCGGCGAGCAGAGGTGGTTCGGCCGAGCCACGCGGCAGCAGCGCTCGAGGACAGCGTGTTGAGCTCAAGAAGGAGGTGGCACGGTGAGAGGCGGTGAAACTTTTGAATATATACTGAGCTCCCGGTCGAGTTTATCTCCTTCCCGCCATTTTCGCCCTTCCACCATCCTCGCCGTCGCTGGAGAAATTCGTCGTCGTTCGACCGCCTTAGCCCAAACCCTTCCACTCAAACCTTCGCTTCGTCGTCCTGTACGATCTGCACCATCTCTTGTCCTCCACCATCCACCCCAGTGCCTGTACGACTGCTTTTTCCTCGATGCCGGCAGTTCTCTGCCTTTGGGGTGAGCACCCTCCCATGGAAGTCTTGGTTGCTGTAGCTTTGGTCTAGGTTTGAGGGCATGAATGGGTTGAGCATGAGCCGTAGATGGTTCAAGAGTTGTTGGTTGGGTTTGAGAATCTCTAGTTCGGCTGGCACAGCTGCGCCGCCGTGCACGCTGCCGATCTCATGGCTGTCGCCATGGAACTCTTGGTTCTGAGCACCTAGCAAGGAAACTGAGGGAAGCACTAGATGTTCTAGGGTGAGGCGAGTATGTGGGTCATGTTCAAGTTGAGCTTTTTGCCGCCGTTGAGCCGGTGTAGCTCCGCGCCGCCGCCCAACCCTAACTTGGCCGCCGCTGGGTTGCGCCGCCGCTCTACTGCTCCGCCGTCTAAGTCAACACCTCCAACAGGTGCACCTCGCGTAGGGGGATCGATTCCGAGCCGTGTCGTGGCCGGAGAGCCACCACCGGCGGGTCTGCCGCCGGTCAAAGCCGGCCGGCGCCAGTCAAGGCCGGAGGGCCTGTTGGTTTAGTCGCCAGGGACCGCGGGGGAGAAGATCAGGAAGTCCAGGGGTTTTCTATAAAAGTGCCATTTTAGATTTAGATTTAAATTTCAGTTTTCACTCTAAATTCATAGAACTTTGTAGAAATGTCCAAAAATAGTGAAACCAATTTTGTTAAGTTTGTTTTATTTTCCTTTATGCATTAAAATTCTTAAACCCTAGGTCAAATTATAAAATAAATTTGGTATTTGTTTATTTAACCTCTTTTAGGTTATTAAATAAATACTTAATATTTCTAAAATGTTTAATAATACTGGATAATGATTTATAATTAGAAATTTATAATAAATATACTTTTTATTTAGTTATTTATTCTTTTTAGAATTAGAAATTAATTAGTAATCCTTTTATAATAAATTTAAAAGTGCTTAAGGACTAGTTTAATTAGGATAGAAATGTGAGTTAATCTTTTTAAAGGGGTAGTTAGTGTTGGCTTGCAACTTTATCATGAAGAGAAGTTGTATGTCTTGTTTCTCAAAGTTTTGCATAAACTAACCTCTGTTTTGTTTACCTTAGCAACAGAAGCTCCGGAAGTCGAATACGTGGAATTTTCTGAGGAACAACAGCCATCAGAAGAGGTATTAGTGATTGCCCCTGAAGCCAACGAACCTGTGGAAGAATCTAACTTTTTTGTGACTTCAGGCAAGCTCCGGTGCATTTAAACCTATTTATGTCGAATTGTTCATCATTGTGTCCAAATCTTGATGTATGTGATGCATTAAGTCTAGGAGTTGACTGAAACCTACTCTTATGCACAACTCCTCCTTGATATTAAGGACATCTTTGCCATCTGTTCAATATATTTAGTAATGTCCCATGCTTAGTCATGCTCAGTAGTTACCATTCTCTCAGGTAACTTTTGTTACTCGACCGCTTAAGGTAATCAAGATCAATTAATTAAGAAACCTGAAAGAAAGAAAAACTGGTTTGGAATGCGAGCAGAAGCTTGGAAGGAATCGAGAGAAATCGATTCCATAGTTCTGTTTGCCTGCTTAAGATGATTAAGGCCCGTCCGTTGTTTTAACTGCTGATCAAGTAATTTTTACCTAGTAACTTACTGGGATGGGGAACCAGCAAGCCCGGTAGATTGGTTGACTCTTGGAGTGGAAATATTTTTACCTGTGCTTGATGAGTCGGAGAAAGGCGGGGGCGTAGCCTGAAACTCACCTGATGGTCAGGCCAGACGTGGGGCCTCTTGTGGGGGTGCGTTCCCGGGTTCGGGTAATTATATTTCCAATTTTTGGGTATAACCAATCGAAAGGATTGTTGCGTACAACCTGATTAGCTGTACGTAGCTGGGAACTAGGTCTCTCCTGCAGGATGTAAATCAGTCCGGATCGCCACTATTTTTGATTATGAATGTGCTTGATCACTGTTAAGCATCGTAGCTGAAATAAGTGGAATATAAAGTTTTTATGAATTCAATATGTTGATTGATCTAATTACCACTTGAGTGAAAAACACTTTATAACCTAGAAGCTTAAATAGAAACTAATTTTGAGTTACAAAAAATATAATAAAAATGTAAGGATCTACTTTAGTAAGCAATTTTTGCAAAATGATAAAGTCAGCTAGTCCACGAAAAGACTAGCATATTCCTTGCCTTTCAGTCTTTTAATTTTTGTTAGTCGGGTTAGTCTTGCTGAGTACCTTTTGTACTCAAGCGATTCCGTGTTGTTGTTTTCAGAGGCTTCGCAACAGGAAAACGAAGAAGAAGTCCCGAAGAACTAGAACATCCATGGGTCTCTGATGTTCTGGTGTTGACCTAGCTATACAGATATATTAGTACTTGGCTGTCCTGGTTTGTTTGTTTAAATTTCTCTAGTATGGCTTGACATGCACTTAAGTTTGTTTCAAACTACTGTTTGTAATAATTCGTACCTTGAGCTATTTATGTAAAAATGTAATGCTTGTTAATACTTTCCCTTCTCGAAAGTGATCCTGATATATGGCTAAGATTAAAGTTGTAAGTGGAGGTTTCGGGTTGTCCTGGGGACACTCGACGGATTGCCGGGTTTAAACTGTTTGAAGTGCGTTGGGATAATTACTGTTGCGACGGTAATTGGCGCACTTGAGCCAGTTTAAATTGGATGGTTCCGCCACAGCTGGTATCAGAGCCATAGGTTGGGATAATTAACAAGGATTGCGTCTTTTTGAAACCCTAGGGACCCTATTTTAAAGTTAAAAAGAAATAGTTGTGATAGGGGTGGCTGTAGAATTAATTTGTTATTTGTTTTGCAGATGCTAATTGTCCTGGTGTGTAACGTTAGATTCGTTAGCAAATTTTTAAATAGGGAGAGTTTTACGATGCCATCGAGTTTTCTACGGGTGTGTATAAATTGGGCAGGACGTAGGAAACGTTGCATCATGCTGCATTGCATAATTTCTAAGTCTTTTGGGTTTGGTGAGTGACGTTAGATTTTAACTTAGTTTTCTTGTTCAGATGGAGTTTGAGGAGCACACTAACTGGGATGGATGGACTCAGGGTTTCTATCATAAGAAGCCAGGATTTACACAGCTGTTATGGAAAATCTTAAAAGACAAGGGTTTCAAGAATCCACCTGTGTACTACTAGAGAAAAGAAGATACCGTTCATAAGGTGGGATGTACCGTCTATGTTCATATTCCTGAGTCAGAAGCCCATCCAGATTGGAACATAGATGAGGTATGGGAGTATGGGTTTGAATTTGAGGATACTGTCGAGAAAGCCGCCTTGGTAGCATTGACGGCGTTGTGTGAGAAAAATAAGTTAGAGATTGGTTCCAGTCCTGCTCAACATTTCCCTATCATAGATCAGCAAAATGGTATTTGGAGGCATCGACTTAAGGCCTTGAAAGGTAAGCAGCGGGTGGAACGAGATGCTGTTGCCGCCGCCTCGATGGACAATAGGACCTATATGTATAATCTTCACCAAGCCTGCCAGCATGAGTATTATAAGCAGAGAGAGAGAAATGCAGAGGTTAAGATGGCTGAGGCTGGAATGAAGTTTAATATGGAACAAGACAGGCAAGCTGAACGAGTTCGTAGGGAAGAAACCATGAAGTGGGAACATGAAGTAGAAAGTGCCATGAGGAGGCAATCACAACGAATCGATCAACTGGAGGGGGAACTTAAACAAGCTTATGACACTATGGAGGTAAGTCAGCAGACTTCGGCCTTATATCATGAGACGGTTGGGGCTAACATTAATAGATTGGAGGCTAAGCGTATGTTTCATCTCGATGAGATACTCTCTCTTCGAGTGGCTTTAGATGAACTCCAGGAACAACAACCAGTACACCCCGCTAACAATGCTCCACCTCCTGTAGAAAATCCTCCGCCAGCTCCAGTCGCTGGAGAAGGCATAAATGTTGTTGGTTTAGAGATGGAAGTACATGGTTTGGAAGCTATAGCTGCAGGTTTGCAGGTTGGTAATGAAGAGGGAATGGAACATCCAGGTCCAGAGATCGATCTTTTTGCTCATGAAAATTTGGATGGATTTGATTTTCCTATGGAAGATAATTTGGGAGGTGTTCCGATGGATCCCCATCAGTTTAATTGGGCTCATGTGAATGCTGACAGTTTTGATCCGGAAGGACATGAAGCGGCCATGGATGATGATGAAGAGGAGGAAGAGGAGGAGGAAGAGGACCCTGCGGAAGCAGAAGAGATATCGGGGTTAGATAGTGCGCCTATTTCACCATCTTCTTTTAGTGACAATGAGTCTGCAGGTGAGAATTCAGTTAATCATTTTCCTCCACTTCAAGAGCAGAATGAAGTTAATTCCAGGCCTACTGTCCCACCTGGACAAGTGTTGATGACGGCTAATCAAGATGTGTTACAAGCTGCAATGGCGCGATTAGGGATCAATACCACAGAATTGGGTATTTACCCCTATGGTGGCTAAAAAGAGGACTTGAAAACTTGTGAACGTGACTGTAACTATGTAGTTAGGGATACCAGTCTGTGAAGTTGGTTTGTGATGACAGTTGTAAATATTTGTGGTTTGTATTCTGTTGAAACTATGGTTGTAGAACTTAAATAAGTGTTGTCTAAATGTGGTTTGCTGGAATAAGTGATGCATGTGTTGTAATTATTGTTTTTCAGAATTATGCAGTATTGTATCTTTTGACATTGAAGTCCTTGGAGGAAAAAGGAATTAATCCCTTGTTTTGGAATTTTGTAGAATGTCGGGTTCAAAGGAATCGCATACCGCAGCAAGGGCCGATGAGACGGCCCGAGTTCAAAATCCCACTCTGACGGATGCGTTCGCCAGTATTGTCAATACTGGGGTTGAGCAGACAAGGTTGCTCAATCTCATTGCAGAGGCTCTTAATACTAATCAACAGCATGCCCGTCAAGCAGGACCACCCAGTGTGACATATCCAAATTTTTTGGAAACTCATCCACCAGTCTTTCTCAAGGCAGAGCATCCGATTGAAGCGAATGAATGGCTTCAGGCTATAGAGCAGAAGTTTTTGGTAATTCCTCACTGTTCCGAAACTCAAAAGGCAGAATTTGCCGGATTACAGCTTCAAGGCCCAGCGGGTACATGGTGGGCCAGTCATTTGATAAGACAACCTGCTGACAGAGAAATTACTTGGGATGATTTCAAGACAGCGTTTCGTGCCCAGTTTGTGCCTGCAGGGGTTATGAGAATGAAATTAGAGGAATTTTTGAGACTCCGGCAAGGAGAAAAGAGTGTATTGGATTACACAAATGCTTTTGATCATTTGTCGCAGTATGCTCCTGAACATGTGGATACTGAGGCCAAAAAGAAGGATTGTTACTTTCGAGGCCTCAATGCAAAGATGCAAGATAAGTTATTCACATGTACTTTTGATACCTATAGTTCTGCTGTGAGTATGGCATTCACTGCGGAAGAAAAGATGAAGGCAGTGGAAGAGACTCTGAAGAAAGAAGAATCCCTTAAAAGGAAGAACCCACCATTTGGAGCTTCAAGCAGTGCTCCCCCACGTTTTAAGGTGGTTTATCGAGGGCCAGCTCGACCCCCTTATAGACCGCCACAGCAACAACCTCAGCAGCAATGGGTGGTCAGGAATCCTTATAATGTTCAACGTCCGACCAATCCGCAATATTCAGGGATTCGTAACACCGCTGCTCCAGTTAATGCGCAGTCGTGTTATAATTGTGGAAGGACTGGTCATTTTGCTCGGGATTGTCGTTTCCCTAAGCAGGGGGGAAATGCTAATGTGAAGGCCCAGACTTCAGGACAAGGAGTTGGGCAAAAGTTTGTTCGTAAGAAGTTCTTCAACACCAAGACCGGAAGAGTGCACTATATGAACGTTGAAGAAATTCCTGAAGGAGAACCTGTTATGGCTGGTATGTTCTCTATCAATGATCATCCTGCAGTTATTTTATTTGACTCGGGTGCTTCACACACTTTCATCAGTAGACATTTTGTGGAAAAATATCAGTTAGAACCAAGTGTTTTAAGGACAAGCTATGCTATCCAATCCACGGGAACCACCCAAAACACTAATTTGATAGTTCGAGATGTGGTTCTTAACCTAGAAGGCAAAAAGGTTGGTGCGGTACCCTTAATCCTGGAAGATCAAGGAATAGACCTTATCCTGGGAATGAATTGGATGAAACAGTACAAAACTTTGATTGATATAGAGACTAGAACTATTTGTATGAAGGATATGCAAGGAAATTCTTTTGAGATAGAAATTCCTAACCACCAGTGTTTTGACCAAATGGTTAAGAAGACTAGAGCTGTTACTTTGGCTTCAATACCTGTGGTAAATGAGTTTGAAGATGTCTTCCCTGAAGATCTCCCTGGTTTACCACCGGATCGAGCAATAGAATTTACTATTGAAATAGAGCCTGGCACAGCTCCAATATCGAGAAGACCTTATCGGATTCCACCAAAAGAGTTGGAAGAATTAAAAGTTCAGTTGCAGGAATTGCTGGATGAAGGGTTTATTTGGCCCAGTAGTTCACCTTGGGGTTGTCCAACTATATTCGTAAGGAAGAAAGATCATACCTTAAGGTTATGTGTGGATTATCGCCCGTTAAATGCAGTGACTATCAAGAATAAATATCCATTGCCACGAATTGATTTGTTGTTTGATCAACTAGCCGGGGCAATGGTTTTCTCTAAGATTGATTTAAGATCAGGGTATCATCAGATTAAGATCAAATCCGAGGACATACCCAAGACTGCATTTTCTACCAGATATGGTTTATATGAGTATTTAGTCATGTCCTTTGGATTGACTAATGCCCCAGCCCATTTTATGTATCTGATGAACTCAGTGTTCATGCCAGAGTTGGATAAATTTGTGGTAGTTTTCATTGATGACATTCTTATATTTTCTAAGAATGAAGAAGAACATGCAAAGCATTTGCGCATTGTTCTAAACAGACTCAGGGAGCATAAACTTTATGCCAAATTTAGTAAATGTGAATTCTGGTTGAAGAAAGTACCTTTTCTTGGGCATGTGTTGTCAGCTGATGGAGTTGAGGTTGATCCAGGAAAAGTTAAAGATGTTTTAAATTGGAAACCACCAACAACAGTGCATGAAGTTAGAAGTTTCCTGGGAATGGCTGGGTATTATAGAAGATTTACTCCAGAATTCTCCAGAATTGCAAAACCTATGACGGAACTTTTGAAGAAGGAAAAGAAGTTTGAATGGTGGGAAGAATGCGAAGAAGCATTTCAGTTGTTGAAGAAATTATTGACCACAGCACCGGTTCTAGCTCAACCGGATGTTGAGAAACCGTTTGATATTTATTGTGATGCTTCTGGTAAGGGGTTAGGTTGTGTGTTGATGCAAGAACGCAGAGTGATTGCTTATGCATCTCGACAACTGAAGAAACATGAGGCAAACTATCCCACTCATGATTTAGAACTAGCTGCGGTGGTGCATGCATTAAAGATATGGAGACACTATCTTTTGGGCAGTGTTTGTCATATCTATACTGATCACAAAAGTTTAAAGTATATTTTTACCCAGTCAGATTTGAATATGAGGCAACGTAGATGGTTAGAGCTTATCAAGGACTATAACTTGGAAATTCATTATCATCCTGGAAAGGCTAATGTGGTAGCCGATGCTCTGAGTAGAAAGGCCCAATGTCATTGTATAACTGCTCATGCAAAGGAGAAGATGATATGTCAGGAATTGGAAAGTTTAAATCTGGAAATAGTGGCACAAGGAACTGTAAGGAATATTATTATACAAGATACTCTGAAGGAACAAATAAAGAGATCCCAAATAGAGGACAAGGGTATGAGAATCCTTAGAGATCGTTTAACTAAATGTGGGGGATATAGTACCCGGGTACCTCACGAGCAAGCCTGGCAGCCCACCAAAAGGGGGGCGGCCCGGCCCACCGTTCTGGACCTGATGACGTGCAGGACAAGTCGGCGCTCGTAGGAAGAATCTGGAAGGAGAAGTTTTAGTTGGAATAGGAGTTTTTGTAAAGAAGGAAAGGATCCTTAGAGATAGGATCGGCTACAAACCGACTTGTAACCCTGCCCCCCGATATATAAGGCGGGCAGGGACCCCCTCCAAACAACCACGACATCAACACACCTCACATCGACATACAATCTACGCAATACAACACCCCAAATAGGACGTAGGCCCGAACCTGTCTAAATCCTTGCATCTGTCCATCCTAACCATCTTCCTTCCGATCTTTGCGATCTTCCCTGCATACAAATCACTTCCGTGGGCTACCCCGTGGAAGACTGCCGGAGAATATATCGCCGACAGTGGCGCGCCAGGTAGGGGATATCGCCGAGATCAATCTGGTGAGCCTGATGGATCGCGTCAAGATCTTGGACAGCTGCAACCTCCCGAACGTCGACGGATTCGAGATCCAGTTCGGGAACATCACCGCCGCCGCTTTGGATACCCAAGCGGCAGGAGCTACGACCGCCACGGAGGTTTCCACTCTGGCGCCGACTTCGGCCGTCACGGCCCAATCCGGTCCGATCGCATCTGATCGCGCCGTTTCTGCCCTACTGAGCCCATCGCAAAATGCGAGGCCCAACCAGTCGGGAGCAGATCAGCAACCACTCGGATCCGATCCAGCTCTTGAGAGTCGCGTCGCCGAGTCATCTCAGAGCGTAAACGTTCAGCCGACGCGCATCCCGAGCCCTGAGGTCATCACCATCCAGACCCCCGGCTTCCGCGCGCCTACCCAGAAGCAGAAGATGAAGGACATCGTCCAGGTGGATGATTCTCCCTCTGAGAGCGACTCCTACGAGTCAAACCCACGGGGACCTTCAATCCTGGACGACCTGCAAGAGGGTTACACCGCGTCCGACTCCTCTACGGAGCCGGAACTGCTAGGATCACCCGGAGGATCAACTCCGAGTAGCTTGGAGCGTTACACGCCCACAACCGACCTCTCCGAGTCCGAGGAAGATTACCTCGCGCAAGAAGGAGCCGGGTCATACTGCTACATGGTGGCACCAGCGATGCCACCTAACCCCGTGTCGGAGGATGAGATCACCCTGGCCGAAGAGACGACTGAAGCCAGGGACCAGCGCCGAGGACACAACGCCAATCGGGCGACTCGCAGAGCCGCCCGACCACACGGGGCCACCGCATCAGGATCTGGCACCGCTCGACTTCGAGAACCACCCTCGGAGGATCACCGTCGTCATCGGGATCGGTGCGACAGGAGAAGCAGTCGGAACCTGATGCGCGACGGCATGTTCGAGTACAACGGATTCGACGTCTACGAGACGCCGGCCCTAGAACCTCGTCACCATCGACGAGGAAATCAGTCGGCTGCCACCCAGCACTCCAGGCCTGGAAAAGGTAAGGGCTTTCGTGCAGGCCGCCTCCGTCCAGGTCTCGACGCCGGACCAACGCTGGATCGGATCGTGATGAAGATCTTCGCACCACGATCAACAGAGATCGAGATGCGAGGGACGTCATCCGCAGCAGCACTGAGGAGCGTCATCGCGAGGAGATCCGACGTCGCGAAGAATACGATCGGGATCATGGGAATCCCCGTCGTAACTCCAACAGGAGCGGCTACTCGATGGAGTCAGACTACTCTGATCCCTCCGGTAGCCCAAGGCGCGGCAACGACGGCGGTAGTACTCCGCCGCGAGGACGAGCGGCTCCCTCACGCAGGCGGTCGACCCCGCCAAGGGAGCAAACTCCACCGCGCAGCAGAATCTACCGACGGGACCGAACTCCACCCAGGACTCGGACCTATCGAAGGACCCGTTCCCCGCTCAGGGATCGGGATCGCAGGAGGGAGAACACTCCCCCAAGGACAACAGACGGCTCGGGTCCAAGTGGTTCCTGCCCCAGAGGTCGGATAGGCAGATTCCAGTCGTTCACCGAGCGCTTGAGGAGCGTAACATGGCCCAGAGGCTTCAAGCTGTCGGACATCGACAAGTACGACGGGAAGTCTAATCCATCCCAATGGCTTCAGATCTACTACACCGCCGTACAAGCGGCCGGCGGCGACGAGGACGTGATGGCGAACTACCTCCCCATCATGGTGACCAAGGACTGCCGCAACTGGCTGGCAGGACTCCCACAGGACGCCATCGACAACTGGGATCAGCTTACCGTACTCTTCATCGGTAACTATCTCGAAACCTGGGAGAGGCCCAGGAGCAAACGGCTCCTCGGCCAGATACGACAGCGCAAGAACGAAACCCTGCATGACTTCGTGCGCAGGTTCTCGGAGAAGCGCAACTCCATTACGGACGTGACGGATCAGGAGGTGATGACCGCCTTCCAGAACGGCATCTCCGACGAAAGACTGATCCACAAGTGGACTCGGAAGCCACCCGCGACTGTCAATGACATGTTCCGGGTCGCTAGCACGTGCGCGGACGCGGAGATCGCGGAGAAGGAACAACTCAACGAGCTCAAGAATCGCTGGGAGGAGGAGAACAAGACGACCCGCAAGCGCGACCGCCGCGAGGACGAAGATCGACACGATGACCATCATCGCAGCGACAGTCACCCTCGCAAGAAGAAGAGCGAGGGCGATATGGTCGCCACTCTGGACCGGCCCAGAGGCCGGGTAACTCCAGAAGATTTCCAGCACATGCTCGATGAGCAATGTCCATACCACAAGCACAAGCACTCGGCACGAGAGTGCTACGGGCTCAAGCGAGCCTTCACTGGGGGCAATAGAGGCCGTCCCTACTAGAAAGAGGAACGATGGTTCCCCAAGAGAAGACAGGCGGACCGACGAGCCCGGCGACGAGTTTCAGGAGGCCGACCGAGTGGTCCGCATGATCTACGGCGGGCCAGGAAGGATTCGAGACGAAGCGCCAGCTAAAGCTCACCAACCGCCAGGTCATGCACGCAAGGGAGCCATCGGTACCTGAGTACCTCAAGTGGTCGGAAGTTCCGATCACCTTCACCCTGGGAAGATCACCCGAGCTTCATACCGAAGCCCGGATCCCACGCCTTGGTAGTAGCTCCGACGATCCGCAACGTTCAGCTTACCAAGGTGCTAGTCGACGGTGGCAGTGGCCTGAACATCCTCTTTGCTAACACATTGGAGGAGCTCGGCCTAACCACTCTCGACCTGCGTCCCCCCCCAATCCGCGTTCTACGGCCTGATACCGGGAGAGGGGGCAGAACCACTCGGGCACATCACATTGCCCGTTACTTTCGGAGACCGGAACAACTACCGGACCGAGCATATGCAGTTCACGGTGGCGAACTTATAGACTGCATATCACGCCATCCTCGGGAGGTCGGCGCTCGCCAAGTTCATGCGATCTCTCACTACGTCTACTTGCAGGTCAAGATGCCAGGACCCAAGGGCGTAATCACCATCTTGGGGGACATCCGAGTCGCTTACACATGCGAACAGGAGACCCTCAACGCGGCAGCTGCCCTGGACATGTCGAAGCGCATGACGCAAGTACTGGCTGCATCGCAGGAGGTGGACAAGGACTCTCTGGAGATCCCCGCCAAGAGGCCCGCAAGAGAAGCCATCGCGCCAAGCAAGGAGACGGAGCTGAAGAGGATCTCGCTGGACCTGGAAGACCCGAAGAAGACGGCCATCATCGGGGCTGAGCTAGACCCCAAATAGGAAGAAGTGCTCGTCAAATTCCTAAGGGAAAACGCCGACATATTCGCGTGGAAACCATCCGATATGCCAGGTGTCCCAAGGGAACTTGCCGAGCACTCCTTGAAGGTCAATCCGACTGCAAAACCGATCAAGCAGAGGCTTCGTCGATTCGCGCAGGACCGCAAGGAGGCGATTAGGGTAGAGATTACAAAGGTGCTAGCTGCTGGTTTTATTCAGGAGGTGTTTCACCCCGACTGGTTAGCTAACCCAGTTCTTGTAAGAAAAAAGAATAATAATGATTGGAAAATGAGCGTTGACTACATAGATCTCAACAAAGCTTGCCCTAAAGACCCCTTCGTTCCCCCCTGCATCGATCAAGTCGTTGATTCCACGGCAGGCTCCGCCCTGCTCTGTTTTCTCGATTGCTACTCAGGCTATCACCAGATAGGCCTGAAACTGGAAGACCAGATAAAGACCGCGTTCATCACGCCGTTCGGCGCCTATTGTTATAATACAATGGCCTTCGGTCTGAACAATGCAGGCGCAACCTACCAGAGGGACAATTCAAGCATGTCTGGATCAATTGATTCCAGACATAGTAGAAGCCTACATCGACGACATCGTGGTCAAGATCATGAACCCCGAGGACATGATAGGGAATCTGACAAAGGTCTTCGAACTCCTACGTAAATTCCGGTGGAAGCTCAACCCGGAAAAGTGTGTCTTCGGAGTTCCCTCAGGTAAACTACTCGGCTTCATGGTCAGCAACCGCGGCATCGAGGCAAACCGCGAGAAGATCACGGCCATCACCAAGATGCTACCACCAACCTGTCAGAAGGATGTGCAGAAGCTTACTGGATGCATGGCAGCGCTCGGTCGTTTCATATCACGACTCGGCGTCCGCGGATTGCCGTTTTTCAAACTGCTCAAGAAGCACGACAAGTTCGTGTGGGATGACGAGGCGAAGCAATCTTTTCAGGAACTCAAGGATTACCTGCAGAAGCCGCCCATCCTCGTCCCACCTCAACCAAGGGAACAGCTTTACCTCTACATCTCTGCTACCCCCCGAGTGGTTAGCACGGTACTAGTGGTCGAGCGCCCTGAAGAAGGGCACGCATATGGAGTTCAGCGACCAGTCTACTTCGTCAGCGAGTTCCTGACCGTGTCGAAGGTACGCTATCCCCATGTGCAGAAGTTACTCTACAGAGTTTTCATCTCAGCAAGAAAGCTGAAGCATTACTTTGAGGCCCATCCAATCTCGGTTGTGAGCAAAAATCCTTTAGGGAAAATACTCCATAACCGAGACGCCAGCGGCCGAATCGTCAAGTGGTCAATAGAATTGGCCGCTCATCAGATAACCTTTGTTCCACGTACTGCTATCAAGTCTCAGGTCTTGGCCGACTTCGTAGCAGACTGGACAGAAAACCAAGCTCTGGCTGACAACGAGATAGTTGAGTACTGGGAGATGTACTTTGATGGCTCCCTCCAGATCAAAGGAGGCGGCGCAGGCGTACTCCTGATCTCCCCAAGTGGACAGGAATTAAAATACGCCCTTCAAATTATGTTCCCAGTATCCAACAATGTAGCCGAGTATGAAGCAGCCTTGCACGGTCTCCGCATCGCCGTATCTTTGGGCATCAAATGCCTGATGGTACGCGGGGACTCTGCCCTGGTCATAAACCAGGTAAATAAGGATTGGTCCAGGGAATCAAACAAGATGGATGCTTACTGCGAAGAAATAAGGAAATTGGAAGGGAAATTCAATGGCTTAGAGTTCCATCACGTGGTGCGCAACTATAACAAGGCAGCTGATGAGCTTGCCAAGATGGGGTCCACCCGTGAAGGCGTCCCACCCGGAGTTTTCATCCAAGATCTTGTTAAACCATCCATCAAGATAAACCCGGATGGCACCGTCGCGGAACAACAAGTCGGAGAATCCCTGGAGTCAGCCACATTAGTGGTAGACGAAGCGTTGGACTGGAGGACCCAAATCATCGACTATCTTGACAGCGGCATATTGCCCACAGAGGCCGCAGAAAATAAGGATCTGAAGTCGCTCCACGAACAAATCGTGCGGCGCAGTAAAAGCTACGTCATCATCGGAGACAAGCTATATCGTCGATCTGGAGCCTCTCAAATTCTCCAGAAGTGCGTGAGTCGCGCAGAGGGCATGGAGCTCTTGACAGACATACACAAAGCCATCTGTGGCAATCACGCCGGGGCTAGAACCATCGTTGGTAAAGCCTTCCGATCTGGTTTCTACTGGCCGACTGTTGTAGCAGACACAGAAAATATTGTGCGGCATTGCCAAGGGTGTCAGTATTTTGCAAGGCAAATACACGCACCAGCACAACAGCTGCAGACTATACCAATGTCCTAGCCCTTCGCTTGTTGGTGCTTGGACATGATTGGTCCATTCAAGAAGGCGACTGGTGGTTTTGACCATGTCTTAGTGGCTATCGACAAGTTCACCAAGTGGATCAAGGTGAAACCAGTCAGCAAGCACACGACAGCCAAGACCATCGAGTTCTTCACCGACATCACCCATCGCTTCGGAGTCCCAAATCGTATCATTACAGATAATGGTACGAACTTCGTGGCACAGGAGTTTAAAGATTGGTGCAGCGAGAGGAACATCAAGCTATGCCCCGTATCCGTGGCGCACCCAAGGGCCAATGGCCAGGTTGAAAGAGCCAATGGCGAAATAATCAAAGCACTCAGGGCCCGCATATTCAAGAAGCTGAAGCAGTACGATGGACGATGGATCAAGGAGTTACCAGCTATAGTCTGGGGGCTGCGGACCCAGCCGAGTCGTGCCACGAAGCAAACCCCGTTCTTTCTGGTTTACGGCTCGGAAGCTATCCTACCAACGGACATCGCATACGGCTCACCCCGAGTGGAGTTCTATGATGAATACGACGCGCAAGTGGCGCGCATTGAAGACCTCGATAGCATCGAGGAGAAGAGATTGGCTGCCCAGATCCAAGCCGCGCGTTACGCTCAGGTCCTTCGACGGTATCATGATCGAACCGTCAAGCAGAGGTCTTTTGAAGCAGGCGACTTGATTCTGAGGAGGAAGCAAGACACTAAGGGCGCGCACAAGCTTGCGTCCCCTTGGGAGGGACCATACATCATCAAGTCAGTGAGTCGCCCAGGCTCATATCGCCTCATGACGGAAGACGGCGTAGACATTCCAAATCCATGGAACATCAAGCACCTACAGCGTTTCTACGCCTGATTCAGTTATGTATTCATCTTTTTTGTTCATTAAGATATGTTTTCCCGAGTGATTTTTGTGGATAATCATCCCCAGTCTCGACTCGGCAGAGTTATAATATGATTTATCAATAAAGTTGATTTCATCTCCCATTTACATCATATCTACTACTCGAATTTCATCTTTCGTGTCACGCACATAAAGTACGAGTGGAACAAACTTTAAATCGTGGGGGAAAGTACTCGCCAAGTCAAAGCTCTACACGCACGACAAAGCTCGACGGCATGAGACTAAGACCAACAAGGCTAATCTACTCCGTAACAGGTCAACCACTCAGAAATTAAGGCCAGCGCAGAAAGAAAGGGAGTAGTAGTTCCATAAAACTTATATACAATAACAAAAGCTTAAACATTGTTCAAAAAGTTTTACTTCTGTCAAATACTACAGAGATTCTATCAAATTTAAACTGCAGGGTCACCACCACCAGAAGGGGCCGCATCATCAGAGTCATCGACAACGTCCTTAGAAAGGACATTGACGATCGGCTCCACTTCAAGCAGCAGTCTGCTCACATCATCTTCAGAGGTGCCAGCAGCATACCCGCTGCCGAGTGGCTCCAAATCTGATGATGGGAACAGAGACTTCAGGACGGCCAAGACGTGTCCGCAGCTGGCCTGGCTGATAGAGCAAAGCTGGCGCCGAAAGAAGCGTGGAAGCGCCCGAGTGCGGTCCAGGATAGAAGCTGAAGATGATGCTGCCTCCGGCTCGATCTCCTCCGCCACCACTCGAATAGCATCTTCCAGCGCGCTCTTCTCGGTACGCAGTGCCTCCGCCTCGCCCTCCAGCCGAGTCACCTTGGCAGTAAGTTCTGCAAATTGGGCCATAATCCGGTACCGGTAATCTACAGAAAGTCAGATCTGGATAATATATTCACGTCTGACATAAAAAGAATAACTTACCTCTAAGCTCCTGAGCGGCCTGGGCTTCGTTGAGCTTAGCCTGATCCACCTCTCCGCGAAGATCGCGGTTGGTGCGCCGGGCTTCCTCCAACTCGGCCTGGTGTTGGGACGCAGCAGCTTCAAGCTCAGCCACTCGGGCCACCAGGGAGTCGGCCTTAGCGGCAGCAGAAGCAAGCTCTTGAATCTCCGAGGTTTTGGCCTCGGCATCAGCAGCTATTTCCTGCAAAAGACAATCAGATGAAACAATAAGCAAGTGTACCACTCGGTACTCTACCTAAACAAGAAAGGTGGCTCAGGAATACCTCGGCTATCTGTCCCATACGACGATGGAGCGACCTGAACTCCGCCAGAGGAGTCATAGCAGCACCACCACCCGGAGCCACGACCGCTGCAGGAGCGACTCCGACCTCTACAGTCTGGGCCCCTCCATCGCCGCAGTCTACTCAATCACAGGAGCAGGCTGGGGGCTGCCCAGGGGAGCTGGCAGTACGGTCAGCGACGCTGGAGCAGGACTCGGCGGAACCGGAGTTGGTGCTCGTGGTGACTCTGGTGCCGGCTCCACAGGCTGATCGCTAGGAGGATCAGCCGAGTGGGAAGATACTTCTGGAATTTGGATTGTTGGGATCTCTGTCTCGCCGACTGGCTACGGCACAGAACCCGCAAAAGGGATCTCAGACGGCGTGCTGCAGGACAAAACAAATAAGGAGCAATCACAGGAAAACTTATAAGTCAATCAAAGGTTGACAATATTTCTTACCGAGTAGATACGCGCACTCTCGGGCGCTTTCCTCTTCGAGTGGGGGAAGGAAGGTCCCTCGGACTTGCAGTACACAAAGGTACTATGGCAAGGGGCGACTGCTCTGAGCTGATAATTGGGGGCGGGATTGATGACCGGCATAACCATCTTCGTCATCATCCGAGTCAGATGACTCGGTAGGATGAGTTGGCGACGGCTCGGCGCATCCCCAATCACGATCCCTGTTGACACAGAAATCTTCCGCTTCTTCGGGACGGCGGCAGCCTTGCCACCACTCGGCGACAACACGTCCGGAGAGGGAGAGGATGACAGACTGATATCCGAGTCATGCAAGTCACTCTCGCCTCCTCCGAGTGCTTCTTCAGCAGCACCGGCTCTGCGCGGCGCCGACTGGTCCACTCCCTTCGGCATCTCAGGCAGAGGGGGGATCGAAACAAAAGCAGCTCGACCCTGCAGATGTTAGGTTCAGTTCTTCACTGAGATTACACCCAATGGGTGGAATTGAAAACATAAAACAGCAACAAGTTGATTCAGTACCTCAGGGCGTGGATTCGACAAGTTGTACGCCGGAGGACCATCAGAAGTCCTCAGGGAAGTCCCTGTTGCAAAAAATTTGCCAAGCTGAGCCGCAGCTTGGCCCTTATCAACACGCTCGGGGGCTTCACGCGTGTTGTCCCCCTCGGCTTAGTACTCATACGCCGGATGAGCCTGCTGTTTGAGGGGCTGGATCCGGCGCAGCACTGTTGACGGCCATTATAACTTCGTAGTGACCGTCAACATTTCGGTAAAATGAGTATGATCATACCATATTCCATACATAAAAGTATTTTTATTGACAAATTCCACAAGTTTTGGATGAGTTGTGCTTGCAGAATGAACCAGGAGAAACAAGGGCCAAACCTGGCACAGAGCCAGGCCGGCCGGCCTAGGCCAGGCCGACCGGCCTCCCCTGGCCAGGTCTGGCCACGTCATTGATCCACAAGCCATGCCAAGTGCCCAGGATGATCAAGCACCGTGCAAACAACGTCGGTTTGATCCAAGGACCCGGAAGGCCTAGAGGTGAAAGCACATGGATTGAAGGGCCCACATCCTAGGATTCTCGGACAAGCTTCAACTAAACGCAACTGTTACCGACCTTGGGAGAGCATCAGGACCGTTCCTGCAGAGGACGGTGCCAAGTGGCACCAGGGCCAGGCCGACCGGCCTAGCCCAGGCCGGCCGGCCTCCCTCTGTGGCCGCCACGTCTCCTCCTTCGCGTGAAGCCTAAGCAGAGCCTTGGCGTGCTAATGATGCTGATATCCACCCCCTGGAGGCTATAAAAGGAAGCTCATTCACCTTGGGAAGACACACACCACATATCTCAAGTCTTTACTTGAAGGGAGCTCTAGTATCTTTTTCATTTCTTGGATTAGGATTAGAGTTGGGAGTAGAGTCGAGTCGAGCTTAGCTCAGATCTTCAGAGTCTTCGGAGTTCTGGTAAAGCTCTTGTATCCTTTCCTTCTTTTGAAGAGTTTATTTATACAATTACTTTCTCACTTCAGAGCTTAAGTTATCTTTTATATTTCTTTCTTGCTCTTCTTTTAGAGTAAAGATCTTGCTCTCTTTAGAGCAAAGTCCTTTTCCCCTTTAGTTTTAGTGTAGAGTTTAGTTTAGCTCTACCGGGTTTTATCTCGCGGGTTTGCTCGCCTTGACCGGGCCGTAAGACTCCTTAGGGAAGACGGGGATTTCTCTTGACAGGCCTCAAGAGAAATCTTAATCATTGAGTACAGACGTGGTGTCTGGCTTGTTGATTAACTAGGAAGTGTGTTGCACCCCACGGAACTGCAGTGGTAGGCGGCAGGTGGTAACAGCACTGTCCGTCCTTCGTAGTCCACCACGTTCGGGTGTATTCATAACAGTAGTGCTGAGCCCGGAGAACCCCCTCTCTCACCCCGTTCTGAGGTTCTCCCGTTCTAGCCGTCGAAGCGAGCTCTGTTCCCGGTATCTAAGCTAGGGTCTAGGCTAAGGCTAGAGTGCCTTTTGCTCTGAGTTAGAAAGAGTCTAGGTCCGGTCTCTCCCAACGTCTTTCCTTTTCTTTAGAAATAGGTGCTCCGTGTGTCGCTGGTCTTTCAGACCTTCTATCCGGTCATTAACTTGACCATTATCCACCCAAACCTAGAGTTTGTGCCCCTGGGTTTGTGGCTTGATATTTCTGGCAAGATATATCATTTCATTCTTCAATACACTCTAACCATCTGCTTCCCTGCGGAAATATAAATACGATACCCTGGGGTAACTCCCACGGTGAAGTGCTACAACGAGATATATTCTGTGCGCTTGCAGAATTCATTTTGCATACAACGACATATATCTACGCGCTCTTGAGCGTTGCTAAAACGTGACGCTAAGGAGTGCCAACAAGCATTTCTGGCGCCGTTGCCGGGGAAGCAATTGGCTAAAGTTATTGTTGAATCATTTGATTATCTTTACAGATTTACCAAACCACTAACCTTAGTGACCTCACCACTGCAACACTCGTCTATTTTTGATGTGTTTTGCAGGGTAGTGCATGACTGGTTTCAACCTACCATCAAACTTTGATCCAAATCCAGAACGCATTGGAAGAGTAGTGCGAAAGAGAGTCGTACCTCCTCAGATTTCACTTAGCTCAAGCAATATATTCGAGTCGTCATCCGACTCCGAGTCCGAATCAGATTCGTCATTTTCTTTAGCCCCAGAGTCCCTAGAGATTATAGCTCAAGCTAAGAAGACGCTCCATGAGTTCTCAGCCCCGTCAAGCAGCAACTTCCCGGGATTGTCGAACGCACAGGAAGGTGCATTTGAGCTGAGAACTGGCCTGGTAAACATGGTTCAGGCCAGCCCTTTCTGCGGAAAGGCGATTGAGGATGCGAACGCTCACCTTCGGAATTTTCTGGAGGTGTGCAGTACAATCAACCCCAATGGCACACCGATCAACAACATCCGCCTTCAACTCTTCCCATTCTCCTTGCTTGGGAAAGCAAAGGAGTGGTTCTATGCTAACAAGGCATCATTCGATGGACGCTGGCAGACTTGCGCAGACGCATTTCTGGCCAAGTACTTTCCGGTGGGCAAAACCAATGCCCTCCGAGGAAAAATCACTAGCTTTCAGCAGCTAGACGGAGAAACAATTCCCGAAGCTTGGGAGCGACTGCAAGAGTATATTGCAGCCTGCCCCCACCATGGTGTGGAAGATTGACTGATTACCCAGAACTTCTTCCACAGCCTGAGCCGACGATCGCAAGAGATGTTGGATGCAGCCGCGGGAGGAGCTTTCCTCTCGTTGGATGTAGACGCAGCAAAGGCGCTAATCGAGAAAATATCCACTCATCAAAGCTGAATAGGAGAAAGACAAGCTCCCCGCAAGGGAGTACATCAAATTGACTCCGTTGATATGCTGGCCGCTAAGATGGACCTCCTCTTGAAGAAGATGGAATCTCCTGGCAAGGAGATGAATCAGATCATGGAGGAGAGAGTCACGTGTGAAACATGTGGAGAAGCAGGACACTCGGGCGACACTTGCCCGACGACACAAGAAGAAGCCTATTTCATTGGAAACAATAACAATTCAGGCTTCCGTCCTCAACAAGGTTGGAATTCCAAGCCCAATTTCCCCTTCGGCCAACGGCAAGGTAATGGCTCTAACAACGGTTTTCAACCGTCGCTAAAGGACATCTGGTATGGCCAAAAACAGATTAACGATAGCATTAGCAAGAAATTTCTTGCTAATGATAAAGTTATGGAGTCAATGGCCTCCCAGATAGAAGCTTTTAATTCTGTCGTTAAGAACCAGCTGAGCTTCAACAAAATGATTGAAACTCAAGTAGCTCAGCTGGCTGCATCCTGCCCTAACCCAAATGCGGGGAAGTTACCCGGGCAACCGGAGGTTCCTTTCAAGGAAAATGTTAGTGCGGTGACCACGCGGACTGGCAAGTCCACGCAGGACCCACACAATCCACAGGATGCAGGTACTCGACAGAAGGAAGCTAGCCAAACCGAGGTGGCCGCCGAAGAGAAAGACGACGAGGAAACCACCCCTGTCTCAAAGGAGGGGAACGAGGCACCACAAGCCTCAAGCTACAGCCGAGATCCCACTTTCCTCCCATTCCCAGAACGGAGGAGAAGACCCGTGGCCGACGAACAATTCGACAAGTTCGTCGAGGTGATCAAGAAGGTATACATCAACATACCATTACTTGATGCTTTGCAGGTCCCGACATACGCCAAGTACATCAAGGATATACTTAGCAACAAACGGACTTTACCCACAAGGGAGACGGTACAGCTGACCGAGGAATGTAGCTCAGCTATACTCGGGCCCAACCTTAAGAAGAAAGATCCTGGCTGCCCCACAATATCATGCTCCATTGGAGGCCATGACTTCGACAACGCCCTATGTGACTTGGGGGCGAGCGTCAGCGTAATGCCCAAGGTAGTCTTTGACCACCTTAAACATATATCGCTTGTCTCTACACCCATGTGTTTGCAGCTAGCGGATCAATCGATCCGCTACCCCCATGGAGTCGCAGAAAATGTTCCAGTCAAGATCAGGGATTTCTTCATCCCTGTGGATTTAATCGTCCTAGATATGGAAGCCGGAGCAATGAACTCTCTCATTCTTGGGAGACCGTTCTTAAGTACTGCGAATGCAAACATTGACGTGGGATGTGGGACCATTCAACTGAGGATTAACGGAGGGACCGAGAGTTTCTCTTTCCGTCCTAAGGAGATCCCCCATCAAGTCAATATGGTCGAAGAAGTCATGCCCCGAAAGTCCAAGATGCCGAGCGTAGAAACGCTCATGAAGATGCTGGAAGCCTTCGCCGCCAAAGAAAAGAAGAGGCATGATCGCTATCATGCACGGCGAAGAATATCGAGAACCAAAGCGCTGGAGGAGCAAGCAAAGCGCGATAAGGAGGTTGAATCCAAGTCCCGTCCACCCCGAAAGGAATGGCGGGTAAAAGCAGTCCTGAACAAGGATTCGGACAGTTCCGCTCAGGACGAAAAACTCGAGCCCTCGCCATAAGGTATATGGTACGTATCTTTGCATTGCATATAGAATATGTTTTTCATTTCAATTCTTTTCATTCAGCACAGCATGTTTAAATTTTCGAAGCTTGCATTTATATTTCAATTGTGCATTAGGAAGCATATAAAAAAAAATTTCGGCCAAACTTCAGGCCGGCCGGCCCCACCTAGGCCGGCTGGCCCCACTTGTCAATTCCAGTGGCCAGATCACAGCAAGCAAGGAACAAGAACATGTGGGAGGACACGACACGAGAGGATGGAGAAAATTTGGCACAACTTCAGGCCGAACGGCCCCAGCCAGGCCGGCCGGCCTCTAACCACCGTTGGTGTCCCATCCTCACCTACCAGAGCACCGAGCACAGGGCAGTGACCACCGACGCACGAGATGGGGACGACCGGCGCCATGTGCAGGCTGATCGGCCTGCCTTAGGCCGGCCGGCCTCCCCCTGCTGCGCCTCTATAAATACCAGTGCCCAGCTCTGAAGGAAGATGCCCCAAGCACAGGTACGCGTGCATCCTGCTCAATTCCCTTCTCCCTCGCTTAAATTCTCTAAGTAAGGTTAGAGTTTAAACCACAAGGAAATTCTGCTAAAATCCATTCTTGAATCCTTGTGAGAACAAACCCCTGCCGGTTGAACGAGAACGTTTGTGGTGGTTCTTACCCCACAAGAACGACTAACCGAGTTGTGGTGATTAATCTCCCACAAGAACGCCTAACATCTGACTGTCTAACCCTTGATTTCCTTCGGGTATTGTGAGACTAATCTTTTGCAGGAATCATGTGGACTAAGGCACGTGGAGTCGTGACCAAGCTCACCTCTTCGAGCTCTCGCCGCTCTCGGGGATCATCTACTTCCCGGGATGCTATGTCTGTCGACTCAACTCGACACAACACAGAGTCCCAGGAGGAGGAGGTGCCGAGGAACAGGCTCCGCATCAGGATCATGACTCGGGTCGAGCACATCGTTGCTCGGACCGAAGACGAGAGAACGGTGCTGGACCAGCTCCAGAACCGCTACTTCACACACGCCAAGTACTTTGACCCCATGCTGCTGATCAAGACCGGTCTCGGAGGAGACATGGAACGGGCGTTCAACAATGCCGAATGGCAAAACTGTCTACCCCGTCACGAAAATAGGTTCGCACTTTCTTACTATGGAGTTTTTGATGGGTTTGAAAATCGAAGTTCGTCCCAACGAGACAAACATTTGCTTTCGATTTTTCAATGAGGATTTTGTTTGACCCCGAAACAACTCAGTGAGGCTCTTGGTTTCAACAAGAGATGCATCATTGATGCCAACCTGTTGGTGACTAACCACCGGTACAACCGTGCCGAATGGTGGGATAGCATCACAGGGGAGCCATCCTCGGGGAAAAATAGCATTACCGCCATCCACAACCCAACTCTTCATTTCCTGGCGAAGTGGATCGCTATGGTGGTCCACCCGCGCGCTGATTTGCGTCTTTGCCTCTTGCCTGATTTAGAGAGCCTGTATGCCATGGTCAAGAAAATTCGCTTTTCTCCAGTCATGAGCATGCTTGAGAACTGGCAGAGGTTAGTCAGTGGCCGAGCCACAATTGACATAACCTCGCTAGTCACATGCATCGCCAACCATGTTGGTGCTTTGCAGGGCGCTCAAGTCACCTTCCTTCCAGCTACACAAGAATATCAGTACTGCATTGGTTTAGACCATTTCATCCAGGGTCACTTGATGCGCGAGGGCCCTGGCCATACTCATTTCATGTGCTATCCTGGTTTCATCGATGAAGTTGAGCTTCCATGCCCAGCTTTGTCGCTGAGATCAGCGAGAAGTCTAACCATGCAGCTCAGAAGGAGGGAACCCGCTCGCCACAGTGTTGCAGGCCCTGCAACACGGGGCAGGCGGGCCAGGCATGATGACGAAGCCGAAACTTCTACCGCGCCACAGCCCGAGTACCGCTACCAGCAGCAGCCCGAGTACGACTACCAGTAGCCGACAGAGAACCCCACGGCTAACATGAACTTTGAGGAAGCATTCGACTACCACCAAGGAACAGCAGGCTACGGCTCGCAGGTCGGACCATCCGCCTCCGCCAGGTATGACTACGAGAACCCGGTTTCCCGGGGGATCGCTGATCTTAATGCCAGGATGGAGACGATGACGCTGCAACAACAGCAACTCAGAGATGCAGTTGCACACAACACCGATCTCACTGTTGGTGGTCGTTACGATACGGTTTCACCACCAACATTCCATCACATTTCAGGCTCATCTTGCTCATAACAAAGTAAAATTGATTATTTCTAATGAGTTCCACAAGTTTTGTATAATTTGTGAGTGCAGGAGCAAGCAAGCAAAAGCTGAGCCATGTTTGACACAAAGCCAGGCCGGCCGGCCTATGCCAGGCCGGCCGGCCCCCTTCTATGGCCAGTTGCCATGTCCTTGGTCCAGAAGATCACAAACACAACACAGATGATCATGAGACGTGCGATCAATGTCGGTTTGATCCAAAGAACCCGAAAGGCCTAAGCTACATTTGCATGGATTGAAGGGACCACCAACATTGGATTCTCGGACAGCTTCAATCCAAAGCAACCGTTACCGACCTCAGGGTGCAATCCAGAGCGTCCCTGAAGAAGGCGGTGCCACGGGGCAGCAAGGCCAGGCCGATCGGCCTGGCCTAGGCCGGCCGGCCTCCCCCAGAGGCCGCCACCTGTCCCCCTTCGCGTGGCAGTTAAGCAGAGTGTTAGCTTACACCTGACGCCTGCAACCGCCCCTGAAAGCTATAAAAGGGACCCTCCTTCACCTTGAGAAGGCATCCATCAAATCATCCAAAGGAGAGAAGAGTAGCTTAGTGAGTTTGTGCTTTCATCTTTAGAGTAGAGTAGGGAGAGAGTGGGTGAGTTGCTCGGGTGACAGCCGAGCTTTGTAGAGAGAGTCCGGGATTTCTCTCTCGGTCTCGTCTCAACATTTCGCCCCCGAGGAATATATTCAAGAGTTATCTTCAGTAAGTCCTCGGTCTCTTGCCTTTAGTACTTCGCTAGTTTACAACTTACTTTCAGCAAGTTATCATATTTATCTTTGATCTGCGGGTACCTGAGTCTGCGCGAGTGACAGCGACTCTTGTTTGGGGTTTCCTCTATAGCCCTTCGTGTTGGGTGGAGGTCAGTGACTGAAAGCTTAGGCGTGATGCCTGTGCTGGCTAGTCATCTCAGGTTGTGTTGCACCCCACGGAACTGCAGTGGTAGGCTGCAGGTGGTGACAGTCCTGTCTGTCCTTTGTGCTCCACCACGTTCGGGTGTACTCATAACAGTAGTGCTGAGCCCGGAAGAACCCCTCTCTCACCCCGTTCTGAGTTCTTCCCATTCTAGCCGTCGAAGCAGACCAGGTTAGGTATCGATAGTTTGTCTGGGGTAACGAGTAGCTAACTAAAGTCAAGCTCTCTACCCATTTATCCTTTTTCTCCTTGGTGGATCCAGTTAGAAAAGTTCTAGGCTAGTCGCGTCTACCGTTCCTTGGATTCGATATCCAGTACTCCGAAACTTCCATTGAGACTGGCCTAAAAGTAGTTGAAAGTTGAAACTAGACGCATCTTGCAAAGCAAAAATCTGCTCTCTTGAACAGAAGGGACAAGAATTTTCTTAGTTATTTAGGCTTCTATTAAAAATAAAACGATATAATGACATTAATTAAAAGAGCGACAACATAAATCCTGGAGCCTTGAGTCAACTATTGAACGGAACTCGTTAAAAAAAAAGAACTATTGAAAGGAACTGAGTCTTCCTAATTTAGACCTCTCAAATCAGCTGTACCTCGACTGTTAGTTACCAAGTTTCTTAAGTTGACTATAGTCTTCAACCATTTGCATAACATTAGATCTACCCAAGTACATACTCCCTCCGTTTATGTTTATAACGTGCACACACATATCAAAATTCAAACTTTGCGATCTTTGACTATTGATTTGGCTAACAATTTTTTAACTTCTATATTGCGATCTTGAAATTGTTAGATTTGTAATCATATGTATTTTCTAATGATCATAAATAATATAACATGAGAAAAATAAATAGTCAAAGTGTATTTTAAGAGACTGTAACAAGTTTGACTCCATCTTATAAAAAATAAAGTAATAAACGGATGAAGTATTTGCTAAAGCACATGTGTAAAACAAAAGTAAATAAAATTGATGCGCACATGTACACAACTAAAATCACGGATGAAAGATGCAAAAAACTTCCAGCGAGACAGTGAAAACGACCAAAACCACAACAGAAGGGCCAATAATTTGTGCCACTTTTAATTCAAAACAAAAGTTTGTGCCACTGCCACTTATTTCGTCCTGTCAGCAATCTTTGACTAGTTATACGTCTTTGATGTAAGAGAATTCAAAAGTTCTCTTGAAATATTGCGCAACCAGTACGAGGAGATGGGGACCTGAAATCATCATGGCCCCCTATCTATTGTCGAACACTAGTGGGTGGACTTTGACCCAGTGAGGTACAGAACAATAATTCATTCAGTGACGTATGGGCAAACAGAAACAATTTCACTACTGAAATGATTTAAGGCAAGAAGTTTTGTCCACAGACTAGAATATTCTAAATTCTCTGCTTCCAGTTTGTCATTTCTCCAGTTTCTTATAACATGATTTCCATCTGAGAACCTAAAAATGAGGACAAAATCTTCGTCACAATAGCCGTATTGCTCCATGTTGACGTGCCGAACGCGCACCAAGATCCACCGCAAGCGCACGGATCAGTTGTAGCTCTTCCCTCAAGAGAGTACTCTCCCAAAGTTATCAATCCATGGAACAAGTGGGTTCTTAAGCTTAACTAAACACTAATCGAGTTGGTAAAGACTTGGATATGGATTGGATCTAATCTAGTATAGTTAGAAGATCAATCTAATCTAGATTAGCAAGAACAGTTGATGATGAGCACAAGATATGAGAAACGGATGCTCATAGAGTCTAGGATCACTTGTAGATGCATCGCATAACATGAACAAACTGATCTAATCTATCATAAAGGTAAACATGAACCGAGCTCAGCAGTTTTCCCTCCCGCAAGCTGTCACCAAACAGAGGAAATCTGCTGCTGAGCTACGAGGATCATACTCATGGCTAAACGATCTATGGTGAGCAGAGCGATGTACAAACCAAATCAAGGCCTACTAGGGCATGGGATAGATGAAGAACATAGCCATAAGAACATGATAGATCAATGATCGAAACAAGGATTCAAAAATTACATCTCAAGATCACCATACAACCCCATGAACATACGAAGGATTTAACCCATGTAGATCGATGTTAGAGCGCTAATCATGGTGGTAAACTCCTAGTGAAGACGATCCCCTTGCTGTCCTCTAGGGCTCAGCGTTGCCGGCGCCTCCGCTCCGTCCACGTGGATGGCTTCTAGATTGGATCTTGATCGATCCCTGGTGGTTGTTTGATGTCTTCGTCTCCTCTGGTGCAGCTCTCCTCATCTCTGGCGAATGGCGGCTCATCTATAGGCTAGGGTTGACGAATGCTTCGCCTCGAAGAAATGGGAGCACGATTGGACCCAAAAATGGGCTGTGCCATGCGGCCAGGGCCTTTTCTGGCCCCGATCCACTTCATCTTTCGCGTGTTAATCCTTCTTCACGTCATCAGACCATGTACGCTTTAAGCCCATCGTCAAATCACCAGAACTAGCCCAAATGTCTCGAGTTTCCTACAAAATCACAATATACTCCAAAATAGAAGACACATGTGGAAACAGGGTTATTTCAGTGCCAAGTGGCGGGGTTAGCATTAGAATAAGCATGAAATCGATATATAAACAACACCAAAAGCGTGTCATTTAACAGCGCCAACAATCCCCACGCTTAGCTCTTGCTCTTCCTTGAGCAAGTCAAACTCCTTCAACGGGGTTGCAAACGATCTTGAGTTAATCTTTACACTTGATGCAAGCGAAATCATTCAAGTCCTTTAAATAAAATATCAGCGGAGCAGCAAAGATAATCAAAGCATGGGCGTTCAATCGTTTACTCAAGCCAAAACATCTCCACAGCTTTTTCCTTTTGCTAAGGGATTCGAAACTCACGAGCACATCACTTTCTTACTTTCCTCGGAGGGTTTCTCTTCTTTTTAATCAAACAAATCATCCTGCAACAAGAGTTAGACCAATATTCTTTTCCAAGTCCTCACAAGTCTCTCATTTATAAAGTGGCTATCCTATCTTGTTTTTCAAATCCTTTCCTCTCAAAATTCTCTCTCAATATAATGGAGCTATAGGAAAGGCTAGCCACGCTAATGCAAATTTTATCAAGCTAAGAAAATCCACTAATGGGTGCTTACCTTCCGAGCAATGATCATGAGAGTATAACCATAATGAGGGTTTCAAGGATGAGAAGATATAGAATGGTGGACATGTGCAAGGGCAAATAAACAAATGACTTTGAGTCACTAATGCCGCCTCATCGTCGGATTGCACATGGTTGGAATTGAGGATGTATCTTTGATGAAAGGGCGGTCTTCTGTTGCACTTCAAATGATCTTCAATCTGTAGAACAGTCCCTCCTTAATTTATTACATATTTTTCTTATATTTTCTTTCATATTTTTCTTTCTTTTCTTTTTCTTTTTCTTCTTTCTCTGAATTTACAACTCTTTTCTGAACATCTTCAGAACCCAATCTTTCGCATACGAGATAGCTGTCACAATCTGGGTGTTCATTAACTTAGTCACCTGCTAAACCTTTTGTCTTAGCCTAATTAAGTTTAATTTGGCCTCACCTAGATTTTCACTTAAGGAATCCAACCAAAATTTCCCGTGCACCTCGGTGAACTTTTGACCTTTCACGGTTGGCATGGTTCGAATTCGGGATTTCACCTAAGAACTTGAAAATCGACCAATACAAAAGTTGTTCAGTTCTTAACAGGACACATTTTTGTCAATTGGCTCATTCCGAGATTTGAGTGGAAGGCACCCTAAATCCCAGTCAAAGTCAGTCAAAACACAGAAGTTCGCTGCAGATTGGTACCCGAGTCTATGCAGTTTTCTGCACAGTTTTCTCTCGGATCCACTCACTTTTCCATAGGTCAACCTTTACAAAAGTTATAGCTGGTAACCTGGAACACAACTTTGCTTTTTGGAGATTTTGAACTTCAGTTCAAAATTTCGGAGAAAAGTTGGTTTGGAGGGACGCACGGCAGGTGTTCGACGAATGCAGGCGCTCTCCGGCGCCGCGCGAGTCACGCGCCCGACAGCACCGCCACGCGGCGGCCAGCTTCTGACGCGGACGTCGAGGTCGCGCCCGCGCCTTAAATGCGCCGCGCGCTGTCTCCGTGGTTGTCCCCGGCAAAACGCTTTGTCCCCCGCGCCCCCTCAGACCAGATGCGACGTGCGCCCGGCGTGCGCCACGTGGTCACCGGCGACCCGCCGGCGAGCCGCAGCGCCGCTGCCCCGACAAGGGCCGGCAAGCAAATCGCCGTGGGCCCCAGCCTCTCGCCAACCCGCGCGCGAGCTTTCCCCGACCGGCCACCGACCACCCAGCCCCGCGCTGCCCCGCCGCGACAGGCCGCCGACCGGCGAGCCATGTCCGCCGCGGCAGCCATCGATGCGCCGCCTGAAGCTCCGCGTGTCCGCTTCGTTGCTCCAAGCCGCAGTCCGAGCCTCGCCTCGACCGGCTATAAATGGCCCCGCACCCCGCACGCAAGCTTCGCCCTCCGCCGCTTGCTTTGCCACCGCCAGCGCTGTCTTTTCCCGCCGCTCGCCTTTGTTGCCGCCAGGCTGCTACTCCGCCGCTCCTCACCGTGCGCACTGCTCCGCCGCAGTTCCTCGCCACCCGCACTCGCCTCGCGCTTGCCCTAGCTTCCCAGAACCCTAGCTGCCACTCTCAGCTCCACCGCCGAGTCCTTTTCTTAGATCCGCTCCTCAGCCACCCAGCCGAACCACTCGAGTACTGTAAACCACTCGGTGCAGCTAACCACTCGGGCGCTTTCCCAAACCACCCGGGCAGAGCCGCAGCCGCACAGCTCCGCCATCCGCCACCGTCGCGCCACCTCCGGTCACCGATCCACTCGTGATCCACTCGAGGTAAGGCGATGCGCATCTCTAAGCCTCCACGACTGGTTTCCCCCTTGTTAAATAACCAGTCGGCAAAGCTTCCGAGTGCTTTCTGTTCGCAGAAGCCTTGTAGTACTCTGTTGCCTGTCTGTTTAATAGAAGAGCTTAGTTGAGCTGGCTAACTTGCAGACCAGTTTAGAACTAGGATAGTTCAAGCAGCAAGATCCTTTGATCTTTTAAGCTATCCTTTGGCATGTGAGTTTTCTTAGATTAGTTTAGTCCCTGGTAAATTTTAAGGACCTTTGGATGATAGTGTGATTTCTTAGGACTAATCTTGATGTTAGTGTGCTGTCTAGTTTTTGGTTGTTGAGGTTAGTGAATGCTTGATCTTGGCTTAAATCTTGGTCAGCAAATCAAATAACTCACAAAGAGCACTCAGTAACTTTCTCAAATTCTTTTGGTTAACCAAACTGAAATCATCGCGCACACTCCCACTGTTTTATGGTGAAGTCAGAGTAAAATAAATTATGTGTACACAATCACCATCAACAAACCCTAATACTTTAATGAGTAATTGCAACCTTTGTTAAAGAAAGGGAAGATCAGACAAATTTTGTCCAGGTGAATGTGTCACTAAATACACTCGGGTTCATCATTGTGTAACAGTGATGACTCAACCAAAGATCATACTCTCATTTGCATCTGCATCCATGTAGAACCTGCTCTCACCGACGGAGACTACGAGCTGATCCCCACTGAAGGAGGAGGCCAAGCAGAAGGCGAGGTGAACGCTGTCCAGGTCGAGCAAGACCCGAACACGGTTGCAGAGGACTCCCAAGCTAACTTTGTGCCCAAAGGCAAGCCCCGGAGCATGTCCTATGTTTTCTATTGCATGCAATTATGTTTGGCTATGTTTATGATTGTGCATTTACGTCCAGGAGTTGGTCTGAAACCCTAGTTGCATGATCCTAGGTACCTATGGTTTGCAAATACTAGCATGATAGGTCGATAGCTGCTCCGCTATAAGGATCCGGTAAAAGCCGAGTAATTTCCTGTCACTCGCGAGATATAGGAATCGACTGCCTTACTTATGTTGGAATCATAAGGATGACGGGCGGGGATTTTGTCATGTAGATGCCCCGTCCGTGTATACTAATGTCGGTTAAGGCCGAATGGTGTGGTACCGACGGTTAAGCTTTTGAAAGTACCAAGCGCTTGTCGATTCTATGGGGTCGGTAAGTTTAGTACCTACATGACTCCAGGGTGCGGACTTTTTTCGACTCCTTCCGGGAACGTCTTCCCCATGCTTCAAACATGTGGGTACGAGGGGCGTAAGTATTGGTTCGGCCAAGCCTTAGACCTCGTATGCCAGGGGGAGCTTTGGTCCTAGACGCGACTGGAAGATTGACGGGAACTACCTGATAGTGCTAGCCTTTGCTGAGTGCGATGATCCGAGTGTTTGGGTTCCCCCCTTGCAAGGATGAAATCGGTTCGAACTGTCTGTCTCTCGCAGTTAATGAGACTGCTTAATCCCGCTGCTGCATTGAGTAAGAAGTGAAAACATGATGATGGAAAGAAACTTGATGGTTGCTTAATTGCTTGCTCCACTTGCTTGATTTAGTACAGGTTGCTTACCTAGAATGGTTAACTTAACTAGAACTTGATGCTAAAAGACTGAAAGTAAGGATCCACTCTTAGCCGCTCTTTGGCAAAACAAACCCCCAGCCAAAAGCCTTGCATGTCTAGAAGTTGGTGATGTAGCTGTCACCCGACGGTTAAGTCTTGCTGAGTATTAGTATACTCAGCCTTGCTTGTGGCATTACTTTTCAGGTAGCGCTCTCGAGGAGATGGTTGCCGGTCTTACTTGGCCAACCACTCTTCCTCCGGGCTGGTCTGTTGTTTGGGACGAGGATGCTTCAGAATGACGTCACGACGGCTTCACGTGATGTTGCTACGACTCCGAATAATTAGTTGTCTTCCGCTGTTTTCAAAACTCTGAGATAATGGTACTTTATGCTCTGAACTTGGTTTTGTAATAATTCTACCTCAAGTGGGACCTGATTAAATTGTGGATGTATTGTAATCTCTGGGATCCACCTTTGAGTGGGTTTTTGTATGACTGGTTGCGATCGAGGTAACTGTCCGTGGTTGCATCGGGCTTGACCCGACAGACTGTCAGGTTATTCCGTTTTAACTGCGTGATGACCAAGGGAAGGTTAGCGCACTTAAGCCGGATTAATTTGAGCGGTTCTGCCACAATAACAAATATATATAATATCTCCACAATTTTTCTGCAGCCCAGGGGACCCAGGAACACCTCTGGCCGGCCGGCCAGAGGCCCTCTGGGCGGTGCGGCTAGGCCCTTTTTTGGCCCGGTTGCGTCTCATCTTTTACGTACATCTTCCAAATATTCTCCAGAGTCTGTGTTCCTTTGATCTCGCCCAGAAACAGAATATATCCTCGTATATTTAGGTTGTGTTCAAGGGATAGATAAAAATAAAGAATTTTGGATCGGGTTTTGGAATCCGGTAGATTGTATGATTGTTCCAATGAAGAACTCTCATTACCGAACATTGTCGAGGCTAGCATGAAGAGTTGAGAATAAGGACATGATCATTGCTCGAAATTAAAACTCCCAAGAGAGAAAAATCCTAACTTAATGCATCACATTATCTTGGCTTATGGTGGAACGAATAATATTGAATTTAAAGCCTTGGTTGGATAGGAATTTCTCTCGACTTGGAAAATCATAAAGTCATTCTTGCGCAAGGTTTTTCTAGAATTTATTTAAATAAAATCTCCTCCAATTTAAGCATTACTTGAACGTGCTAAGAAAAAATCCAAGCCCTCGCTCAAGATTAAGCATGGGTATAGCAAGAATAGACTTTTTAATGAGCACCACAACCATGATTTAATAATTCTAGACATTGCTCATGATAAATCATTATAAGAACAAAAATAAAATTCTTACAACAAGAGGGATCCAAGCAATTATTCAAACACTTTTTGTTTGATTTTCAAGACACAATAAATTAAAATTGACTCTCAAACGACTAGCACACCGACGATAAAATAAAATCACACGACTCGACTCTCACACACCGACAAAACTGACTCTCTCAAAAGAAACGACACGAGCTCGTTCTCTCCGCCACGCTCAAACCTTACGACGTCCTCGTCGTAGACAAAATAGGAGGAAAAATGAGGCTCGTAGGACTATTAGTGCCTCCCGCAATTGCACTTGACGCTTCCATCGCTCTTTTTCTTGTTGTCTTCTCTAGCAAATAACCTCCTCACGTTCTGGTTAAGGAACCTGAAGTTGTCATCCACCTGTCTCTCTAGCTCCTGCAGCCTGTGGTAGAAAGCTTCGATTGATGCTATGTAATCATCAAGTCCAGAGAATAGCTCTTGTATATTTCTTCTGTAACCTTGACAACAATTGTTATGCTGAGCGAACGGATCGGGCTCACCATTACCTTCATCATCCTCTTGATCGCCATCTTGCCCATCATAATCGGTCTCTTCTGCAGCTCTTATGTTCTCCCATATGTAACTATCATTGTCATCCTTCCCGTCTCCCCACGATCCAGGGCTACGATCATCTTCCCAGTCACGGTTGCCAGCGAAATCTTGCGGTTCTTCCGAGAAGTCCTTCCTCTTGCCGAGCAGACGCAAGGAACGCCTTGGGGAACGATCACCGTGTTCTTTGACACTTCTTGAGGTTCATCGTCGATGATCTCGATGATGGGGGTAGCAAGGAGCTAGAGGCTTGGTCGGACGGAATCCTCCCACGCTCATCTGAGGCTGCATGTGCTGCCTCCTCGCAAAGACAGGCTGTAGATCACACTGGCGCACCTCCTGTTGAAGGAGCTCGACAGCAGCCCCTGGAACAGGCTGTGCCGCACCACCTGGAGAGCTCTGGTCGCGCAGCCAAGGCTTCTCCGGCATCGCCTTGCCTCCAGGCTTGATGCTCGGGCTCCTGCTGCCTCTCATGGTTTGTGGTTTTGATTTGGGTGGTTTTTTTGAAGGGAAAGGATGGATTTTCAAGTAGAAACATGCGTCTATTTATGTGTCAAAAGACTTGGACGAGAAGCCCATTCTTTCCTAGTTTAAACTTTCCAATCTTCAAGACACGGTTTAAAGAGTCTGCGATGAACAAAACTAGGGCTGATGGAGGTCAAAAGGGGGGCAGGAACACCCCCTGCCGCGCGGCCAGAGAGGGCCTGAGCCGCGCGGCCTGGGCTCTTCTTGAGCCCAAAGCAGCCCAAATTTTTACGGGGTCCACTAAGTTCAATGAATAGCTTATGGTTCATCGGGTTTACTTAGAAACAAAACAGAGACTAAAACAAAAATAAAACTCAAAACTATATACAAATGTACCTTGCTTAACGCCATTAGGCTTGACGTGCGGCATCATCTTCGAATGAATAAATGTCAATGTAATGAAGGGGGACGATATCCGGCTCCAAATAAACCTTCAACCACTGTCCATTCACCACATATAGATCTCCTTTAATATCCATAATCGTTACTACTCCAATAGGTGACACCGAATGTACGACGTATGGTCCATAATCTCGAGTTGAAAAACAGGACCTTGTCTCCCTCTTTGAATTCTTTCTTTTGTATACGCTTGTCGTACCAACGTTTCATTCTTTCCGTGTAGATACTTGCACTATGATAAGCCTTCAACCTTGTCTCTTCAAGCTCGCTTATTTGAATTCTCCTCTTTACTCTTGCAGCATCCACATCAAGATTCAATTCTTTTATAGCCCAATACGCCTTGTATTCTAATTGAACGGGCAAATGAGATGTTTTCCATAGACGAATTGATACGGGGTCATACCTATGGGTGTTTTATGCGTTGTTCTGTATGCCCATAATGCTCCATCTAGCTTCTTTGCCCAATCTTTTCCCCCTTTGAACACTGTCTTCTTGAGAATATTCTTTATTTGTTTATTTGAGGTTTCTGCTTGGCCATTTGTCTAAGGATGATAAGCAGTAGAGACTCTATGTTCAATCCCCAACTTTAATAAACATTTACCGAAGCCCTTGCCAGTGAAATGAGATCCTCCATCGCTTATCAAGATTCTCGGTACTCCATATCGAGGGAATATAACTGTCTTAATCATATTAATTGACTCTTCGGTTGATGCTTTTCTACATGGGAGTGCTTCCACCCATTTTGACACATAATCCACCATCACAAGGATGTGTTCGAAGCCATGTGAATTGACGAAAGGTCCCATGAAGTCTATGCCCCAAACATCGAATAAATCAATTTGCAAATTATAATTCAGCGGCATTGCATTCCTCTGTGATATATTTCCCGTTCTCTGGCATTCAAGACAAGTTGCAACATACCTCTTTGCATCCTCGTGCATCTCTGGCCAATAAAATCCGCTAGCCCATACCTTTGCCTATGTTCTGAAGTGCCCATAGTGTCCTCCATACTCAGATGTGCGACACTTCCTCAATATTTCCTCTCTTTCTTCTCTTGGTACACATCTTCTTAGCACTCCATCTTCTCCATATCTGTATAGGTATGGTGCATCCCAATAGTACTTTTTCTTTTCTGCATCCACTCTTCTTTAGAGTTTCTGTCCAAATGATCTAAGGGAATCCTTTTTGATGCACGTATAATGTCTCCCATCCAGTTGCTTCTATCAAAGACTCTGTATAGATGATCACCTCTCATTTTATCTTCAATAGGCTCTAGTTTGTCGTCATCTCGATTCATTCTTGACAGGTGATCAGCCACAACATTTTCCGTGCCTTTCTTGTCTCTAATCTCGACATCAAACTCTTGTAGTAAAAGAATCCAGCGAATTAGCCTTGGTTTAGCATCTTTCTTTGTTAGAAGGTACTTGATTGCATCATGATCAGTGTAAACAATCACTTTCGAATTAACAATGTCCAATCTGAATTTTTCGAAAGCAAATACCACAGTGAGCAATTCTTTTTCAGTAGTAGCATAATTAACTTGGGCCTCATTGAGCGTCTTGCTTGCGTAATAAATTGCATATACTTTCCCTTCTTTTCTCTGTCCAAAAACAGCTCCAACGGCATAGTCGCTTGCATCACACATAATTTTAAACGGGAGGTTCCAATCTGGAGGTTGGATGATGAGGGCACTTATGAGCGACTCTTTTAAAGTTCTAAATGCTTTAAGGCATTCATCATTGAAGTTGAAGGTCACATCCTTCTGCAGAAGTTGTGTCAACGGCTTGGTAATCTTGGAAAAGTCTCTAATGAATCTTCTGTAAAATCCTTCGTGTCCGAGAAAGCTTCTCAATGACTCAATATCAGTTGGAGGTGGTAGTCTTTCAACTGTCTCAATCTTTGCTTTGTCCACCTCTATCCCTCTCTCAAAGATCACATGACCAAAGACTATACCTTGCTTCACCATAAAGTGACACTTTTCCCAATTAAGAACAAGATCAACCTCTCCGCATCTCTTTAGAACTTTGTCCAAATTTTCTAAACAATTTTCAAAGCTTGTGCCATGCACTGAGAAGTCATCCACGAATACCTCCATAATTTCTTCAATAAAATCAAAAAATATAACCATCATGCATCTCTGGAACGAGGCCGGTGCATTGCATAAACCAAAAGGCATTCTTCTATAGGCGAAGGTTCCATACGGGCACGTGAATGTGGTCTTATGCTGATCATTTGGGTGTACATGGATTTGAAAGAACCTAGAGAATCCATCTAGATAGCAAAAATGTGAATGTTTAGCTAATCTTTCAAGCATCTCATCAATGAATGGCAGCGGGAAGTGATCCTTCTTCGTTGCTTTGTTCAATTTCCTGTAGTCGACACACATACGCCATCCCGTCACAGTTCGTTGCGGAATTAATTCATTCTTCTCATTCTTCACCACTGTCAGTCCTCCTTTCTTTGGTACACAATGTACAGGGCTCACCCATTCGCTATTAGGTACTGGATAGATGATTCCGGCGTTCAATAGCTTAATCACCTCTTTCTTCTCTGATGCTCAACAACTGGCTTATATTCATCCTCTAATTGTATACAGTGTGTGCAAAACGCTGGACTAATGCCTTTCAAGTCCTTGATGGTGTAACCGATCACTTTCTTGTGTTTTCTTAATAAATTCAGCAACTTCTCCGTTTCTTCTGGGCTCAAATCTTCGCTTACGATCACTGGATATGTCTTCCCAAAAATGCATATTTTAATCCCTTAGGAAGTGGCTTTAGCTCAACATCAGGCGCCTCCTCTTGTTCTTGAAACAGATTCCCGATCTCCTCAAACTTGTTTTCACAACTTCCATCTTGTGGTTCTGATGCTTCCTTTGCCTCTTCTAGTTCTTTGTCTTGCTCGTTATCGAATGACTCACCCTCGATCGCTCGTTGAAGTGGGTCTCTAAGGTTTTCAACAAAGCAAATACTCTCCACCTCTTCGTTGTCAAAACGGAGAGGCGAAGGAATACGGGAAGCGGGTAGAAAGTTGTATGTGTACTTAGTTCCATCAAGATTAATGGGTACATTACCCTTCCCAGCATCAAGAACAACATCAACCAACTTTAGAAAAGGTCTACCAAGAATTATATCATCATTTTCTTTGTTGTAAACATCGATCACGAAAAAGTCGGTAGGAATTGATTTACCAGAGATAGTAACATCTAAATCTTTAAGCATACCCAAAGGTTTTATTGTTCTACCATCCCCCATAATCAATCTTGTAGAAGGTGGAGCTAAGTCTAAGGTCTTGTTGTAAAGCTCATCGTAAATTTTAGAAGACATAACACTTACTTGTTCTCCGATGTCGCATAAAGCATTGCAGAATAATTCTCCATTGATCATGTAGTTGATGTGTGGCGTAGGTAGTTGTCTTCCCTCCGTGTGTTCTTCTTTTATTGCATAAATCTTGGCCAAGCGTGCAAAGGGAGAAGATTCCGGTTTCGGTCCCATTATCCTCTTCACTTCAGCAACATAATCATGATCCACCTCTCCTTCTTCCTTGAATAGTTTCTGAATGATTTCTCCTGCTAATTCCTTGTCCAAGACGTATCCCGTGTGTTTATCTGGCGGAAAATCCACTTCTACAGCTCACACTGAACCTTTTTGATTTGGAAACGGTCTCCCTTTGTTGAATATTTCTCCAAAGTCTATTGGAATCCAATCCATTTGCTCAAACTATCGCAATGATTTTGCATTTGCTAAGCTTCTGGCCTCCGATGTCTCCGGTTTGTCACTTTTATCATTTTGGAATGACCCTTCTTTATTGCATAAAGGTTCTTTCATCTTCTCAATTGTTAATTCCTTGATTGGTTCCTCTTTCTTCACTTCTGGAGCCATATTTCTAAAAATTCCAGCAAGTACTCCCTCCTCGAGTTCCTTGTTCTACGTTGCCCGAAAGCCTTGATTCCTAGTCTCTTTGTGTTGCTGCCCCTTTACTAATTCTCTGAAGGATTTGAGCAGCTTCCGTGAGTGTTTTGTCCATGAGATCTCCTCCTGAACACATACGAACAAATTGCATGCACTCGGGGGTTAGGAAAAAATAAAAACTATGCAATAATATGTCACCGGCGAATCCAAGCTTTGGTCCTTGCTCAATTAATCCGTTGAAACGATCCCAGGCTTGATCAATTCCCTCATCTTCTCCTTGCTTGAAATTAATCACTTGCTTCCTCAAGTCTTGCACCTTGCTTATGGGAAAGAACTTCCCGTAGAATTTTTGCATCAATAAATCAAAATTTCCTCTTGCTTCAAAGGATGCGAGCGCATACCATCTCTTTGCTTCATCTACAAGCGAATAAGGGAAAAGATTCCATCTGAACCAAGCTAATGGAACACCTTCTTGTTGTATTGTATTGTATTGCATAGCATCGAGAAACGCGCAACATGTCCACATGGGTTATCAGTCTCCACCCCTCTGAATGGATTTGCAGCCGCCATCCTGATGATCTCAGTGCTAATCTCATACTTGGTTGCTTCAAGCGTTGAATCTGATTTTTGTATGTTGAAGTCCTCCATTCGTAGGCTTGCATAATCTCTCAATGATTTCTCTAATTCTCCAACGGGCTGGATGATAGATCCCATCTAGACAACGAAAAATAAAACAAAAACAAAAAGATTTATACAGAAAAAGTTAGATGTCAGTAGCCAACAAAATTAATACAAAGTTAAACGTAAATGACTAGCTTGTTCCCTGGCAACGGCGCCAGAAAAGCTTGTTGGCGTGCCGAACGGACACCAAGATCCACCGCAAGCGCACGGATCCGTTGTAGCTCTTCCCTCAAGAGAGTACTCCCCCAAAGTTATCAATCAATGGAACAAGTGGGTTATTACGGTTAACTAAGCACTAATCGAGTTGATAAAGACTTCGATATGAATTGGATCTAATCTAGTACAGTTAGAAAATCAATCTAATCTAGATTAGCAAGAACAGTTGATGATGAGCACAAGATATGAGGAACGGATGCTCATAGGGTCTAGGATCACTTGTAGATGCATCGCATAACATGTACAAACTGATCTAATCTATCATAAAGGTAAACATGAACCAAGTTCAGCAGTTTTCCCTCCCACAAGCTGTCATCAAACAGGGGTAATCTGCTACTGAGCTACGAGGATCATACTCAAGGCTAAACAATCTATGGTGAGCAGAGCGACGTACAAACCAAATCAAGGCCTAGCTAGGGCATGAGATAGACGAAGAACATAGCCATAAGAACATGATAGATCAATGATTGAAGCAAGGATTCAACAATTACATCTCAAGATCACTATACAACCCCATGAACATACGAAGGATTTACCCCATGTAGATCGATATTGGAGCGCTAATCATGGTGGTAAACTACTTGTGAAGATGATCCCCTTGCTGTCCTCTAGGGCTCAGCGTTGCCGGCGCCTCCGCTAGGGTTCCCGGCTCCGCTTCCTCCACGTGCATGGCTTCTAGATTGGATCTTGATCGATCCCTGGTGGTTGCTTGATGTTTTCGTCTCCTCTGGTGCGGCTCTCCTCGTTTCTGGCGAATGGCGGCTCATATATAGGCTAGGGTTGACGAATGCTTTGCCTCGAAGAAATGGGAGCACGATTGGACCCAGAAATGGGCTGGGCCGTGCGGCCAGGGGGGGCCTTGGGCTGCACGGCCAGGGCCTTTTCTGGCCAAGATCCACTTCATCTTTCACATGTTAATTTTCTCCACGTCATCAGCCCATGTACGCTTTAAGCCCATCGTCAAATCACCAGAACTAGCCCAAATGTGTCGAGTTTCCTACAAAATCATAATATACTCCAAAATACAAGACACATGTGGAAACGGGGTTATTTCAGTGCCAAGTGGCGGGGTTAGCATTAGAATAAGCATGAAATCGATATATAAACAACACCAAAAGCGTGTCATTTAACAGCGCCAACAATTGTCACTGGGGCAATGTTGATGTCGAGATAGACGTCAGCGCCCACGTGCTGATGAAGTTGGTGCTGTGTTGATTTTCGCCACTGTGTGGAATGTCAACCAAGAAGGATGGCGTAGATGTCGATGTTGTTGAGGGTATTTTCGATGTCATGACCATTGCGGTCCTCGTTGAGGGTAGCTTCTGGTGACGATTTGGCCCCTACTGATAGTGAGCCGCTGTGTTGGTAATTTGGATTGGCCAAGATGCGCGCCCATTTATGATAAGGATAGGATGTCAGACACTCCTGGATGCTCCTTTTGACCGCGGGTGAAGAGGGCAGCCAATCCTCTCAAGTTGAATTGGAACACATTCATACACCATCACAGATTCAGAGAATTGAAACACATTCACACATATGCTACTCAAAACAAGAAAAAATGAGACATGGTTGTCGGGTCCAGGGGCGTAGCCAAAAGAGGGTGCCCCCGGGCCAGGCCCTCCTCAATGTTGCTATATCACCACCAATACACCGTAATCAAAGGTATAAATCACCAAAATTAGTATATATCCCACCCCCCACCCCCCTCCCCCAAAGTAGCTGATTCAATAACAGCGCCCCCCCCCCCTCCCCATCAAAATCCTCGCTATGCCCCGCGGATCCCTCGATTCCGCAGCCTTGGATTCAACTTTGGGGCCAACAACCTTAGGGTTTGCATTAGGCTCGTGGTCGCCCACCTCGATGGGATCCAACCGTTGCAGCACTGCTTGCATGGTGGTTGGCCCTAGAACAAGATGAGAGGATAGGGAGGCAGATGAGGAGCGTCATTTGTCGGGTTGGGTTAAGTTTTTGTGGGTCAGTTCGGGATTGTCGGCTCGTGTGGGCCTCGACCTGCACATCGTCATTAGGGACCTCAAGATCATACACAACGTTTGACGGCACGTGCTCACTAAGAGCAAGGCTAATAATTTAGCCGCCTGCCGGATATATGTTTGTGTCATGTCATTTTAAGCTAACCTAATAGTTCACTAATATAGTAGTTGGCTGTATATGTTGGTTATATCATTAATGTGTGAACCATCTCCTCCCTCTCATTCTCTCGCCAGATTTATTGGAATTCATGATTCAGCCGGCTAAGAGTAGATTGTAAGCTTACAACCCGCTTTTCTGTCCTTCACCTCATCACAATTATGACATGTCACCTTTATTTAGGCTGCTTATTTCACCGCATTATAGTTGCTCTAAGCATCGTACAGCGCTTCCACGCTGCAGTCCTCCTCCACCAACGGACAATCTATACCAATCTAAAAAGAACCATTGGGAGAATGCCGACTGGTGTCACGCGCACGCACACTATGGTGTTCTCCGACGCCGCATCCTGCGATCCTTCGATCCCACCCACCCACGATCGATATCTACGTCAAAACCGTCGCAGACGCGCTATCTTCTCTCGCCAAAACGCTTTGCCCGCACAAGATCCATATCTGCACCCGCCTCGTCCTCCACCACCTCGCGGCCTCCCCTGTCGTTTGCATCTCTGATCCAATCTTGCTCCCACGTTTGCATCTTTATTTCGTTCGTTCGGTTGCTAGAGAAACTGGAGGATCCTTTCCTCGGTCGTCCATGTGCCAGCCCTCCGATCTCCCATGATCCTCGCGCGACGCCGTCGCCGCTCACCTCGTGCGACCCTCAAATAGTGGCCTTCACGCAATCTCGACAACGGCAACCCCGAGGCCGACACAACGCCACCGCAGGGCCGCCGCCCCCGCCTGCCGAGGGCCGGCGATGCCGAGGGTCGACGCCGCTCCTCGGCTGACGCCCGCCGAGGGTAGAAGAAGCCACTGCCGCCGACGCCCCGCCTTGCTGGCAGTCTCAATTGGAGACCCATCGACGCCGCCATCCGCGTGGCCATCGCAGTCGACAGAGACTTGGTCAGTTCTTGGTTATTTGATGCATGGTTCCTGTTCAAAACTGAACTCCTTTTTCCTCCTTAAGACCCTTGCGTTCGTTCGATTTTGGGCCACTGTTCGTGAAGGGCAATCCTCTTGCATTGCATCTGTTGGAACCTCGGTTCAAAACTGTGCTACATGTTTTCAGGCATTGCATTGGCGTTGTTCTTGGCTATTTGATGCATGGGTCCTGTACGTTGATGCTTCATGTTTTTACAGGATGTCGTGCGCTTCGTCTTCGTCCTGCCATCTCGTAATCTTGCCCGTCGCGCGTTGTCTCCCCTTGATCGTGCGCTCTTAGCGTCTTGCTTTACCTTCGGCACGTCGTGCATGCGAAACCTCCTATGTCCCCGCGATCTCCATCGGCAAGTAACCAAAAACTGCGCCCTTAGCGTCTTGTTAATCTATAGGTTTGGAGTAAAGCTCTAATGAGATGTTTCCATTGTGCAGATTCAAGATTTATTTTCCAATCATACTTTATTTCTAATGTTCGCATGTGTCTTAGTATACTTCAATGTTGAGTGTTCACATCTTAATGTGTTTTTTAACAATGCAGCTAAATGTTTCTGATTTACAAGGTAATAGCTTTCTCTTCAGCTGTAGCCTAATGATGGAAGGTTTCTATATATAAATGATTCTATTTTCTATGTGCAAAAAGGAGAACAAGAACTTACCAAGAAGAATGAGAGGTCACAGTAATCAGTGAACTTAATAGGTGAGCCCAGTGTTCTTTCTGCAATTTTCTTTTGCTAATCATCCGTTAGTGTCTAACTGTCTATTGTTAAATTGGGTGACGTCTTTCATATAATACATACCTGACATCGATGGTGAAACAAATGATAGGTAGGTTTTAACAAGAAGAAAGAAAATATTGCAAAATAGTACTAACTGTACATGCCAAACCCACCATAATGGCTGCTCATCAGAAGTTATCTGTACAGAGATGAAAAATATAAAGTTCAGTTATGAGTTTTGTTGCAGTGTACAATACACAATAGCTTGCTGTCCGTGGAGTAGTCGGCCTGTGTCCAAGAAAGGTGAGGTTGATGTCCTCTATAACTCATATTCTGCAGATTATGCAAAATTGTTCAGTTATGAGTTCTGATTCTTCTATAACTTATTTTCCCTCACGTTGGTCCGTTTCTCTTAGTGACGTCAGCGCCAGCGGCGCGTCTTCGACATGTCTGCGGTCCGGCGTAGCGCACGTCTGGCCAAGCTGCCGGCCATGCCACCGGTCGAGAGGGCACAACGCAACCTGTGCCGCAAGATGGGAATTACTGAAGATGAGTATCAGCCGATAGATCAGCTAATTCAGGAATTCATCAGCACCTTCATCTGCCCGCTGCCTGCTGACATCATTGCGGCTCTCACGGCGGCCTTTGAGCATGATGATGATAACGCCGAGATGGTGACACAAGCGCTGCTGCAACATGCTGGGGAGGCAGTGGACGACCTGCAGCTCGAGTTGGAGGAAGCGGCAGAATGATCCACACCGTCTTCTATCTGAGTCTGCAATTGCAATGTATCTGCACTTCTTTAAATTTCGTCACCGCCCTGCTGGCTCCGCGCAGCGTCGTCTTCGGCATCGTGCCAGCAGTCACCCCAATCTGGGCCGCCCTGAGCTTCCTCGCTACGATAATGATTGACACCAATCCGAACATCTTAAACTGGAACGTAAGGGGCTTAAACACGGCAGCACGCTGTTTAGCTGTGCATGAAACGTTGAAAGTAAATCGTTGCCATATTGCATGCCTGCAAGAGACCAAAATGCTCAACATTGATGACAGCCTCGCATGCTTCCTGGGAGCTTACCGGCTTAATAAATTTATCTACAAACCGGCGCAAGGTACAAGAGGAGGCATCCTTCTACTATGGGATGATAGTCACGTTGAGCTAGTTGACCCACACATTGGCAGATACTCTATATAACGGCTACGGTGTGGCACCTACAGCGAGATCACTCCTTCCGTCTAACAACAGTATACGGTCCTTCACGACGTAATGAGAAGCTGGCGTTCTTGCAGCACCTCAGAGGCCTTAAGCCGGAGGACGGTACACAGTGGTTGATAACGGGCGACTTCAACCTTATATACCGCGCAAGAGATAAAAACAACCGTAACCTTAACCTCAGCCTCATGCGGCGATTCCGGCACGCACTGTCTTTCTGCGGACTAAAAGAAATACATCTGCAAAATAGGAAGTTCACGTGGAGTAGCGAACGGCGTCGCCCCACCCTCAGCTGCCTAGACATATTCTTCTGCAATGAAGCCTGGGACCTCGCTTACGACAACCTCGCCCTTCATGCATTATCCTCGACACACTCGGACCACTGCCCTCTATTGCTAGCCAATCTCTCAGGGCCATGACGGCCAACGCCGTTCAAATTCGAGAACTTCTGGACGAGTCTACCAGGCTTCCAACAGTCGTGGTGCAAGCCTGGAATAAGCCAACCTGGCACACGGAGCCTTTTAACAGACTGGGCCACCAACTCCATGAAACTGCTAAGACGCTCCGCGCATGGAGCCGGTCACTTCTCTCCAATGCAAGAATGAAATTCCTTATGGCCCAAGAGATTATACTACGCCTTGACGAGGCACAAGATTTTAGAGATCTCTCCGAGGCAGAATTCTCCCTACGCGCAAGACTGAAATGTCGGCTACTGGGTTGGGCTGTAGTGGAAAAGCACGAAAATGACAATGCTCGCGAATCACCAATTTAAAAGAGGGTGATGCGAACACCAAGTTTTTTCACCTCAAGCTGAAAGCACGTCGCCGCAAAAACTACATCCAAATACTACGGTGCCAGCAAGGATGGGCAATCACACATGAGCACAAGCAGGAAGTGATTCACGACCACTTCCAGGAAACCATGAGCGACCCTGGAGATCCAACACATGACCTTGCGTGGGAGAAACTAGGCTTCCAGCCGGTGGACCTGTCATCGCTGGATCGACCAATAACAGAAGAAGAAATCTTGAACGCAATATCACAACTTCCGCAAGACAAAGCCCCGGGCCCAGATGGCTTCACTGGCCACTTCTTCAAAAAGTGTTGGGAAATAGTTAAAGGCGACATCGTTGCGGCGATCAACTCATTCTATAACCTGCGATGCAACGACCTCAATCTCCTCAACACGGCCAATATTGTGCTCATACCTAAGAAAGACGGAGCCAAGGGTATACAGGACTACAGGCCAATCAGCCTCATACACGTCGTCGCCAAAGTAATAAGCAAGATCCTAGCACTACGACTGGCCCCAATACTCCCTTCCCTAATTTTGCCGTGCCAAAGCGCCTTCATCAAAGGACGGAGTATACACGATAACTTCCTATATGTTAGGAACCTCGCCTGTCGGTTACACAGAAACAAGACACCTACCTTGCTCATGAAGCTAGACATCTCCAAGGCGTTCGACTCGGTCCGATGGGACTACCTCCTATCCTTAATGCAGTATCAAGGCTTTCCACAACGCTGGCGGGATTGGATCGCTGCCGCCTTACGCACCTCATCCTCCAAGGTACTACTCAATGGCGTGCCATTGGAAAAAATTCAACATGGCAAGGGCTGCGGCAGGGCGACACCTTGTCACCGATGCTATTCATTCTAGCTTTCGACCCCCTGCACAGATTGCTTACGCAGGCAACACAAATGGGATTGCTCACCAAATTAAATGGCAGAATGGTGAGATTCCAAGCTTCAATGTACGCTGATGATGCTGCGGTATTCATCAAGCCCACAAGGAAAGACATCACGAACATGGCGCGGCTGCTGCTCCTACTCGGAGAGGCAACAGGTCTAAACACGAACCTGCAAAAAACTAGTGTCACACCGATCAGTTGTCAGAATCTAGACCTCGAGCAAATCCTAGCCGACCTCCCAGTCTCCCGCAAAAGCTTCCCACTGCGATATCTCGGCTTGCCATTATCTATACGACGACTAAGGAAACTTGACTTTCAGCCGTTAATGGACAAAACAATGGCCAAGCTCTCAGCTTGGAATGGCCGGAACCTCACGCAGGCAGGATGAGTCACCCTAACCAAAGCCGTGCTGACCTCACAATTGGTCTACCTGCTAACTGCACTGAAACCAACAGATGAGCTTCTAGAGGAGTTCGACAAGCTGAGGAAAAAATTCCTTTGGGCAGGGAATGGGGCGCTAATGGGAGGAAAATGTAAGGTGAACTGGACTCGAAGCTGCATGCCAAAAGAATATGGAGGCCTGGGAGTCCTAAACCTCAAGAAGTTCGCAATAGCGCTGCGGCTTCGATGGCTCTGGCATGAATGGGAATCCAGGATAAAGCGTGGGTTGGAATGGAGACCCCATGCAGCGATGCTGACAGACTACTCTTTGTGGCCTGTACCACAATTACGATCGGCAATGGTGCAAAAACGAGTTTTTGGCACTCTGGGTGGGCGCAAGGAAGACGGCCAAAAGATATTGCTCCACAGCTATACCGCAAATCGAGGAAGAAACAAATATCGCTGGCGAATGCTCTGCTCAACGACAACTGGATTCGGGACCTAAACATGACACAGGGGACCACAATTACTCATGTGCATGAATTTGTGCCTCTATGGCGTTTAGTTCAAGAAGTACGACTACAACCGGAACAGGAAGACCAAATCTGATGGAAGTTCACAACAGATGGTCACTACACTACAGCATCAGCATACAGGGCACAATTCATTGGGTGCCTAAAGCAAAAAAATCTCCAAAAAATTTGGAAGACATGGGCGCCACCAAAGTGCAAGTTCTTCGCCTGGCTCATACTACAAAATAGATTATGGACTTCGGACCGACTGCAATGCCGAGGATGGCCACACGCTGCATCCTGCCCTCTTTGTAGACAAACGGGCGAGTCATCCCTGCACCTCATGGTTGAGTGTAGATTCACTAGGCGCATATGGAACCTGGCAGCGCAGTGGACGGGACAGCCGAGATTATGTCCATCGGAATGGCTGCACAGCGAATCCGTTCATGAATGGTGGGGAAACATGACGTCCTTGTTGCAAAGTCCGCGAAAAGCCACTAGAACCTTGATACTTCTAATTTGCTGGGAGTTTTGGCTCGAGAGGAACTCCAGAGTCTTCAAGCAACGGGAATCATCTGCGATGGCAGTTTTTGCCAAGATTAAAGCCGAAGCTAGTGCTTGGATAGCGGCTGGGGCAAAAGATTTAGCGTTTGTTACTAGCGCGAGATTAAACTGTACATTATTCCCGGTTAGCCGGTTGTAAACCTCTTCTTTATCAATGAAATAGACACAATCTCGTGTCTGTTCGTTCAAAAAAAAATGCAGAAGAAAAGCAAATATACTTTGTGATGCAAAGGGTAGAATTTCCTTATTGTTGCAAGAAGCTGCTGCAGTTGATAGCATTGCTAGCAACATCTTCTCTTGTTGTCGGATTTTGGGCAGAACTTTTTTTTTTCACTACAAATATAGGTCTTTCTTCAAGTACCAATAGTTAAGTGCAACCTGTAGCTCTATCCTTAAACTGAAAAGGCTCTTGTCCAACATTGAGAAGGTTTAAGCTAAGATGCCATGCTCGGTAGTTGGCGATATGTACTGATCTGTAGCTTATTGAGTGTTGTCTGATGGGGAATCATTCCTGTTGTCGGACTGTACAGTTCGTGTTTACTGTCTCTTTTCGGATGGGGAATAGTTCCCGCTGTTGGATGATGTATATTTCTGTCATGGTTAGTTCCTGCAGCACTAACTTAACGTTCTCTATCAGTTACCCACATCACCATTTCTTTTGTTTGCAGAGCATTGTCATTTTCCTCATTTTATAATAGCACTAACAGTACTAAGTGGATGACATCTAGACCTCCTAGATTACTGTTGTTGATTAATTAAATCTAAGGTCTACTATCCACAGTTACCAGTTGGCGCATTCTACTGGGAGTACTAAACTAATTAATAATTTATCCACCTTAAGTTCACTGCCTAGGAAAGAATCCTCCACATGCCCCGCCAAAAACAAACAAAGCACCCTCCTTTCTCTCAGCAGCTACTACTAGTAGCAGCATGAAGATGGCTCCCGCTCCTCCGCTCGCCCCTGTCGAACGTAGCGACGGTGCCGCCCCCAAACCTCCAGATCCACCACCCACAGCCACCGCCAACCCCGCCGCCGCCCGCTGCGGGCGCCACTGCAAGCCCCACAAACAACCACCCCGCCGCCAACCACCACCGCCAAATGCGCTGCTGCGCCAAGCTCCTTGCCAGCGCCGCATGCCCGTCCCCAACTCAGGGCCTGGCGAGACGACGGCGCGTCGCAGAGGAGCAAGCATGCCACGACGGGAAGTGCGCTCGAGAAAGCACTGCTTTCCTTTGTCACAATCTTCGGGAAGGCGCCGGTCATCTCTGCAACGCTTTCAGAGCCGTCATCCTCACCCGGATGCCGCTCCCCGCCTCCTCCTGCTTCCCCCATTGCACCAGCGGCTCCCACCGACGACGTGGGTGTGCAGGCGGGGAACGGGAGCGACAGCAACGGCGATGATGACGGCGCGCAACTACATGGCAACACCTTCAGCGACAATCCTAGCGATGAAGAAGAGGTGGAAAGTGGGGACATCACTGGATCTGAGGATAACAGCGCCGACAGCAGTGATGGCTCCGACTTGGCGGACTGGGAAGAGCACCGGGACTCCCTGGAGGTGTGGCTCCCAGAGGGGCGCTTGGACGTGGCGGCGCGCCTTGCTTTCGCCTACGTCCACCCCCCAGAGGTCAGTGTGAAACGCTGCGACCTTCATTCGTGCAGCTATCTCGTCTGTTGCGCCACATGTTCCTGTTGAGCTCCTGCCATCATCCCGCGGCACCATGCTACTGCGCTTTGCCAACTAGGCTGCCAGGGAGGAGGTTCGCGCACTGAGCCCAATCAACCACGACGGCGATCAGCTGAGACTGGAGCGGCCGCAGGAGACAAGCAATCGTTTCTTCTGCACCCAGACTGGCTTGCATATGTGGTAGTTGTTGACTACCCCCTGAGCATTGGGACGACGTCGAGCACATGAAGAACAGCTTCAGGGGGTTTAGCAATGTCGTCGAGATTGACCCGCTCTGCCTCACAGGATTCGACTACAGTCCACTGCGCCTGGTGCTGGAAGTGACTCACCGTCTAGAGATCCCGAGCGAGCTTTGGGTAGATGCTGAGGAGTTTGAGCTTGGTGGCAGTATTGTACAGATCATGCCAATCCAGATATGGCCGCGTGCTAACCAGATTGGGCCAGATGGACAGTGGATCCCGTTCTTCCCACCACCGCCGCCACCACAGCAGCCGCCAAACCACCACCTGCTGGTTTGGCAGGGCTACCCCAGCTCCGCTGATCTCCATGCCCGCCCCCCACCTAGCCTGACATGGGGAAGGCGGACAAGGGGAAGGAACCTGTGCAGCCACCACGGCAGCCGTTCCGCAGATCTGTCGACATCCATGTCATTACAATCTTCGGGAAGGCGCCGGTCATCTCTGCAACGCTTTCAGAGCCGTCATCCTCACCCGGACGCCGCTCCGTGCCTCTTCTTGCTTCCCCCATTGCACCAGCGGCTCCCACCGACGACGTGGGTGTGCAGGCGGGGAACGGGAGCTGACAGCAACGGCGATGACGACGGCGCACAACTACACGGCAACGCCTTCAGCGACATCTCTAGCGACGAAGAAGAGGTGGAAAGTGGGGACATCACCGGATCTGAGGATAACAGCGCCGACAGCAGTGATGGCTCCGACTTGGCGGACTGGGAAGGGCGCCGGGACTCCCTGGAGGTGTGGCTCCCACAGGGGCGCTTGGACGTGGCGGCGCGCCATGCTTTCGCCTATGTCCACCCCCTAGAGGTCAGTGTGAACGCTGCAACCTTCATTCGTGCAGCTATCTCGTCTGTTGCGCAACATGCTCCTGTTGAGCTCCTGCCATCATCCCGCGGCACCATGCTGCTGCGCTTTGCCAACCAGGCTGCCAGGGAGGAGGTTCGCGCACTGAGCCCAATCAACCACGACAACAGCCTTTCCACCACTTTGCTTTCGCACCTTTCCAAGCTCGCCCACGCTCCGGCCGTTCATGGCTCACCTGCTCCAGCTCCACTGGCGACTGAGGAACTGGCTCCCACTCCTCCGCTCGCGCCTCCTCTGGCTCCAGAAATCCCCCCAGCTGCCCCAGTGCAGACGAAGCGACAGAGCACTCGTCTTGCCGCTCTGAACACAGGGAAGTTCGTTCACTCCACGGACAAGGCAATGCAGCGCAAAGCACTTCAGAACTCTCTTGCTCCGTGCTCTTCCAAGCTCAAGGCAGTGGTCGACAAGCGCAATATCCTCAGCAGGAACAAAATTCCTCTGTCTGCGACCGACCTGCGCAAGATGGTGGCAGCTGCAGGCTTGGGGCAAGGTTCCAGCAACGCGTCCGGCACGGTGCCGGCGGGCCAGGAATTTTTTTTTTGATGGAACAGGAGGGGTTTTACCCCCTACTGGTTATATATTAAAAGCATAAAAGAGTTTATAGAAAAAAAAGTTACATAATGTTGTGCAGCCATTCTTGGATTCTTGGGAAGTATTTCTTCTTTGCTCTATGGATAACAAAGGAAAATTCTTTGATGAAATAGCTCTTGATTGCTTCCTGGGAGAAAGGCTGGTTATTAAAGATTGTATAGTTTCTTGCTGTCCAGATACTCCAGGACATTAGTACAATAATTTCCATGAAGAACGGTGCTGAGATTTGTTGCTTTAAATTTTCTAGGGACTGAAATGGATCCCAATCCTCTGATGTCATTAGTCCAATAATGTTCCAGCATTGTGCAGCGAAAGGACAGTGAAGCAGCAGATGTTCAATGTCTTCATCTTCTGTGTCTGTACAAAATACACAGCTATAGTCATCCAAGGTCATTGTCCTTCGTCTTAGCATGCCTCTTGTATTTAGTCGATCTCGTAGAATCAGCCAAAAAAAGAACTTATGCTTGAGCTGACAATTGCTCTTCCATAACCATTTGTAGGATCTATGAATTTCCCTGTGGCCTTTCATGTACTTGTATGCTTGCTGAGATGAGTATATATTGTTTCCCCAAATATAATGCCAAATGTCATTTTCTGAATTTAGATGGGCTCCATTAATCTGATTAGAAAGCTGCTGATACTGGAGATATGCTTCAGATGAGAGAGGTAGATGAAAGAGATTGTAAAGGTGTGCAGATTCATTCGCTTTCATAAGAGAGATCTTATTATTTTTGGCGTAAGAGTGGAGTTGAGGGTAAGAAATTTTTGGGACTGAACCATTCCAAAGATCCTCCCATAGCATAACAGTTTGTCCATTGCAAGGTTGTACTGAGGCAATTCCTTTGTATTGGGTAAGAAGTTTGACAATGTCCCTCCACCAAAATGACCCCTTTCTGCTCATTCCAGGAAGCTTACCATTTGCATAATAGTTATCCCAAACTAGTGTCACCCATGGAAGGTTGGCGTGTTTATAGAATTTGTCAAGATTCTTCATTAATAGTGCATCATTCTGGACAGATAGGTCAAGAACCCCAAGTCCACCCTCATCTTTTGGTAGGCATACCATTTGCCATGCCGCTTTGGGGGGTCTTTTATCATTTAGGTCTGCACTCCTCCACAACAAGTGTTTCCTGTATTTGTCCAATTGTTTAACGATTGTTTTGTGGACCTTCATAAGGCACATAAGAAAGATTGGGAAAGATGGCAACACAGAGTTGACCAAGATGAGTCTGCCTCCTTGAGATAGCAGGTTTGATGTCACCAATAGCCTGTTTTCACATCTTTTAACCAAAGGTAGGAAATCTTGAACTGATGGTTTTTGAAGACCAAGTGGCATCCCTAGATATGTGAAGGGTAATGATCCAATGACACAGTTGAGGAGATCTGCGAGCTGTTCCATTTTATCCATCGGGGTGTTTATGGGGACCATGACAGATTTTGAGAAATTAACTCGTAGTCCGGTTGAGGAGGCAAAGAGGGTGAGGATTTGCCTGAGATACTGCAGTTGTTCTGAACATGCTTCCATTATTATTAATGTATCATCTGCATATTGTACAATGGGGAAATCTTGACCAGCACCAATTGGTAAAGGTAAACGGAGGAGACCTTGTTGCTTTGCATCATTCAACAAAGTTTGTAGAAAATCTGCAGCAAGAACAAATAAAAGAGGTGATAAAGGATCACCTTGTCGGACCCCCTCTTTTGCAGCGAAAGACTTTTCCTGGCACACCATTTAGAAGTATGGATGATGTTCCCGAGTTGAAAATAAGCTTCATCCAATTTAGCCACCTATCACCAAAGCCCTTGTTTTTCATGATCTGAATCATGAACTCATGCTCCACCTTGTCGAATGCTTTTTCAAAGTCAAGCTTAAGTATGATGAGTTCCTTCTTTGTCTGATGGCATATGTGCAAGTACTCTAGTGACCATGCTAAACAATCTTGTATAGACCTTGTTTTAATGAAGCCATATTGGTTCTGGTGTATGAGCTCCATGATCTTAAGTTGTAGCCTATTTGCAAGAATCTTTGTAATTATTTTGATTGAGCAGTTGAGCAAAGAGATGGGTCTAAAGTCTGAAACAGTTGAGGGACTATCATTTTTTGGAATTAAAGTGACATAGGACCCATTGATGCTTTGAACGCAGAGATCGCCAACATAGAAGGATGAAATAAGATTATAAAAGTCTGTGCATATGATTGGCCAACACTTTTTTATGAAGTCCGTATTGAAACCATCGGGCCCTGGCGATTTATCAGAAGGTAGTGATTTAATAACCATGTCAATCTCCTCTTTGGTGAAAGGAGCCTCCAGCATCGAGAGATCATCATGTGGCTGTAAAAGATTTTGCAAGTCAAAGGCTATATTCTGGAATTCAGACTTTCCAAGTCTGTCTTTGTAGGCCTCCCAAAGAATAGAGGCTTTTGCAGAGTGCTCAAAGTGTTGGGTTCCCTCTGTATCTGTTAGAGATGTAATAGTGTTTTTCCTATGCTTTATGGTAGCATTTGCATGAAAAAACTTGGTGTTGCCATCTCCAAACTTTACCCATTTTATTGTCCCTCGTTGTTTCCAATAGATCTTCTGCTGGTTAAGGAGATCAATGAGTTTCTTTTGGAGCATATCTCTAAAGTTCCACTCATGAATTGCAAGATCTCTATGTTCTTCTAGGATATCAATGAGATCTATCAGAGGTTTTATTTTAGCTATATCCTCTGATAGCTTGGAGATGGTTGATCTCCAAGCTTTTAGCACCCTTCTCAAGTTCTTGAACTTTGCTGTAACAATCTTTGCTGCATCTGTACATTCAACAGGCAGTGACCAACCATGTTGAACCACGGCTAGAAAATGTTCGTGCTCCATCCAAAAATTCTCAAATCTGAAATTTTTGCTTTTGGGATATCTGTGTTTATAGAAATAACACATGGCACATGATCTGAAGTTTCCATAGTTAAAGAGTGAGCCAGCGTGCCGGGGTAGTTATTTGTCCAAGAGACAGACGTGAAGAACCAGTCAAGGCGTTCTAGCAAGGGATCCTCTTGTTTATTTGTCCAAGTAAATTTTCTCCCTTTTAGAGGTATTTCAATCAGACCCAAAGCACATATTGCTTCGTTGAACATGAGAATGTTATTTACATTTGCCCCTGGTTTATTTCTATCCTCAAGCTTCCTTATAAGGTTGAAATCCCCAACTATTAACCAATCAATGTCATCAGGCATTGTGATATTCTTGATCCATTCTATAAAGAGAATACGCCCTTCATCAGTACAGGGGGCATAAATATTTGTCAAAATCCAGCTAGCACCAGAATGTAGAGAGGTGAATTCTACTGACTGTGCAAATTCATTTGAGAAGATCATTTCCCCATCTAGCTTAGAGCCATTCCAGATAATCATCGACCCTCCTGATGCCCCAACCGAGGGTAAATAAGTGAATTTATTTAAGTAAGCTGGGCAGAATTGCTTAATAGATTGTGAATCAAAAAATTCACGCTTGGTTTCTTGCAAACAAACAACATCACAATTTGCTTCACAAATTTTATCTCTGATAGAATTCCACTTTTTGTCAGAGTTGCTGCCACGTACATTCCAAGAAAGAACCTTCCAAGCTTGAAACACATTTGTGCTATTCATCATAAAACCACAAAATAGAAATTCATTATCCACATGTGTAACATGTGAATTTCATTAATCCAGAGAGATACAGAGTCATTTCTGACAACTACTGCAAAAAACCAAAAGACAGAGCTGGATATTGATTTATTCTGGGAAAGAGACATGGTCTTAAAGGAAAAGTACCCTGATAACAAAACACTCGAAACCCAAAAACACTGGCTTAGAACAGAAAGGAGCTTAAGCATCATCTTTATTGATAAGTTGCTCGGCCTTCTTGACCTTCGTCAGCTTCCTAGCTCTAGGCTTGGAGCTTTCTGGCTTGTCCCCAGTGGGCTTCTTGATCACCTTTTTGGTTGTTTTCTTCTTAGATTGGAGGGTCGCCGCTGATACTTCCTGTGAAGGCATGTTACAGAAGGTAACACCAAGGTTTTTAATAAGAGAGGGCGAAAATGTAGGTGGCTTAACTGAACAGGCTAGACAATTCTTGTCTGCACAGGCACTTGACTTGAAGCCTTTGTTTCTATTCTTGACTCTTTCACTCCTCCTGACTGTGTCATCCTCCACCAGTCTGAGAGTTGGAGTAGCTCTAGCCCTTTTCTTTCTTGGTGTTTTCATGTTTGATGTATCAATATCCTTTGGAGGTATGGCAGGGTTTCAACCTCGCTTATCAACTGTTGAGTGCATCTGATGATATGTTCTGGACAGCTCTGGGGTAAAGTGAAGGTCATGAAAGGTGATGTCATAGATGAATTTATAAAGCTCCAAGCTGCAGAGGTAAGAAAATTCTTGGCCCAGTCAAAATGTGTTGGGGACAGCAGAAGAGCTGTGAAGAAGTCACTCCAGATTGTTGGGATGTTCACCTTTAGGGAGTTGCTGTTACCAGAATCAAAAAATTTGGCCCAAAGTCTAACTGTATCAGGTAAGGCCTTTGCCTTAGGAGGGAACATCAAAGTTGTATTATGAAAGGTTCTGACCATGCCAAGCTGAATATTATCCATTTGCATAAACTCTAGATTTTCTATTACTTCATTATCAGGTAAAAGTTGTTCTTCATTTATCTCCTCAGGAAGGAAAGAGCCATGTTCAATGTTTGGTGTAGGCTGCGCTTGTGGCAGGAGGGCAGGTGGAGCAAGCACCAAGTTGACATCAACATTTTGAGCTTCATTGTTTACTGAATTTTCAGTAGAGTGATCTAAAGTATTATCCTGAAAACTGACAGCACCATTGACATGTATATTTCCTAGTACTTCATTAATTTGTATATTCAAGGCATTGGCAAGCTGAACTTCAGGTTGTAAGAGAGCATTCAATTCATTCAGGTCTTGTTCATCTTGAGCATTGAGTGGAGGAACCGGAGTAAAATCCTCATTATCAACCTCAACCTCTGGCATGTCAGCCTCGGCTTCTGGCACAGGCATTTCAGGAGCAATATTCAGATCATGCATCTCATTGTTCATAACAGGAATCACATTCACATCCTGTACTTGGTGGTTTGCATTGGCATTAGCAGCGGGAGCGGCATTTGGGTGTGGATTCTGAAATGCTGGCCCAAGTTGTGGTACCTGCTGGTGTATTTGCTCATTAGCATTGTTCTGCCATTGGTTTGGTGGGCCATTTCCAGGTTGTCCAAAACCATAAAAGTGAAAGGGAGGAGGACCTTGACCATTATGGGGTGCAGGTTCAGGATCTTCATTTCCTGGTGGAGCACCCAAAAATCTGTGATTGAGTATTTCGCACTGAATGGACCAGGACTGTCCATGGAACTCATCTCCATCACTAAGCACTATGAAATCTGCTACAGCTTCAAGATCAGTAACACGAACTTTAACTAGCAGCCTGTAAGGATGATCCATGTCATGTTCCCAGGAAATTAGACGTGCGAAACCACCAATAGCCTGATCTATATCCTCCTGCTCCCAGCTATCAAGATTGAAACCCAACAACATCAACCAACATTCACGGTTGAACTCTATAGACCTCCAATTACGACCTTCATTGTGTTTCTGAACAATAATATTTCCACCCGCGAAAGGGTGTGGGCTATTGATGACCATATTATCCCGATCATAAACATATTCAAAGCGCACCAAAGCCTGTCCTAGATGACTCCGAAAGATGCCTCTAATCTGAATGTGCTTGTGATCAACAAAGAACTCATGCAGCACAGTAGAGATGGCCGGGAACTCTACCTCTTGATCTGGCATTGGGTCGATGGTGACGATGGCGTAGTCCTCATGATTCAGGGGACGACGAGGAATAACAGCACGAACCATTGGCCTCCGGTTCGGAACCCAGTTGAGGTTGAATCCCGGTGGCATGAACGGGCGAGGATCAGCTCGCTGGTATGCCATTGCCGCCGGCGATGTATTCCGATGAGGGTGAGGGATTTTGCTGAAGTTGTGGTTTTCTTCTCCAACAGTAGCCTTAATTTGTGGATGGAGATACCAAGGGATACGCACGTAGCTATACTTGCCCGTGGAAGCTCTGCAGAAATCACCAAAGCTTGCAAAGATTGGAGGTGGAGAAGTTGGGGACCCACCCGTCATACTGAAGAGAGTTTTACCGGGTGTTGGGATTGGTCCACTGCTCATTGACGCAGTCTTGTTTTCAGGCAAGACCCATGGGATTGTTACAGAGTTACCAGCCTTGCCAAAAAAGTGCAGAGCATAATCCGCAAAATTAGAGAAAAGTCCGGCAGTGCTTATAGAACTGGTAGCCAAAGATTCCGGTAGTTTACATTTAAACCACGTGTCAGTTGCCATGGGTCTAGTATGTTTCTCCGTCAGGTGTGCAAAACAATCTGTTACTTTGTGATTTGGTATGAAGCCAGGATGAGGCGTTGGATTCAGGGGGCAATTAGTAGCAATGTGACCCAGAATATTGCAGCTATAACAGCGAATGGCATTTGTGCATGAAAAACGATTATGATATATAGAGAGACAACGGGAGCACCGGTGTACAGCCTGGAAAGGTGCCGAATTTATTACCTTAGCCGTTGGCGCGTGGTTTGAGTGTTTCAAATTTGAAACAGAGTCCTGCGTGTTCTTCGGGGGCACATTACGCAGGAGATCGTCACTGTTAAGCCTTGAGAAAACATTCTTACGATTGAAGGCAAGATTACCAGAAAACAGCGGCTTCTGATGAATTGGGATGCGATTTGCCCCTGTCAAGACTGAAGAATTGGATGTGTGGTTCATCCTTGCAACATCAGCATATGTTCTTCTATTCTTTTTAGACTGAGCATAGACCCAAGGATATTCAGGCTTGAGGAGAGCTGTTGCTTGCTGAAAACCACGATCGTTGCAGAGATAGAAAACCAGCTTGAAAGAAGCACAGGAATGGGATCTCAAATCATAAATCATAAGCCCAACATCACGGGAGGCCACTTTAAATTTGAAAATCCATTCACCAGTTTCTGAAACATCCAGGAGATGATCCGGAGCACCAATGTTAGAGCTGAGAATTTTCCCCACTGAATCCACAGAGAGCTTGATCTTCGATCTTGGGAAGGCAACAAGGAGCCAGAAACCAGATGCAGAGGAAGGAGATGCCACTGGACAACGGAGAAGTGATCGTACCATTGCCGAGAAAGATTTACCCGGTTTCAGATCAAGATCCATGAGGTCCATTGCCAAAACGGAAAGCAAGGAGCGGTCCGGTCAGAAGGAGAAAGGGCGGCAGGTTGCAGCCGGCGTCGAAGAGACCCCGGCGGGCGGCTGTGGGCGCCGGGACCGGGTGGTCACCGGCGGCGGGCGGCTGTGTGCACCGGGACCGGGTGGTCACCGGCGGCAGGCGGCGGGTCGCGTCGCCATCGGGCTTTGTCTCAAACCGTATATCACGCACATGGAGGGTCAATTACTACCGCGGGCCAGGAATGATCGCCATGGCCTGGTTTCCCTCTGACGGCGAGAGCACTACGCCACCTCATCCGTGGGTCCGTCAGGGTAGTTTCGTCGGTGTCTTCAACGATGCTCTAAACGACATCGGTGTCGCGGAACTCCCCCTTGTCGATAGGATGTTCACGTGGTCCAACAAACGTTCTAACCCGGTTCTGGCACGCCTAGATCGTATGTTCGTGAACACTGACCAATGCACATCGTTCCCCAACACAACTCTCACCTCGCTCCCCCGCCCCACCTCTGATCACAGACCCATCATCGCCACCCTCGCCACCACCATCCCTAAGGCTAACCTGTTCCGCTTTGAGAATGCTTGGTTGCGCAACCAGTCCTTCCTACCTGCTGTACTCCCGTCTTGGCATGAACTCCTCCGCATACGGACGCTGCCGGTCATCTGGCCGGGCACCTCAAGTCGACAAGGGCTGCGGCAAAGGTTTGGGCAAGGCGTAACAGGGCGCCACCTTCCATTATACCCAATTGCAAATTCCTAATTATGCTCTTCGACTACTATGAGGATCTTCGGTCCCTGTCTGCAGATGAACAAAGCACCCGCGCGCGTGCTCTGTCAGGAACGTCTGTCGCTGGCCATCAAGGAACGTGGCGCCTACTGGAAGCAACGGGGAAAGCACCGCGCGATCCGCGAAGGCGACTCCAACACCAAGTTCTTCCATGCCCAAGCCACCCAGTGGCATCCGCCACCCAATCTCTGATGATGCAGCCTGCCCTACACTCCAATATGCGGATGATACGCTCGCTGATTGTTCTGCGCGGTGCCACGGCCGACGTCCAACGTCTGAAGATTGTCCTGGATCAGTTCTCAGCGGCGACTGGGCTCCATATCAACTATGCCAAGAGCACAGCCGTGCCTATGCACATGCCAGATGAGGTAATTAGTGAATGCTTGACCATCTTGGGGTGCCGACGGGAAGGCTTCCCCCAAACTTATCTTGGATTGCCTCTCTCGTGCTCCAAACTGAAGCCGGCTGCCTACGACCCATACATCTGCCGCTCTGATCGATATCTCGCCGGATGGCAAGCCACTCTACTGAATGTTCCGCTGCCCCGTGGCCTGCTCCTTTTGGCAGGCGCTGGGATTCAGGCTGCCCACCCATCAGAATGTTCAGGAGCTCCACCAGTTGCCGCGGCCTGCGCACGTGCCAGAGAAGCACTTCGGAATGCTTGTCAACTGTGGAAACGCCGGAACGAGCATGTCTTCCGGGGGACAACATTGTCTCTCCGGCAGCTGATGGCCGCATGTAGAGAAGAGGCGCGTCTATGGGCATGTCGGCTGCCACGACACGAACGAGGCGTCAGCAACGCCTGGTGCAGTCTTTTTTCAAACGGAATGTAAACCATACAGTAAACGGTGAAACCAACTCTGTAACATCTGCTGGGCCGGTTAAGGGGCCATCATGAATGAATGAAATACAGGTGGGGGGCTCTCTCCCTCTCCGTTGACCCTTCAAACAAAAAAAGTTCACTGCCTAAATTAATTTGGTTTTTTTGCTAGCTGTCTGCTTGCCATTTCCTAGTGAAGTTTCTTTGTGTATGAGAAGCATGAGTAAAAGAATCAAGAGTCTCTGCATCTACAAGCAGGTGAGATCAATCTGTATCCTTTTTCACATCAGATTATACTTTTTTGTTAGACCCGAGTCACATAGTGAAAGACTAGAAGGTTCATTCAATGAAAACAGACTGAATCAAATCCCTCTAAAGGCTGTTGTTTCCAATTCGTCAGATAGGTGCTTATTGACAATGTGCCTTTAATCTTAGTATACACTTGCACCATTAAAGATGCAGTCCTATTTTCTTCGGCACAATTGACATTCAGTTAAATTTCATACATATTGTTGGATGGAGTACAACCCCAAATACTTCTGTGCATCTTCAGTAAATTGTTTCTTGATAGCTCTAGGTAGGTTGGGGTGTGTTCCTGGTGATGCATGCTGTACAAGAAAATAATAGTATAGTCTGAATGCTAATGCTTTAACGCCTTATGTTTGGTCGAGTTATGTAAACATAACATACTTTCTGATAATATGAACCCAACAGTAGATTGCTCTCAAGTTTCTTACAGTCCTACGTAATTGTTTGCAATATTTTTCTGCTTGCATGTCAAAACATAACATCCATCTCTTATTGAATATATTGGAGCGATAGACAGGAACCGATATGTTAGTGTAATATGTTGTTCGACTAAACAGTATACTGCAGCCCATTTGTGCAATTGAGGGGATCAATTTGATTTATCTCAATTTTTTCTACAATATATGGTTGTCATTTATCTTGATTAAACTTTTGATAAATTGTGTCTGGCGATGCCTACTCATCTATGGTTTCTTCCTAAGATGATACTTATTTCATGTTCTGCTTTGGGTTGTATACGTTGTGTTGCCGTGTAAATTTAAGGTGGAATATTGGTTGTAAAGTTAAAGTTGGGTTATAAAACATATGTCATGCCTTTGTGTGCTTTGTTTGGTAGATATGTTTATGTTCTTAGCGATGAGAAACATATGTCATGTGTGCTGATATAAAACATTATCTTCATTGCATCACGAAAAAGACTAAAAATTAGAGATGATGAGCTTGAATGATTATGATCTTTGCCTTTTAGATTAAGAAAATGTCGCTTGAATGATTCTTATGCTTTTAGTATTGTTATCTTATTTTGCGATCTGTGTGCTTTTACTTCAAAGTTTTGTTGTCCTGTAGCAACGCACGGGCATGCTACCAAGTACATTTAAAAATCAAAAGATGACGACAATTACACGGTGGCCGGCAACAATAGCAGGCTAGCAGGTCAGCAGTACGAAAAGGAGACGTAGCCTTAAACATCCAATTTGGCCACCAGGAGACACACCTACTCCTAGAATGATCCTCCCAGCCACGACAAAATATATTGCTACATTTCTATAAACTTGTTACAAGTTGAGAAGTAGTTTGATTTATGACATCAGACTAAAGATGACTTGTATTTTGGAATGAAAAGAGGCATATTCATAACTAAAAGGTTGGTCACGCAGTGGGAGGCGTTGTGCTGGCGCGATGGTAAGGTAACTGGGTAACTATAGGAGAAAGGGCACTATAGGGCATAGGCGCGAGGTGAAGGATCGACGGACCGATAGGTGACTCGTCCGGCCGTCACGTGGTAATAACCTCATCCTTTGCCTCAGGAAGTGTCTATGCGGTAAGAGTGTGTTTCATAATACAGACAGCACACGTATGTTCAGGGAGCAAAAAATATACAGATAATAGCAAACAAAAAAGAGTGTGTTTTGTTATAAAGGCAACACACTGATTTTCCCAATGCAATTTGCCAAGACTGAACACACTGATTTCTACAAACCCAAAAAGTGTGTGATATGTTATGAAGGCAACACACTAAATTTGTCAAAAGCAATAAAACACTAAAGATAACAGATAAGCAGATATCAAAGAATAATTCGGGAAAAAACAGGCAAACAATATTTGACAAAGCAATTGAACAAGTGATCGTCTCTTTTGAAAAGAAAAAATATAAAATAAAAAAAATGCACATACCAAGTGATGACAGTTTACCTGAACAATTTTGCCAGCAATATACCTAGCTTTTTACATAAGAATTTGAACTGACATTTCCACCAAAGCTGGCTGGGAAACATAAGAAAAAACAGCTGTAATGCAACAGTAAACTTAAGAATGATGGAAAAGATATGAGTCAGAAGGAACTCACCATGCAACCCACATGATCCCTCCCATGAACTGTGTGTGCTGCTGCAAAATAAACCAAAAAAGAGCCAATCAGAAGCAAATAGAAACCAAATGTCAAAACTGAAGAACAGGAAAACCAAAATAGAATTGATTGAACTTATAAACAAAAAGCTAAAATTGACAAACAAAAGAAAAAAGCAAATGAAACAGAAGAAAAAATAATATACAAAGTTAAAAGGAAAGATTGACAAATTTTTATACAGTTAGTGAAATTACAGATTTCATTTGGGTGCTCGAAAACCGTGTAAGATGTAAAAACTAAAAGAAGATGACAGATTGCAGTAATAAAGGCAGAAACTGCACAAAGCTAAGAAAAGGGGAAAAACCAAAAAAATGTAGATGACAGTTTACCTGAACATTTTTGCCAGCACCATGCCTATGATTTTCCAGTAGAATTGGAACTGGCATTTGCACCAAGAGTAGCTGGGAAACACAACAATTGCAGCTGTAAGATGGAAAAGTAAACTTAAGAATGAGGGAAAAGATATGAGTCAGAAGTGATGACAGTTTACCTGAACAATTTTGCCAGCAATATACCTAGCTTTTTACATAAGAATTTGAACTGGCATTTCCACCAAAGCTGGCTGGGAAACATAAGAAAAAGCAGCTGTAATGCAACAGTAAACTTAAGAATGATGGAAAAGATATGAGTCAGAAGGAACTCACCATGCAACCCACATGATCCCTCCCATGAACCGTGTGTGCTGCTGCAAAATAAACCAAAAAAGAGCCAATCAGAAGCGAATAGAAACCAAATGTCAAAACTGAACAACAGGAAAACCAAAATAGAATTGATTGGACTTATAAATTACTGAGATACATCAGGCATGACAGTGTACCTGAACGGTTTTGACAGCCGCACACCCTCAATTTTACATATCAATTGGAACTGGCATTTGAACTAAGAATACCTATGAAAATTATCATCTACAACTGTCATAGAACCAAATATAAAAATAACAGAGGAATACAAAGTGAAACAAGGGCCTTACGATGCGACTGAACTTGCAAAGTTAAGTATCCAGTAGAGGCAGACACTGAGATCCCCAAAAATGGCCTTGGCTGCTGTGAAGATAACAAAGACAACAAATCACAGTAAAATGTAAGAAAATAACAAGAGCACTTGGAAAAGAAATAACCTGCAAAAATGTACCAAAATATATTAGGTGACACTTTAACAGAGCAATTATGACAGCCACATACCTTCGTATATACATAAGTGTTGGAGCTGGCAAATGCACCACAAATGGCTGGAAAATAAAAAGAACCGGAGCTGGCAATGCACCATAAGTGTTGGAGTTAGATCAAAAGAAGAGAAATTAGACAAGCCAGAAAGAAGAGATATTAGACAAGCCAGAAATAATAGATGAGTTACCTGTATACTGTTGACCATGCTAAGGACTATCCAAAATTTAGTAAATGTTGTAGCCAAACAATAACATCCCTCCTATGGCGTGGAGTGCTGCAAAGATAACAAAGAGATGAGAACTGGCAAATAAACAAAATTTTTATACAGCAAAAGATGTAAAAGTTATAAATAAAGCAACTGAACAAACAACAGGAAAACCAAAGTACAATTGATTGAACTTATAAACAGCAAATGAAACAAAAGAAAAAATATAAAGTTAAAAGGAAAGGATTGACAAATTTTTATACAGTTAGTAAAATTACAGATTTCATTTGGGTGCTCGAAAACCCTGTAAGATGTAAAAGCTAAAAGAAGATGACAGATTGCAGTAATAAAGGCAGAAACTGCACAAAGCTAAGAAAAGAGGAAAAACCAAAAAAATGTAGATGACAGTTTACCTAAACATTTTTGCCAGCACCATGCCAATAATTTTCCAGTAGAATTGGAACTGGCATTTCCACCAAGAGTAGCTGGGAAACACAACAATTAGTTATGCAATACAAAATAGTTGAACACATATGAGACAATTGGAATATGAGTCAGACGCGACTCACCATGATAACCACCTGGCGCAGACACTGGAATCCCTCCCATGGCCTGTGCTGTCTGCAAGTTTACCAATGACAGTGGATTAGAAACAAAAAACAAAGAAATTATAAGACTAAAAGGTCTGAAACAAAGAAATGACAACATTTGGAAAGAAAAAAATGGACAACAACTTACACTGTGGTTCTGCCCTGCTTAGAATTATATTTAACTACTTCTTATAAGGAAAATGAGAGATTGCAGTAGTAAAGGCAGAACTGCACAAAGGGAACAAGAAAGGAAAAAAATAGGAGATGACAGTTTACCAGAACAAATTTGCCAGCCCCATATCTAAATTTTCCAGAAGAATTGGAGCTGCATTTGCACCAAAAGTACCTGGCAAACAAAACAATTGCAACTGTAATACAAACTATTAATAAAATAAAAGATGGTTTGGGAAAGAAGAGTACTGTTGTTGAATACTTCTGCATGAGGCAAATTACTTCTGGAATTTTTGCAGTCAGTCTGTTTCCTTGAAGTGGCCTGTAAAAAATAGTGCAAAGATTAAACAGAAGGTCCGCATGAGGACATAAATATAATTGTGCATGAGGACATAAATAAATACACAATTCAGCTAAAGAACAACGCAAATGAAACAAAGAACAGCAGAAAACTCAGAAGGACCCTGGAAGATGTAAAAGATAAAAGAAGATACCAGATTGCACAAAGGTATCAAAAAGGAAAAGAAGGAGATGACGTTTTACCTGAACAACTTTGCCATCCCTGTTACAAGATTCTTACATAAGAAACTGAGGTCGCATTTGCACCAAAGCTGGCTTGGAAAAACACAAAAATTGCAGCTGTAATACAACAGTAAAATTAGGAATGAGGGAAAAATATACAACTCAGAAGGAACTCACCATGCAATCTGCTTCTGCCATAAACTGACAATGCGATGCGCAATAATCCTAGACAGATAAAACACCAAAGATAGATAAATAGCAAAATAATTGACGATTTTAAAAAAACGGAATATACATACCTTGACTATCGGCATGATTTGAATAAAATCCTGGTGGTGCTAACAAAAAACAATTTGACAGAAAACCTGAAACTGTCATATCAACTAATTTGTACTGTCATATAATAACTTTCTAACTGTGAGCAGATAAGAATGAAAAAAATAAGAAACATGAAAAGAATAAAAACGGAATTACATCACATTACAGATCAAACATGTCATACACAAACAAAAGAAAGTCTAAAACGAGTTATTACACAAAACATAAAGTGACGACATCATAGTTTGAGTTCAGAAACAGATAAATAAACTACAGTAGTCTTTGGTTCATAACATATTGATAACACTAGACACAATGACACAGCCACAACACTGATGATAGAACAGTCCTTCCCGGCAACACCATCCTTCAGACAGCAACCTTGAGAGTGGAATCAACTGCCAAAAACAAAATTTTTAAGCGAATAGATAAAAGCAGATCAGAAAATAAAGCAACTTAAAGAAACATCAATGGTACCAACTTACACATAGGTTAATCCATTGCCCCTGCGAATAGTGTAGTGCTGGTGAACATCATGATCAAAGGGCATAACCCTGATGCTCACAACACCCTCAAAAGAAACATACTCATCACCCCAACTTTGACCATGCGAGCGCTGAGCACTTTGGCAGTCAGAGGATCAGGGCAAACAATGTACCCGAAGAGGCGCTGCTGATCAATAGCAATCTTGAACTGAGAAACATTTAGCTGTCTGTGCTGCACTATGCCAGATGCAAGCAGCATGCCCAAACCATGAACAGTTGTCCTGAAGCGATTGTAGTAGTTATTACCATTCCGAGAGGAGGCTAAAAGAAGACAACTTTGAGGACCTACATGAAAAAAAAGTAAATAACTAAGTAAGTAGCACGTATGGCAGGTAAAAAAAGATAAATAATATGTGCACTTAACATCACGGATATATAAAACATAGAGTAATCAGAGAAAGTAAAATATTGAAAACAGAAAAATTAAATAAAATATATAAAGACAGAATTAAACGAAGAAAAGAATAATGAATCACCTTCAGTAAGCTCCAAGTGCAGCATGATGTGACGAGGAACCCAGTGATCCTCCCTGAAAAGGCAGGGACCTCATGATATGCTGGCAAAGCCCTAACACTCCGGACAAGATCTGTCATCAAATACTCATGGCCAACTTCAGCTAAAGCTCCACGCAGACCATTTGCAACAGCAACTGAAGGGCAAAGAACAAATCCATAGCGTCGGGGAGGATCAGCAGCAATCTTAAAGTCAGCAACATGAAGGTACATGTTCTCAAGAGCTCTGGCTGAGCAAAACATCTTCTGCAAGCCATGCAAGCCACAACAGTAGTCATGAAGCGATCTCCATTGTTTTCTGTACGAGACTTGATTACCACAAGGCGATCTTGAGGACCTACATTAAAGCAAAGATTGTGCAATTCTTAAGATTTATCTACTGAAACAAACAAAATCAACAAAACAAACATGACTAACATGTTGCATAGGAATGTAGAAACTTGACAAGAGGGGAACATACTAGACACGAACATATGAATCATATACTAAATATTCTGAGATTTAACTAATAAAATGCATATACATATTAATATTCTGAGAATACTACCACAATACTAACATAGAATAAATTAAACTGTAAAAAAAATAATTGAAAACTGCAACAAAAGGAAATAACATAGGAAATTAAATAATAATAACCTTCATTGATTCCCAAATACTCCATGTTCTCGCGATTCATGAGAACATCATACTGAACAAAAGCGTTGCCTACGAAAACAGGCCTCTACAATCATGTAAAATAAGACAGACAATTAATTAGAAAAAAGAAGTGACAGTTTACAGGATTGGATAAAATGAAACGTGATCGAAGTGATAATAAAAGAATGTGAACACATACGCCAGGAATCATCATACTCATGGTGGTGAAACCTGTCACAAAAAAATAGGGAAAAAATAAATAAAGAACAATTGCAAAAGAACAAAGTGCATTGATAACTAGTTGATTTCATAGTTGTATCTGTGCATAGTATGAAACGATTTCAATGACAATCCCAATATGCTAAAATCACAATATAACTTTACTGTCATTTGCAATCTAATACACTGGCAAACAATTTTATTTTCCAATCTCTTTTATATTTGCGTAGGAATGTAGAAACTTGAGAAAAGCAAGTCAAAGAAATGTACAGAACAAGATTAAGTAAGATAAAAACAATTAACTTGGATCGTTCGGTGCTGCAGGCAACCTGTACAACAAAGACAAAGGACACAAGGAATGAATTATGATAAAAAGCACAAGGAGGATAATATCAACCAACCAAAGATGCCAACAAAACAAATTCAGTAAAGAAAACATAAATAAAAAAGCAATTTTGAATCATAAACAAAAAGAGAAAAAACCTACTGAGTATGAAGAACAAAAACCCCAATTAGTAGGAAGTAAGGAAGATCTATTCAGTTGCAAGCAAAAAAACCCCCAAAAAAACCAGAATGGGAACTGAAACAATAAGATTTTAACATGTGCGTAACAATGTAGAAAGTTTAGAACACCAAGTCAATGAAATGAAAAGAACAACATAAAGAAAGATAAAACAGTACCTTGGAGGATTCGGTGCTGCAGGGTTTGCAAACCTGTTCAACGATAGACAGAAGAACTTTATGATTAAAAGCATATGGAGGATAAGATAAACAAACCTGAGATAACCACATGAATTCAGTAAAGAAAACTGAAAGAAAAGCAAATATGAATCAAAATCTAGAGGAGAAAACCATTCTGAGTAGCAAGGAAAAAAACCCCAATTAGAAGGAACAAACAAACCCCTAGTCAGTGGGAAGACAAAAAGCCCTAACGACTAGGGAAAAAAATACCCATCCAGACAGGGAACTAAAATAAACAAGAACATCATAGGCCAGCACTGCGTTGCTAAAGATTTAACAAAGATGGAATAAAACAGAAGTAAGCACAAGAAAATGAACGAAAAATCAAATAACAACGTTGAAATGTAAAAGAACTAACAACAAGAAGACAGGCAATCGACGGAAATGATGACAACTTACCTGCAATCCGGGGAGAAACAAAAAGAGAAACAGACCAGTGAAGAAATAGAAAGGGGAAGGAAAAGAGAATGTAAGACGAAGAGAGAAGTTATACCGCACGATAACCAAAGAAGGGGGTTATTAGTGGGAGAAGGGGGCGCTCAGAAGTTATAGCGCACGGTAACCAAAGAACCGCCAGAGAGAAGTTGAAGCGCGACGCTTGGAAAAAGTGGAACAACCGTCAATGAAGAGATGGGCCAAAAATAAGGGAAACCGCCAAATACTGATAAGCGGGCCACCATACTGCAAAGGGCCCAAAACAACAAAGGCCCAGTTATAACAGAGATGAAAATAAAACGTACCAGAAAATGGGCCAACCAAAAACAGAGAAAAACGACTGCTGCACCCAACAACATTGCAGCAGCCCATTTGAAGGAGGAGAATAATAGAAAACAAAGGCAAACAAGTAAAAAAATTGAATTGAAGATAAGAACTAATTTACCAAAAAAAAGTTACACAAACACAGACTGATCGAAGCAAAAGGAAAAAGACAACAAAAAATCCAAGAAAACAAAAAAGAGAAAGAAAACTTACTGCAATTACTTTTAGTTCTTCTGTACAGTGACGAACCAAAAGAACAAGTACAACCACAAGGCATGACTGAATCTTCAAACATAGACCAGTAGAATCCATGAAGATCTGAAAACATAGCAGGATTGCAATAGTTTAAATTCAAATACATAAAATGATGTAATTGGAAGTATAATATAATCGAAGTAGAGTTCAGAATAGCAATTTATTTGAATGCACTATACATATAACAACTACTTATGACAACCAAAACCAACTACTATGCCAGCATGATATGAACTGGCAAATCCATACAACTTAACTGTCACAGAGATATACTTAATTTCCACCAAGTAGGAACAACAAAACTGATGAAATTTATATAGTTTACCTGAACAACTTTGGCAGCCCCATTCCTAGATTTTTACATAAGAATCCAAACTGGCATTTCCACCAAAGGTGGCTGGGAAACAAAAAAATTGCAGTTGTAATACAACATTAAAATAAAGAATGAGGGAAAAAGAAATGACTCAGACAAAACTCACCCTGCAACCCAGATGAGCCAAAAGCACTGGGAACCCTCCCATTGCCTGTTCTTGTCAGTAATGATCCCTCCCATTGCCTGTACTGCTACAAATAAACCAGAGAGAGCCAATCAGGAGCAACATAAAACCAAATCATAAGACTCAAACACCTGATACAAAAAGGAAAAAACAGAAAACTTACTGTTGTATTACAACAGAGTAACTGAAAAACTTATAACAATATATATAGGGCAGAGAAAAATTCTAAAAAGCAAACAAAACCAAAAAAACCAATAAATTGAAAAACAAACCTGGTATGGACCACGAATGAAGCAGACACTAAGCAGGTAATTAAACTGAAAAGGTCATCTTGTATGAAACAATATTTACATTACATAGATGAAATAAGTTCAAGAAACATGATCCAGTTCACATTACGCTTAATATGTTTACATTACAGCACCAACACCTACAGAAAATTAAAAAAAAGGCAAAATTCATTATCTAAAGTGACTTCAAGTGGCATCATCAGGAGAACTTCTAAACCTGAAATAAATAACAAATAGGGGTTAATCACAGTTCTAATACAACACAGCAATATAGCTAGACTGAATGAATAAAAACCAAAGGAAGAATACAATCTAACCTTTGATGAACGTAATTTTGATCGATAATGGATGTCCACTCCAGGAGAACGCACTTTATCTTGGTACTTCTTGGACAATTTTGGAACTGAAGCAGGAGCATGTACAGAAGGCTGATGGGAAAATAACATATTCTAAAGATTAATGAAAGGGAAATGGTGAAAAGAATAAAAAAGAAATGAAAACAATAAGTATAAATGAAAATAATATATAATATTTAACAGAAGAAACATCTGGCATACATTCACCCCGGATGAAGAAGCCATAGCAGGATTTGTTGCAACAGACGAATTTTGATGACCTAAAGCCATACCATAAAAATTTAAAGGTCACATTCAAGATCTCAAAAGTAATAACAAAAGAAACAGAAAGCAATTACAATTAAAATTTGACATACCAACAGGACGGTGCGTCGGAGAAGAACAAGGTTGTTCTTCATCATCATGTGGAAACTCAGTAATAGCCTTGATGACATCCAGAACAAGCTTCTTTGATCTTGAATGAACAGATGAAGCATGCTGCAGCAACTGCTTGAAAGGAATGTGCAAGTTTGATGGAAGATTATTTATGGCACCCATATCCAAATTAAGACTCAGACCACAGCTCGCAGAATGGCTTTGTAAAATACTGCACAAAACATTCTTCAATGCAGGAGGAACTCTACATTTTGAAACGGAGTCCAATTCCTCCAAAAACTTATCATCAAGAACAAAGGTGGATGCTCCAGGATCTTGCAGGTGTGAGTTCTATAATTAAAAAGCAGGAGAATATGAAGAACATGAAAATCAAATAAACAAAAAGATTAACAAAGAATAAATAGAGCGGTAACCTTTGAATAACATGTGCTAGCAAAGTCAAGTTTTGGCCTAAAACCATAACTGCCATTAGATTTTGAGTCAAGCTCTGCGTATGTCTTAATCATACTGCCCTTCCAAACAGAAATGCGAGGAATAGAATCCGAAACCATTCTTGAACCAAAGTCAACATAATCGAGATATAGAACCTGACAATAAAAAAGTGCACACAAACATATAAAAGATAAGACAAGTTATGATTAAAAATTAAGTAATACCTGTACTATAGAATACTAAGAGGAATAAAATAATCATAGGCAAGATGACAAAGAAGTATAGAAAGAAATTCTTACAGCTAGATAGTAGAGGCAACCACCAAGAGTTCCATTATCTTTAAGTTTAGAGGATTTGCCCTTATTAAAAGTCTTGATATGCTCAAATAACCAAGTCAAGATGTAAGCAGACCAATCAAGATCTTTAAGATTGCCAACATCAACAAACATACAAAGATGTTGTTGACTGGGATAAAGGGAAGAATTTGGGCAAAGGGAAGAACTCAGTGCAACAAGCATAAAGCAAATGAATAAATCTTCATCAGACAGTGTGTTCAACTCCTTGGTGATTTTCTCAACAAAGAAGGCCACTGGAGGAAGAGATTTCAACTTGAACTTGTCAAAAATTACTGATTTGCCTGTAGAAATATCAGTAGGAAAAGGGCGACCTCCAAGAGGAAGACCAAGAACTTGATGCACAGACTCAAGAGTAAGAGAAATGACTTTGCCAGACACAATAATATCTCCTGATTTATAATCCACTTGATGTGCAATCCAAGTAGCAAACTTAGCAGGAACGAAACAGTTATCAAAGTGCAACAAAGAACCAAACCCATAAGATTCAATAACATGTTTCTTTTCTGGAAGAATAGCAATAACAACTTTGGAAAATGAAGTAACAGAGAAACGAGTGAAGGCATCCTTAGGTTTATTGGTAGCCTTACTCTTGATGTTCTGAGAACAGTAAAAAAAGTAAATAACTAAGTAACTAGCACGTATGGCAGGTAAAATAAAGATAAATAATATGTGCACTTAACATCACAGATATATAAAACATAAAGTAATCAGAGAAAGTAAAATATTGAAAACAGAAAAATTAAATAAAATATATAAAGACAGAATTAAACGAAGAAAAGAATAATGAATCACCTTCAGTAAGCTCCAAGTGCAGCATGATGTGACGAGGAACCCAGTGATCCTCCCTGAAAAGGCAGTGACCTCATGATATGCTGGCAAAGCCCTAACACTCCGGACAAGATCTGTCATCAAATACTCATGGCCAACTTCAGCTAAAGCTCCACGCAGACCATTTGCAACAGCAACTGAAGGGCAAAGAACAAATCCATAGCGTCGGGGAGGATCAGCAGCAATCTTAAAGTCAGCAACATGAAGGTACATGTTCTCAAGAGCTCTGGCTGAGCAAAACATCTTCTGCAAGCCATGCAAGCCACGAACAGTAGTCATGAAGCGATCTCCATTGTTTTCTGTACGAGACTTGATTACCACAAGGCGATCTTGAGGACCTACATTAAAGCAAAGATTGTGCAATTCTTAAGATTTATCTACTGAAACAAACAAAATCAACAAAACAAACATGACTAACATGGCATAGGAATGTAGAAACTTGACAAGAGGGGAACATACTAGACACGAACATATGAATCATATACTAAATATTCTGAGATTTAACTAATAAAATGCATATACATATTAATATTCTGAGAATACTACCACAATACTAACATAGAATAAATTAAAATGTAAAAAAAATAATTGAAAACTGCAACAAAAGGAAATAACATAGGAAATTAAATAATAATAACCTTCATTGATTCCCAAATACTCCATGTTCTCGCGATTCATGAGAACATCATACTGAACAAAAGCGTTGCCTACGAAAACAGGCCTCTACAATCATGTAAAATAAGACAGACAATTAATTAGAAAAAAGAAGTGACAGTTTACAGGATTGGATAAAATGAAACGTGATCGAAGTGATAATAAAAGAATGTGAACACATACGCCAGGAATCATCATACTCATGGTGGTGAAACCTGTCACAAAAAAAAGGGAAAAAATAAATAAAGAACAATTGCAAAAGAACAAAGTGCATTGATAACAGTTGATTTCATAGTTGTATCTGTGCATAGTATGAAACGATTTCAATGACAATCCCAATATGCTAAAATCACAATATAACTTTACTGTCATTTACAATCTAATACACTGGCAAACAGTTTTATTTTCCAATCTCTTTTACATTTGCGTAGGAATGTAGAAACTTGAGAAAAGCAAGTCAAAGAAATGTACAGAACAAGATTAAGTAAGATAAAAACAATTACCTTGGATGGTTCAGTGCTGCAGGCAACCTGTACAACAAAGACAAAGGACACAAGGAATGAATTATGATAAAAAACACAAGGAGGATAATATCAACCAACCAAAGATGCCAAGAAAACAAATTCAGTAAAGAAAACATAAATAAAAAAGCAATTTCGAATCATAATCAAAAAGAGAAAAAACCTACTAAGTATGAATAACAAAAACCCCAATTAGTAGGAAGTAAGGAAGATCTATTCAGTTGCAAGCAAAAAAACCCTAAAGAAAATGGGGAAAAAATACCCTTCCAGAATGGGAACTGAAACAGTAAGATTTTAACATGTGCGTAACAATGTAGAAAGTTTAGAACACCAAGTCAATGAAATGAAAAGAACAACATAAAGAAAGATAAAACAGTACCTTGGAGGATTCGGTGCTGCAGGGTTTGCAAACCTGTTCAACGATAGACAGAAGAACTTTATGATTAAAAGCATATGGAGGATAAGATAAACAAACCTGAGATAACCACATGAATTCAGTAAAGAAAACTGAAAGAAAAGCAAATATGAATCAAAATCTAGAGGAGAAAACATTTCTGAGTAGCAAGGAAAAAAACCCCAATTAGAAGGAACAAACAAACCCCTAGTCAGTGGGAAGACAAAAAGCCCTAACGACTAGGGAAAAAAATACCCATCCAGACAGGGAACTAAAATAAACAAGAACATCATAGGCCAGCACTGCGTTGCTAAAGATTTAACAAAGATGGAATGAAACAGAAGTAAGCACAAGAAAATGAACGAAAAATCAAATAACAACGTTGAAATGTAAAAGAACTAACAACAAGAAGACAGGCAATCGACGGAAATGATGACAACTTACCTGCAATCCGGGGAGAAACAAAAAGAGAAACAGACCAGTGGAAGAAATAGAAAGGGGAAGGAAAAGAGAATGTAAGACGAAGCGAGAAGTTATACCACACGATAACCAAAGAAGGGGGTTATTAGTGGGAGAAGGGGGCGCTCAGAAGTTATAGCGCACGGTAACCAAAGAACCGCCAGAGAGAAGTTGAAGCGCGACGCTTGGAAAAAGTGGAACAACCGTCGATGAAGAGATGGGCCAAAAATAAGGGAAACCGCCAAATACTGATAAGCGGGCCACCATACTGCAAAGGGCCCAAAACAACAAAGGCCCAGTTATAACAGAGATGAAAATAAAACGTACCAAAAATGGGCCAACCAAAAACAGAGAAAAACGACTGCTGCACCCAACAACATTGCAGCAGCCCATTTGAAGGAGGAGAATAATAGAAAACAAAGGCAAACAAGTAAAAAAATTGAATTGAAGATAAGAACTAATTTACCAAAAAAAAGTTACACAAACACAGACTGATCGAAGCAAAAGGAAAAAGACAACAAAAAATCCAAGAAAACAAAAAAGAGAAAGAAAACTTACTGCAATTACTTTTAGTTCTTCTGTACAGTGACGAACCAAAAGAACAAGTACAACCACAAGGCATGACTGAATCTTCAAACATAGACCAGTAGAATCCATGAAGATCTGAAAACATAGCAGGATTGCAATAGTTTAAATTCAAATACATAAAATGATGTAATTGGAAGTATAATATAATCGAAGTAGAGTTCAGAATAGCAATTTATTTGAATGCACTATACATATAACAACTACTTATGACAACCAAAACCAACTACTATGCCAGCATGATATGAACTGGCAAATCCATACAACTTAACTGTCACAGAGATATACTTAATTTCCACCAAGTAGGAACAACAAAACTGATGAAATTTATATAGTTTACCTGAACAACTTTGGCAGCCCCATTCCTAGATTTTTACATAAGAATCCAAACTCGCATTTGCACCAAAGGTGGCTGGGAAACAAAAAAATTGCAGTTGTAATACAACATTAAAATAAAGAATGAGGGAAAAAGAAATGACTCAGACAAAACTCACCATGCAACCCACATGAGCCAAAAGCACTGGGAACCCTCCCATTGCCTGTTCTTGTCATAATGATCCCTCCCATTGCCTGTGCTGCTACAAATAAACCAAAGAGAGCCAATTAGAAGCAACATAAAACCAAATCATAAGACTCAAACACCTGATACAAAAAGGGAAAAACAGAAAACTTACTGTTGTATTACAACAGAGTAACTGAAAAACTTATAACAATATATATAGGGCAGAGAAAAATTCTAAAAAGCAAACAAAACAAAAAAAACCAATAAATTGAAAAACAAACCTGGTATGGACCACGAATGAAGCAGACACTAAGCAGGTAATTAAACTGAAAAGGTCATCTTGTATGAAACAATATTTACATTACATAGATGAAATAAGTTCAAGAAACATGATCCAGTTCACATTACGCTTAATATGTTTACATTACAGCACCAACACCTACAGAAAATTAAAAAAAAAGGCAAAATTCATTATCTAAAGTGACTTCAAGTGGCATCATCAGGAGAACTTCTAAACCTGAAATAAATAACAAATAGGGGTTAATCACAGTTCTAATACAACACAGCAATATAGCTGGACTGAATGAATAAAAACCAAAGGAAGAATACAATCTAACCTTTGATGAACGTAATTTTGATCGATAATGGATGTCCACTCCAGGAGAACGCACTTTATCTTGGTACTTCTTGGACAATTTTGGAACTGAAGCAGGAGCATGTACAGAAGGCTGATGGGAAAATAACATATTCTAAAGATTAATGAAAGGGAAATGGTGAAAAGAATAAAAAAGAAATGAAAACAATAAGTATAAATGAAAATAATATATAATATTTAACAGAAGAAACATCTGGCATACATTCACCCCGGATGAAGAAGCCATAGCAGGATTTGTTGCAACAGACGAATTTTGATGACCTAAAGCCATACCATAAAAATTTAAAGGTCACATTCAAGATCTCAAAAGTAATAACAAAAGAAACAGAAAGCAATTACAATTAAAATTTGACATACCAACAGGACGGTGCGTCGGAGAAGAACAAGGTTGTTCTTCATCATCATGTGGAAACTCAGTAATAGCCTTGATGACATCCAGAACAAGCTTCTTTGATCTTGAATGAACAGATGAAGCATGCTGCAGCAACTGCTTGAAAGGAATGTGCAAGTTTGATGGAAGATTATTTATGGCACCCATATCCAAATTAAGACTCAGACCACAGCTCGACAGAATGGCTTTGTAAAATACTGCACAAAACATTCTTCAATGCAGGAGGAACTCTACATTTTGAAACGGAGTCCAATTCCTCCAAAAACTTATCATCAAGAACAAAGGTGGATGCTCCAGAATCTTGCAGGTGTGAGTTCTATAATTAAAAAGCAGGAGAATATGAAGAACATGAAAATCAAATAAACAAAAAGATTAACAAAGAATAAATAGAGCGGTAACCTTTGAATAACATGTGCTAGCAAAGTCAAGTTTTGGCCTAAAACCATAACTGCCATTAGATTTTGAGTCAAGCTCTGCGTATGTCTTAATCATACTGCCCTTCCAAACTGAAATGCGAGGAATAGAATCCGAAACCATTCTTGAACCAAAGTCAACATAATCGAGATATAGAACCTGACAATAAAAAAGTGCACACAAACATATAAAAGATAAGACAAGTTATGATTAAAAATTAAGTAATACCTGCACTATAGAATACTAAGAGGAATAAAATAATCATAGGCAAGATGACAAAGAAGTATAGAAAGAAATTCTTACAGCTAGATAGTAGAGGCAACCACCAAGAGTTCCATTATCTTTAAGTTTAGAGGATTTGCCCTTATTAAAAGTCTTGATATGCTCAAATAACCAAGTCAAGATGTAAGCAGACCAATCAAGATCTTTAAGATTGCCAACATCAACAAACATACAAAGATGTTGTTGACTGGGATAAAGGGAAGAATTTGGGCAAAGGGAAAGAACTCAGTGCAACAAGCATAAAGCAAATGAATAAATCTTCATCAGACAGTGTGTTCAACTCCTTGGTGATTTTCTCAACAAAGAAGGCCACTGGAGGAAGAGATTTCAACTTGAACTTGTCAAAAATTACTGATTTGCCGGTAGAAATATCAGTAGGAAAAGGGCGACCTCCAAGAGGAAGACCAAGAACTTGATGCACAGACTCAGGAGTAAGAGAAATGACTTTGCCAGACACAATAATATCTCCTGATTTATAATCCACTTGATGTGCAATCCAAGTAGCAAACTTAGCAGGAACGAAACAGTTATCAAAGTGCAACAAAGAACCAAACCCATAAGATTCAATAACATGTTTCTTTTCTGGAAGAATAGCATTAACAACTTTGGAAAATGAAGTAACAGAGAAACGAGTGAAGGCATCCTTAGGTTTCTTGGTAGCCTTACTCTTGATGTTCTGAGAACAGTAAAAAAGAGAGAGAGGAAGAAAAAATGAAACAAACGAAAATCATGTTAATAAAACAACAAGGAAGAAAAATGTTCAATGAACCAAATATCATATAATAAGAGTAATTTATACCTCATTGATTAATTTAGATTTGAGCTTCTTCTTGAGCTTGGACAATTTTCTCAACTGAAAAGAAGAGAACCATTTAAATAAAGTGCTAGAACAAAGTAATGTAATAAAAAAAATTGCAGAGTGTCCTAACAATTAGAAGGCTAATATGATACCACTTACCTCTAAAATAACTTCATTGTACAGAGCCTTATTCAACAATCTGTCATCAGTTGAAGAATTGTCCTGATAAAAAAGAAGATGCAGAAAGTAATAAGATGATTAAATAAGATTTAGAGAGTAATAAAATGATTCAATATGAACTATTAGCAATTACATCAGCATCTTCTTGATATTCTTGGTCGTCAGCTTCTTCATTATCAGAATGAAAATCATCAATGGAATGGATGCTTCCATCACTTTCTGAGCTAGATCCCACCTCTCTCCGCCTTTTGCGTGCCATCTGTCCAAATCACATTTATAGAAAGAAAAGAATCATCAAGAAATGAATACCTAATCTGAACCGATCAGAGAACAGAAGAAAACATGAAACAAGTATACATACGGATCTAGGTAAACCTAGTAGACTGATAAAGTTAAAATAATGTAGAAAAAACAATGAGAAATCCGAACTGAAATGAACAAGAACATCACGTAGAGCTGTAGCCGTGTACAGATGACGTAGATCTGATGCGATAGACACATGAGACAAATTAGTACTGATACAAACTAGAACTGATGAAGAGGCAATGGTTAAAGAAAAACTTTAAGAGGGTAATGAGGACCGGAGAAAGATTTAGAGGAGAAGAAAAAAAAAGAAAACATACCAGAGAAATGGATGCGGAGGAATGGAGGAAGACGAGAAAGCGAGCGGCAGCAGAGAGAGAGAAGAACAAGGTGAAGAAACGTGTGCTTGGTCAGGACAGGTACCGAACGAGGCGATAATATCAAGGAAAATAAGGATACGTATGAGACAGACATGTGGATAAGGAAAAAAAAGGATACCCAGCGCCAACGAACATTAAATTGGGCTGGATCAAGGGCTACAAAAGGAGAAGGCCTAAAATATAAAGAAAGAACCAAACCAAAAGAAGAACCAATCATGGGCCTACAACCACATGTAAAATGGTAAAAAGGCCCACATAAAAATAAAATGGGCCAAACTGAAAGATGCAGCACAAAAAGCAGCCCAAAAGCACTGACGACTGGCTCAAGAGATAAAAAGAGAAATATGTCAAAAACGGAAAACTTGACGGGCAAGAAGATCTTTATTAGGACCAAAAAGCCGCAGAACACGGGAAAGAAAAAGAGAGAGGCAGATGCACGCAGCACACGGGAGAGAAAAAGGAGATCTAGAAAGAAGAGAAAGCAAAAGAAGATCAAAGAAGCAGGATGGGGAATTGGAAGGATTCAGGACAAGGGCACCAGGTAATTCTGAAACTTACTTGTATACAAATTTCGATGTGCAATCCATCATGCATGAAATATTTTGAACCAAATAGAAGATGAACAGGAAGAATTCGAGTACATCTGAAAAAGAAATCAGAAACACACATAAATAGAAGAATTAGATAAACAGCAAGAAAACTGGAGAAGAATAGCACTGATACATGGAATTACAAGATTGCAAAAAATTGCTGACAAACAAACAAGTTTTTTGTAACAAGATCAGAGCTATGTTTAATTGTACAGGATATGAACTATGAGTTAGCATAATAATAATCAAATTCAAGAAAAAAGAGTAAAGGAAGGAGGTACGGAAGCATAGGATACATAAGCATCCTTTCATTTTGTTTACATAAGCAGGTACAGAAGCAAAATAAAGGAGAAAGCAAGTATGCAAGGGTTATGCAGATGCAAAATGCTCATTACGAAAAGTATAGGGTAAGTTTACAAACTACAGATTCATTAGAATTTTTTAGGAAACAAAATGTCAAAGATAATGAAAATATTGACAGTGATGCTCATCTGTACAGAGTTTGAGCACAGAAGATGCAAGGAAGGGAGGAATAACTTATAATGAGGATGAAGGAACGGAGGAGATGGAAACTGCTAACCAAAATTACGAGGTACATAGTACTATATCATCAGAAACAGAAAGCTTAGAATTATAAAATACTGAGATTTATGACATGTAAAATCCTACACAGGAAAGGAGTTTGCAACATATAGACGGTACAATGATTCGCCAGCAACAAACACCTATTGGAGACAAACTAATGGAGAAAGAAGGAGTCATTACCAAAAAGTTCCTCGTAAGAAACAAAAAATCATGAACAGTATAGAACAAACTTAATACTGCATCAAACTAAGGCAATATATTTGGTATTTGTGGACAGGGACCATATGGACTACTAGATCCAGATAGTCAGTTTGCAGGATACAGGGAAATGGTACTGATAAGATAGAGGATTTTTTGATTTAATTGCATGAGAAAAAAATAAAATGCTATAATCTAACATTATATTTAACTTTCAGCAGGTGCAGAACTTAAAACTTGGAAAGAACAAGGATATTATACATCAGCTGTGGGAAATGGAAGACAATTCTTACCAAATGCAGCAGGTACATGAAACCATACCACCTTGAACTGGGAAAAAAAGGAGCTATGAAATGGCATGCAAAAAAACTAATGACAGTAAAGATCCTATGTAATGCCATCGACTTTAGAACTGTCATATACATATATAGACACTGGCAGATTCACAAAATTATGCTGTCATGTATCTTTACATAACATAAGGTTAATCTTTGCAGGGAAGGAGCTTACAGCAAACAAATGTAACATCAATCAAGGATATTTCAAGGGCACAAATGAAGGAAACACAGGTTGATGCACAGGATCCTGCATAGCAGAGGTAAAAATATAAACAGAAACTTTAAGTAAGTAGAACAAAAAGGTTAATATGACTAAAGATGATGAATTCAATGTCATTGTGCAGGCAAGTTACACTGAACTACTATTAGAACAAATCAGACTATCACAGGAAACAACAAATACAATGGAACCTCCAATTGCTACAGCACTTCTGGTACTGAACTAATAATTTGGTCACATTTTGATCAAAAACTGAAATTTTCTAGTTGAATTTTAAACTAACACAGCTATCAACAATTGTGAACAGAAACAAAGACCAAGTACATTCACGGAACTGCTAACTTCAAAGTTTAATGAACAGGTAATGATGATTCATGAAATGGCGAAATAGTATTTTCAATTAAATAATAAATATCTCCAACTGGAGATATTCATATTTTACGTTTCTTCTGCAGGATGATTTTCTATCATATGGTTTAGAGGATACATATCCAACTGCAGATGAGTATGGATATAATGGAGGAAATGAAGAAATGGATGAGGTAAAAAAACATAAAATGCTACATTAATTTTATAAACATTATGTACGAATAACATATCTCCTAGATTATATGGCAAACAACGCCGAGTAATGTGAGCTAAACAGATATACTATGGCAAACAAGGGGAAGAAGCAATCTGATATGAACCATGATTGAATATGCAGGGACAAGCAAAATCAAGGAATGACCTTCAAATTTATGCACCAGTAAGAAGTGCTACAGAAGAAGGATCTTCTAAATATATTTATGATGCAACAGCTCCTGGAACATATATACAAGATAGAAATAGTGAGGTAAATAAATAGTAATCAATTAAATGATAATGAAATAGATCATTGAAGACTTACATGGATGAAATATGCAGGTGACAAACATGGATGAAGACCCGATTGCATTTGAAACAATGAACTGGAGAGAGGACATATTTGACAAAATGCAGTTACAGGAGGTACATATTTGTTAGAAACTCGATACTAAATTGAAAAAATTGTTTGGAAAAAATTAAACTTTAGAAATAAAAACTCAGATATTAACTTTGAAACTAAATCTAAAATGTCATGAAAACAGGTACATGGAGGTACAGAGCACATTGCAGATGAAACAGCACCTGCATATGACGGTTATGAAGCAGTTACTGAGGAAATACTTGAAGAATTAATACAGAATGAGATAAATGCTGCAAAAGAAGGGAATAATGCAGACTTGGACAGCAAATATACTCCGCAAATGGAACAACAGTTCAAGATAAGAGAGGATGCATACCACTTCTTCAAATTCTATGGACTGCTGGCTGGGTTTGAGATCAAAACAACGCATGTAACAAGAACACATAGCAAGAAGAGGAACAATGAAATAATCAGAGTTGAAATGAGGTGTCATAGGTGCGGCAAGAATGCGGAAGAAAAAGGGAAAAATGAAGAACAAGAATCAAATGCACTGTACATACCACAGGTTGAGCAAATAGAGGATGCTGAAGAAAAGAGAACAGGGACACTAATGTTCAGGTGAAAACAAATTGCCCAGTTGTGATGGTGGTGAGAGAACAGCAAGGAATATGGTCAGTTACGAAACTTGACCTTGATCACAACCATGAGCTGAACCCTGAAAACAGCAACCAAATATTCAGTGGAAGGAAATACATGACAGAAATGGAATAGCAATGGTTAGAACACTAGATGCAAACAACATACCTACAAGGAAAATGATTGCAATACTTTCATATCTAAGAGGAGGAATGATGGCACTGCCCTACAAAACAAAAGATGTAGCAAACTTAAGAACCAAAATCAACAGAGAAGTAGTGGGAATGACATGACAAAAGTGATGGCAGTACTTCAGAGAAAAAGAAGCAAAGGATCCATCATTCTACTACAGATTTGATCTAGATGATGAAAAGAAAGTGAAGAACATTTTCTGGAGAGAGGGTGTGTCTCTTGAATATTATGCAGAATATGGAGACTGTGTTAGCTTTGACACAACATACATGACAAATAGATACAGACTACCATTTGCACCATTTTGTGGAGTAAGGGACATGGACATACCTGCATATTTGTATGCGCTTACTTGTCTGATGAAACAACCTCCACGTTCACCTGGGTTTTTAAGCAGTTCCTGGAATCAATGGAGGAAAACAACCAAAGACAATAATCACAGATCAGGATAAAGCAATGAAGGCTGCAATTGAAGAGGTGCTCACAGAAACAACACACAGAAACTGCTTCTTCCACATAAAATTCAAGTGCTACAACAAGAATGGCAAAATATTTGCTGCAAATGAGGGCCTGATGGAATGGTTTGAAGATATAATAAACAACTCAATAACAAGTCAGGAGTTTGAGGAAGACTGGCAAACAATGATTGCCAGCAAGGGACTAGAAAAGAACAAGTACTTTGAGAAAATGTGGGAAAACAGAAAAAGATTTATACCAGTATATTTCAAGGACAAATTCTTCCCATTCCTTCAAAGTACAGGCAGAAGCGAAGGAACAAATGCTAGAATAAAGGAAAACATTGCATCAACATACATCATCCAAAGCTGCCTACACGAGTTCGAAAGAATGGTCGATAGCACAAGACTGAAAGAACAAATTGTAGACAACCAAAGTAGGGAGAAGCGACCAAAAAAACTACTATATGGGTACAACATTGAGATGCAAGCAATGGAGATGTACAACAGAAATATCTTCAAGAAATTCCAATTCCAACTGCGACTAACAGAGAGGCTAAAGTACAAGGAAACTGAGCCAAGAAAATGTTTTGAAGTATGGGCAAAACAAAACCAAATATATAAACAGCAAAAAATCAGGAAATACTTAGTGCTGACTGACCTGACTGAAGGGACGAGGAATTTAGTTGCATATGCGGCAAATTTAACAAAGATGGAATCTTGTGCTCACACATTCTGAAAGTAATTGTGAAGAAGAAATCAGTTCAATACCAGAGAAGTACATCATCAACAGATGGAGGAAGAAAGACAAGAAAATGACTTTGCCCGTTCCAAGATTAACATCCAAGACTGAAGAGATACTGAGATACAATGTCCTTGCAAGAAAAGCAGCAGAACTTAGTTCAAAGGGATCCAAGTCAAAAGATGCAATGCAGTACCTTAATGACGCGTTTGACATACTAGAAGAAAATGTAGACTTCATCTTATCGACAGCAATGGCTCCTGATGGTCAAGAACAAACAGAAGAAATAAATCATGAAAATGGAATACTAAATGATGGTACACAAGAACAAGAACTACAAGACCCAGATAGGGTGAAGCAAAAGGGGAGACCAGCATTACCTCATAGATTAAATCCAAGAATAGAAGATATAAAGCAACAAATTATCAAGGAGACGAAAAAGGCAGAGAATAAGAAAAAGGCTGAAGAGAAGAAGAAAGCAGAAAAGAGCAAAGGAAACTAGCCAAGTAAGTGAACAAATAATAGTTAATATCAGGGTTACACATGTTAAGAATGCAAAGAGGTTTTAAAAAAGGACTAATTCAATTGATTTTTCTGTAGGCCCAAAAAGCAAGGCTAAGAAGAGACAAAGGAAGGCAAACAATGAGATCGCTGAATAAAGAAGATTGCTAGAAAAAAAGGAGTTCGCTCAAAATAGAAAATGTAACAAGTAGTATTGCATGACATGTTTATATTTTTCTGAAACTATAAAGTTTTGGATACTACTAGCCTATTACAATGTCATGAGACATTTGGGACAATGTAAACATCGTCAGTTACTATCAAAGTAATACTGCAAACTATGTGATATGATCTAATTCCATCTCGCTGCTTCAAGTTCCTGACACTTGCGACTTGAAAATCAAACCTGCATTATAGAGAAGAACAAGTAAACAAACTACATAAGATATTGGAGATGAAAAGAAAATTGGATTTTGGATTTATTAGCTGTACAAACAAAACCAATGTTACTTCTTAAAGGTAAAACAAGAATACCTAAGACTGGAAATCAAAAACACGGTCCTTCAGACCGGTGTTCTCGGCATACGAAGTAGGTCATTTGCAACTTTAATACGGATTTTGGCACGTCCCTTGAATCAAAGAACTTTGAGAGAACAGTTCGAGGAGATTTCCAGTACTGCAGACACATCATGGCATATATGCCAGAGTCAACCCTAGGACAAAGGAAATGTTGTTAAATAAATAAAAAAAGGGTATAACAAATTGAAATAATATCAGGTTGAAAACATATTATTCAAAAAAAAGAAAAGAACAAACTTGTTTTCAATAGCTTGCTGAGGGATTTCAGGATACAAAAACTATATTCATCAAAATTCATGGGCACCTTCACATACTTGTCCCAATGCTACATGAAAGATGGTACCTGGAATATTTAAAAATCGGTAGGCGAAAACAAAAGGAATATTTAAACAGAATGGAAATTATTACAAAGAAAAAGAACAACTGCAAAAGGAACTAACCACAGATTCCCTGACAATTTCCTGATATTCATGATCTTGTGGTGTAAAGAATCCAGAAATACAAATTTCTGATCTTTGATGTTAACCACAAACACAGTCCAGTGATTGCTGAACAATATAGGAAAAGAGAGCTAAAAAGAAGAAGAAAAAAGAGAATGTTAGATTCAAACATGACACTTAATAATGACAACAAGATTAATACACAAACAATAAAAGAAAATCATACATTGTTGCAGCGATCCAATGGTCGGCTCCTGTGGGATATCTTAAAAGCACGAGACAATATATCCTGGTTCGATTCTTCAGGATCTTTCATTAACTCAGCCTAGGACAAACATTGGTCAAAATAAATGTGAGCATGAAAACACAACAGCAAATAAATAAATTGAAGGGAACAAATATGTACTCACACCAATGTTGGCAAAAAAATAGTGAGCCTTCGACTGTTCAGATTGACATGGTGGCTTAAGAAATTGGCTGTAGCAATATGCAGACATCACAAAAGAATTTACAAAACCATCTGGCTTTAGAGAATCACCAAAAGCCTAAAATGTGCATCTAACTTTGCCAAGTACAAGAACATCATCACTAAGCAAAGACAGAAGGAGATGGACACAAATTAGTTAGTAAATAATTAAGACATACATACTACAAAAAAAGACTAAAAACAAGCAAATAGGGAAAAATGATTACCGATTTGAATCACAATTAGCCAATGAACATATTGCCTTATAATTCTTCAACTCTGAAGCAGAAAGAGAAATCTTATGCTTTTCAGTTTCATAGTCTCCTTGAAACAGTGGTGCTGGCTTTATTGCTCTCCTAGGACCATGAGGAGGCAACTTTCCACCAGTTGAAGAATCTCTGGCTACATAAGGGAGCTTTGGTTCTGGATATGTACATGGAGAACACTGAAAAGCAAAGGTAAGATCACAAGTAGGATCACGAGACTCAATAACTAGCTTCGTACAAAACTTCTTGTTATAAATATCATTAGCAATCTTAGTCATATCACGGGCACTCTGAGACAGGGACTTCTAAGCAACAATCTGAATATCAGATGTCTCCTACTTATAGGAAAAATTAATAAAAAAAAGTTGACAAAGAATAGGCAAATATACACATACACTTCATCTGAAGATATATTAATTTGTTACACACATAAAGAAAAAGACAGAATTAAAAAAGGAAAATAACAATAGTAGGAATACTACACAAAAAATATATAAATATTAAGTAATTCGTGAAACGCAAAGAAATACATACCTTACGCTTCGTAGCAGATGCTGATGAAGCAAACTGAACATGGCGGTCGACAGATTTCAGCTTAGGGGTTACGCGTGATGCAGTCTGTTATATTGAATAAGATGTAAGAAAACACATTAAAGACATAAGTTAAGAAAATGGACAACTAACCCTTTGCGTGAGCTGGGTAGAAAAATTCTCCTTTTCAGAATCTTGAGTGCTCTGAGAAATGTTAGAGAAAGAAAGAAAAAACAGCTGAATTAAAAGAAAAAATATTCAAAAACATCAAGTTAAACAACAATAACACAAAAATTAATAATTCATACCTTCTCATCAATCAAATGGACATATGAATGCCTCCGAGGAGAAAGACTATCAGGGACAAAACTATCATCTTCGTCTAAGAACATAATAACATCCTTTGTTGGCTCAGACTCATGTGGAGGCTTCACTTTATTCCTGTGACTAGACTCAGGTACATCGACATCCAAATTGGAGATATCACAAAGAGGTTTCCTAAGCAAGGCCATATTAGATTGCGATGCAATGGCACTAGAAGCAATGAACTGGGACTTCATTTTCTTGATCAAGGGTTGCGGTCCAGCTGAAGCAAAAAATAAATATAATACAATGTCAAAAAGCAATAAGAAAAAATGAAATAAAAAGAACACAGATGAAATCAAAAAACTTACATCTAGGGGGATAAGAATCAACTGGTAGTACAACACGCTTACTTAAACCACTAGGTGTAGCTGGGGATTCATCTGAGATATAATGAAAGGAAAAGGTTGAATCAGAAGATAATCATCAATAAATTTAAAAACACGAGTATGCGCCAAACAAAAATGAATTTAAATAGCTGAGAACTAACTGGTTAATGTAGAATTTTGTTTAGCATTCTCATCGCCATAGTGATTCAGCTAACATGGAAATGTAGACATTTATAAGTATTTATAATGATTACAAATATTGATAAAATAAAATGACGCGTACAACTAGAAAAGGTACCTTGGTAGAAAGCAACTTATATTGAGAAGGCACAAGTTCAGAAGGAGAAAAATCTTCATTTGCTACCTAAGAAAGTTGCAAAGACGATTTACTTTGTAGCACAGAGGGGGGTTCGAATGAAGATACATATGAAAAACTATGCAAAAGGTGAATGAATTAAATAAACTGGACAACAGGGGTAGAACAAATACCTGAGCAACTTGAGGAGAAGATATAGGAGAAGTATTAGCATGAAATGAATTTCGTTCACTAAGAGGTCCATCTTCATTAAATAGAAAAAGATCAATATCAAGAAAAAAGAACAAATATTAACAGAATAAAAACAGTAATAGAGAAATATGAGATACCATCTTGTCCATGATCTGCAGAAGTGCCAGCAGAGTTAACATTAGTAGCTTGTGCATGTTGCACATCAGATGGTACATGCTCTTCATCATCATGTGGATACTCAGTAATAACTTTCATTATTTCCAAAACCAATTTCTTTGATCTGAAATCAACAGTAGAAGCATGCTGCAGTAACTTAGTCAAGATTTCATGGATACTGTGAGGCAGACATGATATTGCTGTAAGATCCATTTCTACAGACAACCCAGAATTCAAAGTATGTTTCTGAATGATGCTGCAAATTGAAATCTTCAAATCAGCAGGCAGCTTGCATCTAGAAACTGAATCAAGCTTGTCCATGAAGTCGTTATCAAGAACAAGTGGAGGAGAACAATTTAACAATCCAGGATTCTACAGACAAAATGAAAAAATAGCATGAACAATTGGGAAAAATGAATCACATAAACACTGAAAACAACAACTGCAATACAACACCTTTGCATAGCAAGTGTCACTAAAAGAAAGCTTTGGCCTTAAACCATAGCATCCTTTTGATTTCATATCCAACTGAGAATAACTCTGAATCATATTTTGCTTCCACACAGATATACGAGGAATATCATGAGGGACATTACGAGGGCCAAAATCAACAAAATCCAGATAAAGAACCTAGGCATAAAAATAAATATTAATTAAATACTAAAAGACATGTAACTAGGACAAGTGAAGAAAGACAGGATAAATTGAAAACATAAATCAAAATGTTGTATAAGAGTATAAAAAAATGACACACTGCCAAATAGTAGAGACAACCACCAAGAGTTCCCTGTTCTTTCACTTTGGAAGACTTTCCTCTGTTGAGGGTGCGAATATGCTGAAACAACCAACTAAGAATATATCCACACCAATCAAACTCTTTTGCGATACTAATATCAGCAAATATACCGAGGTATTTCTGAGATGGAATTTGAGATGAATTCGGACAGAGGAAAGTGTTCAGAGCAACAAGCAAGAAAGAAATGAAGATTTGTTCATCAGAAAGACTATCCAGCTCTTCAGTTAGCTTGTCAACAAAATACATAACTGAGGGAAGAGATTGCTTATGGAACGTCTGTAAAATAATGGATTTCCTAGCATTTATATCAATAGGAAAGGGAAGACCACCAAGTGGGAGACCAAGAACAGAACTAACAGAGGTTGGGGTCAGTGAAATGACTTTGCCAGAAAACAACAGATCCCCTGACTTGTAATCAACTTGTTGAGCAATCCGCCTAGCAAACTTCCAAGGAACAAAACATTTGTCGAAACTAAGCAGAGAACCAAACCCATAAGACTCAATTACATCCCTCTTAGAACCAGAAACAGCTCGGACAACTTTTGAAAAGGATGTCACAGAAAACCGAGAGAAAGTTTCTTTTGGTTTATTCTGAACATGCTTATTGCGCATTGACTGAAAATAAAACACAACAAAAAACTAAAATTAAAATTCAAAAAGATTGACATGTGTAACATTAAAAAGATATAATAATAAATAAAAAAAATTGATAACCTGAAGCAACTGCAATGAAAAAAAACCTAAGCATGCAAAAGAAATAAAAATGAAAGGAAACAAGAAGAACATGAACCATTAAAGTAATTAAAAGAAAAAACAATTACTACTAAACATGACTAACATGTAAAACATGGTGAACTAAATCTATGAAAATAAATATGAACAAGTTACTTACTTTATCAAGCACATGCTTATACATAAGCTTCTCTGAAAAATCATCATCACTTGAGGATAGGTCCTGCAAGAACAAGAAAACAAAAATTAAATTGGAATCTTAGCAGAAAACATTATAAATAAAAAGGGGATAAATGATAAAGTAACAATAGTAACTAACATCAGACTCCAATACTGCAGCATCTGACATCACTTCATCCACCTGGTGAGTATCAACTTCAAATTCATCGATAGAATCAGAACTATCACTTCCAGTTTCAAACTCAGGGGAGTATTCTCTAGGTATGTTACGACCCATCTGCAAATCAAACATGAAAAACAGAATTTAATGGTCAATACAATAGCATAGAGTCAGGGCAATATACATGTCAAAATGACTTCAAATAATAATTCTAGCAGGCGAATGGACAGAAACTGAGACAATGAGCTAAGCTGAGACAAAACCATAAACAACAACAACTACCATTTGCTCTAAACATCAAGCTATTTAAAAGGAACAACTAATAACGATAAACATACGAAATTAAAACAGATAATAAGCATCGAACAACCACTCAGGAAGGAAAACATCAGAAAATTACTTCGGGGTGCGAGATCTACAGCACGAAATACAGGGACAAATTCAAGGAATCGAACATGAGCCAGGCAAATAACGCAGAAACATCCCATACAATCTCTAATACAAGCGGAAGCAGCAAATTACACAAAGTAAAATCATGAATCCCTGAGAAAGTCAAAAGCAATTAGATGATCCCTTTCGAGAACAACGTCACATGGATTCACAGGAACAACAACAACATGAAACCCTAGGTATGGATCTGAAAAATCAGAAGAAATTCGATGAACAGCGAAAAAGGGGACAGTAGAAATCCAGAAGCGCAGCGACCGTGAACGCACATCAACGGTGCAAACAAATCAACATGAATCAGAAGCTATGAACGAAACGCAACAACTCAAAAGGAAAACGCAAAACTAGTCGCCAAAATCGAACGATTACACATGCAAAATACGAGCATATTGAACAGAGAATCCAAAATCCTACAGATTCGACGCGATTATACAGGAGCATCAGCACTAATTGAGTGGGAACAGGGAACAAAAACACAATCAAACGAGGAAATCGCCTCACCGTCTCAACGGAGACACCGCTCGAGCGGAGGGCAGCAGCGGAGAAGCAGCGAGCGGAGTTCGCGCTGTGCCACGCCGCGGCGGCGCCAGGCGCAATGGCGATGTCGGCGAGCCCAGACAAAGACGACGGCCCCACGACGCGCTCGGGAGGCGGGCACCACCGGCAGCCGCGGTCGGCGGAGAGCGTGAGCGAAGCAGAGAAGAAAACGGCGCAAAAGCAGAGAGCGTGAGCGAAGCAGACAACGGATAAATGAAGAAAGCGGCAAAACTGTAACAACAATATAGGGACTGACAGGTGGGGCCCACAGGAGACAAAAAAATAAAAAAGGGCTCAGATCGGACGACACAGAGAGGAGAGGAGAAGATCCAACAGCCAAAAAAAGAGTGTTGGCTGAACAACAAAACACACTTGTGTTGGTTAGCTTTTCCCTAGGCAATATACCCTTTTAGCTAGGGTCCCTTTAGCAGTAGTGCGTTGTAGCATGGTTCAGTAGAGAAGTGGTGTTCACATGCACCGTGTTGTCTTGTTGTTTCTAATGGTTGCACCCGTGTATTCCCTCCGTCCCTATTTAAGTGTCGCCGTTGGTCTGCGTGCCACAAGTTTGACCCGATTTGTAAAATACGTGCCACATTTAAATCTTCAAATAAATTTGTTAAAAAACTAGACAAAAGGATCTTTCAATGATACTAATTACGTGCCATAAATAATAATATTTTTTAATATATAATTAAACAAAGATTTTTCTCGGGAAGTGAGAGCGACAGTTATTTAGGGACGGAGGGAGCAGGGGAATATGTTGAAGGCAGGTGAGCTTTCCGATGGTTGTTTTCTCTGAGTTAGGAGTTTCGGCTGGTGCATTAATTGTGGAAGTGCGGCCATGGAAAGCATCCGGCTTCTAGTGGCCCCGACTACTCCAAAGCTAAAAGCCCACCCCTTCTCTCTTGCATGATGTAACCTGACCCCACTGTACAACGACCCATTTCCTAAATAGCTAGAGAGCCCTTGACATTTTTGTAGAGCCCAAGGCCTGTTTTCTGGAAAGAGTGATTGGATTGCTTTCACTTAAATTGGTTTTTCCTGTCTAGCGCAAACACGTGCATGCTTTCTTATTTGCCAAGTGGGCCGTGCATTGTTTCTGAGAGTGCCACTATAGTTCAGGTCTTGTGAGTTTTTTTATTAGGGCGCAATACTCGTGCTTGATTTTGGGAATGTGAATAACTAGATACGAAAGACAAGATGTCCAAAACATGATATTTAGCACCCCTTCTCCTAGAGTTATGGGACTATTTAGCCCTAGTGAGAATTGTCCATGCCCCTAGGTATTCTATGTCCCACTAGTTAGTAGGGGTGCATTGTAGTTAGATTATTTCCCTGTGGTGACATGAGGACATTTAATGCAGCTTCTTCAAGATCTTGATTGTTGATTATGGTGGCTTGTATGTGATCTTGAATAGTAGACGTCAAAGTCAAATTATTCTCAACCTAGAGAAAATTCCCTATTTGACACTGGAAGATAGACCAATACCTTATTTGACACTCGAAATTTCAATGTTCCTTATTTGACAATGAGTTCATTTTTTGGTTCTCTATTTGACACTACCATGAGATCTAGAGGTTAACACCGTCAATATGACAGGAAAAGACCAAAATACCCCCTCTGTGTGTATTGACGCTAAGTTTTTTGAATCATAAGCATGTCAATGTTGATCGTGTTTAAAACCATCATTAACTTGTCATAATTATTTTTTGAATCATAAACATGTCAATGTTGACCGTGTACAAATGCAACTGGAGGGAAATAAAACCTCACGTCAATACACATAGAGGGGTATTTTGGTCTTTTCCTGTCATACTTGACTGTGTTAACCCCTGGATCTCACGGTAGTGTCAGATAGAGAACCAAAAAAATGAACTTGGTGTCAAATAAGGAACATTGAAATTTTGAGCGTCAAATAAGGCATTGGTCTATCTTCTAGTGTCAAATAAGAAATTCTATCGAACAACTAGCTAGGCTCCATGGATTTGTAGAGACCCTTGTTTGGGTGATATGTTATCTTGGTTCCAGTGTTCCAATGAATGACACTTGCTATATATTTTGGATGGCTAAATTGCTAACCTGCGAAAGCAACAATGATGATATGCTGATGGTTTCTCATAGAATCCTTTGTGCAATTTTAGTGGCGCCCACACATGGTCATATATGGTGGTTTGGCGAGGATCATTTGACAACACATGGCTGCAATTTAGTACTCCCTCTGTTTCAAATTATTTTTTGACCTCAAGTTTGACTGCTCATTTTATTTCAAAATTTGTGCAAATATAGTCAAATCTAATTCACTCTTGAATAATTTTTATTAACAAAGCAAGGCACAACAAAAAATTTGATATTTTCAACAATTTTTTTGAAAAAGACGATTGGTCAAACTTGGGGTAAAAAAAAGTCAGATGAACTATAATTTGAGACTGAGTGAGTATGTTCATAACGATAACTATATATTGCCATGCAAATGTGAAAATATCAATAAAACCTCTTGAAGTTCATAAATTTGCTTGTAGCATTTCAATTTGCACCACCAAGTAAAACTTGCATCGGTTAATAACCATTACATGCACATATTATGTATTTTTTATTTGCTTGCAAGGGTCATATATTGTCTGTTGAGAAATGCTAAAGATATAGGTCCACTGGTTTATTCTGCTTTCAAGACATTACTTGCAATTGAACAAGACTTGTATGTTCTTTACTTCTTTATAAAGCAATGTTTGCGTGGTCCCAACCTAGAGAAGGTGTACAGTGAGGGAGACTCAAACTAATCAAACTAACTTCTTCACCCTATGTCTAACCAACATGATTTGTCATCTGGAACTAACAGAATTTGTCATGTTATCACAAACAAACAAATAGTCGTGTCAATGACTTGGATTGTAACTCCATTAACCTTTACATGTGTGTTTTTCCCTTTCCATTTGATAAGAGTTTGTCGCATCTAGTTACTTTAGTCTACCTTTTATTTTCCTTGTTTTATTAGGGATCCGAGGTGGCGCATGAAACGCGTGGACATATGACATTGAAACTATGTGCGTGATGATTCCTTCATTACCTTGCTTTTATGTTTTCTGCTGACTTTACTATATGGAAGTATATGGTTACTTTTCGTGTATGTTTTTGTTGTTTTAATGATGTGGCAATCAAGCTAGTTGCATTGCACCATGGCAAAATATGCCTAGCTTAGCCCATACTCAACTTCTTGTAAAAAGAAGAAAAAAGGCCTAACTTATCTGGCTTCTTTAAAAATGACTTTGGCTTTGTTTTTTCTGAAAAAGCAGCTTTTCGTGGCACTGGCTTATTTTGTGGGAAAACATTTGGCGAAATGGCTTCTCCTAGCTTTTTAGAATGTATAGATGATGTCAATTGTCTATTGTGTCCTTTCATACATATATGTTGCTTGTCAAGCTGAATTTTTATGTGTGGCCTCTATTGATAATGCAATTTGTGTGAAATAAAAAGGAGTATGATATAAATTATAGTTAAGCTAATAGTTAGTTAATCGTTTCTTTTTTCATTTTCTTCTTTGTCTTCTTACTTTTTCTTATTTTTCCCCATCTTTATTTCCTTTTTATTCCTATTCTTTTATGGGTGTGCCTTCCTTCATACCATGGCTTTTTTCCCTTTTCATTTTATTTTTATGCCGAGTGACCTTATCTCACAACCGTGGCCTCGCATTGCCTCCCACAATCACCTGCTAGACTCGTCCGCACGAGGAGCTCGTGTTTCCAAGCACAATAGGAGCTCACATGGCTACCTGCCGTCCTTGAGCTCGCTTGCTGCAAATCAGCTCGCGCGGGGCCAACCAAGGGCCGCTTGTGGCTCGCATCACCTAGGTCGATTGCGATGCATGGGAAGCAGGCTCCTCGCCTACAAGCCTCTTTCTGCTCCTCCTGTTGGTCGATTGTGAACAAGACAGAGAGGAAGAGCATCATGGCAAAATCATTATATATAGTTTTGGGAAAATGCTAAGGTCACATGGGTTTTTTACATTTTGTGATGGAAGAGAAGCCGGGGTAAGCTACTTTGTTTTGGCCTTATGGGCATAGTAGAAAACTGAAGCTCGCTTTTAGGAGCTTTTAAGTAGAAGCTGTTTTCTTTTTCTATGTTTGTGTACGGCTTGTGCATAAGCCGGTGCTTCTGCCACTTCAAAAACCCTGCCAAAGGGCGCCTTAGTCTTTTTGGTGAGACTCATATTTGTGTCACTCATTCATTGATCCCAATGCTCCATCTGGGATCTCTGTGTTCACCTTAGCAGTGCCTAAAACACTAAAAATTTAGCACTACCACACATTTAGTTTTTACATATCCCTATTGTTCATTCTACTGTCTTTTTCATGTACATATTGGAAAATTTGAAGAGAATGCATAATCATTTCATATTTGCCATGTAGTATATATTGTTCTAGTACACACCTCGTATTCAATTTTTGCACCTCCCTTTTCTTTGTTCTAACACACCTTTCCATATATATTTGATATTGAGGAATTGTAAGAGTGTATAATATAAGCATTTCACGTTTGCCTTGTTTATATAGTTCTAGTCCACTCCTCACACTCACGCAGCCAATTTCAGTATCTACATTAGTTAAATGCTCTAGAATAAAACACATGCACAAATTGTAGAACCCTTTATTGACAAACAAATACAAATTTTATCTATGATTTTTTTGTTTTCCATAAATACCATCTACAACCATCCTTGAAGGTTATAAACATTTTAGTTCAGTTAACGTTGGTCTGTCATTAACAAATCAACCATCAAATAGTAGATTTTTTTCTCACTAGGATCCTTATGCCATCATCTTACCTTATAGAGGTATTCAACATGTGTGCCAGCATGCACTACTACAGAACCCGACCATCACAACCAGTCTATTACAAGTGGTTTTGGCTGACCGATAGCAAAACCTCGTCATCGGCAGTTCTGGAGTAGGTGGGGCTAGTAGCCATTGGAACCGATGGTGATACCCATTACCATAGACAAAAACAAACCGCTTGTGATGAGTGACCCCCCTCATCACTACTGGTTTGTAACACGAGCCACCTACGATGAGGATTATCACATGCGATTCTAGCCCCGAACTGGCAGGGGATGATCCTATACAGTACAAAACCTCCTTTCTCCCCTCCCCCTTCTTCTCCAACCCGATGGCCACCACTCTCCTCGCAATTGTTGCAGCCATTTCTCACCCAATTGCTCAATAAATAAGCACTCCATCAACTTATTTTGAGGTTAGCAACTAGCAACCATTTCTATTTTTCAGCTTGTTTCTTTGGCTAGATTTTGTAATTTAGCACAAATTTGATGAAGAGTCTTTTCATTTTAAAGGCATTTCTGACAAAATTTCAATGGGCTTCTCACCAAATCTCTGAATTTGATGGTTGATCATCACTCACTTGATTAAAGGTTATTAACTATCTACTCTTCTGTGTATGTTTGGTTTGACTGTTGTAAAATTGAGAACAACATGATGAAGTCACTTTCTTGCCTTAGGCCATTTTTCATCAAATGTTTGAAGTTAGCACATAACCCCCATTTGTTTTCAAGGTTAGTATCTAGCTTGCTTTGCTTAGTTGTTTGGTTTGACTAGTATCTAGCTTGCTTTGCTTAGTTTCTTGACTCTAGACCATTTTTTTATCAATTTCTTCGTGGCTGATCCAAATGTTTAAAGTTATCACATAACTCCCAGTTTTTGAAGGATGCACATCATCAACTTATTTCGAGATTGGTAACTAGCTACTCTTCAAATATATAGCTTGTTTCTTTGTCTAGATTTCACAATTTGACTTGAATTTGATGGATACTCTTTTCCGTCATTTTAGAGATCGTTTCCAATAGTTTTTGCCAAGGATCCACTTGAATTTTCAAGGTTGAACATCACTCACTTGATTTAAGGTTAGTATCTATCCACTCTTCATTGAATTGATTTCCAAACAATTTGGCATGATCGAAATATTCCATTTAGAACCGGTAGTGATGACCCAAACATCACAACCTATTCGTCTTCAGAACCAGCGGTGATGACCCATCTTTGCGCGGGGGGGGGGGGGGGGGGGGGGGGGGGGAAGGGGGGTTCAAAACACATGTGATTGCAGGCTGCATAGTAGTGGTGCCTCCATAGTCATGCATATTTCTGTCATGTAAGCATGACTTGTCATACAATCATGCTCTATGATAGACACACACACACAAACCCACGTATTTGTTGTTGTCACTGCTCCTTGACATAGCATTGGACGACAACATTATCTTTTTTCAGTATCTTTAGCTCTGATAGCTCATGTTGAAGGAAATCGACTTGATCGGATCTTCTCTCTAATCTTTATTCTATATTGGAATACAAATACGAGAATACCGTAGGATGACATTTTAGCCTTTTTTTAGCACTGTGACCACATTGACTATCCATTCCACATTCATAGTTGAACTAACAGACTCTGTACCTATGCTCACAGTATGATCTAATTGACCTGGCCAACTTGCAACACTAGTGGCTAATTAGATACCTAACTCACATGCCAATCTAATCCCTATATCGCTTAATCTGCATCTATATATGCGCACATCCTCATGTGTCCATTAACATTTAATTCCACACATGTGCATGCATTAACATACAAATGATTGTATGAACACATTGTCTAAATGCTAATCACAGGATTATACACAACAACTTACATTTTGATTAAAATAGAAAAGTAAGAAGCAACATAAAAGGGTAACTTATGGAATAAGTTTTGTTTGGAGATGTATAAGAAGCATATAACCATCATAGGGATTAACAACTGAAGGATGATTTCCCCACCATAATATCAATCCTAAAACTACCCAAATGAATGAATTTAGTGCACTTATGGAATTGGTAAAAAAAGAAGGTTGGGAAAGCTAACATTTTCAAGTCTAAGTAGTATTGGGAAGACATACTTATAGAAGTAACCACAACAAAGATTTTTCTTCTACTCTATGGCATAGGAGGTCAGATTGTATGCCAACATATGCAAAAATTATGCCATGGGCATCTACATCTATATATTGTGTCATCTAGGATCACAAAGTAGAACGGCTTGAAGGTGCTTTGCATGGCCACAAATATAGTGTACAAAGATATTTTCCTTAAATGTTCTCTTTCACAAAAAAAATCACCTCACATATTTAAACACCTCTCTAAAGTATACTCACCTAGTTTTGGTATGAAATTCTAGTTTGTTTTGTCATGTTTTGACCAATGAACGCTCACCAAGGCAAGATCGTGCTGGCATGCACACCTTCAGTTGTTCTAGCATCTATAGACCAGATGGGATAGCTTCAATCATCACTAAGGTGCCAGAAGGAAAGAAATCTAGGGTTTGGAAAAGTAGGGTAAAGAGGAACATATTAAAGTAAAAGTAGTTGTGTTTTCATTATATAACCTCAATATAGGTGATGGCCCATCATATATAATAGAACGGGGTTGATCTTAGTCTAATTGGAGCGAATCCCCAACAAAATCGGGTCAAGTTACAACTCTTGCATTAGACTACAAAAAAATAAACTTAGGTTTTGGAAATTCGATTGTTCAAAATTTTAAAATGTGAATACTTCTAATTGTCATAACTTTCGCACCCGGACTCCAAACTAGGCAATCCACATATCCATTTCAATCGCTTTGATGAAGTCTAAGTCATAGTAGACTCCAATACATGATTTGACCACATCTCTAAAACTTAATGATTCAGTTCATGAAACTATCTACCTAGACCTACAAAATTTGGTTATGAACGTACACCCCTCCCTTTTGAGAGTCTAAATACCAAAATTGTCTCGGAATTATGGTAAGTAATAATCCATTGACCATATCAAATTTAGGGGTGATTGTCAGTCACTCTACCGGTCATAATGATGATGGAAGTGTAAGAGCGGTGCTATGCATATGTGGGTCCATTTTCCACATGAAGAGTTGGACCGTAAGAAGATTTTGGAATGGTGTGTTATAGCGATTCTCCCAAATTTGAATACGAGACAACATATTAAGCAATGCAAAGTTGCATCTGTACTAGCTTAATTCCAAGTGAATAATTACAAAGATATGCAAAGTACAGTCGAGTAATAGGCCAAACATATTCATAACAATAGGATTACCTTGGGATTGATGAAGATCTAGTTGTTCTCCATGCCTTGATGGCAATCTCGAACTGTTAACCTTATTTGGTCGATTCTTTTTGCTTCTGACCATCTATATACTTATTCAACATCTTGCACAGCTAGGCCTGACATTGTTACTTCAATTATAGATTTGTTTCAATAGATCTTTTGATTTGTTGCAGTAGGCATTTTTAGTTTGTGAATATACAACAACCATAAAGGATGTTTCGTTGCAACAAATCAGTTTTGTAGATGATATGAAACATGTTTTAAGTCAATTTTTGCTTCATGACTCCTTGCCAATGGTTCAACCGAGCTAGGATAATCGAGGGGAATTTTCACACTTGGATGTTGTAAACTGTGTTTTGACATGTTGATTAAGAAAATTTTTAATGCTACATATGTTAGTTTTAGATGTTGATTTTTTTTCCATGTTGCATGCAACATTATATGGATGTTGCAGCAGGAATGTTACTGGTAAAATCACCAACGTACGGACGCTAGCAAGCCCATTTCTAAATATATGTATAAAATTTAGGAGAAGCAAAATTGATGTTGCATCAGGAATGTTACCGATAAATCACCATCTGATGTCCAACGTCTGGACGCTAGCAAACCCATTTCTAAATATATGTATAAAATTTAGGAGAAGCAAATTCTTATATATCCTAAACATCATATCTATATATATATATATAACTTATATAGAAGCACCCCACTAAGGGTCTTCTCTCAACATGCAAATTGTCCAAGTCACCATCCACTAAACTTCTCTCAACATGTAAGTTGTCCACGTCACCGTCCACTAGAACCATCAATTTATGTCTTCTGCCGATAATCTGTGGCTAATAGCTTCCATGCATGATTCTCAAGTTATCATCTCTCAATAAAATGAACATGTTGTCATGTATAATGTTGTTTGCAGATGAATGTTGCAATGCAATTACCTTAGTGTTTCTACTCTCAAATTTCATCTTAAACCATCCACAACCTACTATAAATCACCACATATGAGAGAAATTTCTCAATAATACTCCATGTAATTGAAATGTTTATTTTTTCAAAAAAATTAAATTCCATTCCATATATAATCATAATTGTATTGCACCCAAGTATCTCTTAATTAAATAATTTGATGTCGTATAAAAACAAAATTGTAAAGGCTTTACTATTCTTTGATATCATCTTATAATAATTATTAAAAAGTATAACAAACGTCCCGCTGCAACGCGCGGGGAATCACCTAGTTTTTTTTAAAGAAGGGACTATATATGTGGACGCTTACATGGAGTACATTAATTGCAATGCAATTACCTTAGTGTTTCTACTCCCAAATTTCATCTTCAACCATCCACAACCTACTATAAATCACCACATATGAGAGAAATTTCTCAATAATACTCCATGTAATTGAAACGTTTATTTTTTCAAAAAATTTAAATTCCATTCTATATATAATCATAATTGTATTGCACCCAAGTATCTCTTAATTAAATAATTTGATGTCATATAAATAAAAATTGTTAAGGCTTTACTATTTTTTGATATCATCTTATAATAATTATTAAAAAGTATAACAAACGTCTCGCAGCAACGCGCGGGGAATCACCTAGTTTTTTTTAAAGAAGGGACTATATATGTGGACGCTTACATGGAGTACATTAATTGCAATGCAATTACCTTAGTGTTTCTACTCCCAAATTTCATCTTCAACCATCCACAACCTACTATAAATCACCACATATGAGAGAAATTTCTCAATAATACTCCATGTAATTGAAACGTTTATTTTTTCAAAAAATTTAAATTCCATTCTATATATAATCATAATTGTATTGCACCCAAGTATCTCTTAATTAAATAATTTGATGTCATATAAAATAAAAATTGTTAAGGCTTTACTATTTTTTGATATCATCTTATAATAATTATTAGAAAGTATAACAAACGTCCCGCAGCAACGCGCGGGGAATCACCTAGTTTTTTTTTTAAAAAGAAGGGACTATATATGTGGACGCTTACATGGAGTACATTAATGTGCAAACTGGTACTGGTCACAGCTTAATTGATCCAGCCTCAGGTTTCATGGGTTGAGCAGAAGTACCATGCAGTTTTGGAACAAGGATGAGCTTCTCCTTACGATGGACTGTCAGTCCAAACACCTCAGCCATATTAATGTCCTCCTTCTTCATGGCGCCCGGTAATGTCCAGTCAAAGCAATACATGAGGTTCGCCAGCATGATATTGATAGTAGCCAAACCAAAGTTAACACCCGGGCACATTCTCCGGCCAGCCCCAAATGGAGTAAACTGAAAGTCATTCCCCTTGAAGTCGATGTCTGCCGCACTGCCACCATCCATGAACCTCTCTGGCATAAACTCCTCCGCCATCTCCCATGACTTTGGATCTCTACAAATAGCCCATGAGTTGATGATGACCCTAGTTCCGGAGGGGATTGTGTAGCCATCTATGTCACAGTCGGCCATGGATCGATGAGGTACGAGAAGGGGAACAGGAGGGTGTAGCCTTAGTGTCTCCTTCACGACGGCTCTTAGATAGACCATGCCAGCTAGGTTCTCTTCCTTCACCATTTGTTGTCCCTTTGGCATCTTCTTCCTCACCTCAGCTTGCAGCTTGGCCATCAGATGTGGGTTGCGCAAGAGCTCGACCATGGCGAATTCCAGAACCAAAGATGATGTGGCTGTGCCTGCCTCGAACATATCCTGGATGTGTGCATGTTTTATTTAGGAATTAAACATGTAGCCAGTTCTCTCCTTTCTCTAAAGAAAAATGGTTATACTAGGATTTCTTAAACTCACCATCAAGATGGCCTTCATGTGATCTCTGGTGATACCGTACTCTTCCTGAACAGAGAGCATCACATCGATGAAATCACTCTCTTCTTGCTCAGAGCCTTTTCGTTTCTCATGGTCCCCTATTATCTCCTCGAGCAACTTGTCCCATTTTTTGTGTGTCTGGTTCACCTTGCCGTTCATAAACCTGGTGAATAGCAAACCTACCGAATTTGCGAGCCCCGGGAAGTAGTCTTCCAAGTTGAACCCAGCAATCAGAGCAGTGGTCACGTGATTCAGCTCCCGGAAGAGCTTGTTCCGGCCCTCTGCCCTGAAAACTTGCCGCACACAGCGCGGCAGATGATGTCATTGGCGAACGCGTTCATCGTCTCGCTGATGTCCACCTCCGCACCAATGGTCGCCGCCTCCCTGATCTTGGCAATCACCAAGCGCACCTATATGATATGTATATAAAAATATGATGAATGCCATTCGAGGTAATTTCTCCCTCCTAGGAAAATAAATTGTTCTAGTTTTATCCTAAGTCAACGTTTCATCAAGTTTATAAAAAAATACCAACATTTGTGATACCAAATAAATCATATGAAAAAAATAAATTCAATTAATTGTTGGTCCCACTATTTTTTTACTTGGACCCAACAATTTGGTACTTCTCTTTATAGGCAATTTAAGATATTTTCTTTGTTTCCACCGTTAGATCTCTTGGGACGGACGGCCCTTAATATTCCCGAAACCGACCATTATAAAATTTCTCTTATAGTATACTTATTTGGTTTCATAAATATTGATACTTTTCTCTAAAAATATAGCCTTTTTTCAGGATAATATAGAATACTGCATATGCATATGATGTTTACACAGAATGATGTCGCGGGAAAATTGTTACCTCTTCCTGGCGGGCGACGTGGTAGGCCTGCACCTTCCTGACGGTGAGCAGGTGCGTGGTGACGAGCTTCCTGGCCTGCCGCCAGTAGTCGCCGTAGGGGGCGAAGGCGACGCTCGACGACCCGTACACGAGGCCGTCGACGACCGTGGACGCCGGCCGGGACGCGAAGACGTGGTCGTGCGTCCGCATGACCGCCCGCGCCGCGCCCGGGGACGACACGACGAGGTTCGGGACGGCGCCGAGGCGGAGGAGCATCAGGCCGCCGCTGCGGCTGTGCTTGGCGGCGAGGTCGCGGAGGGAGACGTGCGGGTGGTCGCCGACGAGGAGGAGGTGGCCGATGACGGGGAGCGCCGGAGGCGAAGGCGGCAGAGGCTTCTTCTTCGGCGGCTTTGGGCTTCGAGAGGCGATGTGCAGAAGCAGCGGTAGCAGCATGAGAGGGAGGATGAACAGCAGTAGCCGCTGTGCTAGAGGTGCCGTCGTCGCATCGGTGAATTGGTATACTAAATCCATGTGAGCCGCCATGGATGGTTCCTACTTCCTAGAGCGAGGGCGGGCGCCTGCGTTCTCCAAGAAAGTACTTGTGCAATATTGCTGGATCGATTTGGTTCATCTCGTCTACGAGCTAACAGTGAGTGAGATAGATTCGTCTTCGTCTGAATAACGGTGATAGGAAGGTAAGCAGCTGGTGTAGACGAAAACGACTTGTGGACACTGGATAGACACTGAAAACAAAAATCATTACGTTCGTTTCGAGAAACGTTGAATCTTTGCCCAGTATATACCACCCATCGGTCGATATTCGACTTAAGGGCCAGAATTTTAGCAAGTGTCACGTCAAATATTTTCATATTAGAATGACTAAATATATATGAGATAATTATAAAACTAATTATAGAAGTCGTGGCTAATTCGCATGCGAATACATTAAGATTAATTAATCCATCATTAGCACATGTTTACTGTAGCACCACGCTGCCAAATTATGGATTAATTATACTTAATAATTTCGTCTCGCAAATTAGAGTCAATCTGTTCAATTGGTTTTGTAATTAATCTGTCTTTAAACTCTTCAAATTAGTGTTTAAACATTTGATGTGACAGTGTTAAAGTTTAGCACAGGAAACCAAACAGCCCTATCGTCCATGTATATCGATCGAAGAGATCTTGTCATAGAAGCATAGATGATGGCGATGTCCATTACGATCATGCATGAATCAGGCAGGTTCACCGTCATATAATCACGCATTGCATAGTCAAATTTCCACTGCGAAGTAGACCCCGTGCAAGCCGGGGGGAAAAGACACGTTACGTGCGGATAAAAAACTTTCGACAGAACGGCTCATAGAAGTCGATTTCCAAACGGCAAAGCAGGTAAACCGTCTTTTTCCCCCTCTCCTCGCTAGGTCGTTTTTTGCCTAGCTTTTCATCATTGATAGGATATTTTTGTTTCAGTCCATTTGATTAAACTAGTAGAAGTGCAAATCTAAAATATTGAAATTTGAAAACTCTAACAATCTAGAATATTGAAATTACTGAGAACTCTAACAATCTAGAATATTGAAATTATTGAGAACTTTAACAATCTAGAATATTGAAATCATTGATAGGATATTTTTTTTGTTTCAGTCATTATTTATTAAAATCATTTCAAAATACAAATATATTGAAAACTCTAACAATCTAGAATAAAATATTTGAAATAGGCTATAGTCATGCAAAGGTTAATTAGGATCGTTGCCGCCCTAACTAGTTCAAATCTTAGAAACAATATAGAAGTTCCATAAACACGCGAGAACCCTCGAGTGATTAGGGAGACGCTAAAGCTTTTCGTCGCGATGAGCTCCAATAGCCCTAATCGCAAACGGCCTCGCGCAGTGGTGGTGTTTGCGAAATACGAACGCGATGACGCCTTGCTGCGGACCTCAGATAGACCTTCCCATCAAGGCACGAGCCAGCGGTGAGGCAACGTCGTCCTTCCTCGTCGACCGGCAAGCTCGTCCCTACAATTTTTCTCCAGCAACCCGAGCGGCCGCATTGAGAACAACATGGCCGCAAAGATAAGCGTTTGCAATCTCGTAGCCTTCGACACCAGTCGGGATAGATTTGCGGCCCACGGCACGTAGCAGGAGGAGGGCCAGACGCGGCACGCCCCCAGTTGAAGGCGATGAGCCCGTAGTAGGGAGGATTTTTTTTAAATTTAACCCTTTTTTAATAATATTTCAACATTAACCCATGAGAAATTTATTTCTGGATCTGACCCTTTTGGACGCGCCTGTCATGTTGGCGCGGAGAGCAGCCTTTCCCGCGCCAAAGCATGTGGCGCGTCAGGGATGCCACGGTGGCGGTCGCACGCAGTTTGGCCGCCACGTTGGAGCTCCGCGGGACTCGCCCTGCCGCGCCACATGCACTGGCGCGGCGCTGTTGACGCTGCCAGGCGGGCCTGGCGCATCAGGGTGATTATACACCGCGGCGCCGCGACCGCCCTTCTCTTCCTCCCTCCTTTCTTCCACCTTCAGACCACCACCTCCTCTTGCTGCCCTCCGCCCCCCCCCCCCCCCCCCAAATTCATCAAATCCGACGATTTACGGTGGGAAAAGTGAGGGGAATCGCACCCCACAGCTTAGGGAAGGTATTGCCCTTATCTATTTCGTGTTTTTTCTTTACATTTCTCATGTATTGGTACTCTTTTAATGGTTAGGGTTTGGTTAGGATTTTTATTTAGGTTGAATGGATGCTTAGTTTGATAGTTGTGTGGTGTACTAGTGATAATGTTATCGTTGTGCATGTGGATCTGAGGGACGAGTATGTGCATTTGTTTATATTGGTTATGTTATGTGTAGAAAATGAAAGTGAATGTAGTATTGGTATGATTAGTTGCTGTTGTATGATTAATACTAATAAAATTATGGCCTGTTTAATCGTATGATTAGTTTTCTATTTTTGTAATGTGTAGGTAGTTGAGATGTACAACCCTCGATATTATCAACAGAAGATGGGCTTAGGTCAATACCCCAATGAGGCTGATGAGGACGCTCATGTGCCTCCTGCGTTACCTGTACCGGAATGTCGTTGTGGTGTCCTGCTTAGGTGACACAATCCAGACACAGAAAGACCGTTGCGAGAGCTTATTATTGTTGTTGGAACAAGTTTGTGCTGGACCTTAGGAAAGGGGTTTCATGTTATTTCTTTCAGTGGATAGATGGGAAAGACAAGTTTGATCCTAGAATCCGTCTTTTCCCATACATAGAACGCACTGAGATTAAGCCATATAGCGAGTTTTGTCGATGGGTCCCTCCACCACCAAATCCTCCACCAATGAGCAGTGAGGAGAAGGATCTTGCTACAATAGAGAGAGTTAATAATCCTCCTTTTTGCCACTGTGGAGTGCGTGCCGAAATTCAACGGCCTAACGTTTGGGTCCCAATCAAATTTGCACCATTCTTCCGTTGCTCGCTAAAATCACAAGTAAGTTGACTCATTGGTTCTTGTTTCGTGATATTCATTTCATATATTTGTGGATGTGTAATGCGTATTACATCTTTTTTTGAATTTTAGAGGGGGTGGCCAAGGTGTGACTTCAATGAGTTTCTATATGGACCGAGAGCTGAATGGCCAACCGAAGCAGAAGTTCGAGAGTTCGAGTCTGGTGAGAAGCCATGGCCCTACGAGACCTGGCCGCCATCACGGTGCAAGTGTGGGATACTTGCCACAGAAGGTGTTGTGCCATCGGAGCTTGGGTTTGAAAAGTTCTGTGGCAACGCGTATGGAGAGTATTGGGTGAGAAATGCGCCTCTTCATTTTTATCATTTATTGTAACAAATGAATATAAATTTGTACATGCTTATATTGGTATTTTGGATTTGTAGGAGGGAAGGACATGTGATTGGGAGACATTTCGGGGTCGTCATGAGTTGATGTTAGAGTTGGGCGCCACATCTGAACCTTGGAAGAGGTACGAGACTGAAAAAATTAGGAAAAAGGTTAGAAGAGAATATGGTGTGCCGTTACCAGAAGATGAGGATATCTATGGTCCTATTTACGATGAGATGGTTCGTGAAACTGGCCAAGTGTTGGACTTTCAAGTGGGTTACGCCAACTATGAGAAAATCTTGGCATATTGGAGGCGTAATAGGGAGAGATTTATGGAAATTGGGATACGTCCTCTTACTAGTTCCGAAAAGGCGGCCAAGAGGAAGAAGAAGGAAGATGAGTGGGAGGCGTGGAAGGAGAGTGTGAGGGAGAAGAAGAAGGAGAGAAATTCAGGAGAGAGCTGAAGAGGCTCAGATGGAGGCAATGAGGGCAGCAGTAGCTGACTTGCCTACTGACTTGCCCAATGTTGGCGGTGGTGATGGAATGGATGAGGCGGCAAGAGAGGCGCAGCTTGAGGCAATTAAGGCGGCCAAGAAAGGTAAGGGTGTCTTGGTTGATGATGTGGGGACCTCCCGTCGAAATGTGCGTGATGATGATTGTGGTGACGACTAGTATCGATACATGGTTAATTGAGTTGTTTCATTTATTTAGTTGTTGTATTGTATCGAACTATGTGTTCAAGAACAATTTGCGTTCCATGTTATGTATTAGTGGATTGTATTTTAACGAGCAATTTTATTAGGGGACTATGTATTCGAGACCAAATTTATTGCCTGTGATGTATGTGCATGTGATGTATTTCCATGTGATGTATTTGAAGATAATTTATTGCAATTTTATTAAAACTTTGCACACAAGTAAATATGAATCGATAATAGCGACGATTCATGGTAAGCATTGCATGATATTTAGTCGTAGTAGTTCCGGCGACCAGGACATGTAGGAGGCATGAAACGCCTTGTCAAATTCCTTTGTTGCTCCTCACGCAGTTGTTCTTCAAGCTCGCTGACACGGGTTTGCAGTTGCTTTATCGTCTCGTCCTTCTGCACACTCTCTTGCACGAGTTGGTTGATTTGGTGATGCTTCTCAATGTTTTCCTCTTGGACCTGCTTGTTGAGATAGTGTAGGTGGCTGATGTATTCCTGCAGGTGCTGTTCAATTGGACCATCTATCCAACAGGTAAAGCCGCAATCTTCGAACTGAAACAATGGCATGAATAGTTAAGAAGGTTGACGGAAAAAAGTTAAGAAATGGCATGAAAACATGAATCGAAACCTTAAAATTTGGACATGGAAAAAACGTCGTCCCACGTGGTCAAAGGACTCGTAAACTTGAACTACCGCATCAAGACCATGGTAGCATCCAGGCCAGTACTCACATGGTAGGGAATTTTGATTTCCATAGAAATCTCTGGTCCTAACATCTAAGTTTGGGTGTGGACGAGGTGGATCTAATGGGCCATTGGTCCAAGACATTGTGATGAGAGGTTGTGTGAATGTTGAGCTAGTTCTATGATATTATAGAGGAGGTCCAGCAATACCATGAAGGTGCCTAGGATGCTCTTGAAAAGCATATTCCGGTGCAATTAAAAGCCTATGCACTGCGGACTGAAAAGCCTATTCGGGTGCACTGAAAAGACTATGCATTGTGGACTGAAAAGCCTATTTGGGTTCACTGAAAAGACTATGCACTGTGCACTGAAAAGTCTATGCACCATGTCGACTGAAAAGCCTATTTAGAATTTAGTGACTTTTCACGCATCATATGTCATCTGCAGAAGATAGACGTGACGTCTGCGAAGTTCGGGTGAAATATCGAAATAGAAATATGGAAGAATGTGGGACCATTGCCGCGCCAGTCCTACTGGCGCGTGGGGTTGGCTTTGACGCGCCATTGGCGCTGGCGCGTCAGACAGCCGCTGCCGCGCCGGTCACATTTCGGGGTTGTCCCCCTTCAGTGCGGTACTGGTTGAAAAGGGTCGCTGGCGCGGCAAGCCACCTGACGCGCCAAGGCTGCTGGCGCGGCAGGCCTTGACGCGCCAACGTGATTGGCGCGTCCAGACTCTTGCCGCACCGGCCACCCTTTTCAACCAGTACCGCACTGAAGGGGTCGTCCTTGGCAACTGGTCGGCGCGGCAACTAAGGCCTGACGCGCCACCTGTGCTGGCGCGTCTGCCTGTGGCTGGCGTGCCAACCGTACTGGCGCGGCGACTGTGCATATGGACTGAAGGACTGACGCGCCCTGTTTAACAGCTGACGCGCCACCCGTACTGGCGCGTCAGCTGTGGACTGACGCGCCAAACATACTGGCGCGGCGGCTGTGCATATGGCCAATGCTGCAGTTCTCCTTTCGCTGCTCTGACCTGACCATTTCGTCGGTCTGCGACACTAGAATTTTTTTTGTTTCCACCATAGCAAACCATACATTCTCAACTACTTCATCCCACATACTTTTTCCTAATTAAACACGTACATAAATGGGCTAGTTGCATACACAAATCTCCGAGTGGTTCCATACACAAATGTCACATAATTTCACATAGTTCCATACACAAATCTCACATAGTTTCACATAGTTCGATACACAAATCTCACATAGTTTCACATAGTTCCATACACAAATTGAGCATACACATCCTCACTGTCCCGGGGTGTAGGGACCTCGAGCGCAGGCGCTGACGTCCGGGCTGAGTAGGAAGAACGTTGGCACTGCCAACTTCAGTATGGTCGCGACGGCGGCGACGCGGACGAGGAGGTGTCTGTGCAGCAAATTAAGTATATCATCGAATGTAATTAAGTTGTGCTAATATGAGAGTTAAATAGGAGTACAAATGCTCTCACCTGGCTTGTCTCTCCCTGCGTGGGTGCAGGTGCATCAAACATCTAGGACATGCGCAGCTCGTCTGGTCCATACGTAGGGTCACTGTTCTCAGAGTTGTTCCCATCCGAAGGAGAGCTGGACGACTCTGGCGCGGCAGGAGCTTTACCAGCTCGGTGGCCTGACCCAGAGCCTGAGGCCTGGCCACTAGCACTGCGGGTCCTTGAACTAGTGCGCGAAGGGGTCCTGGTGGGCCCACTAGGTCCCTCATACACTAGAGTGCTTGCCCTTGACGAAGTCGTCGCAGAGGGGCTACGGCTACTTGTCCCAGGGGCATGGACCGGATCTGGTGCCGCTATGCAGTTAAGTCCACGAGCAAGTCTCTTACAGCTCCTTCTCACCTTCTGCAACATGTTAGTTAAATATATAACTTAGAGCGATAGTTTTATAAAATGACCAAGAATGAACTATTTGATGTAGACCTCACCTCGGCAAATGAACGCAGAAAATCACCGGTATTGTGCCCCCTAGTAGTGTATGCCTTTGCCACACCGGCCTCGTTTGCAAGATAGCCCAACTGCTGCGCCTGCTCAGCAAAATATTTTGTAAGTTAAAATAACATGTAGAAGTATAGCAGACGATGTAGTCCCCAATAGTCTCACCATGTAGTTTTGATATAGACCTCTCTGAACCTGTGTGCCCTCACGATTCAAACGGTCATAATCGTGAATGAAGTCTTCTCCCTCATCATCTGTGTCAGGCAAGTTTGCTACGGGCACGTTCGTGTTTGGAAGAGCTGGCTTCAAGAAAGCACGAGTAACTCCATAGTACCAACGAAGGTACTCAATAAAATTATTGAGCCTGTGCACAGCCCCATCATCTGGCTCTAACCTCTGCCTGTCTTCCCACTACTGCAGGTAAGCGGCATGTGTGACCCGCCAATCAGTTTGACCGTACCTCTTCCTCCTATCAAACCTGTACACAACATTGAACAATTATAACATGCAGATAAAAATGAGAATTTGTAATATGAAATGACATGTTCGGATTCGGTGTCAACTTACTGGTGAAGTACTAAAGAGGTGGATATGGGTTCTGGTGGAAAATATTGCAATCTCAAAACTGACGCAGGACACGGTGCGGCAAATGAAGCTCAACCACATGAAAAAAAATCAGTGGCACACGGGACCTCCAGATTTGACGATCACGTATGCACATAGGGCTCAATCAAAGCTCCTCTAGCTCGTCAGCGTAGTCAATCATGTATGGTTGCCAAAAGATCTAAAAGCACACATATTGAGATATGGAATCAAAATTTCAGAATTTAAGGACAGCTAGCTAAAAAAATTCATAAGTCCCAAGATACTTGTCGAATTGAGCTCAAATTTTGATATGACATGCATAGCAAAGGTGGAAACAAGTTTGGTATAATCTAGTCAGCCCAGATCGCGAGTTATGACCCTCAAATAATTGTTATGGCGCAATCAGCCCAAAAATGGTCTTTTTCAGAATTTAAGGACAGCTAGCTAAAAAAATTCATAAGTCCCAAGATACTAGTCGAATTGAGCTCAAATTTTGAATGGCATGCGTAGAAAAGTTGGAGACAAGTTTGGTATAATGTGGTCAGCCCAGATCGCGAGTTATGACCCTCAAATAATTGTTATGGCGCAATCAGCCCAAAAATGGTCTTTTTTCAGAATTTAAGGACATCTAGCTAAAAAAATGCATATGCCCCAAGATACTAGTCGAATTTTGCTCAAATTTTGATATGACATGCGTAGCAAAGTTGGAAACAAGTTTGGTATAATGTGGTCGGCCCAGATCACGAGTTATGACCCTCAAATAATTGTTATGGCGCAATCAGCCCAAAAATGGTCTTTTTTCAGAATTTAAGGACAGCTAGCTAAAAAAATTCATATGTCCCAAGATACTAGTCGAATTGAGCTCAAATTTTGATATGACATGAGTAGCAAAGGTGGAAACAAGTTTGGTATAATGTGGTCAGCCCAGATCGCAAGTTATGACCCTGAAATAATTGTTATGGCGCAATCAGCCCAAAAATGGTCTTTTTTCAGAATTTAAGGACAGCTAGCTAAAAAAATTCATAAGTCCCAAGATACTAGTCGAATTGAGCTCAAATTTTGAAATGACATGCGTAGCAAAGTTAGAAACAAGTTTGGTATAATATGGTCGGCCCAGATCGCGAGTTATGACCCTGAAATAATTGTTATGGCGCAATCAGCCCAAAAATGGTCTTTTTTCAGTGAATGAAATCAATATGCTGAGGACTTCAGAGAACGAACCTGTCCATGTGTCAGAATGTCGATGTCGTCCCTATAACTTTTGTAACGCCTTAGTGCGCCCCCTCAAACTGTTCCAATGTTCTTCCAGCAATAGGCAACAGTCGGCCTAGACTCGGGATCATGGTGCGGCCACGGCTTCATAAAACAAATTTCAAGTCAATATTGCATCAAGTACAATTATACAAACTGCGCAAACATAAAGATTAACACGAATGTCATCATTACCTCAACAGGTGCTCTGTAAGGTCTACCCATAGGGAACCTGAGCCAGATCCAAATCTGCAGTAGGTAAGCACACCCTCCAAGACTCGAGCCAGCTTCCGGTACGCTTGCATGCCTCACAAAGCTGCCTGTACAACCAACTAAGTGTCGCAGAACCCCAACTGAATGCTCCAATGTTCTCCCACTGCTGAGCCAGAAAAGGAAGGATACTCCATGTAACCATGTTCCCTGACGCGTCTGGGAACAAAAAACCTCCAAAGAGGTGCCACAACCACACACGAGCGTGCAACTCAACGACCTCCGGGGCAGCACCAGCCAGACAATGGTTGAAGTGATGCCTCAACCAAGACGAGTTCAAACCAGAGGTCCTCTTACTCGGATCTCCATCCTCTGGCTCTGGTGGCCTAATCCCTATCACCTGCTCAACCAAGTCCCTCCATCCTTCTGGCTGAATGATACCAGTCACGGGTAACCCCTCAAGCGGCAGGCCCAAGATCATAGCAACATCCTCCAAGGTCACTGTAATCTCGCCGCTGGGCAAGTGGAAGGTGTGTGTCTCAGGGTGCCACCTATCCACAAAACAGCTCAACAGGGGACCATCCATCACTGGCAAGCCCGCACAAACCACCTGAGCTAGCGGCAGAAGGCCAGCCTGTCGAATGTAGTGCGCGTAACGCTCATCCCACTTGAACGGCTTGTGGGTACGGGGCCTCAGAGGTTCCAACTCCTGCATACAAGGTAAGAGAACATTACAATTAATTAATATATTGATATTAACATTACAATTAATTAATATAATGATATAGTGAATAGCACAATGAATTCAAAATGTTCAAGCTATTACAATAAATATGAAGAATTGAAGAAATTTAATTTCTAAAACATTCACCTCCCCCGCGTCAACAAGGCGGTGCGCGCGATGCTTTGTGTCGTGGGCGATCTCAAGGAGCGGGAACACGGGGTGCACCATCCTGCAAAATTATATTACAGAAATATTAGAACAATTACAAATGAAATTATTACAACATTTGTAACTAAATTAATGCAATAAAATAAATAACTCGAACATTATAAATATCAACAAATTCTATATTATACCTGGCTGGCTACACTAATGGAACTAGAGCGATTGGTCTTTTTCTTTCCCTTTTTCCATGCCTTCTTACACGTGCAATTATTTTTGAACTTGTGACACTTGGAGCATCGGTTCTTTGACCTTTCCTCCTCAAACTCTCCAGTGCCAAAATCCAAACTAGCACGTCCTTGACGCAACTTATCCATGTCACCTTTAATACGCTTCTTCTTCCGCCGTCCCTTACCGGTCTTTTTAAGCTTTTCATTTGGCACATACTCTAAACCTTCGTAAGCCGGCCAATGCGAAGGATCAAGGTATGGTTCGAACGTTGATTCCCATACCTTTACAGTGTTCTCCCTAGCATAGTACGGGGACATGTAAAGTGGGGCTGTATAATCTAGACCTCTAGATCTGCATGTTGTAATAATGTGGGAACAAGGTAGGTGAAACAGCTGCGGGATCATACAAGAGCACTCCCCGGTCCTAAGGTCAAGTCGATATTGCCGGCCTCCATGACTCTCGCCACCTATGTTTGTACCACCGGAACCTCTTATACTATATATCATTCCATGTGGCCCGTGCGGTAGTCCAGTCTGATTGAGGGAACGAGTTTCTGCTCCATCTAAATGCTTCTCCGCTATTTTCCCCCACTTAGCTCCACCATCAAATAGATCCTTTGCGCATCCATAACGGTTTACAAAGTACTCATTACATTTCGTGAACGAGTACTCAATAATTCCAGCAATGGGTCTGCTACAAATACCTTTGAACACATAGTTTAGAGACTTGGCATAATTTGTGGTCATGATGCCATAACGTGCCCCGCCCTCATCAAAAGCTTGAGCCCATTTGTCCTTGTCACCCATTTCACCCTCCAACCATTCTTTTGCATCTTTGTTCAAATCCGGTGCCAAATCATTTAGTTTCTCCTCAAACTCCTTCTTAGTTGGCACGGGGCACAACACATTCAATTTCTCTATGACTTCCTTCTTCTTGTGACACCTCCACATGTTGGCAGCAAAGTGCCTCATGCACCACCGGTGCACTAGGGGTGGATATCCATCCATGTGGTCATTTGCACACTTGAGAAGTCCAGCGTGATGGTCTAAAATCATACAAACCTGCCTAGATGGCCCAAGAACATGGCGTCGGACTAGCTTCATGAACCAAGACCAGATAATCCTGAGAATGTTAATGATTATAGGCCAATCTCCCTCCTGAACTATTCTCTCAAGTTCCTCACCAAGCTTTTGGCTAACAGGCTACAACAGGTGATTCTCCAGGTAATTCATACAAATCAATATGGTTTCATTAAGGGGAGAACCATCCAAGATTGCTTGGCTTGGGCCTATCAGTTCCTACACATATGTCATAAATCAAAGAGACCAATTGTCATATTGAAATTAGACTTTGAAAAAGCCTTTGACAAAGTGGAGCATCTAAGTGATACTGCAAATGTTACATCACAAAGGCTTCTCAGATAAATGGGTTTCTTGGATGAGATCTTTGCTCTCCTCTGGCTCATCTTCAGTGCTACTAAATGGAATCCCAGGAAAACCATTCAAGTGCAGAAGAGGTGTTAGACAAGGGGATCCTCTTTCCCCCCTTTTATTTGTCTTGGCAGCAGATTTATTGCAGTCTGTGATCAATAATGCAGCAACTAATCATCTTCTTAACCACCCCTTAGGTCCCAGTTTTGGTGGAGATTTTCCCATAATTCAGTATGCTGATGACACACTTCTTATCCTTCCTGCTGAAATCCAAACCCTTGAGAATCTGAAAGTTATTTTGCACACTTTTGCAGCATCCACTAGTATGACAAGGAATTACAACAAGTCTTTTATTGTGCCAATAAATGTTGAGGACGATTTGATGACATCTCTGGCCAACTCCCTGGGATGTCAGATTGGGCAAATGCCCTTTACTTATCTTGGGCTCCCACTTGGGACAACTAGACCAGCTGTGTCTGATTATTTGCCAATTTTGAATAGGATGGAGAGACATCTAATGGGGATCTCGAAGATGCTTTCATATGCAGGAAGGCTTATTCTGGTTAACTCAATATATTCTTCAATGCCAACATTTTACATCTGCACTCTGAAGGTGCCAGTTGAAATCCTTGATCAATTTGACAAATACAGGAAGCATTGCCTATGGAATGGTGGAGACATAACCAAGAAAGGGGGATGCTTAGTTGCTTGGAAAACTGCATGTCTGAGCAAAGAGGAAGGAGGTTTGGGAATTATCAATCTCAGAAGGCAAAACACAGCCCTTCTTCTAAAGTTTCTGGACAAGTTCTATAATAAGAAAGATTTACCTTGGGTCAACTTAACCTGGAGCTGTCTGTACAAAAATGGTACACCTCCCCATGCTAGGAAAAATATTGGCTCTTTCTGGTGGAGAGACATTATGACCTTATTCCAGCAGTTTCAGATGATTTCCACCTGCTCCGTAAATAAAGGTGATACAGTTTTATTCTGGAAAGATCTATGGAATGGATTCATCCCACAATGGAAATACCCACAGCTCTTCTCTTTTGCTCTCAAGGAGAATATTTCAGTTTATCAATACCTTTCATCAGACCCGGACAGACTTTTTTGGAACCCACTTTCACAGCAAGCTTCTGATCAGCAGGATGAACTCCAAGTCTTTCTGCTTAATCTGCCAAGGGATGACTCACCAAGGATCTATGGTCATATATTTGGGGGTCTAATCTATTCTCTAGTAAGCAAGCATATAAAGCCCTCAGTGGCACTATGCCAGCCTCACCTCTGTTTAAATGGCTATGGGAATCAAAGGTACAGAATAAGCACAAATTCTTCTTTTGGTTGCTCTTGAGGGATAGATTAAACACGAGGAACTTACTTCGGAGAAAGAATAAGCATCTTGATGACTATAATTGTGCACAGGGTGTGGAGCTTGTCGATGAGACAGTCCAGCAACTATTCTTCGACTGCCCCTTTTCTGAAGCATGCTGGATCTTCCTAGGGATTCAATGGGATGTTAATCTTGCTCCTCTTGACAGGATCATTCAAGCTCGACAACATTTTGGTTCAGCCATTTTTAGAGAAATCTTGATCATTGCTGCTTGGTCACTCTGGAAACATAGGAATGGTATAGTCTTTGATGGGGAGGCTACCTCTTTTGCTCGGTGGATAAAAATCTTCTCGGATGAGCTACACTTGGTTCTGCTTAGGGCTAACCAAGGATTAGGAGATGCCTTAAAATCTTGGATGAGTAATAACCTTTTGTGATTTTGTCCGCCTTTTTCCCCCTTTTGGCCTTAGGCCTTGTAAATAGTACATATCCATCCCTTATAATATATAAAAAATGGTAGGGGCCTCCCCTGCCGGTTTCGCTTCAAAAAAAGACCAGCTCTCAAGGTTTTCAGACTCTACAACGGCAAAGGCAAGGGGCACAATCTGCGACTCTGCATCCACCGAGACAACCATCAGAAGGGTACCCTGATACTTGCCTGTAAGAAATGTACCATCCACGAGTATGACAGGACGGCAATGCTGGAATGCTAGTAGACACTGTGGGAAGCACCAGAATACCCTATGCAAGACATGCTTCAACACACCATTCGGACTTTGCATCAAACCGGTGGTGTAAGGAAACCATTTCACTCCAGGGTTGAAATGGGCATTGCTTGTAGCACTCGAGGAACATGGCCATATGACTCGGCCCAATCACCCCATAGCATGGCAATGGCATGCTGCTTGGCCCTCCATGCCTTTGAATACTTCACACGGTAACTGCTAAAGGCAAATATGGATTCAATGAGTGAGGGAATTGATGTATCATTGTCCTTCATAACAATTCCAAGAATTCTACGGGATAGATATCTTGCTGTCAGTTGGGAATGTACTTGCGTCGCCACGATGGTTCTACATGTGTGTGGTTGGACCACCCTACTAATCTTCCACTGACCGGTGCTTTTCACAAACCTAGCCCACACTCGCCAAAGGCAACCTTGCTTGCACGCAACCTCATACCTTAAATTCCTATCCGAGTGAATTACATAGAACTGCCAGAATTTCTTCACTGCATAGTCCGCCAGAAAATATTGCATTTCTTCAAAACTACTAAACCTCATGTCTTTCATAATGGTAGGATTCTCAATATCTTGCGTTGCCTCCCATGTCAGAATTTCAAACTGGCAAACAGCTTTATCACACATGCTAATGTCCCTATCATTCGGAACTGCGGGAATCACAGCATCTACTTGCCTCAACAACGCAATCTCTCTAGGAGTGTATGCTGCAAATCGATCTTCAACAATTGGTGGCGCTGTAGGCACCGACCCAACATCAACATGCCCCTCATCGTCACCATCTGCCTCCTCTACTTCATTCAGAGGGTCTACCGCATTTTCAATTGGTGAGCATCGTCCTCATCACCTCCACCTTCAGACCCCGTTGATATATCATCATCATCATGTTCATTCTCCTCTTGCTCAAATACACCGGGATCAAAATCATCAACGCCACGAGCCATATCAAATGGGTGATCATTGCAAAATCGCTCAATTCTAACATTATTGTCTAGTGGAGCTTCATCCAAATGACTAACGTTGGATTGTTGAGTGAGATTCTCAACCGCTATATGCTCAACCTCGAGTCTATAAACTTCTTCGGCGCTACTCCGGGTCCTACGGCATATGTCAACCGCAACTTCATAGCAACCAACGTTAGCCCCTGCAACTATCTCCTTGTACTGCCGCCAATGCGAATCGGACGACAAATCCATCAACACATAATGTGACCTAGCTTTCCCACAATCAAAATCGCCCTCTCAATTTGACATCATCCGCACGACAACCATATGTGCTAATCACACGCTGAACCACATCATTTAAACTTAGAGGCGAATCAAACAACTCTACTTGCTCATCCATTTTCTCAAACTCCCCATCCTCTTTCACAATACCACCATGAAAAATACGAACTAAACGATCCATCTAAAAAATACAATTCATTTCACATACCTCCATTAACAAATATTACATAGAAAATATAACTAACTTGGCTACATTGACGCAATTATACCATCTAAACTACACTACACAATCCAAAAATATTTCACAAAATCAAGTCATGCAGCTACTTCTACACGTAAAAATCACGAGCAGAGCAACTATAACGACTTCCTAAAGCATCAATATCAATTAATCGAACCTCTAACTCATCACATTTCGAAATCAAAACCCTAACCCTAGGAACACATCCATAATAATATCTCACAAATTACTAACTAATCGAGGGAAAAAAGTAGGGGAATACCTTCACCACGAGGTGGGGAATGTTTCCCCTTCTTTTCCCACCTAAATCGCCGGATTTGGGGGGAAATGGGGACGGCGGAGGCCGGCGGCGGCAGCTCCTGGCTTGGGCGCGCGCGGTCCGGAGGTGGAAGAAGGGAGGGAGGAGAAAGGGTGGGCCGCGCGCCGGCCTGTGGTTATGACGCTGCCGTGCCGGACCGCCTGGCGCGTGACGCGCCAGCTCCGACGGCGCGTCAAACCCAGGCCCACCACGAGCCACGCTGGTGCCCTCTGTCAGCGGTGTCTCCGGCGTGGCTGCCTGCCACGCCAAAGCATGTGGCGCGACGCGCCACATGCTTTGGCGCGGCAAAGGCTTATGGGGTCCAATAGGGTCAGATCCGGAAATAAATTTCTTATGGGGTGAATGTTGAAATATTATTAAAAAAGGGTTAAATTTTAAAAAAATCAGTAGGGAAAGGCACAGTCCAGTGTTTGACTCAGCAGAATAGGCAAGCATTGGTAACGTGCATGTACATGAGCTCGAGTCCTACATGAGACTGGTGTCATCCATGTATATCTATGGAATTATAGTTCATTTGACTTTTTTTAACTCAAATTTGACCACTTGTCTTATTCAAAAAATTATTAAAAGTATCATATTTTTTGTTGTGAATTTCTTTATTAATAAAAGTTGTTCAAGAATGGTTTAAATTTGACTACAGTTACACAAATGTTCTAAATAAGACGGGCGGTCAAACGTGGGGTAAAAAAAGTCAAACAAATTATAATTTTAAACGAAGTGAGTATTAACAGCAGCAACAGTTTTAACAATGGAACTAAGGCTCCTTGGAAAACTACACCTCACAATAATATATCAAATCTGTGCTTGCATATTTTGAAAGTATAGGCACAGATAAAAATATATGAAGATTCCACGGGGCTATGGGTTCCTTTTCTGGATTTTATATATACATAGTAATATTTATGAACAAAAATGGCTAATTTGTGCTTACACATTCTCGTTGCTGGTATTTTAGAATGCACAAAAACTTTAGATATATCTACTTTAAGGAAAAACTATTTAACATATTCAAACCTTTAGCACGTGCAATAATATTATTTTTTACACGTTCACAAACAATAAGCAAAGGGAACATATGCCTATTAATGATATGGAACGATACAAAAGGACCTGAGCATTGGAGTTTCGAGTATCAAGATATGCTAAGAGGAATACTTTGTTACCATTTTTTTTTGAAAGGTTTTGTTACCCATTTGAAATATTACATCCTACAAAACAAGGCAACTTCTCCGACAGGTTCCGAGGCATGCCTTGTTATGCTGACCTCGATGGGTTATGTAATTTCTAACTTTAATTATTGTTTATGATCACTAAGATAAGCAAACCTTGGCCCCGTGAAAGGGCATCTACCTTACTGGTTAGTAAGAGCACCTAAGTAGCACCCAACAGACGCAGGTTCGACTCCCTGTGAGAGCGAATTAATTGGGTCTGAAATAAAAAATATGCAAAAAATAGGTTGAGGTTTCCCCTGCTGACTTCGGTCAAAAGTAAACCTTGGTCCCAAGGAATAAAGTTAATCCCCACAAGATGGTCAAGCGGTTCAACTATAAAATCTACCAAAACACGGGGAAAAATATGAATGATGCCCATTGAAAATTTAAAAAAAATAGATAAGAAATGTTGATCAATATTTTTTTAAAATGTTGAATCTGATTCAACATTTTTATAAAAGATGAGTCACCATTTCAGCTGAAAAAATATTGCTTTATTTTTTTAAAAAATAACCCTTTTATCTAGGCTTATTAGAAAAAATTGAGCCAATATTTTTATAAAAAATATTCCCAACATATTTTTTAGAAAAAAGTTGAAGTCAATATTTTATTATAAAAATTATCTTCTTTTCCTCAGCTCCGGCGCTGGCGGTTGGGCAGGTCGGACGAGGACCAACGACGCTGGGCTCTGTGGCCTTTTGGGCCGATGATGTTTATGTTGTAAAACAACCGGATTTTCCAAGAAGGAAAGGAGGACTAGAAGTCCTAGTCCTTGTCCGGTTGCTTGTGTGCTCTTACCAAATCTCTAGCCTTAGTTCAGACTATATAATCGGAGGAGCACCCCCATTGTAATACATCGATTTGAGGAATAAAGAGAAGCTACACCTATATTGTCTCTTGTCTACTTTATACTTGTTCTTGTGTGCTTGTCGTGAGAGGCGTGAGAGGGAGAAGATCCAACCGTTGACGACGTGTTTTACAACAGTTTACAGAAATCTTAAAAACTAAAAGGTGAAGAATATTCTAAAAAGTACTACTATATAGGGCTCCGAAGCCATAAGACCAGTTGCTTGATTATTGAATGTCAACTATGATGAGGGACACTGCATCATCTGGATTCAATCAGTCAGTGTCCACTGTCCAGTAGTATCAATTTCAGGCTTTCAGCTATACCGAGGTTTTAATCAGTTCACTAAAACACCCCTGCAGAGCAATGTTATTCAAGCTGCGGACCTAGGGGCAGAACTGGAAACTGAGCAAATAAGGGAGCTCGGGGGGTTTCCTCTGTTCTGCCGCCGCCACAGCTTTCTTGTGCTCTCACCGCCGGCGTCGGGCAAACCAGGCCTCCTCCACCCCGCCGAAGGCTTCGCCCGTCGAGGGGAATCGGCTGCTTCCTCTCCATCTCCTCCGCCCTCTACCGGCGGCGGATCGGCGTGGCGTGGAGATCCGCCCGTCCGGATTCGGATCGATTCCCCCACTGCCGGTAAGTGGCCCAAATCTTGTCGCGATTCAAGTTAATTCAGGTAGATCCAGGTCGTAGGAACTACCATTCGCGGCACAAATCGATTATCTATCTTGTTGAAAACCGGAGGTATGGGACTGGAGGATTCCATTTTATACCTGTGTTCTTTGTCAGTAGGGTGTAATGAGTGCTCTGAAGGGACGTGAACTATTTTCCTATGATGTAAAAAATGGGGATTAGCTGAAAATGTCCAGTGACCCCTCGCCTTCGGGAGTTAGGCTGGTTTCCCAATCATTTTGGTGGCTGATTGGTTGTATTGTGCAGTGCTAAAGTTGCGAAATTTTATAGGCAGGTTATGTGAATCAAATCCGTTGAGTTCAACATATTGCCGTAACTTTATTGAATCTGGTTTTAGATAAAAGAGCCTTGGCTAGCTATATGTTGTTATTTTCTTCTAGGGCCATATTTGAGATTTGTCTGTGCTTACTGAATGGTAGAAACCAAATATATGAACTTTATTTTGTAATTCCTAATATAACTATCATATAATATGCTTGTCGCTATTTACTTGGCTGTAGATTTGCCCTGCCAAACAAACATGAATGTTGGTCTAGAAAACATGACAATGCACTATAGTCCGCTGGTCGATCTGCTTGTAGAAGCAGGATCATCTTGTAGGTTGTTATTGTTTCTTCATTGAGTTTAAGATCTTCTCCCTAATAGAATTGTGCACCAGAAATCTACTGCCAAGTTCTGTACGTCCAGCAACTATTGCTGGCTGAGTAGCATCAAATTAATTTAGCGTAACATCCATTCATAATCACTTAACCTGTGATTGATGTCTTTTTTGAGTTCATAGAAAGAGACTAGCTAACTTTGCTAATGCATTTAGAATATTTCAGGGTTCTACTTAGAGCCATTATATATGGCTAACAGGGAATTGACTTGCATCACTTATCCTTCGTTGCTGTTCAAATCAACTTACACCTTGTGTATTGTAGAGAATAGGCAAAACACCACACACCCTAGGAAGGGGGGGTGACCTTTCATTATATAGGCCGAATAGGCTTGGAGTACAAGTCAAGTACAATACAAGGCTATACACCTATACATATCTAATACCCGCCCGCAGTCGCAGGGGGAGGGGAACTAACACCCAGACTGGACCGAAAATCAGTAAACAACTGTACAGGGAGACCCTTAGTCATGATGTCAGCATATTGATGGGACGACGGAACGTGGAGCACCCGAACCTGTCCCAAAGCAACCTTCTCTCGAACAAAATGAATATCAATCTCTATATGTTTAGTGCGACGATGATGGACAGGATTTGCAGCCATGTAGACAGCACTGACGTTGTCACAATAAACAATAGTTGCCTTGTCGAGAGGAAGATGAAGCTCCTGAAGAAGCTGGCGCAACCAACAACACTCAGCCACAACATGAGCTACAGCACGATATTCTGCTTCAGCACTGGAGCGAGATACCGTGGTCTGTCGCTTAGAAGACCAAGACACCAGACTATCTCCGAGATAAACACAGTAACCAGAGGTAGAACGTCTAGAGTCTGGACAACCTGCCCAATCCGCATCAGAGTAGGCAGTCAGGGAATCCACTGAGCCGGAACCAATGTAAAGCCCATCGTCCAAAGTACCCTTCAAATAACGAAGAATGCGTTTCAGAAACGCAAGGTGAGGGTCCCTTGGATCATGCATGAACAAACAAACCTGCTGAACAGCATAGGCAATATCTGGCCGAGTCAGAGTAAGCCACTGAAGAGCACCAGCAATGCTCCTGTAGAGAGAGGGATCGGCGACTGGCGGCCCATCTGTAGCAGACAACTTGGACTTGCTATCAACGGGCGTGGAGGTCGGGTGACACTCAGTCATGCCGGCGCGTTGAAGAAGTTCCAGGGCATATTGTCGCTGAGAGAGAAACAATCCATCCGAAGTGCGCTTGACTGAAATGTTCAGAAAATGATGTAAAGAACCAAGATCCGTCATGGCAAACTCGGAGTGCAGGCGCTGAATAACAGAAGCAAGCAGATCTGTGCTGGAGGCAGTGAGAACAATATCGTCCACATATAAGAGAAGGTAGGCAAGATGCGAACCACTCTTGTAAATGAACAGGGAAGTGTCAGTAACCGATGGAACAAACCCAAGTTGCTGAATATAAGTAGCAAATAGCTGGTACCAAGCACGAGGAGCCTGTTTCAGACCATAGAGCGACCGCTGCAATAGACAGACATGATCAGGATATGAAGGATCAATAAATCCAGGTGGCTGCTGACAGTATACAGTCTCACTGAGATAACCATGAAGGAAGGCATTTTTGACATCAAGCTGATGGATTGGCCAATGACGAGAGCTAGCAATACTCAAAACTGTCCGGATAGTAGTGGGTTTGACAACTGGGCTGAAGGTCTCGTCATAATCCACTCCATGTTCCTGATTAAAACCCCTGACAACCCAACGAGCCTTGTGTCGAGCCAGAGAACCATCAGAATGAAATTTATGCTTATAAATCCACTTCCCTGTCACAACATTAGCGCCGGGTGGCCGAGGAACAAGACGCCAAGTACCATTATCCATGAGGGCTTTGTACTCATCTGCCATTGCCGCTCGCCAGTTAGGATCAGCAAGAGCACTGCGATAATTCCCTGGAATAGGAGAAGCAACAACATGCTCAGCGGAGAGGTTCCGATAACTGACAGGCGCAATTGTACCGGTCTGCAGACGAGTAAGCCGCCGAAGAACCGGCGGAGGTGAGGCGCCACGCATAGGACGTGGAGGCGCAGGCGGCGGCTGTAGTGCACTGGCTGTAGCACCGTAACGGCGAGCAGGAAGCGGACCATTCACTGGACGACGGCTGAAAACCTGCCCACGAAAACGCCCTGGAGGCAGTATAGGATCAGCCTCAGGCGCTCCAGGCGGTGGCTGAACTGAGACAGCAGCTGCAGGCGCTGCTGCAGCATGAGGAGCAGGCGCCGCAGCTGCTGCTGGCGCGGCTGCAGGAGCCGCTGTGGCCGCGGCACGATCAGACGGGGGCACGAAGCCGCTCCCGCCCGAAGTAGAAGGCTCCGAACGTCCAGGTGGGGGCACAGAGCCGCGCCCACCGGGAGAAGGCTGCGGTTGCTCAACGTCATGGAGAGACGGAGCGGCCGCAGGAGAAGCTGGTGAAGGTACAGAACCGTTCCCACCAGGAGAAGAAGAACCGCTCCCACCAGGCGCTGCTGCATTGTTAGTAGGACAAGGTGCAACAAAATCCATGTCGTCGTCTCGTAGAAAATCATATGAAGAAGAAGAAATCTGGCTATTGTGTGCAAAAGGGAATGAAAGTTCATCAAACACAACATGCCTCGAGATAACAACACGACGAGTGGCTAGATCAAGACATCGATAGCCTTTATGTGCAGAAGGATAGCCCAGAAAAACACATGCAGCAGAGCGAGGAGCGAGCTTATGTGGGGAGACCGCTTGAAGATTGGGATAACAAAGGCACCCAACGCAAGTGATCATAAGTAGGAGCGCTGCCATAAAGCCGGGTAAAGGGAAGCTCGCCAGAAATAGAGGTTGATGGACGCCTACTCAGAAGATATGTGGCTACAGATAATGCTTCAGCCCAGTAAATGGGAGGCATGGATGCATGCATCAGAAGAGTACGCACAGAGTTATTAAGAGTACGAAGAACGCGTTCAGCTTTGCCATTTTGAGCGGATGTGTAAGGGCAGGAATGTCAGAATAAAATACCACGAGACGCTAAAAACGTTTCAGTAGCAGTGTTCACAAATTCTCTACCATTATCAGTTTGAAAACACTTAACGGGAAGGCTGAACTGAGCTTGTGCGTATGAAATAAACTGAACAAGAATCTCATGAACATCAGACTTGAAATGAAGTGGATATATCCAACAAAAATGAGTAAAATCATCCAGCAATACTAAGTAATATTTGTAGCCTGAAATACTTGGAATAGGAGACGTCCAAACATCACAATGAACTAGCTCAAAGGGAAAAGAAGTCTGGGAGGTAGATGCACTAAAGGGAAGGCGCGTGTGCTTGCCTAGCTGACAGGCATGACACATGGAGTGATCTACTTTATTACAAGTGATGTATTTATTCTGGCGAAGAGAGGTAATGGCGGCTGGGGCAGGATGACCGAGACGCTGATGCCACAATGAGGTGGAAGCAGCGAGGAGGGCTGTGGCAGTGGTAGGCGTGGCAGCAGTGATGGTGTACAGGTCACCGTCACTATTGCAGCGAAGAATCACGCGTCGCGTCCTGAGGTCCTTCACAGAGAAACCAGAGGCATCAAATTCAATTGAACAACGGTTGTCACGAGTGAATTGTCGAACGGAAAGAAGATTACGGACAATAGAAGGAACGACTAGGACGTTGTTCAAGGCAAATTTAGATGCAGGTGTATGAAGAACAGACTGACCACGAGACATGACAGGAAGATGCGTACCATTGCCTACAACAATAGAAGAAGGCAGCGGAGAGGAGCGGGAGAGAAGTATACCTTCCGAAGAATGCATGTGGGTGGAAGCGCCGGAGTCGAGTACCCATGGAGTAGATCCTTGCACCGACATCTGCTGAAGTGCAGCAATGAGACCCGCCTGATCGAAGTTGGGCGCCTGCGGCTGGCTGGAGTACTGCACGGGGGCAAAGGCTGTGTGGGCTTGAAGAGGGACCGTGGCCTAACAGCCCTGCACCCGGTGCATTGGAGGCGCCCGTGCCCTGTGGGCGCCAGCCACCCGCCTGTCCTCCTCCCTGACCGGGCCATGGGACAACACAGAACCATGGTGCGGCAGGGGAGGGCAAGCGCGGCTGACCGCCCTTTGACCGCCGCCTTGTGGACCACCGTAGTGCTGCTGGCCGCCGCCATAGCGCTTCTTCTTAGGACGACGCTGCTGCTGCTGCGGCGTGTTGGAGGAGGAAGACGTCATGCGGCAGGCTGAACCACAGCCGCTGGAGGGAGCAGAGGCGACAAGGGCAGTGGAGGACGCCACCATGGACTCATTGGCCAGGCGCAATTCTTTTAGAGAAAGCTGATCAAGCGCCTTTGCAAAGGTCATGTCCGGGGAGGCAGCGATGAGGTCGGCAGTGATGCTGTACTTGGGATTGACGCCACGCAGAAGATTCAACACCATGGTGGGCTCCGAAACTGGCTGACCCGCATCACGAAGACGATCAGCGGCCTTCTTCATCAGGTTCCCGTAGTCTTCAACAGATAAATCTCCCTGAGTCATGGAGTGGAAATCATGACTCAAGTAGATGGCACGAGGAGCCTGATTGGCGCGGAAGTGTTGCTCGATGGCGACCCAAAGCTGACGGGCAGACTGTCCAGGCGCCATGGTGAAGTCGAGGACTGGTTCGGAGACGGAGCCATAGAGCCAGCTACGGACACAGCAATCTGCTTGAGTCCAAGCGGCAGTGGGGCTGGCAGGAGGTGCCGTCCCATCTATGTGCGCCAGCAGCCCGAACTTCCCGCACATCGCTTGAAAGAAGGCGCTCCACTTGGTGTAGTTCCCAGCCCTAAGTTCCAGAGTAACCGGAACATGGGCCTTGACGGGAATCGACGCGTAGGGGCTGATTGCTTCACCCATTGCAGGAATTGGCGATGAAGATGGGGCAGAGGAACTGCTGGAGACTTCGGCAGAGGAGGAGGGAGCAGCGAGTTCGTCGTTGATCACCTCGGACATCAACAGATGGATCTGTTGGAAGGGGGGAGGAGGGCGCCTGAGGAGGGAGGCGCCTGGTGGGTGTTGCAGGAGGGGGAAGGGCAGAGGCGACGCCTGGGATCGGCGCCTGCCTGGGAGGTGGTCGCGCGTGGGGGGATCCCACAGCGATTTAGGGCAGCGGAGGAGAGGGGGGAAGGGGGGGGGGGGGGCACGGTCAGGCCAAGGGGAGGGCCCGGACTCGTGATACCATGTAGAGAATAGGCAAAACACCACACGCCCTAGGAGGGGGGGTGACCTTTCATTATATAGGCCGAATAGGCTTGGAGTACAAGTCAAGTACAATACAAGGCTATACACCTATACATATCTAATACTTATTTTTTGATACAGATACTTACAACTAAAATTATGCTGGGCCTGTATGTTTCTTTCCTTTCCTGAAAAATAATCTGACACTTAGCATCGATTTTGTGTTTTCAAGAGGGTTGTCAAAGAAGCAGCTTCATACTTTTCAGACATGCACATTGAAAAGGCGAATGCTGTAGTCAGAGTTCAGTTTCAGTGCATAACCTTCTTTTTACTGATATGGATGACAAACCATTTTTACTAAAAAGTTGGAAAATTTGTGCACACAATGTGACATGAGCGTCATTAAGATTTTGCTAACATGTGAAAGAATCTCTAGATTTTGCTAACATGATCTTGACTTGTTTTTATTCTACCTGCACAATTATATGGAACTTGTCCTCAGGGAACCATGAGAAATTGCATCCATTCCCATGGAATGAAATTATGTTCAGCGTTGGTCGCTCAAGTGTTGTATAGTTGATCTGGTTGATGAAATAGCTGCTTGGAATAGGCACTTGCAGGTCAGCTGATTGGCGTGAGAACTTAAACGGCGATGATTCGAAGTGACTTACAACAACAACAAGAACACATAGCCTTTCAATGACTCGAAGTGACATATATGATCTGCATTAAGGTTCTGCTGTCATGTGATATATGGAAAGCTTTCTATGGCATTGTAGAAAGCAACGACGGCTATTGGGAGCATTCTGCGCTGACTTCCTCTAAGGTCGATGATGGGGCTTGGTCGAGGGAGGTCATGACGTTGATATTGCGGATCTGAAAGTGCAAATGTCATGGGCTGTTGTGTTTCTTGGACTTTCGCGGGAGATATGAACTATCCTGTTCCTAATCCACAGGCTGGTTAGCTGTTGTTTGTTTCCAAGATTGTATGATTTGTATGGAGTGCTGTAGAATAATAATTGCCTGCAGAAAGTCAATAGCAGACAAAGTGCCTGTACCCACCTGGTGCTGATGTTAGATTTTGGTTGAGTTGAAAAAAATGTTGTCAAGTTATGAACCACGGAACCCATCATTGCTTTGGCTTTGAGTGGACTCTCTAGTCTCTTAGTTGTTGGTAATGCTAAGAACATTTGTGGGATATAGTTGCAGTGCTTGCTTGATCTGTATACTTGTGCATCGTCCAGCTCCGTCATATTTAGCCATGCTGCAAATTGCTGGTACTAATAGTTGTGCTAGGCCCTGCAAGATCGTGGTGTCATATGGTGTGGTAGATTGGTTCAGAGTTGGTGTCACATGAAACGGAAGAACAACTGAGGACATATTAGTCCTCTCCTCAACACTTTTTCAGAGGTTCTCGCAACAATCTGTAAGAAGAAATATCACCAAGGCACAAAAGGCATGGTGTTAATAGGGTGGAATTTTTAATCATCCTTGATCTAAAGTACTAACTGCGCCAACTTATCCATCAGTTGGATAATCACCTCATTTATCACTTCTAGCACCAAATCACCAAAGTCAGGATTCGTGAGTTTAATGAGTAAATCATTCTTGTCAGCTAATTTGAATAGCATTGCCCAAAAATAAGCCGCACAAACTGGACTTACAAATACTGGAACATGATAGTTTTGCAATGGTAGGGATCCCATCTCCAAATTAAATACTCGGAAGTACATGCAGGAAATGTAGAGGGTAAAATAAACCAGAAGATAGAGTATGTGGACGTCATGGACACTTAAAGACAGAGCCAATGAAATGATGAAGTCTTTTGTCTTTCAGATTGCAAGAAATACGGAGTATTTCATTCATCGCCACATCTCCTCAAGCCCGCAGCACATCTCCTCAAGCGATGCCGACTCCTTTACAACCTAAAACGCCATTGCATTAAAAGAATAAGTAGCTTGCAGATACGTGATTGAGAGCATAAGCATATATTGAGCAGCTATGAGATTGGGTCAGCATACCTTGCTTATCCTGGTCTTCATTTCACCTGACTCACACAATTTCTGGGCTTCTGTTGTGCAACTGTAGTAAACAGTTGAAAATTTCACTCCCATTGCTTTGCTTGTCTCAGTTTCCCTTTTCAGATACCTGCATATGTGCACATATGAGTCTCTCAGTTTACTGCAGCCAAATGCAAACACAAGAATCCAGCATTCATTCAATTTTTTCTCAAATAAGTTTCAGATTCAGCGGAAATTTGAAGGCAAGCGACTCGTACCCATGTTTCGATAAGAACCTCAACACTTGCAAGTTCACAACTGCATCACCATGACCAACGAGTTTCAACTTCTTAATCAAGGTAACTGCAAACAGCAGAAACAATCATTAACAAATTGTGCTAAGAAAATAGACACATACTGTTTCAACTAGCAAACTTAAAAGCCAACCTTCTTTGCATCTTCCATCTGAAGACAAGATACTCATGGCGGAACGTGCAACCTTTGTGACTTGTTCAGCAAATTCATTCTTTGAAATCACAATTGGATTTTTCAGGCTAAACATTGCCCCACGGAACACGCTAGAGAAAATTGCAGCATAAGTCGCTGCATGCTTCTGCACATCAGGGTTCTTCAACACCTCATGTATCAAAGTCGTAATGGCGTTGATGAAGTTGGCTTTGGGCTGATCATACGGCATGTCAAGGTACAAGCATGTACCTAGTGCAAGTAAAATCAGCGTACCATAGCCCACCACGACACCGACAATAGAGCGCAGCACAACTGTTCGGAGACGTGCTCCTTTCTGAATGGAACTACATACGAAAAATGATAAAAGTTACTGGCTGTTGTCAGTACACAAGAGGGGTAGCAGCGGAGGCACACGACACAGATTTATACAATTGGAAGAACTTCAAAATCTTGGAACTTCAATTTCTGAGCACAAATACAGTACTCTGAAAGACATTTTGATTTTCTTACTACATTGAAACATAGAGTACTCTGAACAATATGCAGCTTCAGGGCTATATGTTACTTCACTTAGACATTGCAAACAGGTTACATAACAGCAGACAACGCAAATAAAGAAGGGGCCAGGCCGGCAATAGTAACTTACGACAACAATGCTGTGATCGTGTCGAGGCGGGAGAAGACGGACTCCAGCATCTTCACAATCTTAGCATGGTTGGAGGAGGCCGCCGCGTTGAGCTCCACGATGCCGTCCTTGCAGTCCATAACCATCTTCTGAAAGGACCAGAGGGTCGAGAACTTGCTATCGTCACCTTGGGTCGAGGTATATTTGTTACATGTGTAGTAAATATTTGTTTGTTGTAATAAATGTTACATTAATGTGAGAACATGGATGAAGAGGACGCGTGCTTACTAGCTATATGCATACAATATCGTTAATGGAGATTGACGCATGCTTAGGGTGTTTTAGTTAATTTTGCAAGAAAAAAATCACCCATGTTTGGACACAGATGAAGTGTAATTCACGAGACAAATCTAATAAGCATATTTAATCCATAATTTGCAATAGTAATACTTCATTAAACATCCACTAACCAGGGATTAATTATTCTAATTGGATTCGTCTCGCGGTTTACAGGCGACTTCTGTAATTCGTTTTATTATTAGTAAGTTTAATACTCCTAAATGTTAAAATTCTCTTTAATGTGACACCACAAAATTTTTCACCTAGGAAGTAGGAACTAAACACTCCTAATGCTATGAAGATTTACAGCAACAAAAAAGGTGGGGGGACTTGGGGGGGGGGGGGGGGGGGGTTCCAATTAAGCCAAAACGGACATCAGGAAATTATGTGACCAAACTGAATTACTTTTGGGACTAATGCTTTTGTTCAATAAGGCTAGCTTCTCTAATACGTACCATGTACTTAGTTTCAGCTAAAGCATGAACTTTTGATCGCCCTGGGTGCTTTCCCTAGTCGGCCGCCCAAGGTCATGACCGCTTCAATCTTCAAGCTACACAAGCTATATGCACCCGAATTACAACCACCACACAGTAATGCAACTATCAAAACTGAACCATCTAAAGCTAGCACGGCATCACAATCAAGCGCCAACAGATCAGATGGCTTTGTTAAAGAGCAAATGTAGTGTTATTAGGCTGTCGGCAAGAGAGCAACGTCACACAAGCTGACAAGCTACGGCAAATAATTGCCAGGTCTGTACCCTACAAATGGTAGTATATTGCACCTCTGCCCATCCTAAGGTTCGAAACCAAAGTTTCTCAAATTGTTACAATTAATGAAAACGACTATCTAATATCCTCAATTAGACGACCACATCACTTCAAAAAGCTTTGGAAATGCGGTAGGAGTGTGATTTTTCTTCAACTCCAGCAGAATGCCATGCGTTGCAAGACCAAGACTGCATAGAACAAGAAGAAAAATGTTAGGTTTTCACGTTAGTAGAATTGCATGCCATGATGAAAAATCCAACGATAAAGAAAAAAGGCGCACATTGTAGCAAAAGAGAAGATGCAGTTGACAGATCGCTCACTAACAAGACTGAAAGCGAAAGCAAGCAGCTACCAAACAGAAGCAGCTAGTTCAATCCCATGTTGACATCATTTACCGATTTGCCAAAGACATCAGAAGTAACCAGTTGCAGAATACATACAATAATGTCTCACCAGATAAAGGCTTTTAGAAAAAGTTCCCTTTGCATCAAATAGCATATACAGATATACTTTTATCAGCTAAGTTCATCTATGGACCAAACAATTTTTCATGTTCTATATTACTTCTACATGTTCCAGTCTCCTAATCCAAGTATATGAGAGACAATAACCCTCCCAAATTCCCCTTGATGGACTCCATGTTTGGAATCTTCTTTCATTCTACTATGAAGAGTTAAAAGTGTGCATTTTTCAAACTATTCTTGATTAGATATGCTCTCAAAAAGTCGAAATGGTACCAATTTTAGTTCGCCCACATCCATCTACTCATAACTGCATCAAAGCACAATCACATTGAGACAGATGAAAATGAAATTGCAAGCTGCCTTCAATTATTGAGTTACCGGAACACTTTAACTGATGCAATTTGGATAAGGAAAACACACTATTTTGGGAGCCACTCCTTTACTTTTAGACAGATTAACCAATAAATGGTCAGTTGGTTCCCTACTAATGGAGTAGGCTACAGCTAAGCATAGAAAAGGTTTCAAGGCATACCAAACCATAAAATTTTGATGACTAGTCACTCCTTCAGCTTGAATGTCTTAGTGTCTGGAACATAGCTTCTCTTCTTGGAGTGCTGTTCCGCCTACAATTAAATGACAAAAAGTTTAATGCTTGGAATGTGCTGTAAATATTATTGCCATTTAAACAAGGTAATGATAGATATTGTTGTGATATCGTTTGAAATGACCACCAGGTAGTACTGGAACAGTAAGTTAACTAATTCATATACCAACTTTGGGAAAAGTCATCTGCCAGCAAGAAACTAAATAAATGTATTACAACAATAATGTAGACAACAAGCACAAGAATTTATTTTGCATCCTGCAGACACGAGACTTCATGTGTGACCACCATTTTTCCTTAGTTGTAAAAAAATCTTAGCTGCATCAACAGATAAAAAATTGCAAAAAGTGGAAAGCACATCTTAGTATTTTTTTTTTGCTTCATAGTCACATATTCCCACGGCACCAGAAAGTTTGAACAACAACTAAACGAGTGAAGTAATTTCAATGCAGATCTGAAGCTAAAAAAATTTTTGGTCAGTAAATATACATATTGTTGGTCAAAATTACAAATTTAGAATGTTGAAACCCATGTCCCGTACAAAAATCATTATAAGTTGGCAAACTGCAATGAAAACATGGACCTGATCATCTTTCACAGCCCAATAGCATTGTGTAGCAAGGACATTTAAGGACTACATAGTCCACCACAGTAATCACAGCTCTTCAGACTAACGTATACAAAAAAGAAGAGTATATCTTTCTCTTAAAAGTCGATCTGACAATCAACAAAAAACAACTGTATGCACCTATGAGACATAAAGTTTATAAACTAATAGAATGAAATGTCAAAAAAGACAGTGGGGATTTCCCTCGTTGTTTCTTAAAAAAGGGGTCAAAAAAGAGATATCCCTGTTTCCTAGGCGCAAGTGCAATTTTATTGTCATAGCAGCGAAACTCATCACTAGAACAGCTCCACAACATAATCAGAGAAGCTGAATAATAGACAGTATCGTAAGAACTTTAAAGAAAACAAAGTGGACCACTGGGCAGCAGAATAATTCATCATCTGGAATATTGTGTCTGCTCCAGCCTTTAACAACGACAAAACTTAATTCGTATAACCTCCCTAGCAATTACTAGAGGATGTACAAAAGTGCTTTTCCCATCGATATCAGCATCAGCCCGTGAAAGGATTCATACAATTCCTTTTCTAAAAAAAACAATGGCACAAATGACAATAAGCAAAATAACATCATGGCAGAAGCTTAACAAATTGAATCAAGAACTCAAAAGGTACTGACCTTAATTAGTAGCTTCATGCACTTCAATCAATGGTAATGAAGAGCACCCATCGGTGGAGTGCTGACGCCACTAAAGGTGGTGTTCAGCTGAAAGAAGAAAATGGGCATTCCCCTTTTAGTAGCTCATTAAACAAGGAACCAGTCAAGGTCATATATGTGTTTTCAAGAGTTAATATGGATGGATAGATATTTCTCCAGGAGTTAATATGGATAGACAGATATTTCAGATGATGTTTTCTTCGAATTTCCTTACAAAAAAAGGAAGAAAGATTATTAAGCTACCTTTTAAGGATAGAATGGCCTAGACAACCAAGAACACATATATGACCATGTCAGCTAAGTAGCTGGCCAAACAAACAAAAAATATATATCCATCCCTTTATAGTCTGCTTGTCTTGGATTATCTATCTAAGTAGATATCCCTAATTAGTTTCCTTGTTTATGTACAGAACCAAATACATCGACAAGACAATAATGTACTTTGATGAGCCGTAACAAGTAGTTTGGGTGATATTTTATGAAAAACCAGCAATGCAACTAATGTGATTAACTTCATACAAGGTGATTTTGACATAACTAGATTAGCAAAGACCAACCAAGGGCAATGGAAGATTATCACGAGCATACAATCTACTGGGGTAGCATCTGTTGAAGAGAGCACTTTGTTCAGTTCAGGCAGCAGACAACCACCACTAGGAAATCTGAAGTTGCTGGCTGGTGAATGCCACTTTCTTGTCTCTGTAATTAGCTCAGAAACTCCTCTGGGTCAGCATCAAACACATAGAAAATCATATCCACTCCACAAACCTACAAATCAAAGATTAGGAAAACAATCAGAAAACTGCAGCATGTCACCTATAAACAAACAGTCTAGTTCGTGGCCTAGGGCAGATCGCTACATAATCACAGAAATGTGAGGTCCAGTGCTTCTCCTAAGGAAACTTGTAAGAATATACTTCCAAAGGTAATAGATAATTCAAACACCTGAAGGGCATGTGTCCAAGACTTTACATGCCATCGGTTCTCTAGCTGACTTGGTTAGACGGCTGAATGGCACCTCCTTAGGTCCTGGGTTCAACTCCCCATGGAAGCGAATTTCAGGCTATGGTTAACAAGATCCCCTCGCTGGTCCCGTGTGCCAAAGCACTGGTTAAGAGACGGCCCATCCCGGCCTGAGGACCCTATATGGCCCAAGTTCAGTCTCACGGGTGACGATTCCCAATGTCTGGGCGGGGCTCGGGGTTCGGAGATTTTCTGAGCCTGCGTGAGAAGGTCTTGTTCTTAATGCAATGCCTGGGGGCGGCTAGCCCTCGCAGGTCCAGTTTTTATTATTATTTTTGTCCAAGACTTTACATGCGATGCAGCATGTTTAGAACTTACTATGTCAACAAAATGTTTATTTGCCATAGCTGAAGATAGCCATTGCAATTTGCAAATGGTTCCAACCCTCACCTAAGATCAGCAATTTCCTGAAATTCCAGATAATAATTTGAAAGGGATTAAATGGTGAACCAAAGAATTATGATGACTTCATGAGTGTTGCAAATAATAGAGGCAGAATGGACGATTGTATTGAGGCCAATGGAGACTATACATAGAGTATATGATAGACAAATAAGGGAAACACTAGGCAAGGAGAATAATAATATTACCCTTGACTATTATACCGTTAACAAGTCTTTGGATAGCTTAAAGTTCAACCTCAAAGTAATGCCCAGATCCTTGAGATCAGGATTGTCATCCAAATCATCAATCCTTTTCCAGTAGCTTGTTTATGTGATTCATGTTAGCAGAAGCAACCATGCATGGACATTGGACAATGCAAAGTCATTCAAAGGTGTGTTTTTGGATGATTTCACATGATAGTGACTGAACACCAAGCGAACAATCCGGAGATGATTCAGCACAAAAAAAGGAGTTAAAATGTCTTTGTTCAAAGGGAATAGAGAGTGCTAACTATGGCAGCTAATCTGCCGTGACTGGTTTGAAAACAGGATGCAACTAGACAGTAGACACTAATGAGGATGCACCTATACAGTAGACACTAACTATAAAAGGAAGAAAACAGGCAAAATGGATTGAAATGATAGTATATCCAACATTTGTTTTATAAATGTAGATTCATTGGTATTCAGAATAGATCTAGAGTTTGCATTGCTTGGTGCAGGTTCAGTATTGCAGAGAGTAACTCTATTTAGCTAAGAATGTTGTATCACAGTTTACATGCCCTTGTCAAGCTGGTACCTGAGGGGTACTTCCTCATGTTACTGATGATATTCAATCCATTTCTCAAATGATGACAGCAGCCTGTGTTCAACCCTGGTATGCCATATTCCATTCATCTTTTGGCACTTCTCCATTCCTCATACTTAGATCAAGAAAGGAAACACAGTGACATTTACATTTGAAGAAACATAAATATCAGGCTCCTTATTAATTAGAGAGCAAATTAGAATTAGAAAAATTCAGTTGCAGATTTAATTAGATATTTTAAATGAATTTTAGGCTCCAATACTTGACTATTGTCTGGTTTGGATTGTCTAAAGCAGCCGATTGGTGATTATCACTACCTAGGTGGGATTGGGTACTGCAATGGCTGATAGTACCATTGACTATCAAACTTTCCATTTATGGTATTTATTGCCTTGACAACTCTGCTATCCTCACCTTTATTGACACTTAACAGGTGCTTATAAGGGATTTTTATTTGCACAATCATATCTCAGATCCGGTTTCCGCCATCAGCCACGGTTTTGTAGGTAAATATATGTGAAGTAGTATGGTGGGACCTAGCAGCATGGATGTGGAATAGCCTTTAGATTTACCTGTTTCACTTCCCCAACATTTTACATGAGGGGTATAGAAGAATTAGGCAGTAGTGTATTCCTGCAGAATATTGAATGTTTAGCTTGTGATTCTGTTACTTGGTGGATTCTTCTCAAGTTGACAATAAGAAACTGCAATGAATTTCATGTCACTTGTAAGGTTGTTGAGAATATGGTTGATTGGGAGAACAGCACCAAACCAAATTGAAATTACATTCAAGCGAGCCTGCATTTTTTTTTTAGGGTCAACAGGGGGCGAGCCTGCATTCTGTGGATAGAATATGTTTGATCCGAAAATATTCAAGTTTATAGCTTTTGGTTACAAGAATATTACAATTGGAATTCCACTTCTTATCCTATCAGGAATAAAAAGTTAGTAAAACTGATTAATATTCTCATGATAGCTGCAGGTTGTTGAGCGGAGCATGATCAGGGATAATAAGCTTGTTTCTGAGGCTTTTAGTAGCAGCAATTTGATGCCATCTGGTAAGGTACTACCTGCAGTTATAATTTATCAATACTTTTTAATAGTTAACTGAGCATAATCTCTTTTGTAGTCATGCATTGGAACATGCGTTCACACAGTTTTTCTTCCATACATGCTAATTTTGGCGGTCATTTCAGTTTAGTATTTCAAACAAAAATCTGATTGAAACTCTCTTGAGTTGATGCTCTTGGCGATCTTGATTGAGGTGGTTCAAATTTAGGAATTTTATTCATATCTGCGGCATATATACAATGCTTCTGCATATTAGCTTGAATGACTAGAAGGTTGCGATGATGACTCTTTATGGTGGTTTTCAGGTGCCTCATTTTTATTATTATTTATTGGGGAGGCATCTCCTTGACGCAGGGACAATTCCTAGGATCGTTTTGCACATCATAGAATGATCAACATCTGAGACGACGTAGTTTTCTATTTTTTATGTTCATTGATGTCTTACAGGCATCTTCGCTGGCTGCGTTCTCAAGTGGGGTGGCCCTTGGACAAAGGAAATTGCATAATTGATTTATATGCAATCGAACAATAGTGTTGCCCATCCAATATCCTTGCAGGTGGCGTTTCTAATGTTTAGAAAGAATCCCCCCCCCCCCCCCCCCCCCCTTTACAAAGTCCTGAAGCAAGACAATTGGCAATGCTGCATAGGCCATATGTTCGGCGAAATGTCAAGGAAGAAAAACTGTTGAAAAGAAAGATATCCACCATTGTCCCAGGTTTGGAAGCTTCATCTCATCTATTTATCAGCTCTTTGATTGGATGCAGTAGATGTCCACCATTGTCCTAGACTCCTAGGTGAAATGTCTAAGCACTCAAGGGGAGAGATCTCATCATTCTTGCCCTAGGCAGCCAACAGATATATCAGGTTAGTGGAGTGTATTCGGATTTTCATTATGCTGCGGTAGAATCTGCAATTTGGTCTCGAATTTTCCACTTCTGAACTTGGTAGCTGCATTTATTTTGCTTGCTTTTATGTTAACCATTAGTGGCTACAAGTACACGGTGAAGATTGTGAAAACAAAATGAAGCGATTCAGTAGTATTGCTAGATTTTGTCCTGGCATATATTTAAACACTTCATATGCGTATCGTGTTTTGTATTTCACTAAATTATTGCTTTAGTAATGGGTAGGAATAAGATACGCTTGTTTTAATCCATCTCAATCAGGATACATGGAATGTTTCTGAAGTCTCCAACATTATGGTATATGCAGGTGATGTGTCTGGAAGGGTGAAGGCATAGTCAAATTGCACATGGCAACAACAATTGCAATTAGTTGGAGGTAATCTATTTTTCCTTTGGTGGCCTGCTCTAATCTGTCCTGTCTTCAGTAGCCTTTTTCTTTCAAATGCAATGCTACTCTATTATCTGGTTGCTGTCTCAAAGTTTATTTGTATGCAATGTTTTTGTTGACCTAATCGCTCAAAAGGTTTTTTTTGAATGATGCGTGTCAGGATGCTTTGCTGGATGAATATTAATTTCTGAGAGGTGGCAGCCTGCACATGATTTAGGTGCATCTGGATCGACAAATACCCCCATGAAACGCAAGGTTAAAAAACAATATACCTACTTCGTGTGGTATTATTTGTCAAATTAGACGTGTTCTTAAATTTTAAAATAATCAGATCCTTTAAGAAGCACCATTAGGTCTTATTTGGCAGATGAACCAAGCAGGCTCTTGTCATCCATTCTGGGATTGATCTTTGGACATAGCTGATTTGAGGTTAGATGAGACAGTAGTCATATCCTCTGATTAGATGAGACAGTAGTCCCCACCTGATTTCATTCATGGGCTTTGAGCAAGCCAAGAGCTATTACATCTGCAGTTTCAGCAGTTTTTGGAAAAACATGGAGGGTAGCTAAATGCAGCCGGTGTATTACATGGGGAAAAAGAGCGCACACCAGGACTCGGCAATCTGTCGGTCAGCTACTTTCCATCGGTGGCTCCAAAGTCTTGCGTCTTCTTTGCATGATGTCCAGAAGTGGGAGAGGGACGGTGGTACATGTTCAAAGACAAGGCTGTTGCGGTGCTTCCAAAGTTGCCAACAGATCAGCAGTAGAAGGAGTTGAAGTGTTTTCTTCGATAGTGTTGTCAGGCGGGGAACATTCCACAGTGTGCGGACACTGCAGTCAGTCGTGTTTATCCCTAGTGACTCCCATACCTGTGCAGCAAACGGACATCTGAAGATGATGTGGTCCGAGTCCTCTTCTTGGGGACACATTTCACATGTGGCCTCTTCGATCACATTCTTCTTGAGAAGGTTGAGTCGGCACTGTATCCTCTCTTGGACGAGCAGCCATGCGAAGAACTGAACGCGTGGGGGCTCTTTGTTCTTCCAGACAAAGTCGGAGAAAGTCCATGTTGGCGGTCCGGTAGTCCCATCAGCAGTTTGTACACAGGTCCCGCGCGCAGCATGTTCTCCTGGTCTGCCCAGCGATGATCTCCGGCGATTTCACCGCTCTGACGTACCACACAGCCCAGAAGGTCTTGGAGCTTCGTTAGTTCGGAGCGAGCTGCATGAGAGATGCGTGGCGCGAGGTGCGACCTGATTTCATCACGGATGACGTCCGCCACAGAAATTTCCGGGCTGAGTGCGTGGGTGTAGAGCAGAGGGAAAACCTCGGACAGGCGACCCTGTGGACAGCTATCGGTCGAGCCAAAGTTGGTTGATTCACCTGACCGTACTTCGCTGACAGTTACTGCTCTGTAGAGCGGAGGAGGGTCTCCAGGTCTTGCCAGGGTGCCCCGGTAACATCCCCATGCAAGTTGATAATGTCGATCTTGCTACGAACCCACCTTGCCCAAGCCGATTCTCCAGGACAGTGTAGCCGGTGGAGTAGCTTCAGTAGCAGCACTTGTTTTGCGTTGCGAGGCTCTTGACCCCAAAACCGCCCTGCTCCTTGGGCAAGCAAACCTGTTCCCATGCCACCAGACGTTGGGCACCGTTTACTTTGTCCTCACCAGACCATAGAAAGATGGGAGCTTCTTTGTCGAGGGCATCAAGTGTCCCTTGCGGCTGTCCATAACTGAGTTGACTAGCACCGTTCTCCCCATGGGGTTGAGTAGGGAGGTTTGCCATCCACTAAGATACTTGTCGGACTTGGCGATCAGCGGCGTGAACGCTGAGAGACGCATGCAGCTTCTCGTAGTCCCAAGTACGTACGTCTCCGGTGCATGGCAGCACGGTCACATGCACATGATCGGATGGATATCCACGCGTGCTGCCGTCCGCGTCATCATGGACGATCGAGTTTGCAGCTAGCTAGCTGCGAAGACGACCATCACATCAGCTGGACGCCGAACCGCCGCCTGTACGGTAGGGGAGGTTGAAGACGAAGCGGTTCACCACGTGCCGCCGGGCCGCGCAGAAGAGCTGGAGAGCCATCGTGCCGCGGCGGCGTCGCCGATGACCATTGTGCCCGGCGGGAACTACTCCCCGATCCGCCAGGCCGGCGTTCTCGTCGGTGCGCCGCCGTGCTCGTCGACACCGTACGGCCTTGTCGAGGTGGTTTCATCGAAGCGCCCGATGGCCGGGGGGAGAAGAGTGCATGCGCGAAGCCGCCGCCGTTGTAGCAGACGACGACCATATGTACTAGGAAGAAAAGGCGCGCTTCGCCGCGCCCGCCCCAAGCGAACGCCGTCCTCCTTGTTTGAGGGAAACATGGCGTGATGAGGAAGTAACCTAGGATATTGTAAGAGGTA